>OY856412.1:1229395943-1230078443 GCA_963693085.1 Alisma plantago-aquatica | reverse complement strand
TACAATAATAATAGGCCACATACAAAATTTGAGCTCATTTGGATGAGTGTAAGTCACTCATCCAAGGGCAACAAAATCAACGCACAAAACTAATTTGAAATGCCTGATTTTTGCATCCTTTAGATGCACGACCTATAAGTGTCCAAATGAGCTAAAATTTATTATATAGTACATTCTTAAGATATTTAAGAAGATCAATGGTTTAGATTTTTCAAAAAGTTATTGCATCTTTAAAAATGAATGAGGTGTATGGTGCCTCCGATACACTCGAGTATACACTTAGCTGACTCTCTCACTCTCTCTTTCTATATATATATGATCGATGGCACTTCTGGTTTCATGATCGGATGGTGGACCTAGATGCACGACCGATGGTGATCCTGGACACCACAACCAATGGTGATCCTAGACACCGCAACTGATGGTGGCACTGAATGCCACATGTGATGGTGGGTCTCATGACCACAACTTATAGTTTGACTAGGTCGTATGTGATGGTTCTTCTAGGTCATAACTCGATGGTTTCCCTTGTTGAATGGTTCAAGGTTTTTGTTTGTTTTGCATCTGATGGTTTTTCTTTTTCAACATTCTATGGTTTTGAGTGAGAATCATGATTTGATGGTTTGGTTTGATTCTCCAACATCCAATGGTCTTAGGTGAAGTCCATGTTTTGATGGCTTGGTTGTAATGATGTAGAGTCCATGGTTCAATGCCTTAACTTTGTAGTCTTACCTTTGCCCTCATAGTTATACAATCTGATGGTTACACCTTGAATTATATATGAATTCATATTTGAGGATAGTATGGGATCCGATGGTAATGTTTTATCTTGTCTACATCCATGATCCAATGAGGATGTTATGTGTGAAGTGTGTTCTTTGACCTAAGTAAGTGTATGAACCTATGGTTTAGTTTGAGGTGTTGATTTGTAATATTACTGCCACCTTTCTTGTTGAACTTAACTTAATAAAATTAAGGAGTGATGGTTAAGCATACTTAGCTTCCTTGTGATATGATAAATGAATACTATCTCTAATGATTGTTGTAACCCTAAAATGATAACTAGTGGTTATCATATCATTATGATTGATGTTTACTTTTTTGCTACCATGTGAACATCATGGTTCTTTAATGGAATGATATGCTAAACTTGTGTATCACATGTATGGTGATAGTTTGTTGAGCTTTGTTATAAGGCATGGAAAGATAATGATGTTCTTACAGGGAATGATGTGATGGTCTTAATGACCTTTGGGCATGGTTGAGCCCTAGTGGAGGTGTAATCCCCTTCATGATGTGAAAAGGGTTGGAACTCTGGAATAATGTGATAAGGATTGATATCATGTGATGGTGTGATGACATAGTACCATGTGGTGTTGTGATTAAGAATTATACCTTATATGTTTTATATCTCATGGAGTTGTTACATACAAATGCTTGCCAGAAATGAATTTGGGTTTTGTATGTTCACTTATTTGATGCATCCTGAATTCACCCAATTAGCATTAACTAATCAAGTGAAACCTTAATTATGTTGTAGAACTGTTTTTAGTGTCAAAACTTGCTAGATGGTGAAACTAGTGTTCCTAAGGGGAAATCAAAGTGTATACTATTGAGTATGTGGGGTGTAAGAGACTATGTGCCCTTGACATCCTTATTCCCAGGTTATGGAGGATGGTTGCGGTCATGCCTTGGTGTGAGAACAGTTGTGGTCGTGTCTCAGATATTTATAAATGTGATGTTATTGAGAACAACTATGGTTGTGCCTCAGTGGCAGGGTTTTCTATACTCTAGTGTCTAGTGCCATGACCTATACGAAGGGTGGAGTAGGTGTTATCAGCTTGATTGTATGTCATTGTTGGCAGTTTGACTGATATGTCACTACATTCAACCCATACTAACTGGCCATGGTGAAGATCTTAGGGTATTGGCTCTCCTAGATCTTGTACAGAACTGATTTGACTTCACAGTGATCAATTGGATTTTGGGTGGTATGGCTCAAACTCCCCAGGGCTTTATGAAAGATGTAACACAACTGTGTAACATATCCGTTAGGGTCATACACATTGCTTCACATTAGATGATAACCTTTTTTTTGCTCTTTTTACATATAGATGATGTATATTGCTATAAGAGATGGTAGATATGCTCATGTTGTAAACATGTTGTTATACTTGCTTATGTCATTAGCCATGTTTATATTGTTAGCCATGTTAATGATGTTAACTATGTTTATGATGTTAGTCAGACTTATGATGATAGTTATGCCATTGATGTTAATTACACTTGATCTCTTGAGAATAATATTAAACTTTCAATACTACAGATAAGATTCTGATTAGAACTAGTTATAAGAAGTTTTATATCTGGTATTTCTATTCTACTAAATAAACAGATATATCTGTTCAATTACATAACTTGTTGTAGTCAATAAGCAGTGTTGAGATTTATATCTCTTGTTGGGACATGGGTCTCACCTCATGGGTCACCACATCTTTTTAGGAGATCACAAGCAGAGGTAGAAGACCCGTGGCAGCAAGAAGGAGTTGTGGTGATGGACCTAAGAGAAGGTTTTTAGATGTCTAGTGTGTCCTAGAGTCATACATGTACTCTTAGGTCCAGGCAGGGAAAGTTTGTATGCGATGTTTTAACTGACTTGAGCTTTTGGTAGAACATTGATGCTTATACATGTGGTACTTTGGATCATGTTCTTCTATATGTATATGTGGTGACTGAGGTACAGATCAGTTGTGAAAGATTCCTTGGCATAATATAAATACAATCAAGGTGTTGGGCTTTTATGTAAATGTTATTGTGCCTGATTGGAATGTTTAATCGGTTTTAATTATCCCATTTTCTTGCTATGTAGTTAATTAATGATCGGTCATGTTGTGAGTTTCGGGTAATCTCATTCAGTGTGATGGGTTCTCACAAGTTGGTATCAGAGCTTTAGGTTTGCTGAGTCTATAGGGACACTAGGACTTAGACTAGGATGATGGACAAGTAAGGTACATGACATGCGAACATGGTGCATACTACCTACACAGTATTTGGATGCCCTAGCCAGGTATTCAATTATTAAAGAAAAGGTCATTGTGGAACTCTTAGATTTTTATCTTTCTGATTACTCTGATCAAGTAGTCAGCTTGAAATGATCTAAAGAGCATAATGAATAAGGAATCATGGTGAAAATATCTCAATATTACCCTAAAGAAGATGAAAAATCACATCATAACTTATCAAAAACTTGAATGTTTTGTAACTAAAGAAAAAGATACGACACCATGAAACCCTAATCTGAACACAAATAAGCTAATAGGAGTTCTTGAATCCATAATTCAAGAATATAATGAAGTAAAAGAGAGATGAATTTGTATTAATGGAATGATTCAAGGTATAAAATCCACATAAAAGAAGTGAACTCCTAAGATAAGTGTGATATAAGAAGATGAATAAGAACAATGAAAGACGAATAAAGTGAAAATTGAGCTAATCTCATACCAACCTATTTGTATAAGAAAGTGTTAAAGTAAAATTGTTATGACACATGGAAGAGATTAATGGGATATGATCCTTGTTAAATGAATAAAAATGTGAAATATGATGAACTACCCTTTGATAAGAAATTGAAAAACATGATAACACAAGATGACATATACAAGAATGATAAATAGTTAACAGGAAAGAGCAATGAAACACAATAATCATGATAATTCCTATTTTGATGGCAAAGAACCCAGATGAAAAAGGTAAAATGATACATAAAAAGTTGTAACTTGCATGATGAAGATAGAGTCAGTAACCCCTTGCTAGTAACCCATGGACAGTGTTGCTGGGTTTTGGTAAGTGTGTTTTCCTTCATGTTCTTTCTTTTTAGGGTGCAGCTTTCAAGTAGATCTTATTCCACTTGGTGTATGAGGATTCGCAGTAATCCTAGAAGGTGGATATCTTTCGATAGCATGTGGTTGCTTTGGCAATGGTTCTAAGATCATGATGTTTTGTGATGAGCATGCTTTTTTAGCCTTCCAAGATTTAGGAAGACCCCTATATGTTTTGAGTTGGTTATGATGGTAGAGAAGATAATGAGACAAGGATGTGAGTTCCTTATAGCACATGAAGTTGATACCAAGGTGATGAGTCCTAGTATCCAGGGTGTACTAGTAGTATGTCAGTTTGAAGATGTTTATTAGATGAACTTCCAGATGTTTCTTTTTCCCATAGAAAGAAAGAGCCCAATGTTAAGATCCTCCAGGTGTTGTTTGGAAAGAAGAAGAGTGATTTTGTGATGCTATATAAGGACTACCGACAGCTGGACAAGATTACTTCCAATGATAGATGGATTTTGGATCAGTCGATGGGTACTATAGTGTCCCTTCAGATGAACCTATGATCTAGATATCAATGGATAAGAATCAGAATGGATGACATCAGTTGTATGGTAATTATGATTTCATGGTTGTGATGTTGAGACTCACCAATATATCAGCAATGTTTATGGACTTGATGAACATAGTGCTCATGTCATGCCTTTATGAGTTCTGGAAAGTTTTTTGGATAACATCTCAATGTACTTCATAGATGGTCAGCAACATAGACAACAACTTCTATAAGCCATGGGAGTGTTCAAGCAGTAGTAACTTTGTGACAAGTTCAGCAAGAGTGGGTTTAGAGATTGACTAATGTGTTGTGTAAGTCCAAGTAAGGTGAAGACAGTACTGGAGTGGGAGAAGCCCCAGACACCAATTGAGAGTTAAAGCTTCTTAAGCAAGGATACCACATGAAGTCCATCAAAAATGTCACTGTTGTTGCTTTACCCCTAACGAGGTTGACTAGGAAAGCTATTGCAAGGCCTCTAAACTTGCTTAATGAGTTGAATAAGCTTAATTATCATAGTTGAATTCTTATAACCCTAATATAACCTTGTGATATGTTTTAAAATCATAATACAAGCTTAAGTTTCGAATTTGATCCAATTTGGACATTAATTGAGCAAGTTATGCAATTTTATGCACATTTTGGACTTTTCTATAATTTACCCAATTGAGAGGTTTTGTTTGCAATTTATCACTTGAATTATGTTCCTTGGATATTCTCTCATCATTCTTGAGCTTTTTGAGCCATGGGGTTCCTATTTAAACCTTGTTTTGAAGGTGTTTTCCTCAAGGGTATTTTAGGGTTTACCCCTTCATGGATGAGCTACTTTTAGTAGCTATCAACTAATGAATTATTTGTTTTTCTTGGAAATTCAAGAAATGATGGATAAGCATGTCTCTATGGATTTTGGGGGAGCTTCTTGTGTATGTGCTTGTATATTCTTAATATTTTAAGGCCATGGACACTTGGAAAGATACTAGAACTTCAACTTTTTCTTTTTCTTTATCTTAAAGTTTCATATGCTTATCCCTAAGCACCAAAACAAGCCATTTTCTCTCTACCACTTCCCTCCTTCTATGAACCTCATTCTCCCTCTGTGCTGCTGTGAATTTCCTATCCAAGGAAGAAGAAATAGGGGATCTTCTTGGAAAAAGAATATAGGGTTGCAATTGACTTCCTTTTAGGGTTTGAAAAGCTTCCTTCTAGTGATATTAACCTAAAAGAGTAAGAATCCCATTATTTCCTCCATTTATTTCTTTTTTATCCTTCTTCCTACCTTTATCCATGTCGGAACCTTGCTGCTCCATGATAGAAATTGCTCTAAAGCTCTAAAACCCTACCTTTCTTGCTCCTTATGCTTAGGGTTTGCTCATTTGATGAAGAAAGGTGCTAGATGGATGAGTTCACAGCTTATACTTGAATTTTCTACCCTACCTGCTCGAGTTTTCATCTGTTTCCATGTTTATTTCTTACCATAAGCTTTCTAGCTCATGTTCTTGCTTGAAAATGATGATCCATGCACTAAAAAGTTATTCTTGACTTGGATTTCGATTTTTATAATATTTCATGTTCTGATTTCAGTTGTAGATGAACATGTATTCATGTGCAGGTTATTCCTAAGGTATAATATGACTTGGATCAGGTTGGTTTGATAACCTATGGTGCTAAGCTCCTATCAACCAATGGTCAATTTTAGGGTTTATCGTTGATTTCTTCTATAAACAACAACCAATGGTGTTGTCTTTATGACAACTGATGGTGGTGACCAAGGGTGTCAACTTACATTCAACCCTTAGGTCATGTGTTGGCCTAATTAGAATCCTAGTGATTAACAACTAAGTACCCTAATGATTCTATCAATCAATGGTGATATTAGTTTGATATTTGATGTTGATGAATGAATATAGTGCTGATCTAACAACCTATGGTGACTTAATGGTCACTAATGATGATGGATCAGGTCTCCAAAACCTATGGTGAGTTAATCATGTAGTTGTAGCATCAATTAATCTTTAGACCAATGGTTTCTTGGGTCACTTGATGCAATGTTCGGACCTATACTGTAATTTATGGTTTTAACATATGAACTTGACCCAATGGTCAAGTATTCCTCCAATAAAGAGGAATGATGGCTAATGTAATATGTTGGTCCTAATAATGTGATTTATATGGTTTCCTTTATATGATCAACTTAAGGATCTTACTTGTTGACAATGGATGGCTTATTTTAAATGAACAGTCGGTTGTGGGTTTTACTCTACTCTCAACAAAACCTTTATTGTTGTTAACCAAAGGATGTCTAGGGTTAAATGGTGAATTTTATAGATCACAACTCAATAACATTATAGATGATTAATTCAAGGTGTTTACTTATGTAAACAAATAATGGTCTTACCTTTTAAACATCCAATGGTTCTGGGTGACATTGTGGTATGGTGATATGGGTTGAATGATAATGGAACAAATGGAGGGTTACCCTTAATAAGGTAGTCTTACCTATTCAATCATATGAATAGAAGGGATGGTAACCATATTGTATTGATATGTAACCCTAATGAGGTATCACTTGTTATACCTACCTTTAATATAACTAAATGATGGTAATTGGGTATGAATAGTCCTTGAATAACTAATACAATCATGGAGTACTTTCGTATTGTTGTTGAAACCTTAGTATGCTATAACCCGATGGTTACACCTTGATTTGTGTGTGGGTTCATACTTTAGAATAGTATGGAATGTGATGGGGATGCTTCGCCTTATGCATCCATGATCTAATAGGGATGATGTCAGTTAGGGTTTAGGTATAAGTTTGATTAGTAACATTAATATAATTTATATTGTTGAACTTAAATCTAATGCAAATAGATAAAGATGCATATTCATGTTTAACCTTCTTATATGATGGAATGATGGTGAAGTAACCTCCTTAATATTATCATAACCTTAATATGTGAATTGGTGGTCATCATAGCCACATGGTTGATACTTTCTTATGCTAAACCTGTGCATTATGAATATGATGATGGTTAATCATATCTAGATTCTTTGCATGTTGATGTAATAGATGAATGTTCTTAATGTTAATATAACCCTGCAATGATTGTTTATGAATATCTCCTATCTCATTAATGCAATATTGTGTTAAATCGGTGTATTATATGTAAGTGATGTTGTTGATCCTTGTTACAAGGCATGCAAAGATAATGATGATCTTATAGGGAATAGTATGATGGTCTTAGTGACCTTTGGGCATGGTTGAGCCCTGAATGAGGTGTAATACTCTTGTGTTGATAAGGTTTGATACCATGTGATATTGTGAAAAGGATTTATATCATGTGATAGCATGATGGTCTTAATGACCTTTGGGCATGGTTGAGCCCTGAATGAGGTGTAATCCTCTAGTGTTGATAAGGGTTGATACCTTGTGATATTGTGAAAAGGATTTATAACTTGTGATAGTATGATGACTAGTGTGGTCTTATGAATGGCAAGTGAATAGTAGCATGTGATGATGAGATGAGAAATTATGTTTCACACATTTTTATCTTCTAAAAGTTGATATTTATATGCTTGCTAGAAGTGAATTAGGGTCTGTATGTCCACTTGTTTGATGTAGCCTTAATTCACCCAATTGGAATAACTAATCAAGTGAAACTCTAATCATGTAGTGTCTTGTGCCATAGATCCATCTGAGTGTCAGAACTTGCCAGATGGTGAAATGAGTATTCCTAAGGGAAACTCAGAGCGCATATTGTTGAGTATGTGGAGGTGCCAAGTTGAGGATATATCCTTGTCATCAACAATGCAGGTTGTGGAGGATGGCTATGGTCATGCCTCATACATATGATGTGATTGAGAACGGATGCGGTCATGTCTCGGTGATTATATATGTGACAAGATTGGAGGACAACTGTGGTTGTACCTCAAATGGTAGGGTATGTGTACCCACCTCCTTTCACTAGTGTCATGACCTATACCAAGGATGGACTAGGTTGTTAGTAGCTTGACCGTATGTGTCACTGTGGCAGGCTCGTACTGACGGGGGGGCGGAGAAGATCTTAGGAGTCCAGCTCTTCCTAGATCTTACATGGCACTGATTTTGACTTAGCAGTGGTCAGTTGGATTTTGAGTGGTATTCTCAATTTCCTCAGGGCATAATAAAAGATGTATGATAGCCGTGTAGCATATCTATTTAGGGTTATACACAACGCTTCATATTGGATGATAACCCTTGTTTGCTTTCTTTAAGAGATAATAGATATTCTTATGTTGTAGTTATGCTCATGTTGTAAACATGATTATGTTGTCAAATATACTGGCCTTGATGGTTAAGATGATGTTGCTAGCTATGTTTAATATTTCTAGCCATGCCTATGTAATTATAAATGCTTAAACTACTAATTATGCTTATGCAGTTAATTGTACTGTGATGTTAGTTCTACTTATGATATAGAACTGTTCACTTTATTTGAGATGCCAATATTGATAGCCATGTTATGTTACTAGACATATTCATGATGTCAGGAATGCTTATGATACTAGATTTCTTGTACGATTAGCAAGGAATATGATGATAGTCATATTAATGATAATGATTGTTATTAGATGCAATTTGATGATATTTGAGTAGATATCTATCCAAAGAAATGGATTTATGTGTTATCTATATATGCATACATGATCATACTTGTTTCTAAGATTAATTGCTTAATCTATTTAGCATACTTGAACTGCTCAATATGTTCAATTGATTATTGAATACTCCAACTACTTAGTTAACTACTATTTAAAATGTTGTAATCAATAAGTGTTGTTGGAGGTTATATCTCTTGCTGGGACATGGGTCTCACCCTTGTCGTTCACCACATCTTTTTAGGTAATCGAAGGTGACGAAAACAAACATGTGGAAGAAAAGAGGAGATATAGTAATGAATCTTTGAGAAAGTTGATTAGATGTCTAGTGCGTCTTAGAGTTATCCATGTACTCTCAAGTCCGTGCAGGAAAAGTTTGTATATGGTGTTTCAAATGTATTGGAATTTTGTTAGCATGTTAATGTTTTTTTGTGTGGCATACACAAATATTGTTCTCATGTGTATATATATGTTGTGGCTAAGATGATAGAACAATTTTTATCAAATTCTTGACATAGTATGGATATAAGAAAGATGTTGGGCTCTTATGCAAATGTTTCTGAGTGGGTGCTGACGTTGAAATTGGTTTTAATTTTCCCACATTTTTGGGTATGTGATTAATTAGTGATTGATTGTGTTTTATGTTTCGAGTAATCTCGTTTAGTGTAATGGGTTTTCACAAGTTGGTATCAAAGCTTTAGGTTCACTGAGTCTACATGGACACTAGGACTTAGGACTAGGATGATGTCTAAGTTAGGAATATGACATAAAAATATGGTGCATACTACCTAATATTAGTACTTGGGTGCCCTGGCCAGGTATTCAATTATTAAAGAAAAGGTATGGAACTCTTAGATTGTTATCTTTCTTATTACTCTGATCAAGTAGTCATTTTGAGACAATATAAAGAGCATAACGAATAAGAAATCATGGTGTAAATATCTCAATCATACCTTAAAGAAGATGTGAATTGCATCATTATCTATCAAAACGTGAATGTTTGGTAACTATAAGAGAAAGATACGACACCATGAAATCTAAATCTGAATACAAATATGGGAAAGAGGAGTTCTTGAAGATGTGATTCAATAAGATAATAAAGTAAAAGATAGATAAGTCTATGCATATAAAGTGAATCAAGGTATGAAATCCACATAAGATGGAAAGAACTCCTATAACAAGTACAAAATGAGAAGATAAATGGGAACAATGACAAAGGAATAAGGTGGAACCTGAGTTAATCTCATACCAACCTATGTGTTTAAGAAAGTGTTAATGTAAAATCAGCATAGCATGTGAAAGAAATTAAGGCAGATGATCCATGTTTAATGAAGAAAATGTGGAATATGATGATTTACATGTTGATAAGTGGTTGAAAATGATAATAAAATAAGAGAACATACCCAAGTGTGATAAATAGTCATCAAGGAAGGAGTAATGAGATATGTTAATCATGATGATTCTGATGCTAATGGCAAGGAAATCAAAATGAAAAGAGTAAGATGATACATAAGAAGTTATAACTGGCATAATGAAAATAGAATTGGTTACCTTTTTGCTAGTGACCCTTGAACAATGTTGCTATGATGTGGGAAGTGTGTTTCCCTTTGTGTCTTTCCTTTCCAGGGCACAACTTTCAAGTGGATCATTACCACTTTGTATGTGTGGATTCATTATAAACATGAGGGTGGATAGCTTATTATAGCATAAGGTTGTTTGGACTATGGTTCCAAGATCATAAAGTTTGTGATGATTTTTCTTTTGAGCCTACCAATAATTAGGAAGACTCCTCTTATATGTCTTGATATTTTTTATGTTGGTAAAAGTGGATGAGATAAGGATGTGAGTTCCTTATAGCACATGAGGTGGATACCAAGGTAATGAATCCTAGCTTATTATGGCAAGTTCACTTTTGTGTACTTAAACAGATGGGCCGCGGGAGAGGAGGTCTTGGGAGGGGGTGCGGCGGAGGACGATTCACTAGGGTTTCCGATGAAGCAGGAGTTACAGGTGGTTCAGCCGAGTCGTCATCACTGCCGATCCCTCCGGTGGACTCATGTGAGGTCGACGGAGAGGAGAACCCCCAAATCCTTCAAGATCGTGAGTCCTTGAAGAACTCTTTGCCTGATTCAAGCCCCACCCCTAGATCGTCTTCCTCCTCGCAACTGCCGCCCAGGGATAAAGGGGCTACTACAAGTCTAACGGTGAGCGATTGGTTGCATTTCAGTCATCCTGGTCGAGATTGTAGTGCCCCCGATGTTATGGAATATGTGGAGCCGATTGTCAGAGATGGGTCCAAGCTATTTGCAATTTTGAGCAAGGATGTGGTCTTACCATCCTGGAGCAAATTCGTTTCCATACATTTCACAGCGAGGAAATCTTTCAAGAGCCAGCTTCATGGCTGGATCAAGTGCCAATGGAGACCTAGCGAGGACTTCCAAGTAGTAGCAGAGGAACCAGAAGGGTACATCGTCAAGCTTTCGACAGCTAAGGAAAGAGAAAGGGTGATGGACAAAGCCCCTTGGATGCTGGATGGAGTGTTGGTCATTGTCCACCCCTGGGAACCAGGAATCGCCCTCGGCCCTCTTTCTTTCCAAAAGCTCTCGGTCTGGATCAGGATTGAAAACCCCAATCTACCCTGGATGAAGAACAACCTCAATGGAATCTCTAGTCTGCTTGGAAGGCCGGTCGATTTTGATGAATCGACCCTTACAGTCAACTGCCTCAAAGAAGTGTTGGTCTACGTGGAACTACCTGTAGAGTTTGGCTTTCCCCAGGACGTGACTGTTGAACTGGATGGAGCTCCTAGGAAACTCAAACTCCAGTTCGTTTCAAAGCCGACGTTCTACCCCAAGTGCTGCTGTTTTGGCCATAGGAAATCCTCCTGCTCGGTGATTGCTGGGCGCAGAGCAGAGTTCAAAGAACTCCAGCTACGTGTTGGAAAATCCAGTAGCAACCAAGGAATTTGACGGATGGCCAAGGAGAAGAGCCATGCTGTGGGTTCTGGTTCTGGAACTACAAAGTCGACATATGTGCAGGGTGATAAGATTGTTGAGCCTAGCAAAGATCATCCACTTTTTCAGGAACCAGAGATGTGTTGTCCCCCTTCCTTGGAGATATTGGAAGGTCTAAACTTAGATTGGGAACTATCCCTTGCCAACATGATCTCCTCGCAGGAAGCTAAGAACCTAATGCAAGCTTCAGGTATCTACCTGGAGTATTCCAGGGTTGTGAACCAGGACACGGATGTGGAGTCATGCTGCTCTTGTGACCTTGAACCGGATTTATTGATGGATTTCAAAGTCAATGGTAGTCCTAGGCAGAAGAAGAAGAGAAAGAAACCCAAGGAAAAAGGAGGAGATGTGGGAGACTCCTCTTAGCAAAATGGATTGGCTGGTCTTTTCCATGGTGTTGCTTCATGCCTGTTTTTTTTCTACTGTTATGATCCAGGAAGATTGTGAGGAAGGAAGGTTGTTTTTTTGAGTTGTTCCTTCACTTTTTGTGGGTGTTCTTATTGCAGTGAATGGTTGCTTGAATGGCCTCCTCCCCGTACTCATTTTGTTCCTACTTGAGTAGGGGTGGAATAAAGCATATATGGTTGCTGAGGCTTTCTTGGGTGATGGTGCTATGTTTGCTTCATATTTCTGGGGAGTTCTTCAGGTCTTGGAATACAGGAGGCATGTTCTTAGTGCTCCTATTACTTTCGAGGCAGGATGCTGGAGGGGTTTATGTCCTCATCTTTGTGGGTATGGTTATTGTTGTGATCTAGGCCCTTCTTCTTCTGTGTCTTGTTGGTCTGTGGTGTATAGAGGGTGCTTCTCCTGTTCTGTTCCCAAGTGTGATGTTTCTTTTCTTGTAACCTGATACCCAACTATTTTGGTGTATCTAGGATTTGTTTTTTCCTTGGGGTGCATTTGTACCTAAAGTTTGGTTATAGTAACACGTTTTTTTGACCGACCAAAAAAAGATGTATCAATAGTATGGGAAGTATTTGAAGGTTGGATATGTTTATTAAATGAGAATTCCAAGTATTCCTCTCCCTTATAGAGAGAGAGAAATATTTGATGATGACCCTATGTTGTTTGAAAGGAAAAACAAAAGTGACTCTAAAATGTTGTGTATGGTCTAATGATAGTTGGGCAAGACCACTATCAAGGATAGATGGTTTGTTGATACAATAGATATAATTTTAGGATCATAGCTAGAATTTAAAGTTGAAAGTTACTACTAGATTTGTATAGGTGGCACAACAAGTTTCTATGTTCCATATTTGCAAATGTCTTCTTATGTGGGGGTTTTTGTGCTGACCCAAGAGGAGATATGTATGAATGATGTGACATCACCATGATATGCAAGTAACCATGTGAATTTAATAGGATGAGGTGCAAACAAAGTACCCATCTTTGTTTACCTTGAATTTTGGGGGTGAAATCCTTGTTAGGGGTTTATAGTTGCAAGGCCTCTAAACTTGCTTAATGAGTTGAATAAGCTTAATTATCATAGTTGAATTCTTATAACCCTAATATAACCTTGTGATATGTTTTGAAATCATAATACAAGCTTAAGTTTCAAATTTGATCCAATTTGGACACTGTTTGAGCAAGTTATGCAATTTTATGCACATTTTGGACCTTTCTGTAATTTACCCAATTGAGAGGTTTTCTTTGCAATTTATCACTTGAATTATGTTCCTTGGATATTCTCTCATCATTATTGAGCTTTTTGAGCCATGGGGTTCCTATTTAAACCTTGGTTTGAAGGTGTTTTCCTCAAGGGTATTTTAGGGTTTACCCCTTCATGGATGAGCTACCTTTAGTAGCTATCAACTAATGAATTATTTGTTTTTCTTGGAAATTCAAGAAATGATGGATAATAATGTCTCTATGGATGTTGGGGGAGCTTCTTGTGTGTGTGCTTGTATATTCTTAATAGTTTAAGATCATGGACACTTGGAAAGATACTAGAACTTCAACTTTTTCTTTTTCTTAATCTTAAAGTTTCATATACTTAATCTGGTTTTGTGGTGTATTTGGTTATTCACATCATCCGATCTCCCTTCTCTCTAGGTCACCCGCTATCCCTTCTCTCTAGATTTCTCTCGGCGGTCGCCGCTGGGGGGAGGGAGCATTTCCTTGGCGCTTTCCTCCCACTGGCATCCACACAGCTACGGTGAGGTCCGGTTGAAGTTTGGTGTGGATCCCTGGAGTTAAGGTGTGGTTGGGGTCTTCTCCTCAGCTGATCTGGAGGAAGGGGGGACATGGAGCATTGTGAGAAGCCTGGCACGGACCTACGGTCCGGCTTTGTTGATCGGATCAACCTCCATCCAGTTCAAGAGTGACTAATGGAGTAGAGCCTCCACTCCCAGATCTGGGACTCCACGCTTGATACTCCATTTTCACAGGAGAAGCGAAGGGATTCCTCACCCTTGCTTCTCAGGCACCCCTTACTCCTCTCTTCGAGCAAGTTTTGGTTTGTCCAGGGCAGTGAAGGCCTTCTCATATGTGATCTCATTGGTTGTCTCGGCGACCATGATGATGTTGGGTGGCTCGCCTCAGGCTGGGACTCGAACTCTCCTCCAAGTCCACCCGGATGACACCTCCCTTCTCCAAGTTTGTGCTCAAGTCTTGTCCCCTACTCTGGGGTTCTGACCCTGACACAGTAGCGGTGGTGCTTCCTTCTTGGAGGTGCCCTCAGTTTGGGGATCCCTGATAGAGTAGAGTGCGCTTCTTCCTTTTTCAAGTCTAGCTTTACTACTGGATGTTGGGAGGATGAGGTGTTGTGGCACAAACCAGGCAAAGCCTATTGTCCCCTCTGTCATTGTGAGATGGAACACTATAAAAGTGTTTGATGATATGCCTCTGTGCAAATAGGGGCATCGGGTCCTGGCCGGGTTCCTCGTCCAGTGGACTCTGTGGTGGACTTCAAGGTCAATGGCAGTCCAAGGAAGAAGAAGATAAGGAAGAAGCCTAAGGCAAAGGGAGGAGTGGTGGGAGATTCTTCCTGGCGGGATGGTTGTGCCAGGAGCTGTCCCAATGCTACATTCTTGTTTCTTACTTGCAGGATGAGATAGGGAGGCTTTGATGAAGAAGGGAGTTCTGACTGAGTCTTTCTTCTTTTTTTGTGGGTGTTCGTTATTGCAGAGAAGGGGGGCTCACTTGTCCTTCAGTATGAATCTGTCTTTCCTGGATGATCAGTGGCGGGTTGGATCTAGTTTGTTTTGTCATAGGATTTCTTGAGTTACTATCTGCTGGAATTGTTCAATTCTGGAGAAGGTCTGTAACATGGGTGTATGCGAAGGGCTACGTTTGTGCTTCCTTTACCTTCAGATACAAGACGTTGGTGGTGTTGTGGTCCTCTTTCTTTGTGGGTATGCTTAGTGTCTTTGGGGGCTAGGCCCTTCCTTTGTCATGTCTCTATTTGTATGGGTTGTTTGGAGGTTTTCCCTTGTATGTGCCCATGTGTGATGTTTTGTGTACCTTGATACCCTACTGTTTTTGGAGTATCAAGGTTTAGATTTCTTTTAGGGGCACTTTTTATACCTCAAGTTTTTGGTTTTAGTAACACGCATTTTAGGCCGACCAAAAAAAAAGTTTCATATACTTATCCCTAAGCGCTAAAATGAGCCATTTTCTCTCCACCACTTCCCTCCTTCTATGAACCTCATTCTCCCTATGTGCTGCTGTGAATTTCCTATCCAAGGAAGAAGAAAGAGAGGATCTTCTTGGAAAAAGAATCTAGAGTTGCAATTGACTTCCTTAATGGTTTGAAAACTTCCTTCTAGTCATATTGACCTAAAAGAGTAAGAATCCCCTTCTTTCCTCGATTTATTTCTTTTTTATCCTTCTTCCTACCTTTCTCCAGGTCAGAACCTTACTGTTCCATGGTAGAAATTGCTCTAAAACCTTACCTTTCCTGCTCCTTATGCTTAGGGTTTGCTCATTTGATGAAGAAAGGTGCTAGATGGATGAGTTCACAACTTATACTTGAATTTTCTACCCTACTTGCTCAAGTTTTCTTCTGTTTGGGATTTCATATTCTCATTAGAGGAAAGTTTTATAACTTGCTCCACGTTTATTGCTTACCATAAGCTTTCTAGCTCATGTTCTTGCTTGAAAATGATGATCCATGCACTAAAAAGTTATGCTTGACTTGGATTTCGATTTTTATCATCTTTATTGTTCTGATTTTAGTTCTAGATGAACTTGTATTCATGTGTACATTATTCCTAAGGTATAATATGACTTGGATCAGGTTGGTTTGATAACCTATGGTGCTAAGAACCTATCAACCAATGGTCAATTTCAGGGTTTAAAGTTGATTTCTTCTATAAACACATGACTCAATGGTGGTACCATTACAACAACCAATGGTGTTATCTTTATGACAACTGATGGTGGTGACCAAGGGTTTCAACTTACATTCACCCCTTAGGTCAGGTGTTGGCCTAATTAGAATCCTAGTGATTAACAACTACATACCCTAATGATGCTATCAATCAATGGTAATATTAATTTGATATTTGATGTTGATTAATGAATATAGTGTTGATCTAACAACCTATGGTGACTTAATGGTCACTAATTATGATGGATTAGGTCTAAAAAAGCTATGGTGAGTTAATCATATAGTTGTAGCATCAATTAATCCTTATACTAATGGTTTCTTGGGTCACTTGATGCAATGGTCAAACATATACTGTAATTGATGGTTTTAACATATGAACTTGACCCAATGGTTAAGATCTAATGTTTATTCCTCCAATAAAATGGAATGATGGCTTATGCAATATGTTGGTCCTAATAATGTGATTTAGATGGTTTCCTTTATATTATCAACTTAAGTAGCTTACTTGTTGACAATGTATGGCTTGTTTTAAATGAACAGATGATTGTGGGTTTTACCCTACTCTCAACAGAACCTTTATGTTGTTAACCAAAGGATGTCTAGGGTTAAATGGTGAATTTTATAGATTACAACTCAATAACATTATATATGATTCATTCAAGGTGTTTACTTATGTAAACAACCAATGGTCTTACCTTTTAAACATCCAATGGTTCTGGGTGACATTGTGGTATGGTGACATGGGTTGAATGATGATGGAAAAAATGGAGGGTTACCCTTAAAAATGTAGTCTTATCTATTCACTCATATGAATAGAAAGGATGATAACCATATTGTATTCACTCATAAGGTACTCTTACCTATTCACTCATAGATCCATCTAAGTGTCAGAACTTGCCAGATGGTGAAACGAGTATTCCTAAGGGAAACTTAGAGCACATATTGTTGAGTATGTGGGGGTGGAAAGTTGAGGATATATCCTTGTCATCCATAATGCAGGTTGTGGAGGATGGCTATGGCCATGCCTCATACATCTGATGTGATTGAGAATGGTTGTGATCGTGTCTCGGTGATTATATATGTGACAAGATTGGAGGACAACTACGGTTGTACCTCGGATGGTAGGGTATGTGTACCCACCTCCTTTCACTAGTGTTGTGACCCATACCAAGGACATACTAGGTTGTTAGTAGCTTGACCTTATGTGTCGATGTGGAAGACCCGTATTGACTGGGGGCGGAGAAGATGTTAGAAGTCCGGCTCTTCCTAGATCTTGTATGGCACTGATTTTGACTTAGCAGTGGTCAGTTGGATTTTGAGTGGTATCCTCAATTTCCTCAGGGCATAATAAAAGATGTAAGACAACTATGTAGCATATCTATTTTGGGTTATACACAACGCTTCATATTGGATGATAGCCCTTGTTTTCTTTCTTTTCATTGAGATCATGTATAGTACAATAAGAGATAATAGATATTCTTATGTTTTAGTTATGCTCATGTTGTAAACATGCTTATGTTGTCAAATATATTGACACTAATAGTTAAGATGATGATGCTAGCTATGTTTAATATTTCTAGCCATGCATATGTAATTATAAATGCTTAAACTACTAATCATGCCTATTTAGTTAATTTTACTATGATGTTAGTTCTACTTATGATAGATCTGTTCACTTTATTTGAGATGCCAATATTGACAGCCATGATATGTTACTAGACATATTCATGATGTCAGGAATGCTTATGCTACTAGATTTCTTGTACTGTTAGAAAGGAATATGATGATAGTCAGATTAATGATAATGATTGTTATTAAATCCAATTTGATGATATTTGAGTAGATATATATCCAAAGAAATGGATTTATTTGTTATCTATATATGCATTGATGATCATACTTGTTGCTAAGATTAATTGCTCAATCTGTTTAGCATATTTGAACTATTCAATTTGTTTAATTGATTATTAAATACTCCAATTTCTTAGTCATCTACTGTTTAAAATGTTGTAATCAATAAGCATTGTTGGAGGTTATATCTCTTGCTAGGACATGGGTCTCACCCTTGTGGTTAGCCACATCTTTTTAGGTAATCAGAAGTGACAAAAACAAACATGTGGCAGCAAAGAGGAGCTATAGTAATGAATCTTTGTGAAAGTTGATTAGATATCTAGTGTGTCCTAGAGTCATCCTTGTACTCTCAAGTCTGGACAGGAAAAGTTTGTATATACACAAATATTGTTCTCCTATGTATATATATGTTGTGGCAAAGATGATAGAACAATTTGTATCAATTTCTTGACATAGTATGGATATAACAAAGATGTTGGGCTCTTATGCAAATGTTATTGAGCGGGTGCTAACGTTGAAATTGGTTTTAATTTACCCAAATTTTTCGATATGTGATTAATTAGTGATTGATTGTGTTTTATGTTTCGAGTAATCTTGTTCAGTGTAATGAGTTCTCATAGGTATTCCTTCTTGTATGGAATGACAGGTAGCAGTGTGAGTGTCAATGCTCTTTGTAGATAATGAAGGAGAAATTGACAAGTGTTCTAGTGCTAGTGTTGTCTGAACAAAGGGAAGGATACACCATCTTTTGTAATGCTTCAAGGAACGTTTTGGGACATGTGTCAATACGGGATTATGATTGTGCGATATATGGTCAACCAGGAAGTCATCTTTGTCAACATTTGCAAACAAGATATAGTTATACTCTTCAATGTATCATGAAACAATACATACCAGCACCGCTTCAGTAGGAGGATGTACAGTTGGAAGTATCTCAATTGGTAGGATCATGGACACATCTACAAGTCAACTCAAGTTGCTATAGTAGGATAGAGAAGTACAAGTTGATGATACCATGATACAGGACATCAGATCAGAGTAGTATAACGGGGAGCATGATAGCTTCCATAGGTTAGGTGACAAGATAGTATATGATTCTAAAACCAGATAATGATTCCAGAAATTGATGATTTTAGTGAGATAGTACCTGAGGGGACTCATCTTTGACACATATGATGTATCCTATAAATATTCAGATTTATCATAAGGTGAAGAACGTGCAATGGCATCCAAGTATGGAATAGGGTATGAAACAGATATGGTCAAGAGCACCATTGTCAGTCAGTCAATAAGAAACATTAGAAGCCTATATAAATAAGGATACAATGAAAGTTCAACACACTCTTATGTGGTAAATAGATGGTTAATCAACCATTTAGAAAATTGGAGAATCTTCTAAGGACATATGCCTTATAGTTTGTGACAGTTAGGTGATATCCACCTGATTGATTGAGTTGCTTACTACAACAAACACTAGAGGATCATGGACATGGCACCTTGTGAAGTTACATATGGTAATATATACAAGACACTCCATGATTGGTAAAATCAAGTAAGCATGGTTTCTAAGAGATGTCTTGATATGATGGACCATAGTGCAAAACATAGTGATTCCACGACAGATGGAAACAGTTCTAGATAATAGCTAGACTTCCAAGTTATAAGTTACTACCAGAGTTTTATAGATTGCATAGCAGTTTCTATGCCTCATGATTGAGGAGTTGTCACTTGGTATGAAACAAGTGATATAGATAGTAGAGGTGGAGTTGCATGAGGATGATTCTTATGTAGAGATTTCTATGTTGATCCAAGATGACATATACAGAAGTTGAGGGAGAAGAACATGATTTCTATGAGAGTTTTGTGACATCACCTTGGTATGGCGGTAACCATATGTAGGTTAGTGTATGAGGTGCATAGTAGGTACTCATCTTTGCATGCCTAGGATTTTCGGGGGGAAATCTATGTTAGGGGTTTATGGTTGTGAGACCCATGACCTTGCTTTTAGTTGAACATGCTTTCTTACCTTAATGGGATGCTTAAAACTTTAATCTATTCTAATATGTGTTTTAATATCATATTACAAACCTAAGTTTCAAGTTTGGTCCAGTTTGGACATTGTTTGAGCAAGTTATGCATTTATATGCTTATTTTGGACTTGTATGCAATTTACCCATATATGAGGTTTTTCTTGCAATTTGTCACATGTTTGTTGTGCCTTACATGTTTTATTATCATGATTGAGATTTTGTGCCTTTGGGCACCTAGATGCACCTTGGTTTTATGGTGACATCCATCTAGGGTTGAGCTAGGGTTTTGCCCTCATGGATGAGCTACCTTGGAGGCCAAAAATCGATGGTCCTCCTGATTGGATGGGATCTTATTGTGATGGGACCCTATGTTGACTCTTTGAAGGTTCCTTAAGGTGTGAAGGTTTATGGTTTCCCCTCTTGAGGCTCTTTGGTTTGGTGGTTCACCTGAGAGGGTGCTCAAATAATGGTTTTCACCTTTGTGACCTAGGGTTCCAAAACTGATTGTCACCGTGTGTTGAACTCAACGACCACCCTAGGAATCCATCATCTGATGGCCCTTCAGACTCCCACAACCAATGGAGCTTCTTATTTGCATGGACATGACCCTTTAGGCCATGGATACATGGAAACCCTAGTAGGACACCTTAACCTTCTCACCCCTCTTACTCATAGCATCTTATACCTTCCCTCTTGCACCCAAACAAACCCTTTTGGGATACCTTTCTTCTCCCTTTCTGTCTATATCTCTTTCTTACTTGTTTAGGTTGATAAGAAGGTTCCCAAGGTGAAAGAAGGTGGTCAACCCCCTTGCATGTGCACCTAGGGTTCAGATCTACCCTCTCTTGGTGCTTGTAGAGCTTCCTTTGCAAGATCTTGACCTAAGCAAGTAAGTTATTCCCTCTTTCCTTCATTTCCCTTTCTATCATACCTCCTTTTTCCTGGTTGGAACCATGGATTTTCGTGGTAGATCTTTCTCTAGATCTTAAAGAAAACATCTTTCTTACTTCCTTGACCTAGAGTTTGCTTCCTATTTGGAGAAAGAGCTAGCTTGACCGAGTGGAGAGCTCAAGCTAGGGTTTTCTTCTATTTTCCTTGAGCTTCCTTGCTGTTTGGAGCTGCATCTTCTTCCTAGCGGCTAGTTATATAACTTTCTTCATGCTTATTGCTTACTACTAGCTTGCATATACATGATCTTGCTCTAAAACGAAGTTCTAAGTATAAAGATGCTACCTTTGCCTAGGGTTTAAGCTTAAGTGATATTTCTTGAGTATTTTGTCACCATGGATGAACCTTAAACCTTGTGTACGAACCTTCATTGGTATAGGAATCTCTACACCTTGCTTGCATGTGGACAAATGATATTTTTACTCTCTCAAATGGTGGTCCTTTGCTTAGGGTTTTGAGCTGAACTTCCTTCTAGTTTTGGAACTTGATGGTTTAATACTTGGTGCAGTTTTGGTTGCATTTCTTGTACCAACTGATGGTACACAAATTATGGTTTGGTGTTCTTTCAACTGGTAAACTCGATGGTCTTCCTTCCCTTCAAATTTGATGGTTTTACCTTGGAGTTTGACGCATGTTTCACCACCTATTGACCAAACTTGATGGATCTTCTGAGTCCTCAACTGATGGTTGTTTAGACTCAAATAATTGATGGTTTCTCTAACCTATGGTCCTCAAATAATGGTTCCTTAGTTGATGGTGTCAACCAATGGCTCTTCTGGTTTCATGATCCAATGCTGGACCTGGATGTCACAACTGATGGTGGTCTTGGACACCACAACCGATGGTGATCCTGGACACCACAACTGATGGTGGCACTGGATGCCACATCCAATGATGGGTCTCATGACCACAACTAATGGTTTGACTAGGTCTTATGTGATGTCTCTTCTAGGTTATAACTCGATGGTTTCCCTAGTTGAATGGTTCAAGGCTTTGATTGTTTTGCATCCAATGGTTTTGCTTATTTAATATCCACTAGTTTTGAGTGAGAGTCATGATTTGATGGTTTGGTTTGATGCTCCAACATTCGATGGTCTTGGATGAAGTCTATGTTGTGATGGATTGGTTGTGATGATGTAGAATCGATGATTCATTGCCTTAACTTTGCACTCTTACCTTTGCCCTCACAATTATACAATCTGATGGTTACACCTTGAATTATGTATGAATCCATACTTGATAATAGTCTGGGATTCAATGGAAATGCTTTATCCTATGTACATCCATGATCCAATGAAGATGTTATATGTGAAGGATGTGCTTTGACCTAAGTAAATATATGAACCTATGGTTTAGTTTGAGGTATTGATTTGTAACATCACTAGCACCTATCATGTTGAACTTAACATAATACTATTAAGAAGTGATGGCTAAGCATACTTAGCTTCCTTGTGAAATGAAGAATGAATATTCTCTCTAATGATTCTTGTAACCCTAAACTGTTAACTATTGGTTATCATAGCCTTTTATGATTGTTGTTTACTTTTATGCTACCATGTGAACATCATAGCTCTTTTAATGTAATGATATGCTAAACATGTGTATTACATGCATGGTAATCTTTTGTTGAGCCTTGTTATAAGGCATGGAAATATAATTATGTTCTTACAGGGAATTATGTGACAGGTCTTAATGACCTTTGGGAATGGTTGATCCCTAGTGGATGTGTAATCCCCTTCATGATGTGACAAGGGTTGGAAACTTGTAATGATGTGATAAGGATTGATATCCTATGATGGTGTGATGACATAGTACCCTGTGGTGGTGTGATTAAGAATTATAACTTATACATTTTTTATCTTATGAAGTTGTTACATACAAATGCTTGCTGAAATGAATTATGATTTTGTATGTCCACTTGTTTGTTGCAGCCTTAATTCACCAAATTGGCACTAACTAATCAAGTGAAACCCTAATCATGTAGTGCCCTATGTTGTAAAACCATTTTTAGTGTCAGAACTTACTGGATGGTGAAACGAGTGTTCCTTAGGGAACTCGAAGCACATCTTGTTGAGTTTGTGGGGTGCAAGAGACTCTGTGTCCTTGAAATCCTTATTCCCAGGTTATGGAGGATCTATATATCATGCCTTGGTGTGAGAACGATTGCGGACTTATTTAGGATATTTGTATATGACTGTGAATGAGGATAATTGAGGTTCTACCTCAGTGGCAGGGTTTTACATACCCTGGTGTTTAGTGTTGTGACATGTACCAAGGGCGGACTAGGTGTTATCAACTTGACTATATGTATTTGTTGGAAGCTTGACTGATACGTCATAGCATTCCACCCATACTAACCGAGAATGGTGGAGATCTTAGGATACTGGCTTTCCTAGATCTTGTATGAAATAGATTTCGACTTCACAGTGGTCAGTTGGATTTTGGGTGGTATGACTCAAACTCCCCGGGTCTTATAAAAGATGTAATATTGTTGTCTAACATATTTGTTAGGGTTATACACAATGCTTCACATTAGATGATAACCCTTGTTTTCTCTTTTTACCTATAGATGATGTATAGTGAAACAAGAGACGATAGATGTGCTCATGTTGAAGAAAAAAAAATAGACTTGCTTATGTTGTTAACCGTGCTTATAATGTTGGCCCTGCTAATGATGTTAACTATGTTTATGATGTTAGTCGGACTTATGATGATAGTTATGCCCATGATGTTAACTACACTTGATCTGTTGAGAATGATGTTAACCTTTTAATACTACAGATAAGATTCTGATTAGAACTGTTCTCAAGAAGTTTTATATCTGGTATTTCTATTTTGGTAAATAAATAGATCTATATGTTTAATTACTTAACTTGTTGTAATCAATAAGAAGTGTTGAGATTTATCTCCCTCGCTGGGACATGGGTCTCACCTTGTGGGTCACCGCATCTTTTTAGGTGATTGACAACAGCGGCAGCAGACCCGTAGCAGTGAGGAGGAGCTTTGGTGATGGACCTTAGAGAATGTTGTTTGATGTCTAGTGTGTCCTAGAGTCATCTGAACTCTCAGATCTCGGTGGGGAAAGTTTGTATACAATGTTTTAATTGACTCGAGCTTTTGGTAGCATGTTGATGCTTGTACATGTGGTACTTGTGGATCATGTTCTTTTATATGTATATGTGGTGACTGGGGCTATAATTTAGTTGTAAAAGTTTCCTTGGCATAATATGAATACAACCAAGGTGTCGGTCTTTTATGTAAATGTTCTTGGGCCTGAGTGGAATGTTTAATCGATTTTCATTATCCCCTTTTTCTACTATGTGGTTAATTAGTGATCGATCGTGTTTTCAGTTTTGGGTAATCTTTTTTAGTGTGACGGGTTCTCACACGTATAAGTATCAATGGGGCATGAAACCCAATGATGATAATATATATATATATATACATATATATTAATGATAGGAAACGCAATGATTATAATATGTTATTTAAAATATTTTTTTAAATATTAGTGTTTTGATCTCACTTATATTGTGAGTGACAAGCACACAAGCTAACAATTAATTATCTGTTGGATTGATCAGATAAAGATTCCTTCATGAAGCATCTAAAATTGTGTAATTTGAATAAATACTGAAAAGGAATTGCAAGTTATGATGATTGTGGGTTACTCTAGAAATAACAAAACTTTCTTATGCATGTTATATGTAAAAGTAATATATATTGTCTTGTAGAATATGTGCAAGCCATGAAAATTCTCTTAGAATTATAAACGTGTGAATTTAGGTGGAATGTTATGAATTCCCATGAGACTGGGTACCCCCATCCTCACTTATTTCACCCAATAATGAGTGCATAATCTCACCATGTAAGGGGTAAAAACCATAGCTCCAATTGATTACAATAGTTTTATAGAGGAGTTATTCTTATATGAAAAATGACTAATGCCTAAGTAGACAAGATTAGATAATAAAATAAAAAGTAGGTCATTGAATCATGATTCCCTAAAGCCAAAATACTATTCTAAGGTGACAAGCATAGTATTAGATATAGTGTTAATTCCTGATACTTTTTCAATGGTCTACTTGGATCATATCCTCAAACTTCAACTTGGTCGGTACATGCCTAGATAATCGACACAAATGATAGAAGGAATTCACGTGAGTAGTAAATTATGGTTAATACTAATCAAGATTATGTGGATGTTACTTTTGAGTGACCTCTTATGCAGTGTATCTAATTATATGCTAATTAATTGGATATTACACTTTACATTGACTTGATTGGAAATTTATGATTGACCTGACAAGCTCATATTCAACTATGAGTACATAGAATCTCAACAAAGTAATATGTCTTTTTGGTTTCTCGAGTTCTTACTCACTCTTTTTATATATTTGACTATGTGACTTTACAAGGTAATCTTTACGTCGGAATTTCAAAAAAAAACAAAGGCTAGGAACCAAAATTAATATGTAAAAGGATTTAATAATAACCATAGCAACAAAAAGAAAATGTAGCACTATGAAAGGTTTAATAGAAACCATTTCCCATATGACCATAAGCAAAGTAATATTCTAGTAATATGCTAAAAGTTTTATACTAATAAATCTTCCAATTTTCTTTAATTTTCTTAACTGACATTTGAAACATGTTATATATATTTAGTGGGAATCTCCCACTTATTGGGAAGTCACCTATTAGTTGGTTTTATGTTTTTGTGTATAATGAAAGTATTGTAAAGGCCAAGAGGGTAGATATATAACATAAAATCAACTACATTGTCCATTTACTCTCACTTTATGGAGTATTGATGAGGTTTTTATATGTCATGTTACAGTTGTAATTGTTTTAGATATATAAATGGGTGTACTTGGCCAGATTATGAACTATTTGGAATTCTTGTACTCATTTAAAATAATGTACTTGAATGGCATGTGAGTAATAAGATTAGTTTAGATAGGTCAAACTTAAATGTCATATTTAATAGCATGACTATGTCGGTTGGGCCTTTAGAACTGCAACATCGGTCCATGGTCCACTTGGTAACATACCATAGCATTCCAACAATGTTACAAAGATGAATAATATTATGTGATCTAGTGCTCAATGGCATATGATATTTATATTGTCAACCTATTTTATATAAAAAGAACTAAATTTCTTGAATTTTTAAATTTTTTATATTGAGTTTTAATTTATGTTATATTAAGCTTCACTGATTTGATAAGTTATCTTAATGATTGAAACTAATGCTTAACTAGAAGGTATGTTCCTACGATTGACACTAGTAAACTGATGCATGTTACCCATGACCAACCATTCACATTGGATTCAATCTTATGTGCTTGTTTTTAAATCCACAAATTTGTGATTATAATATTTGTAAATCCATTTCCTAGGTTTAACATTGTCTCTAGATTCCTATATTCATCTATAAGAGGCAACAAGATATGATTTTAAACATATATAACATATATTCTTATTGAAAATATGTATACATATGAGAAATGGTGTCTATGGAGTATAGGTGTTCCCATAGTGGAAAACTGAATAATAAATAGTGATAGAACCAAGTAAAACCATATATGTCTTATTGTCATCCCACACTACAAAAATATAGTATGGAGTATACATGTGTATAATATACCCTATACAATGCCCCACCATTATAAAAGTGACTAAGGCCATTAAATGGATGTCTATCTTTGTTAGGTGTCCACTAGCTCCAAAAATAAATAAGTAACCATATGCATGATAAATAATAATATTATAGGAGAAAACTTATTAAACAATTAAAATATATGTCCTACAAAAGTATAGAAAGTATGTGTGTACTTTGTGCATGTGCACATGCTAATAAATAAAATATATGATAAGAAATATAAATCCAACAATAACAACAAAAACAACAACTAATTAACAGTTGTCATTTAGTACTATCTATGTGAGTATATCCATATTATTACAACTTAAAAAGGACCTTAGATCCCCGTATTGTCTTATCTAAATTTCAAGTGTTACATCTAGATATAACTAAAAGGATAGATGTAACAACCCAAGATTTGAGGGCCTATGCATGAAAAATAATCATAATATCCTAGGATCGAGGCCTTTAAATAAAATGATCTTAAAATGAAATATTATATTATTACTTAAAAGAACTGTGCACATCATTTTTAGATAACCAATCAATTGATACTCTAGAGTTAAGTGCACTTTGCATGGAGTAGTAATAGGATGGGTGACTTGTCAAGAAGTTGAACATAAGTTGTGTGAGTGAGGACAAAGAGAGCATCCAATTCTAGATTTAATCTTTGGTGCCACTCATCATTCTTTAAACTCAACTAGAGACTCAGGATTTGGTCCCAAATGTTGCAAATGGTATCTGATCTAAATCTCCTAAGCATTAAATTCTTTAGTCATACGGTCTAGTAATGATGAAAGTTTTATGTGTTGAGGCGAGATGGACCCACCCTTGCACTGGTAGTCATGAATGGGGGTTGGGTGTTCATGGGCCATTCTAGTTCTATAGCGAAATGAGACGGAGATTATGAGGCGACATAGTTGATCCTTGACGAGTAAGTCAAGATGTAAGTGGGGAAAATTGTATGTGTTAGGATTTAAGACCTTGCATAAAATGATATTAGAATAAAAGATGAGACTCCTCTTGAAAATAAGGTGTACCTCATTTTTAGATATCCCATCAATAGATGCTCCAAAAGTTAAGCGTGCTCATACTGGAGTTATACTAGAATGGTTGACTTGTTGGGATGTTGACCCCAGGTTGTGCATGTGTGAGGATACGTGCATAGGAAAGAAAAATGTTGGCTTGTGGGGTCAGCCATCATACCCTAAAACTCTACTAGAGCCTTGGATTTTGTGCGCATGCATTACAATAGCATGCATTTTATGTACATGTGGAAGGACAAACCTACTTGGTACTTTCAATCTTATCCATACTAGCCATTGTGTATCAACTATATGAATAAGCTATAATCACATTACTAACATGGATATAACTAGAAACAATTGTAACTATATGTAATGAAATAGTGTGTCAAAAGGTATTCAAACATCATTCATAAGAAGGCAGGAGTGTACATTAAGACAAGGATACCGACACAGCAAATGTATGAGCATATATTTTTCTATAAAATCATACCTATGGCCGATCATGATGGTGGACCCCATTACACACACAATATAACGGTAGAGTGCATATAATTATTTATTCAAATCAACATAGGAAAGTAAAAAAAATCACCAATGTTTCATTGAAACCATAGAATTTATATCAAAACCTAGTTCAAGCTAAACATAAAATATTATTCATAAGACAACCACTTAGAATCTTTAGTGCTTAATAGATGTGACTTTTAAATTCACATTTCCTATCAAATAGTAGATAAATAATTACATAAATCACCCTTGAGCCAACTAATGTTTTCCTTATTTAATGCCAAACCACACATATATTTTTCAAACTATCCAAATCATGGTTGTAATGTTTTTAACCTCGTTACAATATTTAGTCAGTCTTTGGGCCCTCAAACCCTAAATGGATCCACAATAGAGCGACTGGAGTCATCACTATTTATGTCCTAGTTTACATTATTTATAAAACCCTCATGTATATATATGACACTACATTATATGTAATAAAACTCATTAATCTTAGAAAAATGTAGAAGTTATTCAAGGAAATATTTGTATATACCAGAGAATTTATGATTTTGAATTTTTATGTATTCAATTTTTTTTGTTTTAGCTATTGGTTTTGATAGGTTACCTATAATTTAGGAAACAGGATCACCGTATCCCCATCCTACAAAATTGTACATGCACACACCATAAATTGTTGGTAGGCCTAAGGACATGCAATATAATGATTGGAAAAGAGGCTATAGAGCATTTATCATGTGTCACATCAAAGACTCATATCTAAATATTACAGGAAAACCCCATACCTCATTTATGGTGTCTATGGTAGGAAGGAGGTGATTGTATAATGGAGGATCACCGAGAGGGTGTTAAACAAATGCAAACATGTGCCTTATGAACTAGTGATACCATCATACAAGTATAAGGATAGAGTGTCGCCATAGAATGTGTGTTTGGTCTGTAGTGTTGTCCCTTGACTGCAATTAAACTAGTTGGTAGAGAAGATGATGTATTATAGTGATGACCAGTTTGAACATAGTATGATAAATTTATAAAGCATATGAACAATTTTGTTTAGTATAGACTGATAACAAGGGTCCCCACAATATGCTTGTTGGATAAAGATATAACGGCCTCTAAAACCTTTGCAACTAACTGTTACCAAATTTTTACATATCATAAGTAAATGATTTGTTGTACAAGTTTTAGGTCAATGCAACCAAGTTGTGTGTGGTTTAATCAAATGCATTGTTTTTATGATGATATGCATTCATTATCGAACTTATCATATGATGAAGTATATTTGCATAAATAATGTGTATGTCAGGTGTAATTTTTATGAAATTACTCTAGAAACATGTTATTAATATCAAGATATGTATTTAATATGAGTGGATTAGGCATAGATGGGTAAACTATATGTCGATTTAGCACCAATCCATTATTGGGAATGTAATTACTAGTTTCAATGACATAATGGTTATATTTTCTTTTTTAAATTCGTACCAATTTAATTGTATTATCAATACTAGTACACTCACTAGTTAGTGAATCATTTCAAGCATATTTTTCATCTTTTAATTAATAATAAGGAAACTAACTCAAGTCAACTTAATTGACATAAAATATTAATAAAGATTTAATGATATTATAGATTTTCAATTTGGAGGTAAGTCTAATAAAAAATTTCAAGTTGGCAATTATATGTCTGTATTAATTGGATTTCAAGCATCCAAATTTCATGGATGTAAAGATAATATAATTCATACATTACATATCTAGTTAGTGACATTTTGTTTTATGTCATTTCTCGCAGCCAAAATTTGGTGCTGGTAGGTCCTTTTGGCAGACTAAATCATGTAGATAATTCATATTTTGAGGTACTTCTAGCATATTCATTGTCTTATTTATTCATAAATTGAACAAGGTCCAATCAATGTGAAATTTAACACCAAATTAACTAAGGCATGAGGTAACCAAAATTTACATCAATTTATATTTCTGAATACTTTAGATAATTAATGGAAAAACTTGAAGTATAGTACTATTGTTTATATAATTATTTTCTCCAAAAATAATTTTAGATGATATTTAACATTCCCTTTTGTTTACTATAAATCTAAAAGTTACATAAAACCAATTTAATACTAATATCTATTGAGTATTGAAATCACATTCTAGGATCCATTGTAACCCTAGGTTAGCTAATTATAATTAGGTTATCACATAACAAGAAGGAGGTACCTTACATCTAATAGTTAATCTAGTCTAAAAATGTCATTATCAAACCATGTTCATTCTCATGGGAGAAAAAGTTGAGAACGTACTTGAGAAAAAACTAGGTAGAGGGTCAAGGTAAAAACTAGTATTCACTTAAATGAGGCTATCCAAGGCAGCCTACAATATATATTAATCAAATTGACTTGCACTTAATGCAAGATATAGAAGATACTCACTAAAAGTGTCACCTCAGACATAGTTTAAGTTCTAGCCACTAACAAGAGGGTAGGAGTAGTTAGGTTTGTCATACGTTGAGTCACAACCATAGAAGTGAATTGGGAAACAATCAGAATAGAGTTAAGCAAGGATCAAATCTTGATTAGTATCTTACAACTCAGGTGTAGAACCCTCTATTGTTTCTAAATGTCATCTAACTAGTGATATGAGGCATATATAGGATCAAAATATGATAAGTTCAATTGTTAACTAATTTATTGCTTACTCTCTAGTATCGTACTTATAAGGAGTGGGATCAAAGAGGGATCCACTCCATACTTATAGAGGAACAAAGTCATATAAATCCAAACACACGATTACATGTGATGGAAAGGAAGTATTTTATTTCATGAAAGTATGATACATAAAGCATTACAAACCTATAGTAGTGGAAATTTGAGCTATTATATTATCACAAAATACTTCATGCATTGTTGTTGGTTGTATACCCTAAGACCCATATGTGATGATTGTAATAAGGATATTTTATACTAGATTTTAAAAATTGAAAAAAGGCAATTCCACTTATTATGTTTGTTTCAATATTGAGATTATGAATAAACCTAATAATGTCCTAAGAATGATACGACTTGATGACATATGGTTTGGGTTGAGGTGATGAATATATCATATGTATAATAAAAGTATTCATTCTTGTTATGTTCCTATTATTGTGGATACCATAGAACAACAATAATACATAAGACTAGCATGTACTATTAGTGATGACTATGTCTCTTTAGTCATGATATTGGATATCAACTCATATGCATGAGTACTTTCTAGAGAACAAGTTGTAGTAGATAGATCCACCTTGAGTTTGACACATGAAAGTCATGTTGTGACATGTCATTGTCATATCTCAATGTAATAGTGGTGACTGTGATCCTTAGAGCTAAAGTCACTACAGTAATCACAATTGTTGGATATGCCACACTCATATTTCCATGATACAAATATTTTCCAAGTTATATTACTAACATGTGCTTCAAGTATTTCAAGTGATCAAGGAACTAAGTCAAGATCCAACTACAAAGACCTTGAAATTAAAATGTTTGGATGCTTGAAAATCAAGTTATACCATGTATTTGATTGTGCATATGTGTTTTTGTACAACTTGATAAACATGATGTAAGGACAAGTTATGATCCTCCAAAACCTACCCAAAATCCTATCCTACACTCACATGAAGACTTTAGGATTGATAGGTTCACATGAGTATTTAATAGGACCTCACATACATTGCAAATTTTTTGCATAGAGTCCTTCTCGGTCGACAAAATTGTTGACCAGGACACACTCAATCAATGACTCAGGAAAACTAAGAAATAGCCTTGCATATATAAAGTTTTGAGTCAAACTTGGTTGACAATATTGTCAACTGGATAGTCGGTTGAAGAAAAGTTCGATCGACAATAAGTCGTTGCAAGGAGATTGACGGACTCATAGTCGTTAGAGTCCAAAACTTTTTTAGGTCGAAAATATTATGGATCAAGACTCTTCTATTCGACAATATTGTGAACTGAGAATTTTCTGGAAACTTTTCAACAAATGATCAAAATAGTCATTGTAATTTGTTTGACCTAAACCTAACGGCTAGTTTTCATCGTAGAATACTCTAGACAGTACCCAAAATTGTCCTAACCTCTTGTAAACATTTCCTATAAACATGAGTGGTATTGGGACACCTAAACAATAAGTTTTCATACAATAATTATGATCATATACACAACTTGAGCATACTTTCCATCATTCTAAAAGATCTTACGTTCTACAATTAAAGTTGCTATCCATCTAGCCTAATCCTTAGCTTTATAGTAGAATCATTCTCCACCAATTTAGCTTTGCCAAACCTTGTGGAGCAGATCGTCATCATTTGTCCATAAGAGGTTGATTGTATATCTTGTGAAAGAGCTTTGTAATCTCCTTCTTCCTTTCTTGTTCATGTGCTCTGGTTTGTTGTTTCTTTTTGCTACTTTGAGGTATAAGGCTGTGGTGAATCTCTCTTGGTGCTACTTCTCAGTTGGAAGCTACAACCAAAGTAGTGGAGGTGTATTAAGATCCTCTCCAAGTGGGTTACCTTCCTCGACCCGTCAAAGAAGGTCAAGTTCTACTTGAGATGAAAAGGAGGGTTCCTCTTACGTCACAAAAGACACCGGTAAATTTTATGTATTGTGTATCGGTATATAAAAATATTAAAAGATAGATTTTGCAAATCTTGGTTGGGAACGATCAGGTAGGGGATTGGCATCATTTAACATATATATAGTGTGTCCTTTTTTGGTTGCATATTTTATTTCCACTGCACTTTAAGTTGAGTAATTTCATTTGATTAAAAATTATCACAAAGATCTATTCACCCCCTATAGATCTTTCAATTTTGTGTGCTTTGACCACTAACCCAACATGATCTAAAATATGAGTTCCCAAACAATTAGTGATTGTGTGTAATATAACACTTGGGGACGACTAGGAGTGATGTAGATGAGATTTGTCCCTCCATTATGATTGATATCCTAGCCACTTGATAAGCGAGACTGTGAATTTCTTGGCCATACTCATGTGAATAAATATCTGATATTGATCTCACAGTATCTCGAATAGTCTTCACTAGTTCAAGGAACATAGATTGGTAATGAAGAGGATGACATTTCATGCCTCAATTTCAATCTGGATATCTATGACAAAGGTATGAAACTATCATGGAAACACTAATCACTTTTACATGTTGTAGTTTATTTCTAATTCATTTATATTACTTGGGTAGCAATGATGTGGACCGCTCTTTACTTATGCTATTTTCAATATCACTACCAAAATAATTGGGAACCTAATGGGCACACATCAAACAGATGCATTAGGGAATTGAAGTTTGCAATCAAACATATGAATAGGATTATTCTAAATCATGAAAAAGCTAATTAACCACCCTAATTGGGAAACCAAAATATATGATCAGTCAATCGGATTAGTTGGAACAATAGGTCAATTGATTGTCAATTGACCGACTGAGTTTTCCATTGTACTAATGTGATTTCCCAAGAGAGCCACCTGATCCAATAATCACAATGGTACAGGGAAAGTCTAAAATTAGAAAACAAGTCAGATCTAGATCGGGACTATTGTGATGGGTCAATTTGCTTACATGATTGGTCGATCACAATCATGTTCTAGTTTTTCAGCATTGTATTGATTTTGTGATTACGAATAGGAAAGGGATTGGAATTAGGTTTTTCTAAGCCTATGAATCTCATAAATAAAGGAGGCATGTCCCAAAGGATGACACGCATGTTTGAAATAGAACTTGTGAGACAAGTTGGCATTATTCTCTCTCTCTCTCTCTCTCTTTAAGAGAAAGATAAACCCTAAGGTTGTCTCCCATTATATGAAAAGAAAAAAAGTTTTGATTCAATAGCATGTCCACAACTTTTTTCCTCTTCAACGTGTGACCAAGGTGTTTCACCACATCCTCCCTCATCTGTGTGGGAAAAGTAGAGGCCAAGGTACGACGTGCGGAGGCTTGGAGAACATCTTCTACAAGACAACACAAGGCTACTGCTTGGAAGACAATTCATATTCTTTCTCTTCCATCCAGATCTCTCACCTGCCAACTCGGATTTGAATCCAGTTTATTGAGATCTTCAAGGACAAAAGACGCATCTTGTTATTGTATAACAAGCGTGCAAAAAGGTATCACCTTTGTGCGTCTTTATTTCTTATACTAGAGTTTTATAGCTATGACAATATCTTTTTGCATGGGAATTTTGGGAAGAAAATTATAATATTCCATTGCATATCCTGCCCTAGAAAATGATTGGTTCATGAGTTTAAGTATTGTTCTCACTCAAGAGTGTAAGCTCTATGTCCTAGAAACACCATAAATAGAGTAACCCACTCTCATTGCTCCTAGAGCTGAGAGGGAGGCTTATCGTAAGCATTTTGATGATGCCATAGACATCAAATATCATGCTATGCTCCATGGACTATGAGATTCAAAAGCAACATCATAACATGGGTGTTCTTGATATCATGACACATCTTAAGAGCATGTATGAAGAACAAGAAAGGAAATAGATGTATGATGTCTCTAAGGCGCTCTTAAAGTGCAATATGGTTGAAGGAGATCTAGTAGGGCCCTATGTGCTTAGTAATTGGGTACATGGAAAACATAGAGAGTTTGGGATTTCTTTTAGGCAAAGAGTTGGCCACATATGTGATTCTACAATCCTTTCCTAAAACATAGAGCCAATAAGTCATGAATTATAACATGAATAATTTTTCTAAACCGATGTGGCATGTTGAGAATTGCCAAAGCACAAATGAAGAAGGACAAACCCAAGTCTGTGTTGATGGTCAACAAAGGAAAGGGGGAAGTCCAAGGGAAAGGAAAAAGACAATAAATATTCTAAGGCTAGCTTGAAACCCAAGTCTTCTGCACTTAAGGTGAAGGGATGGGTGAGTAAGGAAGGCAATTGTCACCACTATCACCAGACTGGACATTGGAAAAGGAATTGCCCTCTTTACTTAGAGGAACTTAGGAAGAATAAGTAGGGGATAGAGATATCCACTTCAGGTATATGCTCTATTGAAATAAATATGTTTACTTCTTCAACATGGGTATTGGATACCAGATGTAGATCTCACTTATGCTCTAATTTGCAAGATCTAAAAAGAAGTAAACCCTAGAAGAAGGGTAAGGTGGAACTGTGCATTGCAAATGGAGAGAGATTTGCTACCACTATAGTTGGAACCTATCATTTATCTCTTCCCAGTGGCTTGTAATAGAGTTAGAGAACTTCTATTATGCACATACCATTAATAGGAACATCATTTTTATTTCTTCTTTGTACAAGAGTGGATTCGAATTTCACATAAAGAACTGTCAGTGTTCTATTTCTAAATATGAGATCTTTTATGGAAGTGTCCCTACATATTATGGTCTTTACTTATTATATCTTGAGACAAGCATATATAACATAAATACCAAAAGCCTAAAATATGATGACTCAAACCAAACATTCCTTTGGCATTGTCATCTAGGGCACATCAATGAAAAACTCATTTCTAGATCCCATAAAAATAGTTATCTAGACTCTTTTGACTTTGAATCAATAGAGAGGTGTGAGTCTTATTTATTGGGCAAGATGACAAAAAACCTTTCACTCAAAACAATGAGAGAGTGAAGGATCTTGTCATACATACTAATGTATGTGGACCTTTTAGTACAAATGCTAGATGTGGTTATAAGTATTTCATCACATTTATTAATGACCTTAGTAGATATGGCTATGTATACTTAATGAAACACAAATCAGAATCCATTGAAAGGATCAAGGATTTTATGAATGACGTATAAAACCAACTTGGGAAAAGTACTAAAGCACTTCAATGTGATCGAGGTGAAGAATACTTAATCTAAGAGTTTGAGTAACTTCTATGAGACCGTGGTATTGTATCACAGTGGGCTCCACCTGGAACACCACAACACGTATCAGAAGAAGGAATCACACCCTATTAGACATGGTACAATCAATAATGAGTTTCACTAATCTTCTGAATTCCTTTTAGGGATATGCTTTAGAACCACAACATTTACACATAACCACGTGCCTTCTAAATCGGTTCAAAAGACACCATTTGAGATATGGGTTGGAAAATGTCCCAATGTGTCTTTTATGAAGATTTGGGGATGTGAAATGTAACAACCCACACTTTTGAGTGTCTAAAAGACCTTAGAGTCGCAGATCATTAATCATAAATTCCAGGATCATATTCAAGAAATAATACAAAATAGTAAACAATTTCCATTAATGATCAAATATTTACATGTCTACATAAAAAGCTCCTCTAAGCAGTTATATAGCTTTTAAACAGAATTAACTTTTACATGTGTGAAGATAAACCATTAAGACTACACCTTCATGATTAAATTGTAGTTTCTTCAACATCTCTATCTGTACCCTCATGTCCATGAATCAAGTATATCTGATACCTAAAACGCCGACAAACAAATATGTGGTCTATTTATTGCTATACTGGTACGTGGGTTCAAACAATAATCACAAGTATCATATAAGAAAACATCTTTATCTTGCATATAAGAACATAAACATATTTTCATATTCTAACCTATATCCGGTCAACGACCTCATGTGTAATCACTGTCCCTCTGGGGCTTGTGTGCATTACCCTTAAGATCAATCTAACCCAGGGTTCCAAATATTATTATTTACTTTACATGATACTCATAGGAACTTTATAATTCGCAAGAAGTAAATAAACAAGCAAGTAGTTTATTTGTCATTCAATCTCATCGAGAAACATCGACAATCTCAAAATTTGATACATGTATTCATAAGCGTAACCACATACCTTATGCCATTACAGAAACCATGCAGAACATCATATACTTTAAGAGTGTATCCAAACATCCAAGCAATAAGGGATTTAATATGAAACAAGTATACTACATATGTGTCACCATGTGTTCACATTATACTAATTAGATCTAGATGTGATCCTAAACTACGGTTTAGGGCTACCTTGTGTTTGGACTACAGATTAGGGTTACAAACCCTATTTCCATCATATTATGATTTCTAAGATTACAAGTTCAGTTATGCATATTAGGTGAAACCCTAATCATCAATTAAGAATATTAGATTACTCGTGACACCTAAATCATATTACTAACATTATGATCATAGCAAGATGTCCGTATTGGTTTCAAAACCCTAAAACAACATATAAGATTACTAATATGGAATCGTCCATTATTCATCATTATCAAGGTTTCACTCATTATACATGGCAAGATCAGGTGTTAGTTTAACATGAACGAACCTATCCAATTAAGCATTAGATTAAGAAAAATCTAGGTTTTCCCTTACACTAATCACAGTAACACATGTATTACACTTACTTTTAGAACATGAAGCATAATAAGGTTCTAATAGTATTTTATTTGGACTCCTCTCATTTTTCTGAGCAAGTTTCATATATTAGTACTTGTCTAAATCCAATCATCCTAGCAATTTCTATAATTATTTTAAGATAACATATTCATCGACCAATGGGACACTGACACATCAGCATAACGAGTATGTTTGTATTACCTTCTTTTCCTCTGGCTCACGGGTCCTACAATTGCTCCTCATCAAAAGAATGTTACTATAAAAAGAGAAAACGTACAATAACCTATACTAAGGACTAGATGTAGTGGGTAACCTAGACATATCAAGAGATCCATGTGGTCTTTATTCATGGTACATGTTCCTCCTAAGTCATATTCATCTAAAACATCTAGAAAGAGAAAAGAATGGCAAGGTATGCATCAGTGAAGTATTAGTATGTGTAATACAAAACTATATGGGCATTTCAATATTCAAGTACCAAACATAGGGGTGTTCCCAATTAAAAGAGGTCAATAAAAAAAGGTAAGTTCAAGTGAATGTAAATGAAGATGGTGAATCTTTTATGAACAAATGAATATGGTTATTAATATAAGATTATTCCAAAATTTATGAGGCACTAAAGAAGATTATCATTAAATATGAAGTTAAAACCATTTCACAATCATAAACATATAAATCAATTCATGTTGATTCTAAGAAGAAGACACTAGAGCTACATAAAGTAGGAATGAGACACCACATGATCCCAAGTCTTTGTAGGAGAAATAAAACTCAATTTTTAATATGTACAACATGTCAGGTGGGGAGAAAACTTAGTGCCTAGTATGTGTAATAAAACATTAGTTACAAAATATAACATGTGTCAGGGGGGGATAAAACCTAAGTACACAAAAGTATGGTTGTGCATAAGCACCACTACCCTAGATAATTTATTCTAAATTACACATAAATATATACTTAAGATGAGATATACAATTCAAAAAAATAACATTCAAGTATAAAAATGTATGATAATATCCAACATTTAGCAATTGGAGTCATTGACCCATATTCAAGTGAGGCATGACTTCAATAATAAATAATGGATAAATGATTTAATAAAAATTTTGTATTCCAAAAGATACATAGAGACTAAAATAGGGAAGTGTAATTCAAAAAATACCTCATTGATAAAAAAAGAGTTAAGGTTTAGCCATTATATTTCCACATGAAAATGCATATATCTTAAACATTATCAAAACATGTCCATAGCCTAACCCTAGAGTTAAAACCTAATAATATCTTACATGATTTATTAATGTTAAATTTTATTAATGTACAAACCCTAGAAATCAACATTTCAATCTAATTATTCAGGTATCAAACCTATGTAGATAAAAAAATTAACAATTCCAAAACATATTTTTATATTGTTTTGACTTGCTAACAATTAATGATCATTTTTAGAGATGGATTGCTTTCAAGATTTCATAAGTTAAAACAAGGTATAAATATAAAAAATGTCCCCACATCTTGCATTAAAACTTTGTGTTTCTCAAACAAAAGGAATAGATGAAAAGAAAAAATATCCCTTGGTTGTGTGGTAAAATAAACCAAAAAATTGGGGTATTTGAGGATTTCTGTCACAGAACTGTTTGTTACCCTAAATCCACACTCCTAATGGCCATAAATCCAAAGGTGAGTGGAATTGGACGTCCATCCATAGAATGGCATAAATATTTCACATAGGAAATATATATATGTAAAATCAGTAATGACAAGTTATAACAAGATACTAAAAGGGGATAGAGAAGCATGTACCCATTTATATTTCAATTGTAACCCATTTGTGTTTCATTTCATGGAGATTAGAGTCTTGAGTGTAGCAGATTTTCATTTGGAAACTATGAATCAAACAAACAAAACATATTAATGCTAAAGCATTAAGTACGCTATGCAAAACATGTAACCACAGTTTAAGAGTAATACAAAAGTTGCTTGGCTAGAAACATCATAATAAGCAAGAAGTGGAAACAAGGTGTGAAACCTTAACAACATTCTTTTATACAAGTGTGTTTTAAGTGTATTTCCATTATACTCAACAACATATTATGGCCATTGATCAGCTTCCCATTGGAAGAGTCTGTAAGGATGCTCAAGACTAGCTAATCCTTTATCAACATGGTCCACCTTATCTTGACATTTCAAGAGGCGTCCCACCTTGTTCCCTTACCCTGAGAATATAGGCATGTACACAAGGTTTGTACAATGGACTAGTTCAATTATGTTCAAGGTTTGTTCCACATACTTCAAGCAAAATGAATGTACTAATCATAGGGAACAAGTATCTCAAACAAGTAATTATCTACCCAAGCATTCATATGAGAATACATAAAAACAAGACAATAACATAGTAGGGTCAAGAGATTGAGTGTACCTTATGAATAGAGTATAATATATGATGCATGAGTAGATTCTAGAGAGGTCCAATACAAAGGGGACCTAAGATATAAAAATACATAATAGAGGGTCTTAGATCAATAGAGAATTGATATCTAAGCATCTTATGTGTCATTTGGATATTCCCTTAGACCTAGGTTTCACCTAGGTCAAACATAATTTCCAAAGTTCCAAGCATGCATGTATTGATTTAACATAGCACAAGTATCAATTTTAAAGCCTGAGTTTAGGCAAAACATACACATTAGATTATATATAAGGGTCATATCATCTCTGATTTGGATTTAGGGGAGAATGACATTAGGTTATCATCATGGTTTAATATGCAAGATCATAATCGATCATAGTTGGTCAACATTGTACAAAAGTAGGTCTTTTGAGACTTTAAGATGTGAACATGGCAAGTAACATAAAATCATGGCAAACTAAGCTACATAGAGTCACAAGACTACTTATTGGAGGAAACAATATTATTCAAATCATTATTGATCAAAACTTATACAAGGTCTAATATCGAGTTATTAAAAGCCAAAGCATGTCACATCATAAGGTATATTGTACAACATAAACCCATCAACAAAGTTAAGCATGATCAAGAACATTCCACGGTTCAAAAAGGTATTAAAGTTTATAGATTTATAGGTTGTACAATCATTTAATGATTAGATATGTCATAGTCCCAACAATCAAGCAATTAACATCATGTATAAGAAAAAAGGGCCACTTTTAGGTCAAAAGAGTAAAAGTGCACATAAAATGTTATCTACTTCGTAATTCAAGAAAAAATATGGTCAAAAGTTACTATTTTGAAGCTTAAGAGGGATATTTGAAGTAACAACACTAGATGAGAGCAAGATGCATAATTAAACCTTCAAAAACTGCATAAAGACATGCTTTTTAGGATATAAGAAGAAAAATAAGTCAGTCAAGGTTATGAAACTTCTTCCATTGGATAGATCTCATCGAGAGGATCAAAAATCATATATTATATGATATAATTGGCCACAGGATGTGCAAGATATCATTTTTGGAAGATTTGTATTGTAAACTTTAGGGAAAGAGGGGGTGTTAACAAGCATTTATGTGGTGCCTAGGGCCGTACGATCTTGATCCATCAGTGACCCATTCCTTGGACCCACACTTGTTGTCCACCGCCCTGAGCCTCTGGGTCACGTTGATTGGTGATTTGTTGTCAAGTCAAACTGCTCCAAACCGCTACTCATCATCAGCGGTTGCTCGTGTGGCGTCCCCTGTGTTAACTCTAGGTCAATGTTGACTCAAGGTCTAAATTGATTAAATCCTTATTTTGATGATGACTAAAGCATTCCAATTATTTTTATCTAATGTTTCTACTTGAGTGATTTTAGATTAGGTGTAGACACACTCCAAATGCCCTAACTTGCACGTCTCAACTTGGAGAAAAGACAAGTCAAAGTCAATACAAGTGCACTTTTTTGGAATATGATGTAAATCCATTAGAATCATGTTGTAAGACACTTGTAATGATTGTATGACTTGTAATTAAGCTTAGAAAAAAATATGAGCACTTAAATCAAATATTTAAGCACTTTAATGACATTTTCTAAAATTCATCACAGGTAGTTAATTGGTCGAGTTACAAACTCAACTGATCCCTTGATGGATTTTGAAAATGTCCAGGTTCGATCCAGTTACAAACTTGACCGATCCATTTGGTTGAGTTACAAACTCGACCGATCCCTGCACTGGACAAACTGAATAGTGCAATCAGTCAAGTTTCTGACACACAGAACTCGACTGATCGCATTGTACGGAAAAGTGTAGAAAAGTACTTCTAGTTGTTGGAATGTTGCAAAACTCAAAAATATATCTTTCTAAACATCCCAAATGGCTAGTATTCATCTTTAAGTGTTTGCAAAGGCTTCTAAGCATCCTCAACTATAAATAGGACCCCTTGGGATTCATCCCTTGGTTAGTCAAGCATTATGAAGGTCCATATTCTATAGTTGAGTGATCCTACAGCCTCCTCTCTCTCTCTAAGTTTAATCACTTGCATCATCCATTAGAGTGAGTAGGATATTTGTAAGAGAGCTAGTTCTACATGTATATCTTGTGATACTCTATAACATCCTAGGATTTGAGGCCTCGGATAAAAATATCTTATAAGGAATGATTGGACTACCCATATCACCAAGGTGCACCTCCTTTTCCGGGAGCCCATCTCTATAGAACTCCATAGTTAAGCGTGCTCAGCTTGGAGTAGTATTAGGATGGGTGACCAGTCGGGAAGTTGATCCTGGCTTGCGCGTGAGTGGACAAAAGCATGCAGTTAAGGCTAGTGGTGATCTGTGGGGCCACTCGTCATTCCTGAAACCCTGCTAGAGCTTTGGGCAGTGGGCCCAGGCATTACAAATGGTATCAGAGCCATAACCCCTCCAGTAGGTGGGGCCCACATAGGCATGACATGCCAGTCTTGAGTCGTGCGGACCTGGCATGTAGGAAAGGGTTGTCCACGGTAGACGTAGCCACCCTTGCGCTGGTATTCCGTGATCGGGAGCTGGGTGTCCATGGGCCATTGTGGGTCTGCACTGAAATGGGGTAGATTATGAGGCCATATAGTTGAGCCTTGATGAGGACGTCAAGAGCCTAAGTGGGGGAGATTGTAACATCCCAAGATTTGAGGCCTCGGATAAAAATATCTTATAAGGAATGATTGGAATACCCATATCATCAAGGTGCACCTCCTTTTTCAGGAGCCCATCTCTAAAGAACTCCATAGTTAAGCGCGCTCAGCTTGGAGTAGTACTAGGATGGGTGACCAGTCGGGAAGTTGATCCTGGCTTGCGCGTGAGTGGACAAAAGCATGCAGTTAAGGCTAGTGGTGATTTGTGGGGCCAGTCGTCATTTCTGAAACCCTGCTAGAGCTTTGGGCAGTGGGCCCAGGCATTACATACTCTCATTTTCTCCACCTCCCAATCTCTCTTTTCAACCGTGAAGATGAAGGTTCTCTCTCTTAAATAAAAGAGAGGTGAAGAATAACAAGGAAAGGAGTCCCTTGGTGAACATCAAGGCTGAAGACTTAGAGCAAGAGTGTGTAAGGCCTTGGTGAAGGCAGAAGACTTCTTGATCAAGTGGGTAAGTCCTTCGTGAAAGCTTCTCCGAGTGAAGGTGAAGTCAAAGGCTGAAGATCCAAGAAGAGTGGGTAATTCCTAGAAGGTTGAAGACTTGTACAAGAGTGGGTAAGTCCTTGGAGAAGGTCAAAACTCGCTGAAAAGTGGGTAAGTCCTTGGTAAGGTTGAAGACTCTTTGTATTTTATAGGTAAGTCCTTTTGTGGGTCATGTATTGTAAGTCTTATGAATGAATATAAGAGTGAAATGGTTAAGAAATCCTAAAGGTTGACCTCTCTAGGTAGGGGACTGACATACTTCTAGTTTGAAGTGTGGAACTCTACATAGCTTGTAAATTGGTGTATGTTTAATCTCTCTCTCCCTTGCTATGTATGTTTTATTTGCACTCAAATTTCCTATTTAGCAACCTTATCTTGTGATATATCTTGAAGGTCTAATGAATTTTTTTAAGTGCATTCAACTCTATTCACCCCCCTCTAGAGCATCCAATCACCCATCCTAGGATCCAACACCCTGGCGATCTATAGCCTCTGGTAACCCTCACTTGATCTAAGCAGACCCAGGCACCAGGCTGAGCGATCAGATCCCTTAGCTCTTCATCTGAGGGCTATCCACCCATCCTCTTGCCAATGACACAGAGCAGATCGTTAATTGGCGCAAAATGTGTCAGAGTCAGGGCAAGGGTGCCTCCACACCCTACACTGCCACACCTAGGGGCCAGGGAACACTAAGGAGGTGGTTGTAGCTCCAAGTTCTTCCTGAGGGGAGAACATACAAGAGGGAGTGTGGAAGGATGCAGCAATGCATGACCTTCTTGGTCGCCATCATTTGTGTGCAGAAGTGGCACAGCTCCATGCAGCGGCTAGAGCACGGCTATCGAGGTGGCTCTGAGGTTGCAGAAAGCTCACCAGGATGGAAGGAAGGGAGGGAGATAAGAGAGAGGGTGGGCGGAGGAAACTAGGGCCATGTTGCCATGACATTGTTAGAGTTTTCAAAACCCAGCAAGAACAGTGGCATCGATATGGTGGGTGATGAGGTAGTAGCAAGGAAACACCTTTACACGGGGAAAGAGTGAACCCTCTCATGTGGTGGAGATTGGAAGGATTAAGTAGGAGGGTGAGGAAGTTGGGAGTAGGGTTAGGGTTTTCGGATGGGGTATGGGGGTACTGGCAGCAGTCGGGATGGGTTTATCGTCCCACTGGCGCCCCACTGCCCAACGGAGCTGGTCGAACAGATAAAAGGGGAGGGGAAGGTGAGGTCAGAGGGAGAAAAGAGGAGGAGGCGCTACAACATGGGGAGAGTTGGGTCTCGTATGACCCTATGCATTCTAGAGAGATGATTGTGACGGGTGAGGAAAGAAAAAGGGGGTCTGACCAAACTTGGGCCTAGTCCGTGGTCGGCCCAGTTTCCTCTAAAAGAAGAAAATGGCTAGAAATTAGATTTTTTATTCAAGTAGGCTCATCTCCCTCCTCTAATCTCCAAAAAGGGCAAGGAAAGATGTGTTGGAACCATGGGATCAAGCCCGACATCATGGAAATAAGAACAAGATGAAAAGAGATATTACATATCCACAATGTGACAAAAGCCTCAACATTAGTTAAAAGGTACATTGTGGCATTTACTCGGTTCCAAGGTGTAACTGAGTATAACATGACCCAAAATCATCAAATCAAAGGAGAGGAAGGTTGTTGAGCACAAAAGAGTATCAGATGTGTTGAGATGTAAACTAAATTGAGGATAGGAAAAAGTAGGTTATCACATCCTCCCCACCTTAAAAGAAATTCTCCCCAAAATTAAATCAATCCATAAGTCGAGATTTGAGATTTCACATACAATATCAACATCATCACACTATCATGTAAGGTATCATCACCACTTACCAAATCAATATCATTCCAAATCAAGAAATCAAGCATCAAATTCAACACATAGTCACATGGATCGTCAAATTGGGGAAGATCATTATATGAGTCACATATTTGGAGAGATTGTCGTATAGATCACTAATTTGGAGATATCACAATTTAGGACGATTGAATAGAGTTCAAGAGTAAGGAAATACTTTAATTTCCAACATATAGGGTTCTAGCTTCTACATTGGCCTAGGTGGGGTTATATATCCATTATCGAGATTGCATATTTCAACAATTTGAGACAACAACATATTTCAACATCGTGATTTTGTGCTCAAAATTGATGAAAGGGCCCACCCTAGTCCACATGGAGCTTAACCCTAAGTCAAAAATCAAGAAAATCATTATAATCATCATTTCAAAAAATTGAGATTTAGGAACATGAAAGTCATCACTCACATATTGAGAGTGATCTAAAGATCCTGATGGGGTGATCATTGTAGTCAAGTCAATGTCAAGATGATTACTCATGAGTCAAGATTTCATTTTGCAATATTGAGACAAGTTTGGACATCAAGGACATAGGTCCAAACATTTAGAAGTTATGTTTTAGGTTCCTACTTAGACCTTAGGGTGATCATTCATCCATATACATAAATCGAGCAACAATCAAGTGACATGTTGTGGTATCAACATCAATTTCATGGTCTGGTATTCATTGTTGATGAATGATATGGACCTAGGTCATCATAGGAACTGAACCACAAGCTATAGTTAGCATCATCATATTTTAAGATTATCTTTAAATAGAGATTCAATATTGAGTATCAATAGACTTCACCTATTAGGGACATAGGTCACAAAATCAAAATTGGGTGGAAGGGGTTACCTTCTCAAACTCTAAATAATCAATGAGATAAAAACTTAGAGGAGTCATAATAGGGATGTTACGTAGGTTAGGGAAGTCATGAGCCAACTAGTACCCTAATCTAGCACATTGGTCTAATCATGAACCATAAAGCATATTCAAATAGAGAGAGTGTCAACTGCAAATCGTATTTCACAAGATCACGGGTCAAACATCAAGATCTTTAAAAGGGAAAACCATGTTTTAAGATTTTGTAATATTAAAGTCATAACATCAGGTAAGGGTGTATCTTAGAAATCGAGAAGTCAAATTGAGAACCCAAAAGTTTGAGTATAATAGTGTAAGATTGAGATATAGGTCTATCATGTTATTTGAATTGAGAGTACAAGAGGAATAATGGTCAATAGGTGATCTGCCTCTTGTAACAAGTCTTCACATCATAATTTAGGGCTCCAAAAACATGTTCATTTTGTGGAATGGTCATGGCACATATCAATAGCGGAAAATTTTGCTTAACTACATTTGAGGTTTGATCAAGAATAGGGTAACATTGGTTTAATCAATCAGGACCTCATCTAACATGAGGTGTAAAACAAGAGTTCCACCTATTTCACCATATCAAAAATTTACCTCAAACATAGAAAACACTTATATCTGATTTGGTATCATTGAGTTTGCATAAACTTTATGCATGAGTACATCACTGCCAAGAGTTCAATAATCACAATAGGGCTTTCAATTTAAGATCAGATCATGGCATTATTGTCTAAATCAATTTTCATGATTTTAAATGAGTTTTACTTTTCCCATGCATAAGCTACCCATAATCGATAAATCATGTGATTAATAGTCATGAGAGAAGAATCACATGGGGAGATGAAAAGACTAACTAATCATCATCTACTTGGGTGGCTTAGGTGGTCCTTAAGGAAGAGATGAGTTATTAGAAGACTCTCAAAATTCTGAGGAAAGGATTTTAGTCCTCCCTGGGTTCTTAAGATATGTTATGCCTTAAATACATATAGAGGCATGTGTGTATGGATCTGATACCATTTGTCACGAAACTATTTGTTACCCTAAGTCCACACTCCTAATGTCTATAAAGCTAAAGGCAAGTGGACTTGGGCATCTGTTGTAGAATGGCACAAATATTTCACACATTCAATATAGATGTAAAAATAGTAATGAAAAGATATAACAAGATACTAAAAGGGGATAGAGAAGCATGTGCCAATTTCTATTTCAATCATAACTCATGTGTATTTCATTTTATGGAGATTAGAGTCTTGAGTGTAGTGGGTCTTAATTTGAAAACTACAATTCCGATAAATAAAACATATTAATGTTAAAGCATTAAGTATGCTATAAAAAAAACATGTAACGACAGTTTAAGAGTAATATAAAAGTTGTTTGCCTAGAAACATCAAAATAATCAAGAAGTAGAAACAAGGTGTGAAACCTTAATGACATTCTTTTATACAAAGTGTGTTTTAAGTGTACTTCCATTATACTCAACAACATATTATGGCCATTGACTAGATTCCCATTGGAAGGGTCCATAAGGGTGCTCAAGATTAGCTAACTCTATTATCGACAAGGTCTGCCTTATCTTGACATCTCAAGTAAGACACCAAACCTTGTGCTCTTACCCTGAGAATACAGGAAGGTACACAAGGTTTGTATAATGGACAAGTTTAATTATATTCAAGATTTGTTCAACATTCTTCAAGAAAAATGAACGTACTAATCATAGGGAACAAGTCGCTCAAACAAATTTATTATGCAGCCAAGCATTCATACGAGCATACTTCCAAAAACTCTAATAACATAGCAGGGTCAAGAGATTGAGTGTACCTTATGTGTAGAGTACAAGATATGATGCATGAGTAAATTCTAGAGAGGTCCAATCCAAAGGGGACCTAAGATATAAAAAGACATAATAGAGGGTCTTAGATCAATAGAGATTTGATATCTAAGCATATTATGTGTCATTTGGATATTCCCTTGGACCGAGGTTTCAAATAGGTCAAACATCATTTCTAAAGTTCCAAACATGCATGTATCGATTCAACATAGCATAAGTATCAACTTTAAGGACTAAGTCTAGGCAAAACATCCACATTAGATTAGATAAAAGGGACATGTCATCTTTGATTTGGAGTTAGGGGAGCATGACATTAGGTTATCATCATATTTTTGCAAAACCAAATTGTAACAAATCATCATAGGTCAACATCATTCAAAAGTAGGTCTTTTAAGACTTTAACAGGTGAACTTGGAAAGCAATATACCTTCTTGGAAAACTAAGCCACATAGAGTCACAACATTAATAATTCGAGGTGACAAATATTGTTCAAATTATTATTGATCAGAACTCATATAAGGTCTAAGATCTAGTTACTAAAAGCTAAAGCATGTCATATCATAAGGTATATTGCACAACATAAAGCCATCAACAAAGATAAGCATGATCAAGAAGATTCCATGGTTCAAAAAGGTATTAAAGTTTACTAATTTAGAGGTTGGATGATCATTTAATGATTAGATAAGTCACAGTCCCAACAATCAAGAAATTAACATCATGTACAAGCAAAAGGGCCACTTTTAGGTCAAAAGAGTAAAAGTGCACATCAAATGCTATCTACTTCGTGATTCAAGGCAAAAGATGGTCAAAAGTTACTATTTTAAAGTTTAAGAGGGATATATGAAGTAAGAACACTATATGAGAGCAATATGCAACCTTCAAAAAGTGCATAAAGACATGCTTTTTAGGATATAAGATAAAAAACAAATTGATATAGGTTCTGAAACTTGTTCCATTGGATAGATCTCTTGGATAGGATCAAAAATCATATATTATATGTCATAATTGGCCAAAGTATGTGCAAGATATCATTTTAATGTATTGTAAACTTTAAGGAAAGAGGGGGAGCATTACCAAGCATTTATGTGGTGCTCAAGGTCGTCCGATCTTGATCCATCAATGACCCATTCCTAGGGCCAGCACTTGCCATCCACCTCCATGAGCCACATGTTCGCATCGACTGGTGATTTGTTGTCAACCTGCATCACTCCAAACCACTGCTCATCGCCACCAGTCACTCAGGTGGCGTCCCCTGGTGATTCATAGATGTCGATGACCCCCACTTGATCTACACAGACCCAGGCACCAGGCCAGATGATCAGAGTCTTCTATTCTCCATCTGAGGGCTCTCCACTCATCCTCTTGCCAACGACACAGAGCAGGTCGATGCTTGGCACTAACTGTGTCAGAGACAGGGCAAGGGCATCCTTGGACCCCACACGGCCACACCAAGGGGCCAGTCAAGCTCAAGGGAACCCAGAGGAGGTAGTTGTAGCTCCAAGTTCAGGCTGAGGGGAGCATAGATGAGGGGGAGTGTGGGAGGATGAGATAGTGCACGACCTTCTTGGTCATCATCCTCTGTGTGCAGAAGTGGCACTGATCCTTGCAGTGGCTAGAGCACAGCTATCAAGGTGGCTCCAAGGTTGCAGAAGGCTCGCTAGGTCAGAAGGAGGAGAAGGAGAGAAGAGAGAGGGGTAAGGCAGACAAAACTAGGGACATGTTTCCCATGAGAGTGTTAGGGTTTGTGAAACCCATCAAGAACGGCGGCACTGAGATGGTGGGTGATGAGGTCTGATCAAGGCAGCACCTCCGTAAGGGGAAAGAGTGAACCCTCTCATGTGGTGGACATGGGAAGGTTTTAGTAGGAGAACGTGGAGGTGGGGAGTATGTTTAGGGTTTTCGAATGGGGTAAGGGGGTAGTGGCGACAGGAAACCTAGGTTTATCATCCCATTGGCGCCCCACTACCCAGTGCAGCTGGTCCAATGGCTAAAAGGGGAGGGGAAGGTGAGGTGAGAGGGAGAAACGAGGAGGAGGCATTACAGCATGGGGGTGATGGGTCTCGTTCAACCATGTGTGTGCAAGAGAGACTATTGCAAGGGGTGGGTAAAGAAAAAGGGGGTCCAACCTAACCTGGGCCTGGTCCCTAGTCGACCCTGTTTTCCCTAAAAGAAAAAAATGGATAAAAATTAGATTTTTTATTCAAGTAGGCTCATCTCCCTCCTCTGATCTCCAAAAATGGCAAGGAAAGATGTGTTGGAACCATGGGATCAAGCCCCACATCATGGAATTAAGAATAGGATGAAAAGTAGGATTACATATCCATGGTGTGACAAAAGCATCAACGTTAGTTAAAAGGTTCACTATGACATTTACTCAGTTCCAAGGTGTTAACTGAGTATAAAGTGACCCAAAATCATCAAATCAACAACAAGGAAGGTTGTTGAGCACAAAAGGGTATCAGGCGTGTCGAGGTGTAAACTAAATTGGGGATAGGAAAAACTAGGTTATCACAATTTACATCCCTTGAATGCTCCTCTATTACAATACAAAGGCTTCTTAGGTGTCGTGTCTTGGAAAATATGAAACCAGTCAAACCCTTTTGACACAAGCTACAAAGGTGATTGTCACCTTATCAAGCATTTTTTGGACTCAAGGGGCCCAATTTAGGGTCCATAAGAGAGTATATGATTGTGGAAGGTACTCTGCCATATATGAAAAATAGAGTATGGAGGGTCACACACCATCTACCCATAAACTAATAAAAAATGATAGGTACCTCTAGAAATTCCTAGAAAATATAATGACACAAAATTTGAGGAAACACGACAATGAGCACATGAAGTGAAAAGTGTAGTGATTGACATAGTAAGAGAAAGTAGAAAGTAGAAAGTGAAAAAGAGTTTTACCAAGTGTGTGGATAAATTGATCGTGTGGTAAGCTCTACAACTCATTGTTAGGTTTTTTGAAGCATCTTTGATGATTGAAGAGGTTAGTATTTTCTTATAAACCTCCAAATAGTCCTGATATAGATTGAGCTTGGGTAGATATGCTTGATGTGAAAATAAGTCAAGGGAATAATGGATTTTAATTACTAAAAGTTTCTTGATGGTGAAATACTTATAATTTATAGATTTGAGGATTAGTAATCATGATGCATCTTAGAGGAGATGAAAATAGAGAGATGAATGGGGCATAGGGGTGATTTAGGATATAGAAGCAACGAATGCCTAGAAATTATGAGCATTTCACTTTGTTGCGAGTAGTGTGATGGAATAGGAATTTAGGGAAAAAATTGGAGGAATAAGATATTGGAGAGAGAGGGGAAGGCATTACAATTTTGGGAAGGAAGGGAAAGGGGGAGGTAGGTTATATATTGGAGATTGTCATATCTGCAAAGAAAATCAGAGTGGACGTCAGCTTAATGTACTAAGAGAGGAACTAAAGGGAAAGTATGTGATGGTGAAATTTGGAAGACAAATTGAGTCTTCAATCAATAAAATCCTAGATTATTCTATGTTAAAGCTAACAATTAGATATTATCTCTCAGAATCGAATTAAGATAGCTAGCATTATCTTGTGAAGGCAAAATTTGACGTCTAGACTAATTAATACATGACAAATCTAGACTTTTCATTGGTTTCATGTCTACAATCAATTATTATGCCATTTAATACATGAGGATTTATGAGTATTTCTTAAATAAACATTATAATAATTTATATATAATTGATGTATTTGGTATTTCTACTTTTTTTTGGATTATACAGTCATGAGGGATTTATGATATTTATCTATCCTAAAGCTACTTATATATCTCTAATTCAAAACTAAGTTCCTTTATTACAATGTAAAAATTTAAGTTGCTCAACTTGTGTGAATGTTTGATATCTATCTATCTATTTATCCATCTATATACATATATATATATATGTGTGTGTGTGTGTGTATGTGTGTGTCATATTTGTTCTTACCTACATATATGTGTATATATGTGTATATATGTGAACAAGGAGTGGTTCAAGTGATCAAGCAGAGTGTCCCCTAACAAAGGGACATAGGTTTGAATTCCAGCTGTCGCCTTGGTTTACCACCCCACTAGACGTTTGGCCTCTGTCACGGGCATGGGAGAGAGGGAGAGAACGCCTCTTAATCCCATATATGTATATATATACATACATGCATGCATATATGTAATACCCAATGAAGGGATTTAAAGGCTTGAGGGGATAAATTGAGATAATAAAAACATAGATAAAACTTGTTAGATCTTGAATTTATATCAAAATTAAGATAAGGAAGAAATGGATACATAGAGTGAATCAGCCACAACTGGATGAAACTATGAATAGTGGTCCCCACTTGAAAATTATATCTCCATTACCAAGTAGTCTTTCCACTTAGATCTCATATCCCTTGAAATAACCTTATATTACCTTTATAATGAGTGGGACCAAGAGGGGATCCACTCATTACTTATTAATAAATAAAGCCCATCTAAATTCAAACACAGGATAAGTATGAAGGAGGGCATACATTTTCCTTTCTCAAAATTTTGATACATAAGCATTATTATTATAAATCACTAGAATATTAAACTATTACAATGTATTCCATATACGTTGTTCCTCGCCCTAATTGATGCAAAAAGGAAAACGGACAACAAACTACACAACTATTAGTAAGGGGGCAACATGGCCATCTCTAGCTATCCTTCAAGTTCAACGTTCAATGGATGTTTCTCTTGATAAATCTTATCTAAGACACTAATATCTAGATGGTTTAATAACAACACACAAATAAGGAGAAATAGAAGTGAGTATATGTCAGCAAAATACTACTATGTGTCGAATTACGTGGATATTGAAAGTTAAAGAATAAGGAAAAATTAGTTCTCATTCTAGGAGAAGGACACTGATAAATTAGGCGGTAGAATTCAAGAATAAAGACAATCAGAGAATGGGACATTTATTTTAAAGAAGATAAAAAAAAGATGGAATTCTCTCCTTTTAAACATGCCATTCATTCCTTTTAAACAATTTTGTGATCATAAACAAATACAATGAATACATGTAGATCTTAGACTGACTTAAGACTATCTAAAGTAGGGTTTGAACATCATAGGATCTTGACCTAGGGTGATAAGATGAAAAAGTTAGTGCCAAATATAAAAGGTGGTAGAAGGAATACAACCTCAATACATAATATAAAGCAGGATAGGGTGTAAAACCCCAGTTCCTAGCAAGAGTAATAAAACCTCAATGATGGATGATATGGTTGAGAAAAATCATCCTGACACAAGATAAAAGTAATCTACAATCATACATGCAAAATAGTGAAGGCAAGAAGTAAAATTTAGTCCTTCTCAATTGTTTCAAAATTTATAGGGATGTGATCATCCATAGCATAGCAATTGAGGTAAAGTGACCAACAAATAAGATTCAAGAATTGAATTTTCATGAAGAGAAAATTCGATTATTATGAAGAATTTTTCAACCAGAATTTTAAGGTGGAGGCAAAAAGGAATTTATTTAGAGCTTATTTCTCATGAGAGGAAGTCAGGGTTTGTTGATCATTAGATGGCCAAATAATAATAGGTAATATGCACATGCATTTATCTAGTCTAGGGTCAAACCTAGGTTCAAATCACGGTTCTAGAATACCTCATATAAATTCTTTCAAACACTTAGACCCTAAAACCAAGTTTAATATACAATCTATTCAACTCCTACAACCTTGATAGATAAATAGTTTACAATTTTTTCTAAGACATATTTTTATGTATTTAATGATGATGCTTAGTAATTGTACAAGATCAATGTAATTTTTGCTATTTATGAAACAATGCTCAGAAAATGACTAGTATTTCCCTTAGAATTATTTTTCAGCATATCATGTGACATTATTGATTCTATAAATCCAAAGGAATATATCTCACAAGGTCCAACTTAGAAATACGGGTGAAGATATAAGAATACCCCTTGTGTATGTAAAAAATAGAGCAAAAGGATAGTCGAGTAAAATCAATTTATTGATTGTGAATATATTGTTCACAAAGAACACCGATGTAGCAGTTGGTATTAAGAACCACAAAAAATTAAATACACAATGAACAAGTCAATATGGGAGAATCCAAATTTGAGTTCTTTGAGATCTACAAAGCCTAGTGAACCCTTATATGGGTTGTGTGAAGAAAGAGGAGCTCACAAAGATTCTCACCATTGAAGCGAGAATTAGAGGAAGATGGAATCTCCTCAGTAGAATAAGAGGGATCAACCCTAATATTTGGAAAGCAATGATGGGTACCAAAGTGTCAATCAAATAGTTAAAGACATATTCTTGATGAAATCACACTTTTGGGATCAAAAGATACATAACGAAGAGGAATAATATGATAAAGAGATGTATGTCATTGGGGACTGGAAGACCCTTGCATAAGCTCTAGAAGCCTTCATTAGACCTCTCAACATGATTTAGGTGCCTAGAGGAGTTCTAGGGAAGCATACTAAGGTGGCTCTAGAAAATAGTGGCTCTTAAGTTCAAACATACGGGTAAATCAAATGTAGGAGAAATTCAAACAATGAGGGTAGTCGTAAAGGTGGGGTGAAGTGTATGGTGTGTTCAATATATGGGTATCCCCACTTTATGTATGTCAAAGAAAATCGGTTTGGTTTGGTGTCAGGAAGGAATCTCACATAATATTTATGAGGAAGAATCTTTTTTAAACCAAACTCCTTTATTTGTCTACTCGCAAGAATTCTAACATTCCAAATTGCTAGCCTTACATATCTTGTAGAAAACTAAACTAAACTCACTACTCTCTATGAAATTACTAGGATCATTATCAATCTCACATCCCCAATGGAGTAGATCATATTCATAATGACTATGGGGAGTTTTCAAAAGTAGCTTAGCCAAGGCATCAATTGCAAAATTATATAATTTCTTAACAGAGACAATCTTCACTTGCCAACCTTTCTCTAACATATCCTATATTCTTTATTTCCAAGTAGCAAGAGCTAAGAAGGAACACCCATCATCCGCACTAGCATGTACAACAATAGTGCAATCAGAATCGACAATAATCCTTTCCACCCATCCTCACATGCCTTGTGTAAGGCCATGGGTGGTGTTGTAATTTCCTCTTTTGTGTTTTCTTGCTCCACCCCTCAACCATCTTCCACTGGATTCTCTCACAAAGTTTCAACTACATTCTTATTCCTTCTTATAGTTGTATCATTTCTCAACTTAATTCAACATCTTGGATCCTCCATATAGTTCTATTTTTGTATATTTGACTCTTGGCATGGTATCCTAATCCCAAGCCAGGTTTGTCATTGCCATATTTCTCTAGATCATGTTGTATTTGAACCATTGGTTGTTCTAGACATAAAACACCCCTTCATTTCTTAATATCCAAATACTCAAACATCCAACTATGAATTTCCTTCATTTATCCTCCCTATTCCCATATTGCACTTCAAGTAGGATTCCGAAGGCAGTCTAAAGAGCTCAAGCAGCATACCAAGTGAACATATTTGCTTCCATACCTCCGATGAAATTTTAAATTCTCTAATTGCATAGATGGTATTTTCATCTTGATCCAAACATATTTTATAGTGAGCATCATTCATAAACTTCCTTTCCATTCTCGTCACGTTTGTCATTATAGCCTCATGTTCCACAAACCACATGAACATATTTAATGTTGTTAGCAATCAGGCTTCCTGTATTTGTTCCCATTTTCTAGTGTGACATATGCATGCATTCTATTTTACTAGTTGATAAGTTGAGTTTGTCTTGAACAATCTTGAGTTTGAGAGGTACAAAAACCCAAACATATTCCTTCTCAGTTTTAGTAGGTTGTGGAATCACTAGATGAATATCCACTGTCTCCTTGGATAGATATAGTCTCAGGAAACTCGTATTCCATCTACCCTCTAAATTCAATAGACATGCTAATATCATATCAGAGAGGCTTTCATCTACTTGATTCAATATCATGGTTCCAGGGTTGTCTAACTTGGTACCCAATTATTCTGCCACACCATGGTGTTTTTGTCACTCGTGACTACCTTTCTACTTAGGGAGTAATCATTATTTGTGCTTCATATATTGACCTCCAGAATGTCATCAATCAATAGCATTGACTTGATTTGAAAGGCTTGTATTTCCACCTTACGCACTCACATAACATCACTTTCCTTCCCATCTTAAATTCCCATTCACTTCTCATGATTAAATCCTTATTCCAATTTTCTTCCAGAGAATCTCCTAATTGTTCCACTCAAGAGCAAGTTGAGTCAAGCACCGCCCTTCAAGGCTCTCAATGCTCATATATGCTATTAAGGAAATCCCTTATTTTTGATTCAAGGGAAAAACAGCAACATGGTACCTCAGGCTCAGCTAACTCAAACTCATAACTCGAACTCAGGCTCAGCTAATCAAGCAAATGCCCAATCTACTACACTCCTTGCTTGTAGTGACTTGTTCCCGGGCTATAAGAGATGTAGGTTGACCTTAACGTCCTCTCCCTCCCAATAGAAATTTCCTTGTTTTTACATTAATATAGTTCCATAGGCTAATAGGAAACCTACATGTTTACATTGTACATGTTATAGGTATAGAAATCATTGATTTTATTAAGAAACAGCATCCAACAAATGATAGAATTTATTAGGCCCAACCACAGATTAATGACTTCAACTTATTAAGGACTTCTCCATAGGTAGTGTTTTTTAGTTTTGAATGAAGTATTGGAACCCTTAAATATTTACCCAGATCTCGTGTCTCTTTGATTCCTAAGACTGCACATAAATCTCTTCTCCTCAAGGTTAGACACTTAGAGCAAAGTATACCATTGTTTTCTTCAATGATATAGCTTGGACCAATGCTTTCTTAAAATTGTTGAACAAATCTATTATGACATCCATTTGTATTATAAAATCATCTCAAGACACATGAAAAAGAGGTAATCCCTCTTGTTACCTTGATGGTCTCTAACTTCTCACATTATAAAGCAAGCTTGTTCTTCCTCCTCTAATTGAACTCATTGTGTACAACACGATGTTTGTTGGTATTTTTTCCTTCAATAGGGTATCATAAACATAATGAACATGACATTCAATTGTAAGCCTTTGATAGGTCATATTAATGACCATATATGGCTTCAGACCCTTCCTTCGCATGTTGTGGATTGTTTCATACACAAGACAGATATTTTTAGAAATTTGTATCTGAACATGAAGTTTTATGCACTAGTGAGATATAGGTAGACATGTAGTCCTTTAAACGTTCCACCACCACCTTGGATATTAGCTTCAAACATGTATTTTTTAGGGAGATTAGATGAGACTGTCCATAGTTTATCAAATGCTTTACCTTTGGTATTAATGTTATATTAAGTCAAACAATGACATCAATAATGGTTCCCTCATCTGAGCATATTGGACCTTGGAAATAGTTGAGACCTTAATGAGGTTCCATTGTTTCTACATAAATGCAATCTCTATTCCATCATGACCATCAACCTTTTTTCCCCATCTTTCTTAGGGTATCGTGGATCTCAAGTTCATTGTGTGTAATGATGAGTTGATTTAGCTTTGATTGTGTGGTACCTTTAAATTTGGATGACATCCTATTCATATCATCCCTACTTTGAGTGAATTTTTTTGTAATTGTCGTTTTAAATGTTGTTGAATTTATAGCTTCAACTAAGGAAATTCAGTTACCCAATCCTCTTTTGCATTTTGAATTGTCTAATGATATATTTGCTTATTCTACTCTTTTCACATGCCAAAAATAATAGGTGTAGTTGTCCCCATTCCACAACCAATTCAGGTGACTTTTTGTTTTCAATCCCACTCCTCAAGCTCCAGGCTTGATTTGTATTCAGATTACATTTCCATACAATGATTATCTGATAGTACATTATAGCATGTCACCATAGTTGTTTAAAATTCTTTTATTCCTTTGAGTAAATCTAGTTTTCTTTTCTATTTCTCTATGTAACCTTTGTTGTTCCATCTGATGAATTATTGTCTATCTTGATACAAGACATATTCATACTTCAAATCATTGTTCCATTCTTGCTTCACAAAGTTTTGAATGCAACATCAAGGTTCCATGAAGCTTTTGTCTTGAATAGCTTTGATCCCATATCCCTCTTCTTGTTTCTAAGAGAATTGGATGATGGCCTAAGCTAATCTTTGCAAGGTGATTGACACAACTTTCTTTATGTTGTTGTATCCACATGTAATTTGCCATAAAATAATGCAACCTCGTATCTCTCTTCTTATATTCCAAGAGAATTGGATGATGGCCTTAGCTAATCCTTGCAAGGTGACAGCCACAAATTTTTTATGTTGTTGTATCCACGAGTCATTTTTCACAAAATTATCCAACCTTTCATGAAGGCTACCACATTTGTATGCAAACCACAATCAAGATATTCCTAGTCTAGTTAATATTTGCCTCAATGATAGTTTTTTCCAATTTATCTACCTCTAAATGACTAAACCTTAAAATATCTCTCTTCTCTATGGGTTCCAACATGGTGTTGAAATCCTCACCCACCACCTGTTTCCTTGTCATGCAATTCTATTCTATGTAATTTTCACATTATATTGCTTCAACTAGGATTAGGGTTAGCATACACCACTATTAGGAAAACATCATATACCTTATAATGTAAGTATATATTATGACTATCCAATGTTTTACATCACTCTCCCCAGTGTTCCAAATGATACAATTTCATCATGAGAACCCTTTGGCATCCACCTTATGACACCAATTAAAGTCTAGGGTTTCAACCACTAAGTTTTCCCTCTCTATAGAGATGTGGGCTCTAGTATAAATAATATCTTAGGTTTATGTCTACTTTCCATATTTTTAATGGTGTTTTGGGTCGTATAATTGCTAATCCCTCAAACATTCCATCAAAGAATACTAAATATTAACAACTGAGAAGATTTATGTAGGATGGACACTTCCTACTAGACTCCACCTTCCCACTTCCATTAGTGTGCCTCTATAATACTCTTATCTTGACTTCTTGTCATGTAGGTAGGATCCTTTGTCTTCCCATTGCTACCCCTCACCTCCCTTCCTACTTTCCTTTATTTTGTGGCGAGTGGGACTCAATACTTTTTGTGTTTGGACTAGCCTCCATATCCTTGCCAACTCTTGTATCAATTTCCTTCTCCTTCCTACTGATGGCCACCACATCATATTTTGGGTCAACGCTGTAATGAACCTCTTCTTATTTAATTTCTTTTTCAAATATTTCTACCATTTACCTTCAATTTTACTTTGTCGTTCTCCTCAAATGTCTTGTTTTTCATGTTTTGCATGACTTAAAATACAATGCCATTTTTGGTAGTCTTTTTCCTCTTGTGGTTGTTATTTTTTTCTTGATCTCGGGTCTTTAGTTTTCTCAATATTCTTCTTGTTCTCTGCACTTTCTAGTTCTTCATTCTATTTTTATCCCTCACTATCTAGAACCACAAACTTTTTATTATTATGTTTCCATTTTTCCATCTTTTTCTTGTTATCAATTTTAGCTCTAGCATCAATTCTCGTATGGATATTACGTCCATAGTAGGTATGTCATTTCTCTTCATTTTCCACCACTTCACTCCAAATTCTTCCTCATTTCATTTTTCTTGGATCAGTCCTTGCTCCTTCTTGTCCTAATAGTTAAGTTTGTGACCAAGAATTTTGCAATCTAGAAATAGATCTAGTAGTGTCTCACACTCCACCTTGTAATGATAGCCATTAACTATTACTTTCGATTAGACATGTATCAACGTATTGATCATGATGAAAAATTTTAGAAAATGACTCCTTATTTGAATGGTTGTATAATTTCCACTCAAATCAACTTCCCCGAGGCATTCTCAATCCTTTAAACAATCATTTGGTTTTATAGGTGAAGTGGAAATCCAAGTACTCTCACCCATGTCACTACCTTTAGAAAGGTTCTATTAACATGTTGGAAGTGTGTGTTTGATTGACACACCATGAGGAAACTTCAAAAAGTCAATCGTGGGCCATATTTCAATGCCTGGAAATGATCCTCTTGAAATGAGCGTTAGACCACATAGTGATTCATATTGAGTTCAAAGATTATGCAACGACCAAATGGATTCACTAAGGTTAGGTATCCAATACTTGTACCCATGATATTCACTGCAACAACATAAAGGAATGTCCTTCATAATATTAGATATGCTACTAGTGCTACAAAGATCTTTGGTTAGTTATTCCCTCACTGATGATATATCTAGGTTTTATCTCTCTTAGTCATCCAGATAAACATGCTCAGTCTACTAGATTGACTCTCTCCAGCAGTGGCTGTAACATCCCTGACCTGGGTTATGAACTAACCCTAGATGTTTTGTTTAAAACATGTGATTAGATGCTTGTGATTATCTTTTGATATGTAATTAGAGCTACTGAGGAACTTATATTTCCATTTCTGTCCTTTTTGAACAATGTTGTAATATTGTTTTGTTAAATAGGGACCTATGTGCAAATTACCCAATTAGAGGGGTTAACTTGCAAAATTTCACATGTTAAGATTTTCCTATGGTGTTGAGACATCATAAGAATGAATATGATGTGGTGATATGGATTCTCCAAGCTTGGGCACCAAGATGCAGCTTGTGGAGCAATCCTTGTGCTTTAAAACCCTAGTTTTGGTATAAAATGCAATTTACCCAAAACATAGGGTGCAACATGTAAAATATACCCTCTAGAGTATCTCTCATACATCTTTGCATCAATTAGAGTAAAGAAAATGAGGGGGCACCTCATTTGAGTAATCAAATAAGAAAGATAATCCTTATATTTAAATAATCAAGATATATGCACAATAACCCTTTTATATGTGCAACTTAGTAAAGTGTTTGGCTTCTTTTTCTCTAAACCATGGTTGAGAGATAAGTTTGTATGAAAAGAGAAGGGAGAAACGTGGCAAAGAGATGGGGAAGGGGCGTGGAGGTTATGTATGCAAAAGAGAAGAAGTAATTAACATTGCCTTGAAAATGTACCCAAAATATATAAGCACAACTCTTTTACAAGGCAAAGGATCGTTCCCTTCATTTCCTCTTCTTATCTTCTTGCTTGGACTGACTTAGGAGGATCTCAGGATCAGGTAAGGATGATAAAGTTCATATAGGTAAGTTTTGGTCATCTTCTAGCTCGGATTCATGGAGGAAATCATGCTACAAGGTTGGTTTGTTAGTCTTTCTTACATAGTTCTTCTTTCTAGCCATCTTCTCCATCCAATTCTTGAAGAAGGAACCTTGGACGACCTGTGGAGCTCAAGCCACCATTAACTCTGTGAATCTTGGAGCTCTAGAGCTTATCCTAAGGCGGGTTTTATAACTATAAACCTTGAAGCTTTGATTATGCATCTTCTTTTCTTGAAAACGTTGCTTGCTCTTCTTTTTCCCATACTTCTAAGTGTTCTTGCAACCAAAACCGTGAAGAACACACCATGTTCTCGAGGTAGAAGAAGGTGGCATGAATTCCAAAGTTTCATCCTAATCTACTTTATCAAACTGTCCTCCACCTCTTGCCCAAACAGTTTGCAAAACCGTTTGGAAGCAAACGGTTTCAAAACCGTTTGAGTGCAAACTGTTTCAACCAAACCGCATGAAAGAAAACGGTTTCAAAACCATTTGGGGTGCGTTGACCATGGTTGACCGTTTGAGAAATCTGTTGTAAATATTATGGATTAATTACTCACCAAAAATCATCAAGTAATTCCAAGTAAATCACAAGTTGAAGGCACTTTAGTCACCTAAACCCTAATCGGGTTCATTGCTGATTTCAATGGACCAATCATGTTGAAGTTTGGGTTGAGTGGCCCAAACGGTTTCAAAACCATTTGGAGATCACTCAAACGGTTTCAAAACCGTTTGGTGATTACCCAAGACCGTTTGGAGGTCTAGGGTCAAGTAGAGTTGATCAATTGAGGGTCCAATTACATTAAGTTGTTGAAATAGTTAAAGTGCTGATTTTGTGACCTAATTAGGGTTCAACCCTTGAGTGAATGACTTAGTTTTTGATGACATCATTGGCAAACGATTTCAAAACCATTTGGAGGATGTCCAAATGGTTTCAAAACCGTTTGGTGGTCATCCAAGACCGTTTGGAGGTCTAGGGTTGACTATGGTTAAGTGGTTGAAGATTGAAAGGCAATAAGTTGAAATACAATCGATTAGTGACCTAATGATCAAATTTATGGTTCAAACCTTAATAGATTGAGTTAGTTTTTGATGTGACTTTGAGAAAACGGTCTCAAGACCGTTTGGAGGATGTCCAAATGATCCCAAGACCGTTTGGGGTTAGATCATGGACCAATTGGGTGATGGTTCAATAGGTTCAACATCAATTAGACTCATGTGGATGCATGTTGAAGGGCAATCGATTCCTAACCCTAATCCAATCAATATAAACCCTAATTTGTGATCAATTAAGGTTAAATTGGAGGTCAAATCAGTAGGGATTAACCTAATTGACTCAATTGATGAGTGGTTAACCTTGGCATGATCGATTGAGGGGTTCAACATTGAAAACCCTAACTCAATTTGAAGTGTTGACACACTTTTTGGTCCATGCGGTTTTGAGATGTTTGGACCAAACGGTCTCAAGACTGTTTGAATCCAAACGGTCTCAAGACCGTTTGGGACCAAAAGGTCTCAAGACCTTTTGTGACCAAACGGTCTCAAGACCGTTTGGGGCCAAACGGTTTCAAAACTGTTTGGTGTCATGCGGTTTCAAAACCGATTGGTGACCATGTGGTTTCAAGTCCAATTTGCCCATGCGGTTTTAAAAGTCAAAGTTGGCTAAACGGTCAATGGGACCAAAAGGTCTTCACCTCAATTTAGGTAAAACGGTCTTGATGGCCATGTGGTCTTGAAAGTCAAAGGTACCAAATGGTCAACAACTCCATTCGGTTTCAAAACCGTTTGGAGGTTGAAAGTGCAAGCTTGGGGTTTATTAAGGTTAAGAATGCTTAATGCTTTAAAGGCTTAGATGGTTTAATGGTTGATTAATCTAAACCCTAAATGATACCCAAAGACATAAATGGAACAAGTAATTAGTTGGTTGATGCATGCTATGATCAATGGTGGATTTTACCAGAGTACCCTTGATGGGTTTAAGTAGTCAACACCTCTTGACCAAGCAAACCCTAATGACCATAAGGGTGATGACATGACATGTGTTATCAAGGTTGGTTTGACCTAACCTAATCATAAACATCATATAATAATAAGGGGATAGATAAGATTCCTAAGGTGAATGTGAATCAAGTAATATACTTCCAACTTGTGTGAATGCACATGATTAGGGTATGATCCTTTATAGTGAGATCATAGAAACCCTAATTATGGTGATTAATGAATCTTAACTTAATTGAAGGCATCAATGGAAGTATTCTTTATACATGATGATGGTATGACCTCAATATCATGTAGAGTGAATAGTAAACCCTAATTCTAGGACAATATCATGTAATGTGAATAGTAAACCCTAATTTAGGGTGATGTGATGAAATGAACAGTAAACCCTAAGTTGGAGTTATGCTTTAAGCATGAAGCACTATTCTTTAATGAGGAATCCTTATGCCTTGTAAGTTAAAAGGGTTTAATAACCCTAAATGAGTTGAATAAACCCTAACCCTAGAAACCAACTGTGGTAATGTAACACGATCGTGGTGAATTGTTAATCGCACGACTGTGCAAGGTGCCACGGCCGTGGTGTTCTATGAATAAATTGAAAAGAATTGGTATTGTGTTGATACTGTCATATATGCATGTCCTCAATTATATAAATCATGCAGGTTGTTATCAAGAGGTAATCATAGCCAGGTAAGGGTTATGATGCTACATTCATTGAAAGTATTCTTTAAAGCTTTGAAAACAATGATATGTTTTGTTGAATATCATATGTATTGTTATAATCAAGGTCATGTTGTGAGATGACTTATGATGATTTAAGGGTTTGAACACCCTATTCCTGAATCACAATGATGAGATAGTTAGGGATTGATATCCCAATGATAACAAGATGTGAATTGAACTTGATATAAGTAGTACTCTTTCTTTATAGCAAATGTTTAATGATTTATGTTTGAAAACATGTCTGATGCTAAAAGAATACCACAATATACTTAAATAATCAAGTATAATGATATCATGTAGAGCCCTGACCATAGATCCATCATTGTCAGAAGTTAAATGATGGTGAAATAGGTTTTCCTAAAGGAATACATGGAGAACATACTTTTGAGTATGTTGGGGTTATGGACGTGAATATCCTTACATCCTAATGTAGGGATTGATGTGAGATGTACCTTAATCTCTCATCCCTTCATTATACGTTTATGATGGGGTGATGTATCACTAATCTCCCGATGATGTTATTAATGCCGCATCGGTGTGAGATAAACAAGAAATCCCTTGATGGTGAAGAGAGTACAGAATGCCACTGTGACTCTAATAGCGAAGTTGCCAGAATACGCTGGAAAGCTATTATGGCAGAGACACAAGATGTCCTGCATGTTGTTCCTCACGCTGACTGAGGAGGATGAGGTCATAGGAATTCGGCTCTTCTAATGACCTATGTATGGTACCGATTGCGATTTCGTAATGGTTGATTGGAGTATGAGAGGTGTAACTCATCTCTTCATGGCATAATAATGTTTGAAAAACATAATCAGTCGTATAGCATAACTGCTTAGGTTGAACTACGAGAAATAATGATTGATGATACATTGTTTATAATGTTCTAGTCAAAGTAACCAGTATACATGTTTTTCATATTCCTTATTGAGTTATGCTTTGATATTCAATTAAAATATAATTGAAATGATTGCTTAAAGAATGTTATCTTACTTAATATTAAGCCTGCTGCTAAATATCTAAAGTTCTATTGCTTATTGTTATTCCTTTATTGCAATAACAAAGCTTCTGGCGGAGAGTTATAACTCTTGCTGGGACAATTATTCAAATTGTCTCACTTCCGTGGGGTTTGACTTTTTAGGTAGATGCCGTGGACGAAGGAACCCATCAGTGGGTGAACAGCAGCAGCAGCAGTCTCAGGGACAGCAGTGATCCTCAGGTGGATACATTGTTCTGTCAAGTTGTATAGATAGTATGTCCTGTGTCGTCTCTGTACTCTTAGGTCCTAGGAGTCAGTATATATGAGATTTTGGCATGATGCCTCGAGATTTTGTATCTTACCTTGTATAGTTAACAAGGTTGTCGATGTTGTAATTCTTGAGATATGTTGTTACAGAGATGTAACTATGGATCAAATTGTAAATGACTTATCATGTTTGTTTATGAAAGAGTTTTATTGTTTAATGGTCTCTTTACAAAATTTTTAATTTTTAGTGATTTTTTATAATTCCACTGCTAATCGCTTCCGCATTTGTTGATCTTATTTTTGTGGTTCGGTCATCTCAGTGGCACTCTTGAAGGATCACATTGGTGAATCATTTATTTGGTCACCTTCTGCTTTGTTCATCTCATAGTTGTTGTCTTCTATTGATAGTGGAGGAAACTAGGGTTCCTTGACACTTTCATTCTGGTTATTCACATACCCTATTCCATAGATGCCCATTCATTTGATTGCATGCCCTTTGTGCATCCCTCCATGTATAAGATATATCCATATTTCATTCACTCATATATTCATGCTTCCTTCCCTACCATTCTACCATCACATGGGTGAAATTGGTCTCTGTCATGCCTCATGTATCCTCCCATCACATCCTTGTCCCCTCTGTCATGTCTTCCTACATGGTGGCGTCTGCCACCATCAATTAGGTATATGTGTTCCCTCTAATTCCCACAAGCTCCCCTACTACCCTCCATAATTATGAGGAAAACTATGATTAGGGTTCCTATATACTCAGGAGATAAATACCTATACGTGTGTGTCATGGAATAATAGGGTGAGAGCATCAAACATGGAGTTTGAGGGGTTTCTGACTCAATAGATGATATCATATGGTCAAGGGGTTGTTAGGTGTATTTATAAGTGATGGAGACAAGAAAGGAAGAATTGTCAAAAATGGAGGAGAGACGTGGATATTATTTTGGAGAACTGATCTATTTAACTGTACAAGCTCGTCTAGAAGTAGAAGATGGCTCAGTCATGATTCGATCAAAATTGGTTTAGTTGAGAAAGGTGTGAGCCAATCTAGTCCATCAGTTGTGTTAAAAGAAAAATGGAAAAAAGGTAATCATGTAACAAGGAGTCAATAGTGGAAACTTTACAAAAGGGAAATGTAATTTTCACATATTAAAGATATATTTTTTCATCTATTATTTTTGGGAAATAAAATAAGGTCAATCGAGATGAAATGTGACACCAACCAGCTAAGACACACATAACCCAAGTACACACTAGTTTTGACTTTTAAAGACTTTAGATTATTAATGTAAATATTTATGCCTAATAATATAATCAATATAATTATTATGCCAAAAAGTTTTACAACAATATTTCGTATTTCCTTCCCTTTACTAGGAATCTGGGACTAAGAAGGTTCTAGACAACCAATTTAATATCAAAATTTATTAATTATCGAATTTTCATACAAGTCCCACTACAACCCTAGGTTAGCTAATTACACTGAAACCCCCTGTTAGAAAAAGTTTACTTATGTACCACAGTTTGAAACTCCTAATACATATATTACCTCCTAATTTAGGGGAAATGGAAGTAGTATTGATCCCAATAAGGTATAAGAAGCCCTAGGTTAAGTCATATGCCTAAGTTTTAATTACTTTATAAGACTTTGCCCATTAAGGATGATTTCATCTTGAAATCATTCTGTCAATTCCTTAATAAATGATTAGTTGTCAACCCTAACAAGTTTGAATAAATAAGTGGATTAAACAACTCCAAAGGTATGACAGCTATATGTTAGACCTTAATGTTTTGCTTTATGAGGTAGGTTAATGGTGTACATTCATTAGGATATACATTCCTAAGTTTTTTCACTGTGTTTCTAGAGCATACATATCCATGATGTTACTTAGTCCCCTAAGCTACACCTCCTAAATAACATATAGGGTTCTAGGACACTTGAGGGGGTTAAGGTATTTGGGAGCATTGCATACAATCCCATTCCACGATATAGAGTCCAATGTCAATATGGAGTTGTATCACTTCACTCATCATGTCCACAAGTATTTGTATACTAGATGTTGAGTTAGGAGAGTAACACCAACAACAAGGATGTTCTTGTTACACTGGCATCACACTTTAACTACTAATCATGAAATTTGTGCATAAACTAATGACTAAACAAAAGTCAAACATTACTCTTAACTTTTTTTGATTTAAAATTATCAAATATGACACATTCAATCACATGAACTGACATTGCATTGGGATACAACATGATTCATCTAAACTATTTTCAATCTTTAAAATACACATTAAAGCATTCATACCAACTCTTGTTATTTACAAGTACACAAGTCCTCATAACCAAATATCTATTATGACAGTAAAGAGACAATATTTTGCAATATGATTTAGAACTTTGTTTATATAAGGACCTACAGTAGATAGGGACTGGGACTGAATATTTCTACCTCAAAAATACTACTAACATCTAATTATGGCAAGAGTCATTTGAAAATACGTTGCTATCTCCATATTGACAGTGTTACCTAGAAATTTTTCAGTAGAGTGTATGAGCTACTGGATTAGTGAATGGAAATTCACCCAAGTAAACCAGATAATACATACATTTTCTATTAATTGTATGGAAACAAGGTAGCAATAAGAAAGTTATTAAATAATAAACTAAATGAGCATACTATAAAATTCATCATCATACTAAAACACTAAGAATAAGTAAATAATACATTGTTGAATTTGGTTACTAAATATGAATAAGTGAACAATAATTTTTTTAGTTTGACTCCTTAATCTCTTAGTTGTCTTATAAATATCATATATTACTTTTCTCCATTCTTATCCTATTATGTCTTCAATTAACTTTATGATACCCCTCTTACTTGCATTTGGTTTTGTTTTCAATGGGTATTCCTTCTTATTTTACTTTCACATATGAATATATCTAAGATTAGGAAATATTTAAGTATTTCAAATTCTACTCTTATTCATTGAGACTTCTTTCTTAAAAAGCTTAGTATATTTGTCTTGCTTGTATATAATCATTTCTTAATAAGTACAATCAACTGAAACATTTTTTCTCCTCATATTTCTTTATAATGACTTAAATATGAGTATATCATCCATATATATCAGTATATGTCCCATCATCATTTCGTTTTGTATACCATTCTTACATCTAGCATCATTAAGCTTTACTAATTTCTCATTACTCAATTCACATTGGTGTTTATATATATATATATATATATATATATATATATATATATATACATACTTATGTATGTATATGTATGTATATATATATATATATGTATAAGTAAATTTTGAATTCCATGACTTGTATAGATCTCATTATCTCTTGATTGTTCCACATATTAAATTTCTAGACAATTTTATTTCCTTTCTAATTTCAATTTTCTAAACATTTTAAAATGACATTGACTTCCTTTCAATTCATGTGTCTCATGTAAGGATAAGACATACCTTTTAATGTTGATCTCAACTTATATCCATGTGACCAAATCACTTACTTCAAATCATCCCCGTCTTTCATAGATTGAACATATACAAGAAATTAAATAAGCATATCATAGTAAAATCAACCAATTACTTGATAGAATATATATATAATGGAAACAAGGATGAATGCATTAAAATTTTATTGGGATGTATGTTTTGATATACTCCTCTTATCATACAACCATTCCTCCTTTACCATGATCATTGTTTTGCCTTGTTTTTCTATTTCATCTTAATTTATTACCTTAACCTCATATCATACTAATTCATATCTTTTGGTAAAAAAAATTCTGTTTGAACTTAGGATTTTTAGTCATAATTTCAAATCTTCACTTATTTACTAACTGCAAATGACTTTTCTTAGTTATCCTAACATTTTCTTTGATTTCTAGTATCTAAATATTCCCATGCCCTTATATATCGTGACATTGTATTATCATATCTTGTACTTATTCAAATATCATAGGAGTCAATGGATTCCAAAAATGCATCCTACTAGTCAGACCAGGTCAAATATGCAGTCCTAAGACAAGAGCTACTCAGAGATAACCAACTCCTATTTATGTCAAATATTCACACGGGAGCTCATATAAGAATAACTTCAGGACTACTTTATGTCAAAATAACAAATAATGTATGATGTAATTCTCAACAAACAACAATATTAATTGAACCATATACTTTTGAAAATTTCAATTCTAGAATTTACATAGGTAAGAGAAATTTTATTCATTTCAAATAAAAATTGATTGTATAAAATAAAAGTCATATCATATTCTATCTTTGTGGTCTTATTCTCGTGTTACTTTCTAGTCTTCTAATCCTAATACTTCTAGGTTTTCTCTCTATCTCAATCCTCCCTCTGCATACTTGGCATGGGTATATAGGAAAGTATAGATAGAGTAGCTTGCAACTGGTCAATCCAAGTATTTAGATGTTCGTCCAGGGTAGCTAAATGCTTAGACTTCCCATAGCTATAATCACATCACCTCCTAACTACCACAATTATGACTTTGACTATCTAACTTAATGGTCTCTTATGACTCAAGCTAATCTTTGTTACCAACTTGTTACACTACATGTCAAATTAACTACTAATCATGATATCAGGGCATAATTTGATGACTAACAAAATCCAAACATCACTCTTAACTCTTCTTTTTTATTTAAAATCCTCACATTTGACACAATCTCACATGAGCTGACATTGCATAGGAATACAACCCAATTTCTCCAAACAAATTTCAATCTTAAAGATACAAATCAAAGCATCCATATTAATTCTTATTATTGACAAGACCGCAAGTCTTATAACTAAACATCTATTTTGCAATAAAGACATTTTTTTGCAATATTTTGCAATATCATTTATAACTCTTTCTATACAAGGACCTAAAGTAGATAGAGATCAAGACTAGATATTTGATGCAGCCCTATTTTAGGGCTTCATCTTGTGTTATATTGCTCTTCAATCATATCTATACCTGTTAGATTGCATGTCATTCCCCCTAATATTCTTATTTGTATAAAATGCACTTATGGACATCATTTGCGTGTCTTTCAGGCGTTTGGACCACACCTGATGGAAGAGAGAGAGGAGTGATCCTAGGGTTCCTCTGCCCTTGGAGGGACCCAAAGTGAAGTCCAAGGCTCCCTCAACCTACCCTTAGTGGCCAAAGATCATTTGAAGCAAAGATGTCCAAGAAAATCCAAAGATCCAAGTCAAAGTGTTGCCCCAGGACTCAGCACGGCCGTGGTACAACAAAACGGCTGCGCTAGGTCACTTAGAAATTGACAGGTTCAACTTCCAAATCAAGTAGAAGGCACCACGGCCGTGCAGCACAAAACGGCCGTGCAATGGGTTGACACCACGGTCGTGCTCCACAAAATGGCCATGGCACAGCAGAGCAAAACGGCCGTGCAGCAGCACCACGACTACCTCCACCAGGCCCACCACGGTCGTGCCAGACATCACGGCCGTGGCACACCACCTCCACCACGGTCGTGGTGACTGACCACGACCGTGGCCATTTTGACAAAAACCCTGTAACTCAGTCATTTTAATTCCCACGACCGTACCCCTACACCACGGCCGTGGCCTACCCTACCCACCACGGCCGTGCTACTCATAAAATCCAGCCACTTTTTCACTGCTTTCCCCATTTTGCCCCTAACTTAACCTAGTGCTTCCCCCACACCTATATATACCTAGGTGGCGGCTGGGGCACGAGGTTAGCTACCTTCTACCCCCTCCTAGCTCCCCAAATCGCCACCCACTCCATATGCACCTCAAATCCACCCCATTTCACCATTTCCACCACATAACCCCCCCATATCTAAGCCTTCCATCCACTTCTCTCCATCATTCCACACCATTTCATCCAAGGAGAAGAAGGAGGACGTCCCTGCAGCTACTGGAGAGGAGGACTTCTTCATCTACACCGAGCTCCATGGCTTCTTCTACCTCTTTCTCCTCTCTTTTTGTATTTTGCTTTGTTATGAGTAGCTAGGCCCCTTGGGTGGGCTGTTTGGGGGAAAATATGTTACTTTGATACCATGTTGGGGGAAAATGACATGTAAACTTTGTAATTTCATTTGTTAATGTTTATATTCTATTTGCATCTCTTTCTCCATGGATTACTTGTTGGTTTGTGTATGAAATCACCTAGGAATTTAGGCAAATTACTTATATGTGTGAATTTTGGGATTTGCCCCTAGGTCCAATTCTTGGATCCCTAGGTTGCCTCCCATCTTCCTACATCTTAATCAATCTCCCTAAACCTAAGTGAGAGATCTAAGTAGCTAGATTAGATAATTCTAGTGCAATTAGCATGGTGCCTTCTCAAGGCTAGAATGTGGGGGAATTGGGGTCCAAAACCCTAATCTCACCTCCCCATTACTACCCTCAGCCCCTAATTGCCCTAGGAATGCCTAATCTAGAAACCTAGACTTGATTAGACTCTAATTGAATTGAACCTAATCCCTAACCCAATTGAGCCTCGTAAGGGTAGTAGGGGGTGTTAGGGACTAGTTCCCCTATACACAACCTAGCATATCCATGGCCAGTTAGTAGCTTAGGTTAATTCATTAGACTCTAACTTGTTGTTTGGTTTGGATAATCTAAATGGAATCACAATGTTCACATGTCACCCCCCAACTTAAGTGATAAGTTCATACCCCTAAACAGCCCACACATCTCTTTATTGCTTAAAACCCTAGTTTTGTGCTTGCTTAGCTTAATTAGTTCTTTCCTTGCTTAGTTAGATTCTTTCTTTGCTCTTGTCTTGTTCTTTCTAGTGTAGTTCTTTAATTACTCTTTTACTTCTCCCTAGACTAGATTAAGGCTAAACAAGCAAGAAAGGATTAAGCTAGGTATGAAAAGGCAAATTACACTAAGGCGAGCAAGAGAGAAGTAAAAGAGTAATTAAAGAACTACACTAGCAAGAACAAGACAAGAGCAAAGAAAGAATCTAACTAAGCAAGGAAAGAACTAATTAAGCTAAGCAAGCACAAAACTAGGGTTTTAAGCAATAAAGAGATGTGTGGGCTGTTTAGGGGTATGAACTTATCACTTAAGTTGGGGGGTTAACGTAGATTCCATTCTTGCCTTTAATTGCTTGTTTGTCCATAGTAGTTTAACACTCAAAATCACTTTTAAACCCTTAACCCTAGTCTCCGCAGTAGGAACCTAGCTAAACTAACCTAGCTCTAGCGCCCCCTCTTTTCCCTGTGGATCGACCCTTTACTTTCCACCTTCCTATACTACGACACGACCCCGTGCGCTTGCGGGTGTAGTGTTTTAGTATACGTAGGTAGCTAGTTTAGGTTTATAAATTTTGAAAGCACAATCCCATATCCCGTGCGCTCCGACCTCGTGGGGTGTAAAAGCACCACTAGCGGAGACGCATCAGTATTCTACCTCCAAGCACTATTAACATCCTTTTGTTGCAAGACTCTTTTGAAAATTTGTTGCTATCTCCATATTCGTACCTAAAAAAATTCTTCAATAGAGTGTGTGAGTTACTTGCTCGGTGATTGAAAACTCACTCATGCAGACCAGACAAAAAAGATAACTTTTATTAAGTGAATTGCAACATAAGTAGAAATAGTCAAGTTATTAAATATAGAACTAAATGATCAATAGTGTAAAATTCATCATCATACTTTTTTTGGTAAACCAAGCTTTCGGATTACTTTTTGAAAATTGATGTACAATCTTTCTATACACTTGGTAGAACAGATTATACCAAGGACCTCACGCTCCCATGATAGGGGAAAAATAAAGAATAGAAGAAAAAACATCACTTGGTTCGATAAAGCACCCAAAATAATGTTACAACTCGACAAAAAGGAACCAACTATACAACCAAAACTTTAACTAGCCCCAAAAAATCCTCAAGCCTCTCAATCTATATGCAGACCAAATGAAATGATAGCATAGCATATGAAAGCCACTAAAAAGTCACACCCATATGAATCATAGTAGCCTTCTTTCTACTCCACCAAGAAATACCATGGGGGGAGGGATTGAATCATATTAGGGATAGATACTTTTTCAAAACTTCACAGTCTCTTTACAGACATCTCATCCTAATGAGAGATTAGACAAAAAGGTAGAATTCAAGATCACATGCCCTTCACTTCTCAGTGAGAGGAGTTAAACATCCTCAGGCCTCTCAGTCTATCTATAGACCAAAAGAAATGCAAACATAGCACATGAAAGCCACTAAAAATCACAATCGTTGGATCATAATAGCCTTCTTTCTACTCCACCAAGAAACACCACAGGGAGGGAATGAATCATTTTAAGGAAAGACACTTCTATAAAACTTAGTTGGCTCTTCATAGACATGTCATCATAAAAAGAGACCAGACAGAAGGGAGTGATCAAGATCACAGGCTCATCACTTGTCAGTTAAAATAGAGTAGCCACAGAGGGGTCAAAACATCCACAGGTCTCTCAGTCTATCTATAGACCAAAATAAATGCAAACATAGAACATGAAAGCTAGTGAAAAGTTTCCCACATATTAATTATAGTAGCCTTCCTTCTAGTCCACCAAGAAACACCACAGGGGCAGGGTTGAATTAGCTCAAGGATAAGCACTTTTTCAAAACTTCACAGGCTCTTCACAAAAAAATATCATCATAATAGGAGACTAGTTAGAAACTGAGAGATCAAGATCATAGGCTCAACACTTCTCAATTAAAATAGAACAGCCATATAGGGGTAAATGATCATTGCTAGTCAGTTAATAAGTTGAAATCAATAAAAATGAACTCCCATATTTTACCTAATGGGATCTCTTAATCATCATGAACTCTAGAGTTCCTCTCTTTCCAAATCCAATACATAATGCATAGATAAAGAGGATGACTCTTCTTGTCTTTGAATAGAATGAGGTCATCCAAATTTTGAGGAACGCAGTGAAGTATAAGAGTTATAGCTTTCCATATTTTAATCAAAAACTCACATTTAAAAATACAGCGGAAAGTATTTTCTTTGCTATTTCTACATAAGAAACAACATAATGGGTAGAGATACCCATCTTCCTAATATAACTTGTAGTGAGGAGACAAATATTTCCTATCTTCCACACATGAATCTGATATCTTCTTAGAACATTAAATTTCCATAACTAGACAAAGAAGGGACTAGGACTAGAGTTGTTCCTAATCGTGTTCCAAATATTTATAATATGCATATCCTCCTCCCCACTGAACATAATTTTATCTTCAGAGCCAGTAGGAACATGCATCCTTGAAATAATATCATTGAAATATTTTGTGCAGCCTAGTATCATTGAGCAACCACTGATTGTCTTTAAAAGTTACTAAATATACTGTCAGCCTTGAAGTTGAGCCTAATAATACTCTACCTCCCAAGCTTGTCTGACAGCAAATGCTCACCAGGAACCCGGGGGTCATTCCATATTGAAGTGTCTTTGACATTGCCATTAACAAACCTAAAATTCTCTTTGAGGCTGCCTCTATCTTTAATTATTCTATTTAAATGCCAAGATATATTGGAATTCTCACTCATGTGCAAAAAAAGGACTTTTGGCTAGATATTTCTATGATACATTTTATCCATAATGAATCCTTTTTTTAGAACTATTCCAAGCATGATTTATAGTAGTAGCATGACTCTAATATTGTGAATGCCTAGACCCCCTTCCTTATTAGGTCTGGTAATCTTGTCCCGCTTGACCAGATGTATATTAGACTTAGTATCCATCTTTCCCCAGATGAATTCCCTACAAATCTTCTCAATGTCATTGATAATAGATCAAGTAAGAGGAAATGTTGAAGTCTAAAGCAAAGGCATAACTGATAAAGTAGAGATAGTCAGTTCGATTATTGCTGCCATGGACAATTGCTTTGTTTTCAAACCTTCAAGTTTAGACTTCATGGTATCTAGGAGAGAGCTACATGCATGTCTGCAGAGATTACTAATGAAGAGAGGAATACCTAAATATCTCTGGGGAAGGTTACCTTCATCTATCCTCAGAATGCTAGAAATCTTACTTCTAGCAACATCAATATAGAAGATAATAGAGCTTTTCTCCATGTTAATCTTAAAACCAATAAGAGCATATATATCATTAAGAATCTCCCTTAGATGGAGAGCACTTCCTACATAAGCTTACATAAAGATCATGAGGTCGTCAGCAAAAATGGGATGAGAAACATCCCTATTAGAAGAAGCTCCAAGAGGCTTATAATTACCCTTCTTAGTAGCAAAATCTTTGAGCTGAGTAAAAGTTTGCATGATAATGATAAACAAATAGGGTACCAAAGGATCACCTTGTCTCACACCATTACTTGGTGTAAAAGATATTAAATTCTCTCCATAAATAAGAATTTCATAAGAGGTAGTGTATAAAATCTCCTTAAGCCACATACTCCAACAAGCGGGAAAATTCATAAGCTTGATGACTCAAAAGAGAGAGTCCCAAGAAAAAGAATCATAAGCCTTTGAAATATCAGTCTTAAGGTGAAGTTTCAGCTTCCCTCCTCTCTTGCTAAAGTCATGAATAAGCCCACTAGACAAAAGAATAAGTGTCCCTAATACTCCGTCCCTTTATAAAACCACACTAATTTTTATTAATAATTGAAGGAAGGCCACTATGCAATCTGTTACTTAGAACCTTAGTAATAGTCTTAAGAAGAGCATTACAAAGGAAAACGGGTCTTCAATTTTTAAGATAATGTGAATTCTTGGACTTAGGAATTAAGGTAATAGAAGTGTGATTCGCTTCCCTTAGTAATCTACCGGTCCTAAAAAAATGCATGAATGCTTTGATAACATCAAATTTAACAATGCTCCAGTAATTCTAAAGAACTTACCACTAAAACCATCCAGACCAAGGCATTTGTCAATATTAATATGAGCAAAAATATCCTCAATCTCGAAATAAGTAACAAACTTGTCAAGAGCGAGAATTAGAATATCATCTAATTCAGGGAAAACAAGGGAATTGAGTCCATCCAGAATACACATGTGATTACTACTGAAAATATTTGGTTATATTCAGAATATAGTCCTTAATAACCTCTTGATTAGTGTATTTCACTCCATCAATATCAAGAGATTGAATGTGATTAACTTATCTTCTAACTTTAATAGAAGAATAGAAATATTTTGAGTTAGAATGCCCTTCTTTTCGCCATCTAACTCTGGATTTTTTGTTTAAGAAACATTTCCTCCAACCTTGAATCTTGATGAGTATCTTTCCTAATGAAAATAGATTTATGCTGAAGATCCAAATTCAAGGGATCATTATCAAGATTAATTTGTGCAGTTAAAGCATCTCTTTCATGAGCTTTGTATTTCTTAGAAAAATTACCTATTGAATCTTTCTTCCAGCTAGAAATAAGACATCTAAGGTTACTCATATTAGAGTAAACCCCAAACATCAAGAATCCATCACAAGTGATGTTCCAACCTTTCATGATTATATCAAAAAAATCAATTCATCATCATACAACATTAAGAATAAGTAAATAATACATTTCTGAATTTGGTTATTTATGAATAATCGAACAACAAATTATAAGTTTGACTTCTTAATATCTTAGTTGTTTTATTAATGCTTGAACTCACATGAAGTGTACGAAAACATGTGAAAGAATCATAGAAAGCTTTAATCTCACCATACAAGACTAAAGTAGATCCAAGACTCTAAGTTTGCTAACTAGCTCTCTGGTATACAATGGGGCTTGTCACGCTAGGCCTCTATGGCTATATCAGTTGACTGGATGATTTGGAGTCCTCCTCTAAACCTGGATATTAACGTAGAGAGTAAACACTCTAGTTGAAACTATACACATCAATGATTCCACAAAGTTGGCTCACTGATTAGAAATTGATTTAGGTACCACCATAATCTTCAATTAATATTAGATACCCCTATAACAAACTAAGTGGTCATCCACACTAGGTTTTAACTCCCATGTCCTACTGACACACTGTCTTCCTCTCCTAGACACTACCAATGGGTAAGCCACTTCCTCCATTGCCGCGTAAACCTCCACAAGGAATCTAGGTTATTCAATGCATCTAAGGTCTAATTGATTTTTAAGTTTCACTAAATTGTGATTTACTAAGTTTTTTCTTAGATTTAGTCTATAATTAAATCATTCCTTCTTATTTCTATATTTTGCATTAATATATTTCACTATTGAAAATAATAACAAACAATGCTACATACTTCTGGTATTTTATAAAAGAATGCAATGAAATTGCATATTATCAACATTGTATTTCATTTGAACTTAATAATATTAACATATATATACTAAAATTTGTAATGCTATAATAAAACTACTGAGATTTCGTACTAAGTGTTGTTTATCTGGTCTAACTAAATTGTGTTAAGGTAATGGTATGTAAAATTATGAATAGCTTGGACTAGTTGAACTGATCATTGGGTAGATAACATTGAAAGGGGTAGACTTTATCATCCAGGTTCATAACTGAAAGTAACCAAGACATCTAAAAGGATAGTTTGACATGTCTTTCTTTGTTGAAGATTTAGGAAACACTCATATACATTTGTGCCTTTAGAATATCTTTGTGTTTAAAACGCATACAAGTCATGTGCATGCATTCTAGAATAATTCCATTCACCTTCAATCAATTTTTCTAGCTATTTAGATCATTATATACCTTGAAATCCAAATTGGGGCTCATTGAGCTAAAAATAGATAAACTAAAAGAAGATATAAACATGTTCTTTGTGCTTTGGATTGGATTTGTGAAATAACGGTTAAAGGATAATTTCTATTCACTATAAGTTTATTGCACCAAAATCTTGGCAAAAATAGCCTAAACCAATTAATTTTCAACAAAGAAAGTGATTTCATATTTATAGATATAAAGAATAAATGAAAGTAATTTTGCTATCATATAATTCATTTTATACTAATATATCAAATGCAATCCCAATATATAAAGCACAGATCCACTTTCATCCTAAATGGCCAAACCGCCAAATTTAGACAAAAGATGAAGAAAACATGTTATTTCATCCAAAATTATTCCATAACACAAAATTTATGTTCACACAAGTTCCATATCAATAGGTTTATATAAAATAAGCATGAATCTATAATTTAATAAATTCTCATTTTATTTCAACATCAATCAAGATATCTAAAACATGACTAATTTAGCATCAAATGGCTCAAATTGAGTTTATTGCATACTTAATTATTTAAATGGGTGTAAATTCACCCACCCTTGCTTTAATAAGAAGGTGAAATACCTCCTCCCATGTTCTGAATAACTAAGTAAACTTGGACGAAATAAGAAGAGAAGCAAAGAACTTACTATATTCAACTTGAATTTGGGGAAGAACTTGAGCTAGATCAAACCCTATGTCAAATTTCACCCAAATCCACTCAAATCACCTCTCTGCCTTCAACAACGAAATAATCAGATAAAAACAATGGGTTTTGAGTTGTTTTAATTTGAATTAGGCAAGACCATTTGGGGTTCTTGGGCATTTTGCTAAGAGGTCATAAGTGTACTTTTTTTAAAATTTTGTTTTTCAGAATAATAAGCTGGCATATATTGAACATTTGACCTCCAATTCAAAATTCATAAAATAATATAGATTTCATTTCATTTAGAGTCAATTAGCAACCTGATATCACTTTCTAAGTAGTAAAATTAATCTAAAAAATTATATACCATAATTATATCATTTAAAATATGGATTGATGATTAGTAGGAGCATAATTGAGTATATAAATTGCAATTTTAGCCAATCTCATAGTGTGAATGGTGGAGCCAAGTTGGATGGAGTACTATGTACCAAAATGTGATAAATTTTGTTAATTAGGTTTTGTCATTCAAATAGATGGCAATGTCCAAGATGATGTTTGTCATAGGATCACTACATGATGGTTGAAATGGAGGAGTCAACTAGAGTATTATGTGACTCAAAGATCCCTCTCAATTAAAAAGCCAGCTCTATATAAAAATTGTACAGCCAAACATGATCTATGGGAGTGAATGTTGGTAGTGAATAAACAATGTCTCAACAAGATGAATGTGGTAGAAATGTGTATGATGAGATGGATGTGTGGGAACACAAGAAAAGATTGCTTGAAAATTACTACATCAGAATTAAAGTGGGGGTGATGAGCATTGATGACAAGTTATGTGAGGGCCGACTCAGATGGTATGGACATGTGCAACAGACACTGACTAATGCGCCCATACAAAGCAACTCCATTAACTCGAGCACAATTAAAAGAAGAAGGGGAAGGTGAAAATTAAAATGGGAAGATGTTATAAAGAGAGATTTTAAATCTTTACATCTTGATCAAAATATGACTCATGATAGAGATGAATGGAAATGAAGTATCCATGTAGAAGATCCCAACATGCTTGGGATTGAGTCCTGGATTGAGACGATCAAATCACAAAAACAAGATCAACGAATGCGGAAGCGATTAGCAGCGGAATTATCAAAAATCACTAAAAATTAAAACTTTTGTAAATAGACCATCAAACAATAATAACTCTTTCATAAACAAACATGATAAGTCATTTATAAACTGATCCATAGTTACATCTTTGTAACAACACATCTCGAGGATTACAACATCAACAACCTTGTTAACTGCACAAGTTAAGATACAAAATCTCGAGGCATCATGCTAAAATCTCAGATATACTATCTCCTAGGACCTGAGAGTACAGAGACGACACAGGACATACTATCTACACAACTTGACAGAACAGTGTATCCACCTGAGGATCACTGTTGTCCCTGAGACTGTTGCTGTTGCTGCTCACCCACTGATGGGTTCCTTCGTCCTCGACGTCTACCTAAAAAGTTGATTCCCACGGGGGTGAGACAATTGAATAATTGTCCCAGTGAGAGATATAACTCTCCGCCAGAAGCTTTGTTATTGTAATAAAAGAATAACATAAGGCAGAAGAACTATAAACATTCAACAGCAGGTAACATTGTATAAACTATGTGAAGCAGCATCCTTATAAGTAATCAATTCAATTATAACTTAATTGAATGACAAGACATATAACAATAAGGAATATGAAGAACATGTATACTAGTTACTTAACTAGAGCACTCTAAACAAGGTATCATCAATCATTGTTTCTCGTAGATCAACCTAAGAAGTTATGCTACACGGCTGATTATGTTTTTCATACATTATTATGCCCTGAGGAGATGAGTTACACCTCTCATACTCCAATCAACCATTATGAAATCGCAATCGGTATCATACATAGGTCATTAGAAGAGCCGGAGTCCTATGACCTCATCCTCCTTAGTCAGTGTGAGGAACAACATGCAGGACATCTTGTGTCTCTTCCATAATAGCTTTCCAGGGTATCCTGGCAACTTCGCTATTAGAGTCACAGTGGCATTCTGTACTCTCTTCGCCATCGAGGGATTTCTTGTTTATCTCACACTGATGTGGTATCAACAACATCATCGGGAGATTAGTGATACATCATCCCGGCATAAACATATAATGAAGGGATGAGAGATTAAGGTACATCTCACATCAATCCCTACATTAGGACGTAAGGATATTCGCGTCCATAACCCCAACATACTCATAAGTATGTTCTCCAGGAATTCCCTTAGGAAAACCTATTTCACCATCATTAAACTACTGACAATGATGGATCTATGATCAGGGCTCTACATGATATCATTATACTTGATTATTTAAGTACATTATAGCATTCTTTTATCATCAGGCATGTTTTCAATCATAAACTATTAAAACGACTGCTATAAAGACGAATACTAAATGTATTAAGTTCTTTTCACATCTTATTATCAATGGGATGTCAATCCCTAACCATCTCATCATTATGATTCAGGAATGTGGGTGTTCAAACCCTTAGATCATCATAAGTCATTTAACAGCATGACCTTGATTGTAATAATACAGATGATCTTTAACAAAACATATCATTTGTTTTCAAAACTTTAAAGAATACTTTCAATGAATGTAACATCATAACCCTTACCTGGCTATGATTACCTCTTGATAACAACCTGCATAATTAATATAATTGAGGACATGCATATATAACAGTATCAACACAATACCAATTCTTTTCAATTTATTCATAGAACACCACGGCCGTGCCACCTTGCATGGTCGTGCTATTAACAATTCACCACGACCGTGTCACATCACCACTATTGGTTTCTAGGGTTAGGGTTTATTCAACTCATTTAGGGTTATTAAACCCCTTTAACTTACAAAGTATAAGGATTCCTCATTTTATAATTCAAGAACAGAGCTTCATGCTTAAAGCATAACTCCAACTTAGGGTTTACTGTTCATTTCACCACATCACCCTAAATTAGGGTTTACTATTCACATTACATGATATTGTCCTAGAATTAGGGTTTACTATTCACTCTATATGATATTGAGGTTGTACCATCATCATGTATAAAGAATACTTCCATTGATGCCTTCAATTAAGTTAAGATTCATTAATCATCATAATTAGGGTTTCTATGATCTCACTATAAAGGATCATACCCTAATCATGTGCATTCACACAAGTTGGAAGTATATTACTTGATTCACATTCACATTAGGAATTTTCTCTCTCCTCTTATTATTAGATGATGTTTACATCACTCTTGATTAGGTTAGGTCAAAACAACCTTGATAACACAGGTCATGTCATCACCCTTATGGTCATTAGGGTTTGCTTGATTAAGGGATACTAGTCATACTAACCCACTAAGGGTACTTTAGTAATGTTCACCATTAATCATAATTTGTATCAACCAAGTAATTACTTGTTCCCTTAATGTCTTTAAGTATCATTAGGGTTTAGGTTAATCAACCATTAAACCATCTAAGCCTTTAAAGCATTAAGCATTCTTGACCTTAAAAGACCCCAAACGATTTTGCACTTTCAACCTCCAAACGGTTTTGAAACCGCATGGAATGGTTGACCGTTTGGTACCTTTAACTTTCAAGACCGCATGGCCAAGTTCATACTCAAGACCGTTTGCCCTAGGTGAGGTGAAGACTGTTTGGTCACGTTGACCGTTTGGCCAAGTTTGACTTTGAAACCGTTTGGGCAAATCGTTCTTAAAACCGCATGGTCACCATTCGGTTTTGAAACCGCATGACACCAAACGGTTTTGAGACCGTTTGGTCCCAAACGGTCATGAGACTGTTTGGTCCCAAACGGTATTGAGACCGTTTGGACCCAAACGGTCTTGAGACCATTTGGACTCAAACGGTCTTGAGACCGTTTTGTCCAAACATCTCAAAACCGCATGGACCCAAAAGTGTGTCAACACTTCCAAATGCTTTAGGGTTTTCAATGTTGAACCCCTCAAATGTTCATGCCATGGTTAACCACTTATCAATTGAGCCAATTAGGTTAACCCTCTATGATTTTACCCTCAATTGATCCTCAATTGGTCACCAATTAGAGTTTGGATTGATTGGATTAGGGTTGGAATCGATCATCCTTCAACATGCATCAACATGAGCCTAATTGATGTTGAACCCATTGAACCATCACTCAATTGGGTCATGACCTGACCCCAAACGGTCTTGGGATCGTTTGGACATCCTCCAAACGGTCTTGAGACCATTTTCTCAAAGTAAAATAAAAAACTAACTCAATCTATTAAGGTTTGAACCATAGATTTTATCATTAGGTTACTAATCGATTGTATTTCAACTTATTGCCTTTCAATCTTCAACCACTTAACCATAGTCAACCCTAGACCTCCAAATGGTCTTAGATGACCACCAAACGGTTTTGAAACCATTTGGACATCCTCCAAACGGTTTTGAAACCGTTTGCCCATGATGTCATCAAAAACCAAGTCAAATACTTGAGGGTTGAACCCTAGGTTTGGTCACCAAATCAGCACTTGATTACTCAACAACTTGATATGATTGGACCCTCAATTGGTCAACCCCACTTAACCCTAGACCTCCAAACGGTCTTGGGTGGTCACTAAACGGTTTTGAAACCGTTTGAGTGATCTCCAAATGGTTTTGAAACCGTTTGGGCCACTCAACCCAAACTTCAACATAATTGGTCCATTGAAATCAGCAATGAACCCGATTGGGGTTTAGGTGACTAAAGTGCCTTCAACTTGTGATTTACTTGGAATTAATTGATGATTCTTGGTGGATGATTAGTTCATAATATTTACAACAGATTTCTCAAACGGTCAACCATGGTCAATGCACCCCAAACGGTTTTGAAACTATTTTCTTTCATGCGGTTTGGTTGAAACCGTTTGCACTCAAACGGTTTTTGAAACTGTTTGCTTCCAAACGGTTTTGCAAACCGTTTGGGAAAGAGGTGGAGGATTGTTTGATAAAGTAAGATAAGGATTAACATTGGTATTAACACCACCTTCTTCTACCTCAAGAACCTGGTCTGTTCTTCACGGTTTTGGTTGCAAGAACACTTAGAAGTATGGAAGAAAGAAGAACAAGCAACGTTTTCAAGAAAAGAAGATGCATAATCAAAGCTTTAAGGTTTAGAGTTATAAAACCCGCCTTAGGATCAGTTCTAGAGCTCCAAGATTTTTAGCTTTAATGTTGTCTTGAGCTCCACAGGTCGTCCAAGGTCCTTTCTTCAAGAATTGGATGGAGACGATGGTTAGAAAGAAGAACTATGTAAGAAAGACTAACAAACCAACCTTGTAGCATGATTTCCTCCATGATTTCGAGCTAGATAGCAATCAAAGCTTACCTAGATGAACTTGGTCGTCCTCCTCTACTTATGAGCTCCTCCTAAGTCGGTCCAAGCAAGAAGATGAGAAGAGGAAGTGAAGGGAAATGATCCCTTGCCTTGTAAAAGAGGTGTGTTTATATACTTTGGTATGTTTCAAGGCAATGATAATTACTTCTTCTATTTTACACCTATATCCTCCACGCCCCTCTCAACTTCTTTGCCACGTTCCTCCCTTATCATCACTTTAAACTCTTTTCTCAACCAAGGTTAAAGAAAAGGAACCAAACACTTTACTAAGTTGCACATATAAAAGGGTCATTTTGCATACATCTTAATTATTTACTTATAAAGGTTATCCTTCTTATTTGATTACTCAAATGAGGCGCCCCCCTAATTTTCTTTACTCTACTTTATGCCAAGACGCATTAGAGATACTCTAGAGGGTATATTTTACATGTTGCACCCTATGTTTTGGGTAAATTGCACTTTAAACCAAAACTAGGTTTTAAAACACAAGGATTGCTCTACAAGCTATATCTTGGTGCCCAAGCTTGGAGAATCCATATCACTACATCATATTCATTCTTATGATGTCTCATCATCAGAGGAACATCTTAACATGTACAATTTTCAAGTTAACCCCTCTAATTTGGTAATTTGCACATAGGTCCATATTCAACAAAACAATATTATAACATTGTTCAAAAAGGATAGAAATGGAAATATTTGTTCCTCAGAAGCTTTAATTACATATCAAAAGATTACCACAAGTATTTAATCACATGTCTTAAGCAAAACACCTAGGGTTAGTTCATAACCCAGGTCAGGGATGTTACATGGATGGTGATGATGAATTCCATCATTTAAACCTATTTTATGGAATTTCAAGACAAAAACCTAACTTTAGCATGTATAGGATTTTCTCTACCCAATTCCTATCTAGTCAACCAAAACTACTATATGACATGCTAATGAATCAATAAAATGATAAATGTGATTTCTACAAGAGTTTGGAAAAAGCACACTATTAAAAAGGAAAAATGCAGATCAAAGGTTAATCAGGGTTCAGGGTTTGACAAATCACCCCTCCTTTAAAGATTTTACCCAAAATTCTGTGAGAATGAAAGATAACAACACATCTACATTAGATATCAAATTCACATTAAACATTTGAAAACTAAAGTTAGGGTCTTATAACCCTCAATTACCTACTAACTAAGGGCAGGGTCATTACAGTTCTTAACACCATTGCACTTATAATGGTTACCAAAATTTAGGATGGTATATATGGTTATCCTCCTTCCACTATTTGTAAAAACTATATTATATTTGATAAAGTGGGGGGAATATTAGACATGTGTTGATTAGGGTTTTTTGGCACCTATTATTTTCCACTACAAAAGCATGAGGTATCAAGTATTCCTACTTAGGTTCCATATGGGTTCTACATATGATCCTAATCATAAGATAAATTTGGCTTGGTTGGTTGGTGTTAGATGGGGTCATTGTATTACCACTGATAAGGTATAGAAATATATATTGGTTAGGAAATACAACCTCATTTTTTCCAAAAACCAAAAAATCCATTGCCTTCTATAGAAACTCACGCTAATCATCTTCACCATTTAGGGTAATTGGGAATATATTATCTGAAATTAAATTAATCATTGGATCGATTTCTATAGTGGTGTGATAATAAAGGTCACCCATTTACTACAATTAGGTAGTAGCCATGAAACATGGAAGTTATTATTACTAGTGTACTGAAGTATTCACTAACAAAGTTAGACAATAGTACATTTAAATGAAATTACTAGATACAAAATGCTACAAGACTCCAACCCCTAAAAGTATTGCCTCACAGCGCAACTAACCACCTGAGAGGTAGCAAGGGATAAATAACTAGGTCATATATATCTGGAATAACTTCATATCCATTTACTCCACAAAAAAGTCTAGGGTTTAAGGGTTTCATCTGCTTAATCAGGTGTTTCTTATCTAATTCTGGTGCTTCTTATCAAAGGGCAAATAAATATCAATAAAATATAGTTTTTTTACATGTATTGTGAATATAAAATTGGCACCAAAACAAATATAATAAACAAGTCAACATCTTTTCACCATGACACGCCTTTACTAAATGTTTTACGATTACCTCATTCAACCAAGAGAATCTAGTACTCAAAGCATATACAAGGGTATACCAAAAGCATATCTAACTTATAACATATGAGAGAGAAAAACGAATTCATAATACATGATGTTAGCTTCACTGGTCCTTATAGGTTACACAATCCACTATTTACCATTGCATTCAAATTATAATTAGTTTGACTATAAGGGTCTCATGCCATACTTTTAATGGTGGGACATGCAAGGTTATACAATTGTTACTTACTAAGGAATGAAATCATCTAAATCTCTCTAGGAACTTGGTGATAATTGTCTTTTTGTTTGTGAATTCCAACATGGTCCTTGTTTTAGGATCCTGAAACATAGGATCTCACCTATGTAATTGATGCATATGTCATTGATGACTATGCTTTAATTTTTATTGGTGAGAGAATTTTCTCCCAAGATGTATAGAAAGGCATTGTAAGTCACACATGAAAATAACAAAAAATAAATAGAAGAGCTTGAGTTATAAAGAAATCCATTCATTTCAAACACATGAAGTATCAAGGAAGGTGGGTATATTCATTTTGCAAAAGTATGATACATAAATAATTATGATTGTATATTGTTAAAATGTCAAACTATTACAAAATATTCCATTTGTGTTTCTTCTCACCAAAGGAATGGCATTACAACAAGGAAATTGTAATTCAACCTATAAAAATGACTAGTTTCAACAGAAAATTGGCCATTCAAAGTATCCTTGAAGTCCTATGATTTGAAATGGGATCCTTTTGATGCTTGCAATACTCGAAAAAGGTTAATAAAAAGGGTGTATGTGTTAATAACTATGTGGGAATTAATGAGTAAAGTACAAGTATAAGGTTGTTCCCGACCAAGTAGAGGGACAATAAGGAATTATGCTGTAGAAGTCAACAGTAAAGACAAGTAGATAATAAGGCAATTTGTAAATAAGATATATTTGAACTTATTTCCTTTGAAATAATTCTACAATAATAAACAAATACAACAAACACATGTAGATCTTAATTTAAACAAAACTATCTAAAGTAGAACTAAGATACCATATGATCTTGAGTCGGGGAAGGAGGAATAAAACCTTAGTGCCAGATATACAAGGTGACAAGAGGACTAAAAGCAAAACATCTGAAATAAATGGTAGTGGGAATAAAACCCTAGTGGGAGATAAAAATGATAGTGATATGAAGTATGGTTGTGTAGAAACACCACAATCATAGATAATTATAGTCAACAATCATACATGAAAAAATGGTGAAGGACATATGAAAAATTTTCATTCTTTTCAAATCATTTCCAAATATAAAAGGATGTGAGCATTCATATCGTAGAAATTGGTGTTAGAAGACACACAAACTAAGATTCACCAATTTCATTTTGTTTAATAAGAGAGGAAACATATCATAATGAACCATACCTTCAATTTTATTTTCAAAGGAGATGCAAATAACAATAAATTTAGGGGTTATGACACATTAGATGAAATTTAGGATTTTAAATTCATTAAATGTACAAATCTCAAAAGCACATATACACTAACTTTAATCCAATCGTAAACCATCCAGGGTCAAGAAATAGGTCCAAACTAGGGTTCCAAAACACATAACAATAAAGTATAAAATTAGGTTTATATTCCATAACGTACTTAAACCATAAGATTTGACTTTAATACACATTCTATTTGGGTCCTAAAACCTAGATACATAATTAGCTTAATATTTTAGGATTTCATACTTGTTTCTTTGATTTTTTCTGACCTACAAATATTTAGTAAGTAGTTTTACAAGACTAATACATTTTTCCTATGTACAAATTGAATATCATAAAAATACTTATATGCCTCTCAAAAATGATTTATGGGCATATGGCATGACACAGCTAAATAAGTGAAACTAGATAATCAAATCTTGCACAATATGACTTAGAAGTAGGTGTGAAAATATAATAATGACCCTTGTCTATAAGCAAACAAAACCAAGAAAAGAAAAATAGGTAAAATCAATCTATGAATTGTTCATTTTTATCTCACGATAACACACATTACATAGTTGGTATCACGAACCATAAATCAAAAAGTATGGACACAACTCAATGAGGAAGCTCTAGATTGAGTTCCATGATTCCTTAAAAACTCTCTTATTTGGGCATGCAATGGTTCAAGGATCTCACATGCTTTCTTCCATGTAAGCAGAAGCATGAGGAAGTCATAGGCTCCTCAAGTTTGTAAGAGCAATTAATACTTTAATCTAGAAAAACATAGAAATGCCACATGGTATCGAATAACCAATCAAGATAGTTGAAAGTTGGATGCTAGATGAAATTACATGTAGAACAACAAGGAAGAATATGATAAAGAGATTCAAAATCAATAAGGACCAAGCAACCATTTGAGAATCTCTACAACCTTTCCTAGACCTCTCCCATATGTTCAGCAATAGTATGGGAGATTACATTGAGGTGGCTTAATAAAATAGAGCTCCTAAGGTTGGGTAGACTAGCATATGAAAATGTAGGAGAAATTGAATCAATGGTGGCAGTCATGGTGAGGAAGGAAGCTACGAGGTAATGAATAGGTGCTTCATGGCATATATATACGGAAATCGCATCTTGGTATCTTCCATAGAAGATGCTTTTAGAGTGTAAATAATAGAGGATTCCCATGAGGATGACTTTGGCTAGGGTTATTACACACTCAAGAGACCAATTCTATGTGTGTGTGTGTCATGAAGTTGGTCTCTAGCATCAGAGAGTGAGAACATCATATATGGATATTAAGGGTTTATGACTCATTGGATAAATGGGCCTAACAAGGGGCCATTAGGTGCGGTTTTAAGAGACATGGATAGGGAATTTGTTAAAAATAAAGAAGATACAAGGAGAAAATCTCTTTGTAAATATGTGTGCTTGGTTGGAGGTATAAGATAGTTTCACCATTATTCAATGGAAATTGCCCTAACCAAAAATGTGTGAGGAAATCCATTCCATTAATCTTATGATCCAAATTGGAAAGAAGAAAGGGAATCGCGTGATATAGTATCAACAGTGGAAAGTTTAGGAAATGGAAATGTATACTTTTTTTACTCACTACATGTAGGCATTTAAAACATATTTCCTTGTATTTTAAAAAAGTTCCAATCAATATGAAATTTGTGCCCAATAAAATTAAGCATGAGGAACTATGTTCCCATTTTAGAAGACTTTACATGATTAATATATCAACTTGAACCCTAATATTTTGATTAATATAACTATTATTCCCATTACTATTTATAAGTGTGATATTTTAATTTCCTTCCATTTATAAAATCTCTAGGAGTAGGAAAGTTCTAGAAATCTACTAACTATTGAGTTTGCATTTCAAGCCCCACTGAAACCCTATGTGAGCTAGTTGCAGTAAAACCTCATATTAGCATAGATCCACCTAAGTATCACATTTGAAATAAACTCCTAGTACATTTGTTACCGTCTAATTGAGGGAAAAGGAAGTCAAAATTGACCCTAAAAAGGGATACGAATCCTAGGTTAGAAAATATATCAAGTTTTTATATGTGACAACAATCCCTATAAAGATGAGTTGTAACATACTGAATTATGAAATTTTCTCTTTTGACCCTCTTTCCCATCTTTTCCTTTCATTTCTATCCTTATTGGCCTTTCTATTTAATTAATGGAATTTATAGTGGTTTAGTGAACATTTATTCACTAATTATACCAATGGAAGGGTTTATGCACAAATACCTCAATGAAAGCTTAATTACCATAATTAAGTGCTCTAAACCTTAATCTAACTTTTTGGTGTGATTTGAAAACATAAAATATGCCACATAACTCATTTTAGTGGTAGTATGAAGATAAGAAACTTAATTGGATGAACAATTTAGATAATGGGTTGTTAATGGGCCATATGACATATATCATAAAAAGAAGCTCAAAAGAGGAAAAAAATTTCAAATTCAAAATCTACATATCAAAATTAGCCTACATGTCAAATTTCATCTAATTTGGACAACCTTGAAATATTAGGATAAGTTTAGGAGAGACAAAATCAATAAAAGGCATAAGTAATTAATAATGTGATTTTATAAATTCAAAATATGTAAATAATGGAAAATTCATATTCTACACATCAAACATAACTTGTGGATGAAGTTTGGTTCGATTTGGATATTGTTTGTGCAAGTTATGCAATTTTAGGTACATTCTGGACTTTTATGCATTTTACCCAATTGGGAGGTTTTCTTTGCAAATTATCTCCTGAATTTTAATCCTTAGATATTCCATTACCATTAATTAGATTTTAAACCATTGGAGAACCTAGTTTCACCTTGGTTTGATGGTATTTCTTTCCAAGGGCATTATAGGGATTACCCTCTTTATAAAGATGCTTATCCTTAAAAGCTATCAACCAATGAGGTTATTTTTTTCTTGCAAAACGGTGGGGATGGCCTAAAATAATATATGGGCTCTTAGGACCGACTTTTGATATGCATGAAGCCTATATGATCTATCCTCTTGCATGGCCATCAATCCCTAGGCTAAAGACACATGGAAAGTCCCTTAAGACTCCTCATGCTTCACCTCTTTCTATATATAGCCATGCTTACCCCTTCCCAACTCACAATTCGAAAACTCTTGCTCTCCTTTTCTTTCCTCTAGCTTATATAATAGTTCCTTCTGTATTTTTCCATGAATTTTCTGCCCCAAGGTAATAGAGGGAGCCTACCTTGGTGAAGAAGGCTCCTAGGGCTTCCAAATTGCTCTATTAGGGTTTCTAAAACTCCTCCTTGGTAATTTCGACAAAAACTAGTAAGTTTCCTCCCTTAATTCCTTATTTTCATACTGATAGTCTTCCTTAAACCTTCTTCTAGGTAGGAACCATGACCATACATGGTGAAACCCCACCTAGAACCCTAAAACACCTCATCTCTATGCTCTTTTGCTAGGGTTTATCACCTCTAAGTTGAGAAGGTGATCTTTGTTCAAGAAAGGAGCTAGGCATGGAACAACCAGACCTTATAAGCTCGGGATTATTTCTGTTTAGACCTTATTAGCTTCCCTAGGTATGAGCTTCATAACCCCCTTCCCATATATTTCTTATTACATGCTTAAAACTCATGATCTTATGTTAAAAATTGACAATGTGTCGATTTCTAATTGGTCGATTTTCAATAATTCATAACTTTTGATTCGTTTGTCCAAAAATTAAAATAAAATATGTTATGAACTCAGAAAAACATATTATTTTTAATAAAAATATTTCCAAGTATTGTTTGTTAGTTTTGTCGAAAAGAGTTTTTAGAAAATGAATTAAATACCTAAAAAATCACCAAAAATACACTTTAACCTTCATAACTCCAATATATGCAAAATTATATGTTTTCTTAATCAGAAAAACCTAACTAAGTCAGTGGTAATATTTTTGAGGTCTGAATCGAGGTTTTGTGTAAAAATTTCATATATTAGGGTTTCAACTCTTTAATGTATATATGTTATTCTAATACATGAATATGAAATTGGAAATAGGATAAGTGGACCCTGATTTCAACTAAAGGTTTGGAAAAGAGGTTAATAGGACTCTAAGTAAGATGTATGTGATATTCCTATCTATGTATGTGATATCCCTATTATGTATGTGCTATGTATGTGAAATTCCCTATTTATGTATGTGATATGTATGTGAAATTCCCTATTTATGTATGTGTTATGTATGTGAAATTCCCTATTTATGTATGTGCTATGTATGTGAAATTCCCTATTTATGTATGTATGTATGTGTAATCCATATTTATGTATGTGTTATGTATGTGAAATTCCCTATTTATGTATGTGCATTCCTTACACCCTATGTTGGGATAATTGCAGCCAAACCCTATATTTCCATAATGAGGCTTAAATGAACCCTAAATATCCTATTCTTGAATCCTAATGTTGTTCATGCCTCAAATTATATTATAATTTCTTCTTGTTTGGGTCTTATACCCCACTGTCATGCTTATTGAATATTATGACTACTCTTGCCATGACTACTTTTCTAGCATGTGGATTTATGTTCTATTTAATTTAAAGTAGCGGTACTTATGTACAACCACCCACAGAGGGCATGTAAATAATCGCCCTGGGGAATGTCTTATTCTCCCCATAATATTGTAGGTGACTAGGAATGTCTTATTCTCCCCTCACCTAAGGTTAGAGGTCTAGTAGGTGCTTCAACCCTACTTAGTTAGGTAGACATAATGATCTTACATGCAAATCCTTTTTGATATAATTGTTAATGGCAAGTTTCTTTTGAATATAGCCTCATACTCTTGTAATCTTCATCTTATGATGAACCCTAGCATGTTCTTAATTGCTTCACTTATCTTGCTATCCTAGACTAGTTTTGTGACGCATACCTTTTTTTCCTCTCCCTTTTTGCTGGGTGCCTTCCCAACCACCCAGGTGCTGAGCAAGGTGATGGATAAGACAAGGAAGATCTTAGCTTTTGGCTTGGACTCAGTTGATGGAGATGTTTCTTGGAGACAAGATTGTAGTAGTCTAGACTTCCCTCTATCTAGATCCTGATTATGTGTCTTGATGTAAACCGTAATGGAAGAATTTGATGTATTTTTGTAAACCTTTTATGAAATTGAATATAGTCAGTTATTTTTTTTTTTCCACTGCTTTCTAATGGTCTTTTGTTTACCATATTTTAGTAAAGGGGTGATCACACCCCCTTACATGAATAATCTTACAAATCATTCTAATCGTACGATAATAACCAATTACTCTCCAACCATTAAAGGCTTAAACTAATAAGGCAGATCAAATAACCCCAAATGTAATAAGGTTATATGTGCAACGTCTTAGGTCTTGAGGCTTCTAATAAAATGATCTTAAAGGAATGATTTGACTGCCCATATCACCAAGGTGCACCTCTTTTTTAGGGAGCACATCACTAATAACTCCAAAGTTAAGCGTTCTCAACTTGGAGTAGTACCGAGATGAGTGACCAGTCGGGAAGTTGATCCTATGTTGTGTGTGAATGAGGACAAAGCGCACTATTAGACTAGTGGTGGCATGTGGGACTAGTTTTCATTCATGAAACTCTCTAGAGCCTTATGCGGTGGGCCCATGTGTTACAATGGTATCTGAGCCAAAACCCCTCTAGTGGGTGGGGTTCACATGGGCATGTGGCATTCCAGCATTGAGTCGTGCGGTCTAGGCATGTTAGAAAGGTCTATCCATGGTGATGTAGCCACCCTTGCACTAGTAGCCATGATCAGGAGCTAGGTGCACATGGGTCATTTGGGTTCACACTAAAATGGGGAATGATTATAAGACCTTATAGTTGAGCCTTGACGAGGACATCAAGAGTCAAAGTGCGAAAGATTGTAACGTCCTAGGTCTTGAGGTCTAGGATAAAATAATCTTAAAAGAAATGATTGGACTACCCATATCATCAAGGTGCACCTCCTTTCTAGGGATCCCATGACTAAGAACTCCAAAGTTAAGCATGCTTGGCTTAGATTAGTACTGGGATGGGTGACCAGTGGGGAAGTTGATCCCATGTTATGCGTGAGTGAGACAAAATGCATTGTTGAGGCTAGTGGTGGTCTGTGGGGCCAGTCGTAATTCTAAAACTCTAGTAGAGCCTTAGGTTGTGGGCCCAAGTGTTACAATATGTCGGTCTTTAAGGTTGTGTTTTACTAGGTAGGGTCATGATGTACATTCCTTAGGATTTACATCCCTAAGGTGTTTATAGTGTTTTCAAAGTAGATAGATCCATACATTTATCAAGAGCATTTCCTTACATGTCCTAAGTATGTCATAGGGTTTTAGGTCAGTTGATGGGAGTAAGGTAGTTGGGATCATTTCTATCCATCATTCCATAATATCGTTCATTAGCAAGGTGGAACTGTAAGGAGGTGAAATCACCCCTTTACTAAAATATGGTAAACAAAACACCATTAGAAAGTAGCGGAATAAAAAATAACTGACTATATTCAATTTCATAAAAGGTTTACAAAAATACATCAAATTCTCCCATTAGGGTTTACATCAAGACATACAATCAGGATCTAGATAGAGGGAAGTCTAGACTACTACAATCTTGTCTCCAAGCAACATCCCCATCAACCGAGTCCAAGCCAAAAGCTAAGATCTTCCTTGTCTTATCCATCACATTGCTCAACACCTTGGTGGTTGGGAAGGCACCCAGCAAAAAGGGAAAGGGAAGAAAATTATGTGTCACAAAACTAATCTAGGATATCAAGATAAGTACAACAAATAAAAATAGGCTAGGGTTCATCATATGGTGAAGATAACAAGAATATGAGGCTATATTCAAAAGAAACTTGCCATTAACCATTATATCAAAAAGGATTTTCATGTAAGATAATTATGCCTACCTAACTAAGTAGGGTTGAGGCACATACCAGACCTCTAACCTTAGGTGATGGGAGAATAAGACATTCCCATTCACCTACAATATTATGGGGAGAATGAGACATTCCCCAGGGCGATTATTTACATGCCCTCTGTGGGTTGTTGTACATAAGTACCGCTACTTCAAATTAAATAGAACATAATTCCACATGCTAGAAAAGTAGTTATGGCAAGAGTAGTCATAATATTCAATAAGCATGGCAGTGGGGTATAAGACCCAAATAAGAAGAAATTATAATCTAATTTGAGGCATGAACAACATTAGGATTCGAGAATAAAATATTTAGGGTTCATTTAAGCCTCATTAGGGAAATATAGGGTTGGACTACAATTATCCCAAAATAGGGTGTAAGGAATGCACATACCTCTCTTACTGATATCAATTATTAACTTTCACCACTTTAATTGAGTCCAAGTTCCACTTTGCCTATTTTCAATGTATTAAAATGTATTAGAGTATATAGTGCACATTAATATATAGAAACCCTATTTTTAGAACTTTATTAGCAAAATTCGGATTTAGCTTTTTAAAATATCACCAGTGAAATTATTAGCTTTTCCTGATCAAGAAAACATATATTTATCTTAATTTTGGAGTTATGATGATTAAGATGTAATTTTTATGGATTTTATGCATTAAATTCGTTTTACAAAAATCACCCTTCGTCAAACCATGAAATCAGACCATGAAAATATTTTTATTAGATATAGATTAATTTTCCAATTCCAAAACATATTTATTTTTCAAATTTGGATAAGCGGTTTAGAAGATATGGATTTTGCAATACTGACCAATAGGAAATTGCCACATCATCAAACCGATCGAGGTAATTAAAGAGAGAGGGAGAGGGAGAAAACACCATTCGAACAAGATCAGGTTTGAAGTTGCATAGGTAACCAAACTAGAGCTTCTAGAGAAGGTAAAACAGTAAGAAATCAAAACCTTAGAAGAGCATGGTAAAAAGAGATGGAAATCGTCGATTTTCAACATAAAAGCATGAGTTTAAGCATGTACTAAGCAATATATGAGAAGGGTGTTAACCAAACTTGCATATAGGAAGGTAATAAGGTTCAAAAATAAAGGATTCTGAGATTAGAAGGTCTGGTTGTTCCAAGCCAAGCTCTTTTCTTGCGTAAAGATCACCTTCTCCACTTTAGAGGTGCAAACCCTAGCAAAAGAGCAAGGAGATGACGTCTTTTAGGGTTTTAGGTGGAGTTTTACCATGTATGGTCATGGTTCCGACCTAGAAGAAGGTGTAAGGAAGACTATAAGTATGAAAATAGGAAATTCAGGGAGGAAACTTACTATTTTTGGTCGAAATTACCAAGGAGGAGTTTTAGAAACCCTAATAGAGCAATTTAGAAGCCCTAGGAGCCTTCTCACCAAGGTAGGCTCCCTCTATTACCTTGGGGCAGCAACTTCGTGGCCAAATACAGAAGGAACTATTATCTAATCTAGAGGAAATAAAATGAGAGCAAGATTTTTCAAATTGTGAGTTGGGAAGGGGTATACATGGCTATATATAGAAAGAGGTGAAGCTTGAGGAGTCTTAAGGGACTTTCCATGTGTCTTTAGCCTAGGGATTGATGGCCATGCAAGAGGACAGCTCATAGAGGCTTCATGCATATCAAAAGTCGGTCCTAAGAGCCCATAGATTATTCTAGGCCATCCCCACCGTTTTTCAAGAAAGAAATAACCTCATTAGTTGATAGCTTTTAAGGATAAGCATCTTTATAAAGAGGGTAATCCCTATAATGCCCTTGGAAAGATATACCATCAAACCAAGGTGAAACTAGGTTCTCCAATGGTTTAAAATATCGTTAGTGGTAAGGGAATATCTAAGGATTAAAATTCAGTTGATAATTTGCAAAGAAAATCTCCCAATTGGGTAAATTGCATAAAAGTCCAGAACGTACCTAAAATTGCATAACTTGCACAAACAACATCCAAATTGAACCAAATTTGAAACTTAGGCTCATTTTATGTTTTAAAATCATATCAAAAAGTTATATTAAGGTTTAGAGTACTTAATTATGGTAATTAAGCTTTCACTGAGGTATTATTGCATAAACCCTTATATTGGTACAATTAGTGAATAAATGTTCACTAAACCACTATAAATTACACTAATTAAATAGAAAGGCCAATAAGGATAAAAATGAAAGGAAAAGATGGGAAAGAATGACAAAAGAGAAAGTTTCCAAATTTGGTATGTTACAAAACTCCACCCCTTAAAGAGGATTTCGTCCCCGAAATCACAAGCAAGAAGGGAAGGGTGAGTGTGCAACATTTCATCACAAAACTTCAAGTTATTTCTCCAACCTTAACTTCTACCAAACAACTCATCAACATATACTCCACAAGCATCTCAGCATAGTTCAGGTTCTCAAGAACCACCTAGGTTCCATTATTTAGATATTCTTTTTAGGAGATTTAATATTATTTACATCTTTGGCTCATTAACATTATATTCATTATGATATCACATTATCACGATTATTTTAATTACGACGTGTCATAATCACTTTATTACAAAGGAGTTATATTTCATTATCATCCATGAAACATCGTATATATATATTTCTCATTTATCTTACTAAGAATTATAGCAAAATTATGGGTTATATGATTCCCTCAATATACTTGATCATTATCCTTAATATTTTGAACTTCGACTTCATTATCCTTATACTATCACCACATTTATAACGAATTATTTTGCATGAGTTATTCAATTTGTCATTAAATCTTCATTCAATCCAAATTATGTCACATCAATCACATATATTTATATTAAACGTTATCTCATTACCGCATTATCTTTATTGCTCACATTAATGTCATCATTAATAATTTTCTCATATTTATTTATATTATTGATTTGCACATTTATGTGAATCGAATCACTTCATATTCATATTGAAGCCATTCCATGTATTTTAATGATCAAGGTGAGGCATATTACAAATTGATTTACATTAAGTGACTAATCATGTGTATATTAGATAACAAGGTAACATACCATGCATTTCATATTGATGACTTGATTAATATGTGATTAGATGATTATATATATCATTTATGTGTATCAAAGTATGTTAATTGATTATGGCACCTAATGTCATTAATGTATCATGAAAGGCATTAAGGATGTATATGTTAAGGTTAGATGATTACAACTTAGGGTTCAGGTTAATATGATCACTATATTTTACTTAACATGTATTAAGTCCAAGATTAGGTTACAGTTATCTTACTTGTCATTTCATTAGGGTTTATTGGTTTATGACATGGGCAACACCATGCATATCCATTAGGATTAATATGTGAGTTACTCATATTATGTGCATTAGGTATTCATTAGGGTTTGAACATATAAATTATTCCTCAGATGATCATTATATGTTCATTAATATATAAACAAGCACGTTAGGCTATAACTATAACTTGTTTGGACCCCACTAAGGTTTCAAGCACAACAACCTCCTAAGTATGGGGTTAGGGTTTCTAAAGATAGTGTAGATAGATTTCAAGATGTCATAGGGCTCCATCCCCCTAAAGAGGATTTTGTCCTTGAAATCTAACCACCCAACATCATCAAACTAACTATACTCCACCCCTTAAAGGGTTCAACCTATCAAGCCAAACTACACTAGGGTTAAAGGATGAGTATAACTAAACCATGTACAAGATCCATCACACTTCCACTGTGCACTATGATAGCTCACTCAACCCCAAACTTTGTAGTCTAGGTTCTAGGGATAAACTATCCAAACATGTGACCCCAATGGACATAAGGAGACTATCTTGGTATCCATCCTCAAACAAGTCATCATACACCTAAAACTTTGGGTTCCCAAAGATATACAACATAGATGCCTAAGGTCACTATTTCCTAAAAGCAAACTATTTCGGACAATCCATTTCAGCTTAGGCCAGGCCGGTATCATATGGATCTGGGAGTCCTCGTAAACCAAGCAAGTGGCACGGAGGAAAATATTGCCAGCCCCCAGAACCTGATCCTTTCTAGACACATTTGCTTCAACTTCATGCCCTAATAGTTGCCTAAAGGCAAACCTAAACAACATTAAGTTATGCATATTTTAGTTATGAGTATTTTAGGGTTTTATTTATCATGATACTAATGTGGAACTATAGGATCCTAAATCAACCTTTCATCATTTATAGATCAACTATAGGGCAACCATGTCACCTAAAGGAACTATGTAAGGCAGGGATTCTAATTAGGGAGACAAAACTGAAATAGTCAGATTCCGACTACTATGGGCTCTGATGCCATGCGGTAAGGGAGTGTGATCACCCCTTTACTAAAATTTTGAAGAATTGACATCCATTCAAAACACTCTCAGAGGTATGATGGAATGGGCATAAATTTTCCGAACTTATTAAACATTGGTATACAAAAACCATTAGAAAGCAGTGGAATAAAAAATAACTGACTATATTCAATTTCATAAAAGGTTTACAAAAATACATCAAATTCTCCCATTAGGGTTTACATCAAGACACACAATAAGGATCTAGATAGAGGGAAGTCTAGACTACTACAATCTTGTCTCCAAGCAACATCCCCATCAACCGAGTCCAAGCCAAAAGCTAAGATCTTCCTTGTCTTATCCATCACATTGCTCAACACCTGGGTGGTTGGGAAGGCACCCAGCAAAAAGGGAAAGGGAAGAAAAGTATGTGTCACAAAACTAATCTGGGATATCAAGATAAGTACAACAAATAAAAACAGGCTAGGGTTCATCATATGATGAATATAACAAGAATATGAGGCTATATTCAAAAGAAACTTGCATTAACCATTATATCAAAAAGGATTTGCATGTAAGATAATTATGCCTACCTAACTAAGTAGGGTTGAGGCACATACCATACCTCTAACCTTAGGTGAGGGGATAATAAGACATTCCCAGTCACCTACAATATTATGGGGAGAATAAGACATTCCCCAGGGCGATTATTTACATGCCCTCTGTGGGTGGTTGTACATAAGTACCGCTACTTCAAATTAAATAGAACATAATTCCACATGCTATAAAAGTAGTCATGGCAAGAGTAGTCATAATATTCAATAAGCATGGCAGTGGGGTATAAGACCCAAATAAGAAGAAATTATAATCTAATTTGAGGCATGAACAACATTAGGATTCAAGAATAAAATATTTAGGGTTCATTTAAGCCTCATTAGGGAAATATAGGGTTGGACTACGATTATCCCAACATAGGGTTTAAGGAATGCACATACCTCTCTTACTGATATCAATTACTAACTTTCACCACTTTAATTGAGTCCAAGTTCCACTTTGCCTATTTTTAATGTATTAAAATGTATTAGAGTACATAGTGCACATTAATATATAGAAACTCTATTTTTAGAGATTTTTAGAAAAAAATCGTATTTAGCTTTTGAAAATATCACCGGTGAAATTATTAGGTTTTCCTGATCAATAAAACATATATTTATGTTAATTTTGGAGTTATGATGATTAAGATGTAATTTTTATGGATTTTATGCATTAAATTCGTTTTACAAAAATCACCCTTAGTCAAACCATGAAATAAGACCTTGAAAATATTTTTATTATATAGAGATTAATTTTCCAATTCCAAAACATATTTATTTGTCAAATTTGGATAAGCGGTTTAGAAGATATGAATTTTGCAATACTGACCAATAGGAAATTGCCACATCATCAAACCGATCGAGATAATTAAAGAGAGAGGGAGAGGTAGAAAATACCATTCGACTAAGATTAGGTTTGAACTTACATAGGTAACCAAACTAGAGCTTCTAGAGAAGGTAAAACAGCAAGAAATCAAAACCTTAGAAGAGCATGGTAAAAAGAGATGGAAATTGTCGATTTTCAACATAAAAGCATGAGTTTTAAGCATGTACTAAGCAATATATGAGAAGGGTGTTAACCAAACTTGCCTCTAGGAAGGTAAAAAGGTTCAAACAGAAAGGATTTCGAGATTAGAAGGTCTGGTTGCTCCAAGCCAAGCTCCTTTCTTGCGAAAAGATCACCTTCTCCACTTTAGAGGTGCAAACCTTAGCAAAAGAGCAAGGAGATGACGTGTTTTAGGGTTTTTGGTGGAGTTTTACCATGTATGGTCATGGTTCCGACCTAGAAGAAGGTGTAAGGAAGACTATCAGTATGAAAATAGGAAATTAAGGGAGGAAACTTACTAGTTTTGGTCGAAATTACCATGGAGGAGATTTAGAAACCCTAATAGAGCAATTTGGAAGCCCTAAGAGCCTTCTTCACCAAGGTAGGCTCCCTCTATTACCTTGGGGCAGCAACTTCGTGGCCAAATACAGAAGGAACTATTATCTAAGCTAGAGGAAAGAAAAGGAGAGCAAGAGTTTTTAAATTGTGAGTTGGGAAGGGGTATACATGGCTATATATAGAAAGAGGTGAAGCATGAGGAGTCTTAAGGGACTTTCCATGTGTCTTTAGCCTAGGGATTGATGTCCATGCAAGAGGACAGCTCATAGAGGCTTCATGCATATCAAAAGTCAGTCCTAAGAGCCCATATATTATTCTAGGCCATCCCCACCGTTTTTCAAGAAAGAAATAACCTCATTGGTTGATAGCTTTTAAGGATAAGCATCTTTATAAAGAGGGTAATCCCTATAATGCCCTTGGAAAGAAATACCATCAAACCAAGGTGAAACTAGATTCTCCAATGGTTTAAAATCTCTTTAGTGGTAATTGAATATCTAAGGATTAAAATTCAGTTGATACTTTGCAAAGAAAACCTCCCAATTGGGTAAATTGCATAAAAGTCCAGAATGTACCTAAAATTGCATAACTTGCACAAACAACATCCAAATCGAACCAATTTTGAAACTTAGGCTCATTTTATGTTTTAAAATCATATCAAAAAGTTATATTAAGATTTAGAGTACTTAATTATGGTAATTAATCTTTCACTAAGGTATTATTGCATAAACCCTTATATTGGTACAATTAGTGAATAAATGTTCACTAAACCACTATAAATTCCACTAATTAAATAGAAAGGTCAATAAGGATAGAAATGAAAAGAAAAGATGGGAAAGAGTGGCAAAAGACAAAATTTCCAAATTCGGTATTTTACATGAACTATTTCACTCCACACATCATGTCTCCATAAGTCTCTTAGACTGAGTGTTAAGGCAGTAGAGTAACATCAAGAGCTAAGTTGTTGTTAACACCATTGAAATTGTAACGGTTACTCAAAATTGGAATGGTATATTCCATTATCATCCCTACACTATTAGGACCAGTATGATTATTTTGATCCATTGGGAAAAAAAATTTAGATATGGGGTTACTAGGGTTTGTCGAAGCCTCCTATTTTCCATTACACAAGCATGAGGTGTCAATAATCCCTACATAGGTTCCCTAGGGGGTCATAACCTAGAATTTGCTTGAGTTGATTAGTGTTATATGGGATCACAAGATTACTACCAATAAGGTATAGAACTCAAATATGGGTAGAAACTACAAGCTTAATTTTTTAAACCAAATATGTTATATTACCTTCAGTAGAAACTAACTTTAATAATGTTCAAAAATTGATGATAAGTGGACTTCATGATTTATGCTTATATTAATTAATTGTATGATTTATATGGTGGTCCATTAAGCAATAATACCCATTTACTCTAATAAGGTAGTAGCCATAAAAAAATGTGTATTTGTTATGATCGGTATTGTTATGACCCACTCTAAGTTTAACTAGTAAGTACAGTGATTAGTGCATCACCATGTTGATTAAGCTAAGATAAGTGTTCAAGATGTGATTAGTGCTTTGATCAGGTTGAGACAACCTAGTTAGTATGTTTTCATGCTTTGAGGTTGTAGTGGATCTCACGCTTGAAAGTTTGCAAAATAAATCACTTGAATTGGACCTCCGAGGCAAAAGTTATGATATTTTCAAGTTTATTGGACTTAGACTACAATTTACCCATTAGTGGATTAATAACCCATTTCCCTTATCCTCTTCCTCCCGATCGGTGCAAAGCACCACTTGAGCAGCGGGCTACCCGACCAGCAGAGGGAAGGCACAGGGTGATTTGGGGCTCCATAGCTCTGATCCAGTAGGTTGTTTGATCCTACCTCCTTCCCCCTCTCTTCCTCGCCCCAATCCACGCCCTCGACCTGCTAGGGTGGTGCCGGCCAGCAACAGCACCGGACAGGGGTCGTTTTGTGTGAGAAGCACCTTGAAACGGCGCCCTTGACTCCGGCCGTGAGGCCAGGGTTCGAATCCACAGCCACGAGCAACACCTAGTTGAGTCCCTTTCCTTTTCCTCAACCTATGTGTGAGGTGGAGCTGCTGCTTGCAGCATGTTCGAATCTAGGGTAGTTTCAAGGTTGAAGACGACCATGTGGGCACTCAGAAGTGAGCTTTGGGTAGATTTCAGTTGAATTTCGGCCACCTCGATCCTCTATGAGTAGAATCTCACCCACTAAGCAAGTATTGACTCTAAGAAACAGATGATTTTGGTTAGATCTGTGTTTTGGCATTGCCCGGCTTCTCGTTGCACATTTTTCTTCTTCACTTTTGCATGATCCTAGTTATTTTAACCGATCTGTATGATTTGGATTATTGGAACTATATGGTTGAATAAATCCTAAATAGCTCAGTAGAGAGGATGAACAGTAGCACATGACCCAGATTTACTATAGTTGTACAGTTTGGGTATGAACCCAGGCTATACGGTTTTAATAATTAACTAATTGCACATTTTCAAAAAAATGATGATGACCTGCAATGTTTCAATGGAAACATGTTTGCATGCTCCCTATTTTAGTTAATGTGTGTGGTTTAGTATTAACATGAATTGGCATGTTTCTCAAAGATATCATTAGAAATTTTCAGTTATTATAAATAATTCTTGCCATGATAAGTAATTTGGTCTTAATTAAGTTATGTGATGCACAACTCAGGATTATGGTTGATGTGTACGTTTTCCAAGAAAGTACAAATAATTTATAGGTACAAATGACGATTACTCATATGTCAAGTAATTAACTCTTATCAGTATATTAAGAAGTTCAATTGCATGATTCTAGTGTATAAGTGCCAAATGGACATGTATTTTGTTTAGTTAAGAATTTTAATCTGCCTACATGTATAGTATGTTGATTACTCAGTATATTATAGTGTTTTGAATATACTGCTCTGCCAAGTTTAGAATGATATACATGTTGTATTATAAGGTTTATATAAATAGACGTGGTACCATAGAGATACCGGAGTCAAGTATAAGAGAAAGATACAATATAGTAAGAGTTTTCCAAGAATAATAAAATAATAGACTTAGAAGCCCTGAACACCGTATATTCCCTATGAGAGGTATGTGTCGTAGGGATGAAATGACCTAACCCTAGCAGTGTCCAGTATACGGGGGTCGGAACATACTAACAGGTGGTACGGGGGACGACGCCCTAGTGGAAGTCTCCTTAAAATATAGCATGTAGTGTCCAACATCAACCAGAGGTCCTGGTGGCACTAGAGTACAGAAAAGCCAATAGGTGGCTTGACACTCTGCCTATGTACTCAGGTTAGAGGAGGAGTCCAATTTTTACGGCCCACAGGTGTGCCGAGGCCAGAGAGCCATTTTCCTGTTGCAGACCAGTGACGTTGTCATGCTTAGAATCCCGGGTGTGTCAGCTAAGTCTTGTACGGTAAGATCATATTTCGTTACGATCCTTTATATGTAGAGTACACTGCATATGATCAGGGAATAAGCTAAAATATGATCATATAGGTTTAAAGAGTTTCTTATAAGTAAGAAAGGTTAAGAAAGATTTGAGTATAGTTTTACAATAGTTGTTCTTTAAATGTAGCATTGACATTCCCTATTATTTTAACTGTATTGTTTTAGATCTGCTCAGTGTAGAATTTTTTTTATTTTTTTTAGTTTAATAAACATAAAATGAGTTATTTGCGATGGTTGGATGAAATTATATTCACTAAGCCAGTAGCTCACCAACCTATTGAAAATGTTCTTCAGGTCAACGTTAGCACGAGGAAGCTGAAGGATCTTATCACCCAGGCTCTTAGTAGGTAGTTCATAGTTAGAATAGAGGTCTCTTAGTCCTTTCCCCTCAGTCCTTTAGGCATGTGGTGTGGTAGAGAGAATATTTAATGTAATATGTAGTTCAGTTTTAAGTTATCTGTTATGCTTTATATTCCGCATGAAAAATGTAATATGTTGTGTAAATATGCTTTACTTACCTAGTAAAGTAAATAGTAGTTACATCCGCAGTTTAGTAAGATTTCAGTTTATTCCAAGTTATAAGATTTTCCTTTAAGTTAATTTTAAGTGATTAAGAAAAGAAAAGGTTAAGGGTGGTTTACCAAGGTTGACTCTTCGGTCTTCAGGGTCATTAGAGATGGCACGGGGATCGGGGTGTCACAGTGATTGGTATCAGAGCCTAGGTTGAGTACGTAGTTACTCTAAGTCAAGGTCAGGGGACGATAAGAGACCAATATGATTAGGACTTAGGTGTTTTCCTTCTAACAACAATTTTCTAACATGAAGTGTTCTGTTACACTATTGCAGATGGTAGGAAGAGGACGTGGTCATGAGGACCAAGCTGAGAGCCACATTGGACCTGATACTCAAGTGATGGGTCTAGGTGGTGGGGATGACGTGGATGAGGCATGAAGAATGTACATGATGTTTCTTGAGACTAGGGAAAAGTATAATATGGAGAGGCGAGCTTCTATCTTGAACAGCAAGGATCTAATGAGATCCTATGAGCTGGTTAAGAAGCTTGGAGGTATCGAGTTCAATGGAACTACAGACCCTGTAGTGGCAGATGAATGGCTGAGACAGTTAGAGAAAGTGTTCCATCTGATGGAGCTGTCTGAAGAAAGACAAATCAATCACGTAGTTTATTTGTTTAAAGGTGATGCAGAGCTCTGGTGGCGTGGAGTGGAAAATAAAAGGAGGAACGCGGTATTGACTTGGAAGGATTTTGTTGATGAATTCCATCTTAAGTACTACCCACCTACCTTTTTGAGTGAGAAGATAAGATAGCTATAGAACATCAGACAAGGGAATATGTCAGTGGGAGAGTACGAGGCATATTTTACCAGGTTGGTAAATTTCTTCCAACAGCTCATCCCAAACGACGTGGAAAACTGTAGAAGATTCCAGGATGGATTGAGGCCCAAAATCTGACATAGTATATCTGCAGTTGGCCGAAGAGAAAGAGAGAACTTCAGAGAGTTTCTTGAGGCAGCAAGACATGTAGAGGAGTCTGTGAACACTGATACGCACTATGAGAATAGAAAGAGATCTGGAGACTTCGGAAGAGGACAAGCTAGTAGTGGACATCGAGGAGGTGGTAATAGTTTCTTCTCGAGGCTTGGACGTGGATTTAGCTGTTACAGTAAAAAAGGATCTGAAGATGTGATATCTTCTCAGAGTAGGGGAAGATCCAGTCCAGGGAGATGGAACAATGCGTCATGAGGAAGGTCTTCTGGATCATCGGCCTCAGTGACAGGTCTGCCAAAGAGAGAGATACCGATGTGTGATATTTGTGGAAAGCCGCACTCCGGTCAGTGTTGGGGTGCAGATTTTCATAGTTGCCACATATGCAGACATGTGGGACACTTCAGAAGGCAATGTCCCTAGTTTCAGCAAGTGACAACACAGGGTCCCCAGTCACAATACTAGAATGTTTTGAGACAGGCTCCAACTGGAGGAGCAAGTTCTTCAGTAGCTTTAGGTTCCCGAGGAGGAGGAGCACCCAGTGGAAGGGAAGGACAACAAGGACATTATGGGAGAGGAAGAGCTTCAGGACGCTTCTTCTCTCTGACACAACAAGAAGGCATTTGTGACGATCTGACAACAAATCAAACTATCACCAGTAAATAATTGTGGAATAACCATAAGCAGCGGATTAACAAAATCACTAAAAATTAAAACCATTTGCAAAGAGATCCACTTTTAGGTAACTCTTAAGAAAAGAACCAAATTACTACATACGTCATGGTTCATATTGTACATACCATGTACCATCTCATCTCGAGGATAACATATAACAGTTGCACTGTCAAAACTATACATAAGCAACATAAAACCTTGAGAAATACAAGCCAAAAAATCTCAAATCGATCATAAAACCACTAAGTACTAACTCAATGGACCTGAGAGTACAGAGACGACACATAGGACTTATATCTACAAGACACGACAGACAGCACACTCAACCTGAGATGCTACTGCTGCCCCTGATGTTGTTGTCCTCCCTCTATTGTATGGTCCCTACCTCCTCGTCCGCGTCTACCTAAAAATGTTGGTGACCAACGGGGTGAGACCCATGTCCCAGCGAGAGATATAACTCTCCGTCAACAATATTATTATTGCAGATAAATAGTAATAAAACAGATTAGAGGATTCTTTAATATTAATGAGCATGATTTAATCACTGTTTAAGTAGAATATAGCAATATCATCTTATGAAACATTGCAGCTATATATGATAAAGAAGTAATTCATCTATTCATTTTATAAGTAATATGAAGAACATGTATAAAATCTATCCATTTAAGATGCATTAAGAAATGTAACATCAACCAATGATTTCCGTATTCCATCCTTAAGCAAATATGCTACACGGTTGATAACATTTTACAATCACACTTATGCCCTGAGGAGATGAGGTATACCGCTCATACTCCAACTGACCACTACGAAGTCAAAATCGGTACCATACAAGGTCAATGGAAGAGCCGACTGCCATGACCTATGTCGTCTCGGTCAGTGCGAGACCACAAGCAGGACTAAATCAACTGCTTAAATAGCTTTCTAGGGTATACTGGCAACTTCGCTATAGAGCTACAACGGCGGCTGCACTCCTTCGGCAATTGAGAGATCTCATATTTATCTACCATCAATCCCGGCATTAATCATCATTGGGAGATTCATGATACATCCATCCTGGCACCTATAATGAAGGATTGAGAGATCACATATTTATCTCACATCAATCCCACATTAGGGTGTAAGGATATTCGCACCCATCACCCCCGCATATTAAAAAATATGCACTCTCTAGGAGATCCCATGGGAAAACCTATTTCACCACCAACAGCTGCTGACGATGATGGATCTATGGTCAGGGCTCTACATGATAAGATTTCACTCAATTAATTAAGTACATTACCGTATTCTTTTAGCATTAGTCAAGTTTTCAAACATGAATTATTATGAAAGATGCTACAAAGAAAGGTGTAATACATCTATCAAGTACTTTTCGAATCTTTAGAACACATATAACATTTAGGATCTCAATCCCTTATCTCTTTACTGGGATTTCTCATTCCTCAACATTATCATCATCTTGATTACTAGTTCTGGGTATTCAAACCCTTAGTTCATCACTGAACATTGTTACCACTTTTCAGGTAACTATTACCTCTAGGTCTGAGGACCAAGGTATACATGATACTTGTTACACAAGCCCTTATGCTCATACCTCTTAAAACCTTCATGGCTTCGACCTGCCCTTCACCATGGGTTAAGTGACAGGCTAGACAACTGGTTGAACCTTTATCAACCCATTTCACAAATCAATAAGGGTGTGTGGTTACAAAGTATATCGGTTTTCCTATCATATAGGGTTACATCACCATATCGGGTTTGAGGTGTGTGCTTAACCTGATATCGGTTTTGAGGTGTGTGCTTGACCTCCTATCATTTTTTAGGTGTATGCTTGACCTCCTATAATTTTTTAGGTGTATTCTTGACCTCTTATCGTGCAAGAGGTGTACACTACACCACCATATCGGTTTAGCGAGTAGGTGCATCACCATATCGGGTATGAGGTGCTTGCTTGTGTGCTTGTACCTGATATCACTTTACCTTTGATGATGTCATCACCATCAACCTCTAGACCTTTGTTCTTACTGTTGTAAGTCATGGACAACAGTCCCATGAAGCTTTTAGAACTCAAAGGATCAGCAATTATACAAGAGAAATCAATAATTGCAAGTAGATCAACAAGTATGACAAAATTGAAGGTGCATAATAATATAATTGGGTTCAAGTTATATAACCCACCTTAAGAACAACTTCAAAGCTCCAAGCTCCAAAGCTCCACGTTCCTAAGGTTGAAGATGAACTTCACAACTCCTATATGCAAAGAATCACCATGGATAAGAAATTGGTGAAGAAGAAAAGAAAGGAAGATCATAACCCTAAAATTATGCTTCAATCCAAGGTTGAAGATGATCATGGCCTCACCTTAGGGTTAAGTATGAGCTCCTTCTTGCTCCTTAGCACCTTTGCACGATACCCTACTACTCTTGCACGATATTCCACCACTCACGCACGATATGCCACCACCCTTGGCCGATATCCCCCTCACTTGTGATCAAAACACTTCACTATGGCTGATATAACCCTACTTGGCCGATACCACCTTACTTGGCCGATATGAACTTGATATGGATGATACCCAAGGCCCTATGCACGATACCACTTCACTCATGTACGATACAAGGACCCTATGCATGATACCTTAGGTAAGGAGGGTGGTAAGATTCGAAAATTTTCACTAAGGGGTGAAAGAAGGGGTATATATACTTGTTGTTCATGAAGAAGTGTGAAAATGAGGTGTCATCAATTTGAGATAGTAGGTGCCCCGTGTTCATGCATGGGTTACACATGTACATGCATGCATAAACATTTATCCTGACATGTAAAACATTTGAGGATAATCTAGGGATGAAAATTCGTCCATTACATATCCCTTTGAATAAGATATATCAATTAAATCATCACTTTATCCACAACCCGATACAACTTTTCTAAGGAAGTTGTAACCCGATACACCTCACCTCCTTGAGGTGCTTTGCACATAATGGGATTTCCAAGAGTTCACAAAATGATATGAGTATCCTCCTATGGCTCCTTGTCCGATGGGCACTCATATATAAGCTTTTCAACTTGGTACATCTCAAATTAGGGTTTCATATTCAACCCCCTTGGTCATTTCATCACCAAGAGTACCATCACTTATAATTGATTCAAACATGGTGTATGCTTCTTTATCTCTCCTCTAAATGAAACTAGGAGGGAGTAGGGACACTTTAGAGGTGGTAATTTACATACTAACCCTACAATTTGGGTAAATTACAATTTGTAACAAAATTGGTGCACAACGCACTAACATTATTCCAACATGTTGCAACTTGAAATTTAGGCTTTACACAAGCCGCCCCTTAGCATAAATCTCTCTCTTATGATAATAAAACACATTATGTATATTAAACATGTAGCATTTTGCAATATAGCCCCTCATCTTGGGTAAATTGCACTTTATGCCCAAACTATCATATAATGCACAAACAGTTTGCAAATAAGCTCAAACTTAAAATGTAAACTCTACAAAAGTCTTAATTACTTTTCAAAAGATTAAAACAAGTTTATGAACAAATTACTTAAGCAAAACTTCTGGGGTCAAGCCATAACCCAGGTCAGGGATGTTACAATTATCAACCCCTAATAGGGATTTCGTCCCCGAAATCTCAAGAGAAAAGAGAAGGGTACTTCCTCCTCATCTCTTCCTCTAGCTCCCATGTGGCTTCTTCAATGCCACGGTGATGCCATAGAACTTTCACAAGAACTATGTCTTTCTTTTTCAACTTCTTGATTCTTCTGTCAAGAATCATCATTGGACCTTCCACATAGGATATATCCTCATTTAATTCTACCTCTACAGGATGCAACACTAACTCTGTATCGGGATGACATTTTCTCAACATAGAGACATGGAACACTGGATATAGTCTATGTAGCTCAGGTGGAAACTCCAACCTATAAGCTACCTTTCCCATCTGTGTTGTCACTAGATAAGGTCTCATAAATCTAGGAGCTAACTTACCCTTTTTCCCAAATCTGAGAACACCTTTCCAAGGAGAGACTTTGAGATACACCTTGTCTCCAACTTGGAATTCTAAGAATCTACGATGCTTATCAGCATAAGACTTCTGTCTATCCTGAGCAGATTTCAACTGTCGTTGTATTACTTTAATCTTCTCAGTTGTCTCTTACACTAACTCAGGACCCATAAGTTGGTATTCTCCTGTTTCATACCAGCATAACGGAGATCTACACTGTATACCATATAAGGCTTCATATGATGCCATATCAATACTAGTCTGGTAACTATTGTTGTAGGCAAACTCTATTAAGCTCAAGTGTATGTCTCAACTTCCTACAAACTGAAGAACACATGCTCTAAGCAAGTCTTCCAAAGTTTGTATAGTTCTTTCATATTGCCCATCGTATGAGGGTAAAAAGTTGTGCTAAACTTCAGCTGAGTACCCAAGGCTTTATGTAGTCATTCCCAAAAATGACTTGTAAACTGGGGACCTCTATCAGATACAATTGTAGCTGGAACCCCGTGTAATCTCACTATCTCATCTATATAGATCTGTGCAAGTTTCTCAGCAGTATAGGTTGTTTTGATAGGAAGAAAATGTGTTGACTTAGTCAACCTATCAACTATCACCTAAATGGAATCATGACCTTTGGTTGTTCTAGGTAAACCAACCACAAAGTTCATTGTCACATGATCCCATTTCCACTGTGGTATAGGTAAAGATTGCAACGTTCCTGCGAGTTTCTGATGTTCAGCTTTAATCTATTGACACACTGGACACTGCATAACAAACTCAGCTACATCTTTCTTCAAACCAGGCCACCAATACATAACTTTTAAGTTATGATATATGTTGGTACTCCCTGGATGCATTGCATACATGGATGAATGAGCTTCCTCCATGACTAGCTTCCTTAAGTCATTGGCATCAGGTACTACCATCCTACCATGGTAACAGACTACATCATCCTCTGACTCATGAAAACCGTCCCGTTTCTCACTACCATACTCTGATCTGATCTGCTGAATCACAATATCAGCATGTTGTGCCTCTTTGATCTGTTGTTTCATATTAGGTTTCACATGCATCTCAGCTAATAATCTAGCTAACAAAGATACTTTAAGTTGTACATTGTTTTGCCTCAAAGAGACAAGCATGTCTCGTTTAAAGCACACTAAGGAGTTCAACTGTGCTTTATCTATGGTTGGCGATGATGATTTTCTACTTAATGCATCTGCCACTACATTGGCCTTTCCTGGATGATAATCAATTATACAATCATAGTCCTTACTTAACTCCATCCAGCGGTGTTGTTTCATATTCAACTTGTGTTGTGAGAAGATGTACTTTAAATTCTTATGGTCTGTGAAAATATGGAATGTTTCTCTATAGAGATGATGTCTCCAGATCTTCAATGAATGAACCACTGCAGCTAATTCTATATCATGCATCAGATAATTCTCCTCGTGTTTCTTAAGTTGTCAGGAAGCAAAAGAAACTACATGATCACTCTGTATCAATACACATCCTAGACCATTCTTAGAGGCATCATAGAAAACAATGTATCCCTTTCCCTGCTCAGGTAAAGCTAACACAGGTATACTAGTCAACCTTTCTTTCAACAACTGAAAAGAATGCTGACACTTGTCATTCCAAACAAAAAGAACTTCTTTCCTGGTCAACTTGGTTAGGGGTAAAGCTATAGAACTGAAGTCTTTAATAAACCTCTTGTAGTAATCTGCCAGGCCTAAGAAACTACGAATCTCGGTCGGTGTCTTGGGCTGTTCCCACTCTAACACAGATTCCACTTTCTGTGGATCAATACAAATACCTAAAGCAGATATAACGTGCCCAAGAAAATACACTTCTGACAATCAAAACTTGCATTTGCTTAACTTAGCATATAGCTTGTGTTGTCTCAACAATGTCAAGGCTTGAAGAAGGTGTTGTTCATGTTGTTGATCATCTCTACTGTATATCAGGATGTCGTCTATGAAGACCACTACAAACTGATCAAGGAATGGCTGAAATATTCTATTCATCAGCTCCATGAATGCATTTGGTGCATTAGTTAGTCCAAATGACATAACTACAAACTCATAATGACCATACCTTATCCTAAAGGATGATTTAGGTATGTCACTCTCCTTGATATGTAACTGATGATATTCTGACCTTAGATCTATCTTAGAGAATACAGTTGCACCACGCAATTGGTCAAACAGATCATCTATCCTTGGCAGAGGATATTTGTTCTTAATAGTCACTTTGTTAAGTTGTCTATAGTCTATGCATAATCTCATAGACCCATCCTTCTTTTTAACAAAAAGACCTGGAGCACCCCACGGGGAAGTACTCAGTTGAATCAAACCTTTCTCAAGAAACTCTTGTAACTGTTTCTTAAGCTCTGCCATCTCAGATGGCGCCATCCTATAGGGTGTTTGAGCTATAGGTTGCGTACCCAGAATTAGATTAATCTCAAAATAAATCTCTTGAGGTGGAGGAATGTCTGGAAGTTCTTTAGGAAACACATCCTCAAATTCCCCGACAACAAGAACTTCAAAAAGACTAGGACTCTCTGTTCTAGTGTCTACCACATGTGCCAAGAATGTGAAGCATCCTTGTCTCATCAACTTTTCTGCTACCATAACTGATACTAGATAGGTTGGAAGAATCTTTCTGTCCCCCTAAAAGACCCATGTCTCACCATTGTCTGTGAACATAGCTTGCTTGGAACCACAATCCAAGACAAACTTATACTTTTCGAGGGTGTCCATCCCCAGAATTATGTCAAACATGTGCATCTCAAGTGGTATAAGATCCACCTGAATGTTGTGTTCTGAAAAGGAAAGAACACAGGAAGAACATACCTCCCGCAACACTACAGATCTGACTAATGGAGTTTCTAATAACAGATTGTGTGCTCTACGACTGACAGTCATATTGCAGTCATGAATCACTTCTTGAGTGATAAAGGAATGTGTAACACCCAGATCAATCAAAACAGATACGAAGTAGGATGAAGACATATTGGAATAAAATAATTCCATCTGACCTGTTACAACTAGTGGGTTGACCACTGCCTCCGACTGATTCATAGCATAGAATCTCGATGTTGGTGGTTGCCGATCATGTATCATGTTGTTGGGTGCAGATGAACCGGCTTGGGACGCCTGTCCACGTCCTCGTGTGCCACTGCTAAACTATTGCTTCTGAGAGCCTTGTTGACTCTGCCTCAGTGGTTGGGTTACATTCCTATCTCCAAATGGACAATCCCTCATTAGATGTCCTGGATTCCCCCACTTATAACAGCTTAGGTTTTCCCATTTTGGCCTAGATGGTCATGTTACTGACATTGATGCTGAACTTTGGGCTCTATTTGGTGGTAAACTACGGCCTCCACCCTTGCTAGATGTCCACTGTGTCTGAGCATTGAACCTCTGTGGTGCTATTGGTGTAGAAAACTTTGGTTTCTTAAAACTTTCAGACCTCTATCCTTGGAACTGTGTATGCACTTTCTTACTATTGGCTTCATGTTTCTCAGTTAAAGACCTTTCTATCCGCCTAACTGACTCCACAAAGGTGGCAAACCTCTCTCTATTCTCTAGAGAAGATGCAGTTGTGGTTAAATCAACGTTCAAACCCTTCTCAAAACATTGAATTCTCTCCTCATCTGTAGTAGCCATGTTTGGACAAAACCGTAGAAGCTCCATAAACTTACCTTCATACTCGCTAATGTTCATTGGTCCCTGCCTAATCCTCTCAAACTGTGAGATTTTCTCATCCAAATAAGTCTTGGGAAAGTATCTACTGACAGACTCATGTCGAAACTCTCTCCATTCAACCTCAACACCTGGTCGTTTCTCTTCCTCAATGGCCCACCAGTGGCCAGCACTTCCTTTTAATAGGTACACGACATGCTTAACTTTCTCAGTTTCTAGAATGGTGAGGATTCTAAAGGCTTTCTCCAACTCAATAAGCCATGAATCTACATCTGCTGGGTCAGCTATACCGGCATATTCAGTGGCTCCTACCCGGCGTAACCGTTCAAAGGTCTTACCAAATCCATGCCTCTCTTTGGGAGTTGGTGCCCTAGATGTTGATGCTGGCATTCGATATGCCATATGTGTCATTGTGTTTAAGAATTGTCCAAACAGAGCATGAAAGGCTGGATTTTCTATCGAAGCTTGGTCAAGCTGGGGATTCTCAGATGCTAGTTCCTCTCTAGCCAGATTCCTTATACCTCCTCCTTGTGGCACACCGTTCGAACAAAATGTCATTAACTAAGTAGAAGTGATCATTATCAACGGATTATTGAAAATCACTAAAAATTAAAACCTTTTTCAAAGAGATCCAATTCCAGGAAACTCTTAACAACAAGAACCAAAGTATTACATGTACATATCATGTACCATCTCTTCTCGAGGATTACATACAACAATTGCTCTGTTAAGTCTATACATGAGCAATATACAACCTTGAGGCATTCAAACCAAAATATCAGATCGATCATGAAAACACTAAGTACAGACTCCAAGGACCTGAGAGTACAGAGACGACACATATGACTCTTATCTACAAGACACGACAGTCAGTATCTCCACCTGAGATGTTATTGTTGTCCTTGATGTTGTTGTCCTTTCCCTATAGTATGGTTCTTACCTCCTCGTCCTCATCCACCTAAAAATGTTGGATCCTACGGGGGTGAGACAATTGAAATTGTCCCGGTGAGAGATATAACTCTCCGCCAGAAACATTATTATTGTAGTTTAATAGAGTAAAACTGATCAGAGGATAAGCAGTTTAGAACATTCTCATATTTTAAAGCATTGCAGCTATTTATGATAGAACAGTAATTCATCTATTCACTTTATAAGGAATATGAAGAACATGTATATCATTTATCCATCTTACTGTATCAACATCTCTAGCTTATCCTGAGATACTCATTATCATGGTATGTCATCCATGAATCATTCTCATTTCTGTCTGTTGACCTTAGCCAATCAATTAGCCAGATATTGGATTGTTCCAATCATGTGAGTATATATCATCATATTCTGTCCAGGCATTGGACTATGCCAATTATATGCAAACATTCCAGGCATTGGATTATTACAAATCTTGTGCAATCATTCCAGGCATTGGATTATTACCAATCTTATGCAACCATTCCAGGCATTGGATTATTAACAAGCATGTGCAACCATTCTAGGCATTGGATTATTACCAATCCTGTACAATCATTCCAAGCATTGAATTATTACCAATCCTGTGACATTATTCCAGGTATTGGGTTATGACCAATCATGTGCAATTATTCCAGGTATTGGGTTATTACCAATCCCGTGCAATTATTCCAGGTATTGGGTTATGACCAATCCTGTGACATTATTCCAGGTATTGGGTTATTACCAATCATGTGCAATTATTCCAGGTATTGGGTTATGACCAATCCTGTGCAATTATTTCAGGTATTGGGTTATTACCAATCCCATGCAATTATTCTAGGTATTGGGTTATGACCAATCCTGTGACATTATTCCATGTATTGGGTTATTACAATCCTGTGCAATTATTCCAGGTATTGGGTTATTACCAATCATGTGCAATTATTCCAGGTATTAGGTTATGACCAACTTATTTGTCTATAAACAATAAGCATGCATGATTAAGACTTTCATTATTATTATTGTATCCATTTATTATTATTATTATGTTACTAAGTTTCCATTTCCTAATTTATTTGAACATTATCATTACTTACATGAAACTTTTATAAACATCTTGTTACCTCTCACTAGGCAACAACTATCCACATGGCTCACAAGGCCTATTAAACATCTTCTCACTTCTCACTAGGCAACAACCATCCACATGGCTCACAAGGCCCATTAAACATATTGTCACCTGTCACTAGGCAACAACCATCCACATGGCTCACAAGGCCCATTAAACATCTTGTCACCTCACACTAGGCAACAACTATTAGGGTTGGAGTTTTCCCTTTATAGCCGAATAGGGTTTGAAGTACATATTATCAATTCAAATCCTAATTCATTGCTCCACACATCTAGGAGCATACATTAATACCATAAGTATTCAACCATACTTATTTATTCTCATCATTTATCATTAAGTGATAATCAACACAAAGTATGAGTTTCTCTCTCATTTTTCTAGGATATTGATTACATCATACTTTGTTATCTTGGCTTAATCCTTTCTCAAGATATATTAGCCTACACTTATCAAAGTGCATTACATCTTAATGTAATAATTATCATAACACACTTCATGTATTACTCATCCAAATATTTTGGATTTAGGGTACATAAATGTGTATCAACCTTGAGGTGTTGAATGTGATATCTATCACATCCTAATGCTTCATTTCCCTCATCACCTTGATCTTACTTGAGTTCATCAGCTTATCTTGTATTAGGGTAATTCTTATACTAATACTTTATGCACCAGTTCATCACACACCATGTAATGTATTGGTTATAAGTTACTCATTTGATTTATTCAACCATTATTGCTATAAGATTATCCATTATAAGGAATAGGGTTTCCCTTCTTTATCAATTAGGGTTTTGCATAATCTCACTCTATGCTGGGGTTTCACATAACATCACCCTATATTAGGGTTAGGGTTTCCCAATTCATATCAATCAGGGTTACTCATCCCCTTACATCACCCTGGATTAGGGTTTTCAAATTAGAGTTTCATAATGCATAACATCACCCTGGATTAGGGTTTCATATCACATTACCCTGTATCAGGGTTTCTCATTACATCCTTATCTTGAATTAAGGTTTCTTACAACATTTCCCCTAAAATTAGGGTTTCATGTAGCTTTACCCAAAATTAGGGTTAGAGCTCATCAAACTTCTCGATTAGGGTTTCATGATGTCATCGTCATGGATCAAACCCTAATTACATATTTTATTCATGTTGAAAATGTTGAGGATTAATCACTACATGATTATCACTCATGTATAAGTTCCTCTTTGTCATCCTCTCTAGGAGGTTAATTACTTTAATCTTGATTAGATTGAATCAACTTGAATGAAGAGTTGACATAGTGTATTAAGGCATTGCTTCCATAAGCATTAAAGGTTAACCACTCTAAAGGTACTAATCACCTAAGTACTTTAGAGGTACAACCACTGGATTTAACTTTAATATATTCCATTAACAATCAAAAGGTTAATTGGTACTTTCTTGGTTTGAATCAATTAGACCTTCAAATGGTCTTGAGGTATTAGACCTTCAAACGGTCTTGAAGTATTAGACCTTCAAACGGTCTTGAAGTATTAGACCTTCAAACGGTCTTGAAGTACCTTGACCTTCAAACGGTCTTGAAGACCGTTAGACCTTAAACGATCTTGACCTCAAAGTCCCTAAACGTTTTGAGACCGTTTGAATAAAATATTATTAATCCCAAACGGTTTTGAAACTGTTAGACCTCCAAACAGTCAACTCCTTCAAACTGTCAAAGTATCCAAACGGTTTTGAAGTTCAATTTACCCATTCAATCTTGATATCCATTACCCATTCGGTTTTGAACTCAATTACCCATTCGATCTTGAAGTAAATTAACCATTCGGTCTTGAAACCGAATCATCCATTCGGTCTTGAAACTGAATCCATCCATTCGGTCTTGAAATCGAATCATCAACCATTGATTTGAAACCGAAACAATCTATTGGGTCTAGGGTTTGCAATTAATGGACCCTCCAACATTGAAACCATTTGGAATTAGATCAAATTGAGACCATTGGATCATCATCTAACTTATGACATCACCTGACCTCAAACGGTCTTGAGGTCGTTTAACCTCAAATGGTCTTGAGACTGTTTGCCCTCAAACGGTCTTGAGACCGTTTGATCACCAAAAAGCAAAATTGTTTGCACATGTTCTATGTTGAGGTGTGTGCTTAAGATTACATCATCATATTAAAGCTTGAAAACTTAGAAATCTACTGCCATTCTTATGGTTAAACTTATCAATTTGATCAAAGGAATTTCAAGAAGAACAAAATAATTAACAAGTGATGAAGAATTGAATGTAATAATAACACTTAAGGGTTCAAGTTATATAACATGCCTTCAAAGTTGAATCCAAGCTTCAAGATTCACGTCCTCAATGGTTAATGAATCTTTCTCAACCTCCCAAGGCTCATTCTCAAGTCTTTGGATGAAATGAATGACCAAGGTTGAAGATTGAATGGAGAAAAGAAGAAATTAAGCATTGAATTTCAATTCCCACCATGAAATCAAGGTTGAAGATGACTATGGAGCTTACCAACAGGTTGGAGCACGTCCTCCTGTTTTTCCTAAGATCCCTTGTATTCAACCAAAGCAAGGAAAGAAAGAAGGGTCGAAAAAGCCTTTCATTTGAGTTAGAAATGAGATGTTTATAAGGAAATTTCAATGAGAGAGAAAGTATTATAAAAATCCTTTAACTCCCAAAATTGGTGCCACATACTCCCCTCCATCCCTTTAATACGAATCCATATCCCCCACCTTGCAATTCCTCTTCATTATCCATGAATTAAAAGAAAACAAATTAAGCACCTTAACCATTATAATAATAATATCCAAAAATTGAGTGGATATTACTTTTCCTTTAACTAATGTGAGTGGGCTCTCCACTCACTTAGATATTTCGTTGCATTTGCAAGGCACAATGACGTCTACTCTTATACAATTTCTACCCTCTCATTTTTGGTTGAAGGGTACTTCCATTAATATATTTATTTTTGCATTAAATTGAATTAGGGTTTCAATTATGCTTAAATCTTGATTATTTTAATATCAAGATTCTCTCTCCTCCAAAGTGATTCAAATGAGACTCCCCTCTCATTTTATTTTCTCTACATGATGCCAAGAAACATGATGGACTCTCTAGAGGCGATATTTTGCATGTTGAACCCTAGGTTTTGGGTAAATTACACATTACACCAAAATTGGGTTTTAATGCACAAACATTGTTTTACAAACTTTGTCTTGGTACTCAGGCTACCACAAGCCATACCTATGCATCTTTCTCATTCTTATGATGCTTCAACATCTGAGGAACATTTTACCATGTAACATTTGCAAGTTAACCCCTCAACTTGGGTAATTTGCACTTTAGTCCAAAATAGGCAACACATTATTTCAACATTATTCAAAAAGGACTAAAATTGGAACATAAGTTCCTCTTGAGCCTTAATTACTTTTCAAGAGATAAGAGCACACATATAATTAACTTTATTCAGTAAAAAATCTAGGGTTAAATCATAACCCAGGTCAGGGATGTTACATTTATAAACCCCTAACAAGGATTTCATCCCTGAAATCCTAGGTAAAGAAAATAGGTATTATTTATTCATCACATCATCAAGCCTCCAACTAACATCTTAATGTCATAGAGAGGCCATAGAACTTTGATCATCACAAAGTCCTTCCATACTGGTTTATCATAGAGTTTGTCACACAGGACACATACTCTACTGTCCTTTTTATTATTAACTGTAGAGTCAACTCTGTGTCAGGTAACACTACCTTATTTAACTCAGGTGTCAAACCTCACTAATTTGTCACCCACTTGGTACTACAAATCTCATCATACATTTTTAGCTTTAATAAGATTTTCCCACAATGATTCTACAATTGTTCCTTCAATTAGTACATCCTTATTGATGTTAGGTTTATGTGGGGCATAAACCCCTAACATATGATTTCCATAGTATTTTATATAACTAGACTGATTTCACAGTTGGCCATCCCAAGTAACCAACATATATCATCTAATTAGAAGTTATGCTTTTTCTTTTCCATATCATCTGATATTTCTTAGATACCATAATTCTTCACTTTGGTATCCATCACATGTGTCAAAAACACATCACATCATCACCATGATTAATAGATCTGGGTATTCCAACCCTTAGTTCATCACTGAACATTGTTACTTCTAGGTCTAAGGACCAGGGTATACATTATATGAAACATTTTCTTTTGTTTATAAGTTGATCTATGATTAACTCAAATTTCTCCATGTCAATTAGGATGTGGTAGAATTATACATGCCACATCTCAGACTTCATTATGCTCTTTAGATTGTCTCAAAATGACTATTTGATCAGGGTAGTCAGAAAGATACCAATCTAAGAGTGTCCTACTTACCCTACCTTCAATAGATGAATACCTGGCCAGGGTATTCAAGAACTAAAATTAGGTAGTATGCATTTGTTTCATATTATGTTTCATAAATTTAACATCTTTTTAAATTTACTATTTAATATCTTAAATTTTCTTTGGGTATTTCTTTTACATCTCTTCTACATGAAAAGAGAAATTTCAAAACATACAAGAGAATATTATTCTAAATATGGGTTCTCATCCTTTTTATCTCTTCCTTATGACCTCATAGGACTATTTAAAGGAAGCTCAACAATAACTACCTTTCTCATGATCAGTAGGCAAAGAGAGGAAAAGGAAAGATAATTCAAAATGAAAAGTTTTATCTGACAAGTTACCTTTGCGGGTTATCTAGTGCCTTATCTGGCCCAATTACATGGAGTCAGTTATTATTTGCTATTGCCTTTGTCCTCTACTACCAGAGGTAGATGGACCAAACTGTAACACTTGTCTTCATCCTCGGTCTTCTACTTCGCTAACCTGAGGTCCTTGTGGATTTTGCAGATTATGCCTTGACTGTTGGGTCACCACATTATTTCTTCTTGGACATTGCTGCCTAAAATGTCCTATATGTCCACATTTATGGCAAGTTTGGCCCTCACATGATGACCATTGTATTGGTGTACTATGTTGTGGTTGAATCGGTGTTATCGAAAACTTTGATTGTTTAGTACCACCAATCCACTATTCCTGTGACTGTGTAGATCTCCTTTTTAGGTTTGCCTCATGTTTCTTCATCATAGACCTTTCTATCCTCCGAACTAACTCCATGAATGTGGCAAATTTCTCTCTACTTTCTAAAGCAGTTGCTGAGATAGACACCTCATCATTTAGTCCTTTCTCAAAATGTTGAATCTTCTCCTGCTCAGTGGCAGCCATTTGAGGACAAAATCGTAAAAGTTCCATAAACCTAGCCTCATATTCATTTATTGACATGGTTCCCTGTCGAACCTTCTCAAACTGTGAGATCTTTTCGTCTAAGTATGTTCTTGGAAAATATTTATTGATGAATTCTTGATGAAATTCCTCCCAACTAACCTCTTCATCATTCCTTTTTACTTCTTCTATGGCCCACCAATGGCCAGCACTACCCTTCAAAAGGTATACAACATGTTTGACTTTGTCAACATCTATAATACTAAGGATCTTAAAAACCTTTTCTAACTCAGTGAGCCATAGATCAACATCTACTAGGTCAGTTATCCCAGCATATTCTATAGCTCCTACATGACGTAGTCATTCAAAAGTCTTACCAAACCCATGTCTCTCATTGGGAGTCGGTTCCCTAGGTGCTGGTGCTGGCATCCGGTCTGCCATATGCCTCATTGTGGTCATTAATTCCCTAAATAGAGAATGAAAGGTTGGGTTCTTCATCAAAATGGGGATTCTCAGGCACTGATTCCTCTCTAGCCCGATCCCTTGCACCTCCTACTGGTGCACCAACATTGTTTTCAGCAACATGATCCTCGTATTCTCCAAACATCTTTAAGCCATCTCCCTTCTTCTGCATAGGCAGAAGTCACTATAAGATATGTCGGAGGACACTAACACTGACTCAACACCTTAGTCCTATGTCTCTGTAGACTCAGTGAACCTTAAGCTCCGATACCACTAATTGTGGCATGCCGTTTGAACAAAACATCATTAACTAAGCAGAAGCGATCATTAGCAACAGATTACTGAAAATCACTAAAAATTAAAACCTTTTTCAAAGAGATCCAATTCCAAGAAACTCTTAACAACAAGAACCAAAGTATTACATGTACATATCATGTACCATCTCTTCTCGAGGATTACATACAACAATTGCTCTTTTAAGTCTACATATGAGCAATATACAACCTCGAGGCATTCAAACCAAAATCTCAGATCAATCATGAAAACACTAAGTACAGACTCCAAGGACCTGAGAGTACAGAGACGACACATAGGACTCTTATCTACAAGACACGACAGTCAGTATCTCCACCTGAGATGTTACTGTTGTCCTTGATGTTGTTGTCCTTTCCCTGTAGTATGGTTCTTACCTCTTCGTCCTCATCCACCTAAAAATGTTGGATCCCAAGGGGGTGAGACAATTGAAATTGTCCCAGCGAGAGATATAGCTCTCCGCTAGAAACATTATTATTGCATTTTAATAGAGTAAAACTGATCAGAGGATAAGCGGTTTAGAACATTCTCATATTTTAAAGCATTGCAGCTATTTATGATAGAACAATATTCATATATTCACTTTATAAGGAATATGAAGAACATGTATATCATTTATCCATCTTACTGTATCAACATCTCTAGCTTATCCTGAGATACTCATTATCATGGTATGTCATCCATGAATCATTCTCATTTCTGTCTGTTGACCTTAGCCAATCTATTAGCCATATATTGGATTGTTCCAGTCATGTGAGTATATATCATCATATTCCGTCCAGGCATTGGACTATGCCAATTCTATGCAAACATTCCAGACATTGGATTATTGCCAATCTTGTGCAACCATTCCAGGCATTAGATTATTACCAATCATGTGCAACCATTCCAGGCATTAGATTATTAACAATCTTGTGCAACCATTCCAGGCATTGGATTATAACCAATCCTGTGCAATCATTCCAGGCATTGGATTATTACCAATTCTGTGACATTATTCCAGGTATTGGGTTATGACCAATCCTGTGCAATTATTCCAGGTATTGGGTTATTACCAATCCTGTGTAATTATTCCAGGTATTGGGTTATGACCAATCATGTGACATTATTCCATGTATTGGGTTATTACCAATATTGTACAATTATTCCAGGTATTGGGTTATGACCAATCATGTGCAATTATTCCAAGTATTGGGTTATTACCAATCATGTGCAATTAATTCGGGTATTGGGTTATGACCAATCATGTGACATTATTCCAGGTATTGGGTTATTACCAATCCTGTGCAATTATTCTAGGTATTGGGTTATTACTAATCATGTGCAATTATTCCAGGTATTGGGTTATGACCAATCATGTGACATTATTCCATGTATTGGATTATTACCAATCATGTGCAATTGTTCCAGGTATTGGGTTATGACCAATCCTGTGACATTATTCCAGGTATTGGGTTATTACCAATCATGTGCAATTATTCCAGGTATTGGGTTATGACCAATCCTGTGACATTATTCTAGATATTGGGTTATGACCAATCATGTGACATTATCATTGAATACCACATCACCTTTTCTAGGTATTAAACCTTGGCCAAGCCATCATACTTATTCACATCCTTTATGTAATTCAGGTATTCCTCTTTTCTTCTTTAAACTAATTCAAAACACTATAGCCCTTATCTAGCTATAAACAATAAGCATGCATTATTAAGTCTTTCATTATTATTATTGTATCCATTTATTATTATTATTATTATGTTACTAAGTTTCCATTTCCTAATTTATTTGAACATTATCATTATTTACATGAAACTTTTATAAACATCTTGTTACCTCTCACTAGGCAACAACTATCCACATGGCTCACAAGTCCTATTAAACATCTTGTCACCTCTCACTCGGAAACAACCATCCACATGGCTCACAAGGCCCATTAAACATCTTGTCACCTCTCACTAGGCAACAACTATTAGGGTTGGAGTTTTCCCTTTATAGCCGAATAGGGTTTCAAGTTCATATTATCAATTCAAACCCTAATTCATTGCTCCACACATCTAGGAGCATACATTAATACCATAAGTATTCAACCATACTTATTTATTCTCATCATTTATCATTAAGTGATAATCAACACAAAGTATGAGTTTCTCTCTCATCTTTTCTAGGATATTGATTACATCATACTTTGTTATCTTGGCTTAATCCTTTCTCAATATATATTAGCCTACACTTATCAAAGTGCATTACATCTTAATGTGATAATTATCATAACACACTTCATGTGTTACTCATCCAAATATTTTGGATTTAGGGTACATCAATGTGTATCAACCTTGAGGTGTTGAATGTGATATCTATCACATCCTAATGCTTCATTTCCCTCATCACCTTGATCTTACTTGAGTTCATCAGCTTATCTTGTATTAAGGTAATTCTTATACTAATACTTTATGCACCTGTTCATCACACACCATGTAATGTATTGGTTATAAGTTACTCATTTGATTTATTCAAGCATTATTTCTATAAGATTATCCATTATAAGGAATAGGGTTTCCCTTCTTTATCAATTAGGTTTTTGCATAATCTCACTCTATGCTGGGGTTTCACATAACATCACCCTATATTAGGGTTAGGGTTTCCCAATTCATATCAATCAGGGTTACTCATCCGCTTACACAATTTAGGACTACATTTTCAAATTAGAGTTTCATAATGCATAGCATCACCCTGGATTAGGGTTTCATATCACTTTACCCTGTATCAGGGTTTCTCATTACATCCTTACCTTGAATTAAGGTTTCTTACAACATTTCCCCTAAAATTAGGGTTTCATGTAGCTTTACCCAAAATTAGGGTTAGAGCTCATCAAACTTCTTGATTAGGGTTTCATGATGTCATCGTCATGGATCAAACCCTATTTACATATTTTATTCATGTTGAAAATGTTGAGGATTAATCACTACATGATTATCACTCATGTATAAGTTCCTCTTTGTCATCCTCTCTAGGAGGTTAATTACTTTAATCTTGATTAGATTGAATCAACTTGAATGAAGAGTTGACATAGTGTATTAAGTCATTGCTTCCATAAGCATCAAAGGTTAACCACTCTAAAGGTACTAATCACCTAAGTACTTTAGAGGTACAACCACGGATTTAACTTTAATATATGCCATTAACAATCAAAAGGTTAATTGGTACTTTCTTGGTTTGAATCAATTAGACCTTCAAATGGTCTTGAGGTATTAGACCTTCAAATGGTCTTGAGGTATTAGACCTTCAAACGGTCTTGAAGTATTAGACCTTCAAACGGTCTTGAAGTATTAGACCTTCAAACGGTCTTGAAGTACCTTGACCTTCAAACGGTCTTGAAGACTTTTAGACCTTAAACGATCTTGACCTCAAAGTCCCTAAATGGTTTGAGACCGTTTGAATAAAATATTATTAATCCCAAACGGTTTTGAAACCGTTAGACCTCCAAACAGTCAACTCCTTCAAACTGTCAAAGTATCCAAACGATTTTGAAGTTCAATTTACCCATTCAATCTTGATATCCATTACCCATTCGGTTTTGAACTCAATTACCCATTCGATCTTGAAGTAAATTAACCATTCAGTCTTGAAACCGAATCATCCATTCGGTCTTGAAACTGAATCCATCCATTCGGTCTTGAAATCGAATCATCAACCATTGATTTGAAACCGAAACAATCTATTGGGTCTAGGGTTTGCAATTAATGGACCCTCCAACATTGAAACCATTTGGAATTAGATCAAATTGAGACCATTGGATCATCATCTAACTTATGACATCACCTGACCTCAAACGGTCTTGAGGTCGTTTGACCTCAAATGGTCTTGAGACTGTTTGCCCTCAAACGGTCTTGAGACCGTTTGATCACCAAAAAGCAAAACTGTTTGCACATGTTCTATGTTGAGGTGTGTGTTTAAGATTACATCATCATATTAAAGCTTGAAAACTTAGAAATCTACTGCCATTCTTATGGTTAAACTTATCAATTTGATCAAAGGAATTTCAAGAAGAACAAAATAATTAACAAGTGATGAAGAATTGAATGTAATAATAACACTTAAGGGTTCAAGTTATATAACATGCCTTCAAAGTTGAATCCAAGCTTCAAGATTCACGTCCTCAATGGTTAATGAATCTTTCTCAACCTCCCAAGGCTCATTCTCAAGTCTTTGGATGAAATGAATGACCAAGGTTGAAGATTGAATGGAGAAAAGAAGAAATTAAGCATTGAATTTCAATTCCCACCATGAAATCAAGGTTGAAGATGACTATGGAGCTTACCAACAGGTTGGGGCACGTCCTCCTGTTTCTCCTAAGATCCCTTGTATTCAACCAAAGCAAGGAAAGAAAGAAGGGTCGAAAAAGCCTTTCATTTGAGTTAGAAATGAGATGTTTATAAGGAAATTTCAATGAGAGAGAAAGTATTATAAAAATCCTTTAACTCCCAAAATTGGTGCCACATACTCCCCTCCATACCTTTAATACGAATCCATATCCCCCACCTTGAAATTCCTCTTCATTATTCATGAATTAAAAGAAAACAAATTAAGCACCTTAACCATTATAATAATAATATCCAAAAATTGAGTGGATATTACTTTTCCTTTAACTAATGTGAGTGGGCTCTCCACTCACTTAGATATTTCGTTGCATTTGCAAGGCACAATGACGTCTACTCTTATACAATTTCTACCCTCTCATTTTTGGTTGAAGGGTACTTCCATTAATATATTTATTTTTGCATTAAATTGAATTAGGGTTTCAATTATGCTTAAATCTTGATTATTTTAATATCAAGATTCTCTCTCCTCCAAAGTGATTCAAATGAGACTCCCCTCTCATTTTATTTTCTCTACATGATGCCAAGAAACATGATGGACTCTCTAGAGGCGATATTTTGCATGTTGAACCCTAGGTTTTGGGTAAATTACACATTACACCAAAATTAGGTTTTAATGCACAAACATTGTTTTACAAACTTTGTCTTGGTACTCAGGCTACCACAAGCCATACCTATTCATATTTCTCATTCTTATGATGCTTCAACATCTTAGGAACATTTTACCATGTAACATTTGCAAGTTAACCCCTCAACTTGGGTAATTTGCACTTTAGTCCAAAACAGGCAACACATTATTTCAACATTATTCAAAAAGGACTAAAATTGGAACATAAGTTCCTCTTGAGCCTTAATTACTTTTCAAGAGATAAGGGCACGCATATAATTAACTTTTTTAAGTAAAACATCTAGGGTTAAATCATAACCCAGGTCGGGGATGTTACATTTATAAACCCCTAACAAGGATTTCGTCCCCGAAATCCCAGGTAAAGGAAAATAGGTATTATTTATTCATCACATCATCAAGCCTCCAACTAACAGCTTAATGTCATGGAGAGGCCATAGAACTTTGATCATCACAAAGTCCTTCCATACTGGGTTATCATAGAGTTTGTCACACAGGACACATACTCTACTGTCCTTTTTATTATTAACTGTAGAGTAAACTCTGTGTCAGGTAACACTACCTTATTTAACTCAGGTGTCAAACCTCACTAATTTGTCACCCACTTGGTACTACAAATCTCATCATACACTTTTAGCTTTAATAAGCTTTTCCCACAATGATTCTACAATTGTTCCTTCAATTAGTACATCCTTATTGATGTTATGTTTATGTGGGGCATAAACCCCTAACATATGATGTCCATAGTATTTTATATAACTAGACTGATTTCACAGTTGGCCATCCCAGGTAACCAACATATATCATCTAATTAGAAGTTATGATTTTTCTTTTCCATATCATCTGATATTTCTTAGATACCATAATTCTTCACTTTGGTATCCATCACATGTGTCAAAAACACATCACATCATCACCATGATTAATAGATCTGGGTATTCCAACCCTTAGTTCATCACTGAACATTGTTACTTCTAGGTCTAAGGACCATGGTATACATTATATGAAACATCTTCTTTTGTTTATAAGTTGATCTATGATTAACTCAAATTTCTCCATGTCAATTAGGATGTGGTAGAATTATCCATGCCACATCTCAGACTTCATTATGCTCTTTAGATTGTCTCAAAATGACTATTTGATCCGGGTAGTCAGAAAGATAGCAATCTAAGAGTGTCATACTTACCCTACCTTCAATAGATGAATACTTGGACAGGGTATTCAAGAACTAAAATTAGGTAGTATGCATTTGTTTCATATTATGTTTCATAAATTTAACATCTTTTTAAGTTTACTATTTAATATCTTAAATTTTCTCTGGGTATTTCTTTTACATCTCTTCTACATGAAAAGAGAAATTTCAAAACATACAAGAGAATATTATTCTAAATATGGGTTCTCATCCTTTTTATCTCTTCCTTATGTCCTCATAGGACTAGTTAAAGGAAGCTCAACAATAACTACCTTTCTCATTATCAGTAGGCAAAGAGAGGAAAAAGGAAAGACAATTCAAAATGAAAAGTTTTATCTGACAAGTTACCTTTACGGGTTATCTAGTGCCTTATCTGACCCAATTACATGGAGTCAGTTATTATCTGCTATTGCCTTTGTCCTCTACTACCAGAGGTAGATGGACCAAACTGTAACACTTGTCTTCATCCTCGGCCTTCTCCTTCGCTAACCTGAGGTCCTTGTGGATTTTGCAGATTATGCCTTGACTGTTGGGTCACCACATTATTTCTTCTTGGACATTGCTGCCTAAAATGTCCTATATGTCCACATTTATGGCAAGTTTGGCCCTCACTTGATGACCACTGTATTGGTGTACTATGTTGTGGTTGAACCGGTGTTATCGAAAACTTTGATTGTTTAGTACCACCAATCCACTATTCCTGTGACTATGTAGATCTCCTTTTTAGGTTTGCCTCATGTTTCTTCATCACATTCCTTTCTATCCTCCGAACTAACTCCACGAATGTGGCAAATTTCTCTCTACTTTCTAAAGCAGTTGCTGAGATAGACACATCATCATTTAGTCCTTTCTCAAAATGTCAAATCTTCTCCTACTCAGTGGCAGCCATTTGAGGACAAAATCGTAAAAGTTCCATAAACCTAGCCTCATATTCATTTATTGACATGGTTCCATGTCGAACCTTCTCAAACTGTGAGATCTTTTTGTCTAAGTATGTTCTTGGAAAATATTTATTGATGAATTCTTGATGAAATTCCTCCCAACTAACCTCTTCATCATTCCTTTTTACTTCTTCTATGGCCCACCAATGGCCAGCACTACCCTTCAAAAGGTATATAGCATGTTTGACTTTGTCAACATCTATAATACTAAGGATCTTAAAAGCCTTTTCTAACTCAGTGAGCCATAGATCAGCATCTGGTAGGTCAGTTGTCCCAGCATATTCTATAGCTCCTACACGACGTAGTCATTCAAAAGTCTTACCAGACCCATGTCTCTCATTGGGAGTTGGTGCCCTAGGTGCTGGTGCTGGCATCCGGTCTGCCATATGCCTCATTGTGGTCATGAATTCCCTAAATAGAGAATGAAAGGTTGGGTTTTCTATCATAACTTCATCAAAATGGGGATTCTCAGGCACTGATTCCTCTCTAGCCTGATCCCTTGCACCTCCTACTGGTGCAGCAACATTGTTTTTAGCAACATTATCCTCGTATTCTCCAAACATCTTTAAGCCATCTCCCTTCTTCTGCATAGGCAGAAGTCACTATAAGATATGTTGGAGGACACTAACACTGACTCAACACCTTAGTCCTATGTCTCTGTAGACTCAGCGAACCTTAAGCTCTGATACCACTAATTGTGGCACACCGTTTGAACAAAACATCATTAACTAAGCAGAATCGATCATTAGCAACAGATTACTGAAAATCACTAAAAATTAAAACCTTTTACAAAGAGATCCAATTCCAAGAAACTCTTAACAACAAGAACCAAAGTATTACATGTACATATCATGTACCATCTCTTCTCAAGGGTTACATACAACAATTGCTCTGTTAAGTCTATATATGAGCAATATACAACCTCGAGGCATTCAAACCAAAATCTCAGATCGATCATGAAAACACTAAGTACAGCCAAGGACTTGAGAGTACAGAGACGACACATAGGACTCTTATCTACAAGACACGACAGTCAGTATCTCCACCTGAGATGTTACTGTTGTCCTTGATGATGTTATCCTTTCCCTGTAGTATGGTTCTTACCTCTTCGTCCTCATCCACCTAAAAACGTTGGATCCCACAGGGGTGAGACAATTGAAATTGTCCCAGCGAGAGATATAGCTCTCCGCTAGAAACATTATTATTGCATTTTCATAGAGTAAAACTGATCAGAGGATAAGCGGTTTAGAACATTCTCATATTTTAAAGCATTGCAGCTATTTATGATAGAACAATAATTCATATATTCACTTTATAAGGAATATGAAGAACATGTATATCATTTATCCATCTTAGTGTATCAACATCTCTAGCTTATCCTGAGATACTCATTATCACGGTATGTCATCCATGAATCATTCTCATTTCTGTCTATTGACCTTAGCCAATCTATTTGCCAGATATTGGATTGTTCCAGTCATGTGAGTATATATCATCATATTCTGTCCAGGAATTGGACTATGCCAATTCTATGCAAACATTCCAGGCATTGGATTATTACCAATCTTGTGCAACCATTCCAGGCATTGGATTATTACCAATCCTGTGCAACCATTCCAGGCATTGGATTATTAACAATCGTGTGCAACCATTCCAGGCATTGGATTATTACAAATCCGGTGTAATCATTCCAGGCATTGGATTATTACCAATCTTGTGACATTATTCCAGGTATTGGGTTATGACCAATCCTGTGCAATTATTCCAGGTATTGGGTTATTACCAATCCTGTGTAATTATTACAGGTATTGGTTTATGACCAATCATGTGACATTATTCCAGGTATTGGGTTATTACCAATATTGTACAATTATCCCAGGTATTGGGTTATGACCAATCATGTGCAATTATTCCAAGTATTGGGTTGTTACCAATCATGTGCAATTGTTCCAGGTATTGGGTTATGACCAATCATGTGACATTATTCCAGGTATTGGGTTATTACCAATCATGTGCAATTATTCCAGGTATTGGGTTATTACCAATCCTGTGCAATTATTCCAGGTATTGGGTTATGACCAATCCTCTAACATTATTCCATGTATTGGATTATTATCAATACTGTGCAATTGTTCCAGGTATTGGGTTATGACCAATCCTGTGACATTATTCCAGGTATTGGGTTATTACCAATCCTGTGCAATTATTCCAGGTATTGGGTTATGACCAATCCTGTGACATTATTTTAGATATTAGGTTATGACCAATCATGTGACATTATCATTGAATACCACATCACCTTTTCTAGGTATTAAACATTGGCAAAGCCATCATACTTATTCACATCCTTTATGTAATTCAGGTATTCCTCTTTTCTTCTTTAAACTTATTCAAAACACTATAGCCCTTATCTAGCTATAAACAATAAGCATGCATGATTAAAACTTTCATTATTATTATTGTATCCATTTATTATTATTATTATGTTACTAAGTTTCCATTTCCTAATTTATTTGAACATTATCATTATTTACATGAAACTTTTATAAACATCTTGTTACCTCTCACTAGGCAACAACTATCCACATGGCTCACAAGGCCTATTAAACATCTTGTCACCTCTCACTCGGCAACAACCATCCACATGGCTCACAAGTCCCATTAAACATCTTGTCACCTCTCACTAGGCAACAACTATTAGGGTTGGAGTTTTCCCTTTATAGCCGAATAGGGTTTCAAGTTCATATTATCAATTCAAACCCTAATTCATTGCTCCACACATCTAGGAGCATACATTAATACCATAAGTATTCAACCATACTTATTTATTCTCATCATTTATCATTAAGTGATAATCAACACAAAGTATGAGTTTCTCTCTCATCTTTTCTACGATATTGATTACATCATACTTTGTTATCTTGGCTTAATCCTTTCTCAATATATATTAGCCTACACTTATCAAAGTGCATTACATCTTAATGTAATAATTATCATAACACACTTCATGTGTTACTCATCCAAATATTTTGGATTTAGGGTACATCAATGTGTATCAACCTTGAGGTGTTGAATGTGATATCTATCACATCCTAATGTTTCATTTCCCTCATCACCTTGATCTTACTTGAGTTCATCAACTTATATTGTATTAGGGTAATTCTTATACTAATACTTTATGCACCAGTTCATCACACACCATGTAATGTATTGGTTATAAGTCACTCATTTGATTTATTCAACCATTATTTCTATAAGATTATCCATTATAAGGAATAGAGCTTCCCTTCTTTATCAATTAGGGTTTTGCATAATCTCACTCTATGTTGGGGTTTCACATAACATCACCCTATATTAGGGTTAGGGTTTCCCAATTCATATCAATCGAGGTTACTCATCCCCTTACACAATTTAGGACTAGGTTTTCAAATTAGAGTTTCATAATGCATAACATCACCCTGGATTAGGGTTTCATATCACATTACCCTGTATCTGGGTTTCTCATTACATCCTTACCTTGAATTAAGGTTTCTTATAACATTTCCCCTAAAATTAGGGTTTCATGTAGCTTTACCCAAAATTAGGGTTAGGGCTCATCAACCTTCTCGATTAGGGTTTCATGATCTCATCATCATGGATCAAACCCTAATTACATATTTTATTCATGTTGAAAACGTTGAGGATTAATCACTACATGATTATCACTCATGTATAAGTTCCTCTCTATCATCCTCTCTAGGAGGTTAATTACTTTAATCTTGATTAGATTTAATCAACTTGAATGAAGAGTTGACATAGTGTATTATGTCATTGCTTCCATAACCATCAAAGGTTAACCACTCTAAAGGTACTAATCACCTAAGTACTTTAGAGGTACAACCACTGGATTTAACTTTAATATATGTCATTAACAATCAAAAGGTTAATTGGTACTTTCTTGGTTTGAATCAATTAGACCTTCAAACAGTCTTGAGGTATTAGACCTTCAAACGGTCTTGAGGAAATAGACCTTCAAACGGTCTTGAAGTATTAGACCTTCAAACGGTCTTGAAGTATTAGACCTTCAAATGGTCTTAAAGTATTAGACCTTCAAACGGTCTTGAAGTACCTTGACCTTCAAACGGTCTTGAAGACCGTTAGACCTTAAACGGTCTTGACCTCAAAGTCCCTAAACGGTTTGAGACCATTTGAATAAAATATTATTAATCCCAAATGGTTTTGAAACTGTTAGACCTCCAAACGGTCAACTCCTTCAAACGGTCAAAGTATCCAAACGGTTTTGAAGTTCAATTTACCCATTCGATCTTGAGATCCATTACCCATTCAGTTTTGAACTCAATTACTCATTCGATCTTGAAGTAAATTAACCATTCATTCTTGAAACTGAATCATCCATTCGGTCTTGAAACCAAATCCATCAATTTGGTCTTGAAACCGAATCCATCCATTTGGTCTTGAAACTGAATCATCAACCATTGATTTGAAATTGAAACAATCTATTGGGTCTAGGGTTTGCAATCAATGGACCCTCCAACATCGAAACCATTTAGAATTAGATCAAATTGAGACCATTGGATCATCATCTAACTTATGACATCACCTGACCTCAAACGGTCTTGAGGTCATTTGACCTCAAATGGTCTTGAGACTGTTTGCCCTCAAACGGTCTTGAGACCGTTTGATCACCAAAAAGCAAAATTTTTTGCACATTTTCTATGTTGAGGTGTGTGCTTAAGATGACATCATCATCTTAAAGCTTGAAAACTTTGAAATCTACTGTCATTCTTATGGTAATCTTATCAATTTGATCAAAGGAATTTCAAGAAGAACAAAATAATTAACAAGTGATGAAGAATTGAATGTAATAATAACATTTAAGGGTTCAAGTTATATAACCCACCTTCAAAGTTGAATTCATGATTCAAGCTTCACGTCCTCAATGGTGAATGAAGATTTCTCAACCTCCCAAGGCTCGTTCTCAAGTCTTTGGATGAAATGAATGACCAAGGTTGAAGATTGAATGGAGAAATGAAGAAATTAAGCATTGAATTTCGATTCCCACCATGAAATCAAGGTTGAAGATGACTATGGAGATTACCTACATGTTGGGGCACGTCTTCCTATTGCTCCTAAGATCCCTTGTGTTCAACCAAAGCAAGGAAAGAAAGAAGGGTCGAAAAAGCCTTTCATTTGAGTTAGAAATGAGATGTTTATAAGGGAATTTCAATGAGAGAGAAAGTATTATAAAAATCCTTTAACTCCCAAAATTGGTGCCACATACTCCCCTCCATTCCTTGCGTACAAAGCCATCTCCCCCATCTTGCAATTCCTCTTCATTATCCATGAATTAAAAGAAAACAAATTAAGCACCTTAACCATTATAATAATAATATCCAAAAATTGAGTGCATATTACTTTTCCTTTAACTAATGTGAGTGGGCTCTCCACTCACTTAGATATTTCATTTCCTTTGCAAGGCACAATGACATCTACTCTTATACAATTTCTACCCTCTCATTTTTGGTTGAAGGGTACTTCCATTAATATATTTATTTTTGCATTAAATTGAATTATGGTTTCAATTATGCTTAAATCTTGATTATTTTAATATCAAGATTCTCTCTCCTCCAAAGTGATTCAAATGGGACACCCTTATCATTTTATTTTCTCTAAATGATGCCAAGAAGCATGAGGGACTCTCTAGAGGTGGTATTTTGCATGTTGAACCCTAAGTTTTGGGTAAATTACACATTACACCAAACCTGAGTTTTAATGCACAAACATTGCTTAACAAACTCTGTCTTGGTACTCAGGCTACCACAAGCCATACCTCTGCATCTTTCTCATTCTTATGATGGTTCAACATCTGGGGAACATTTTACCATGTAACATTTGCAAGTTAACCCCTCAACTTGGGTAATTTGCACTTTAGTCCAAAATAGGCAACACATTATTTCAACATTATTAAAAAAGGACTAAAATTAAAACATAAGTTCCCCTTGAGCCTTAATTACTTTTCAAGAGATAAGAGAAAGCATATAATTAACTTTATTAAGTAAAACATCTAGGGTTAAAGCATAACCGAGGTCAGGGATGTTACACTCCTGGTGCAGCAACACTGCTTTCAGTAGCATGTACTTCGTGTGATCCAGCCATCTTTAAGCTTTACTTCTTCTCGTATATGAGCAGAAGTCACTATCGAATAACTGGATAACACTTAGAATAGACTCAACAACCTTAATCCTATGTCTCTGTAGACTCAGCGAACCTTAGGCTCTTGATACCAAAACTTTGTGATGATCCGACAACAAATCCAACCGTCACCAGTAAATAATTGTGGAATAACCATAGGCAGTGGATTAACAAAAATCACTAAAAGTTAAAATCATTTGCAAAGAGATCCATTTTTAGGTAACTCTTAAGAAAAGAACCAAAGTACTACATACATCATGGTTCATATTGTACATACCATGTACCATCTCATCTCGAGGATAACATATAACATTTGCTTTGTCAAAACTATACATAAGCAACATAAAACCTCGAGGCATACAAGCCAAAAAATCTCAGATCGATCATAAAACCACTAAGTACTGACTCCAAGGACCTGAGAGTACAGAGATGACACACAGGACTTATATCTACAAGACACGAAAGACAACACACTCAACCTAAGATTCCACTGTTGCCCCTGATGTTGTTGTCCTCCCTCTATAGTATGGTCCCTACCTCCTCATCTACGTCTACCTAAAAATGTTGGTGACCAACGGGGTGAGACCCATGTCCCAACGAGAGATATAACTCTCTGCCAACAATATTATTATTGCAGATAAACAATAATAAAACTAAATAGAGGATTCTTTTATATTAATGAGCATGATTTAATCACTGTTTAAGTAGAATAGAGCAATATCATCTTATGAAACATTGCAGCTATATATGATAAAGTAGTAATTCATCTATTCATTTTATAATGAATATGAAGAACATGTATAACATCTATCCATTCAAGATGCATTAAGAAATGTAACATCAACCGATGATTTCCGTATTCCATCCTTAAGCAAATACGCTACACGGATGATTACATTTTACAATCACACTTATGCCCTGAGGAGATGAGGTATACCACTCATACTCCAACCGATCACTGTGAAGTCAAAATAGGTACCATACAAGGTCAATGGAAGAGTCGACTTCCATGACCTCTGCCATCTCAGTCAGTGTGAGACCACAAGCAGGACTACGTCAACTGCTTAAATAGCTTTCCAGGGTATAGTGGCTACTTCGCTATAGAGCTACAACGGGAGCTGCACTCCTTCGCCGATTGAGAGATCTCGTGTTTATCTACGATCAATCATCATCGGGAGATTCATGATACATCCATCCCGACACCTATAATGAAGGATTGAGAGATCTCATGTTTATCTCACATCAATCCCACATTAAACTAACCCTATCATCCGTCTTGAGATAGTGCAAGGGATGATAGTGAGTTTACTCCACTTCTTGAGATGCACTTCTAGATACCGAAACAGATGCATGGTGGATACATGCACCAAGAACCAACATACAAATGAGTTTCGAATCTAATAGTACAAACGTAGACAATTCATACTAAAAGATAAAGGATAACACAAGTTGGAGATCAAGCAACATGCATTCATTAATCGTTTGATGTCGAACTGAAAAGATAAGAACTCTATATTACAAGTCATGGATTACATTTACATGATATGAAAACATGGGTAGCGGGGCTACTCCCCGCACCCTAGTGAGAGAGACTACTCGCTCATGACTAGGACAAAGAAGGAGGCAAGAAGGGAGAGAGAGATCATCATCCCCATGAAGGAGAAAGGAAGGTCAACCCCTTGGAGAGAGAGAGCAACGATCCACCGGTCTTCAAAGGTTGCACGATGATGAGATCTCCCCTTCCCACCTTCTTTTGGCGAAGAAGGAGAAAGTAGCTTCAAGATGGAGTATGGGTCTCAGACCGGCAGCCCCAGGGCGGAGGATGGAAGTAGCAAGAGCTCTGGAATGATTGAGGCAGCTTTTGGACGTCTGAAAACTTCCCCCTGGTGGAGGACCCTTAGGGTCTTATTTATAGGCCTTAAGTGAAGTCCAAACGGTTTGAAGGTCGTTTGGGCCTCAAGACCGTTTGGGCCTGAGACCGTTTGGATCTCAAGACCGTTTGGATTCTGAGACCACTTGGGCCTCAAGACTGTTTGGACCTTGAGACCGTCTGGACCTCAAGACCGTTTGGATCTCAAGACCGTTTAGACCTCAAGACCGTTTGACTCCATGCGGTCTCGGGACCGTTTGGATTCATGCGGTCTCGGGACCGTTTGAACTCCATGCGGTCTCGGGACCGGTTGGCTTCATGCGGTCTTGAGACCGTTTGAACTCCATGCGGTCTCAGGACCGTTTGTCTTCATGCGGTCTTGGGACCGGTTGACTCCATGCGGTCTCGGGACCGTTTGGCTTCATGCGGTCTTGGGACCGTTTGAACTCCATGCGGTCTTGAGACTGGTTGGCTTCATGTGGTCTTGAGACCGTTTGAACTCCATGCGGTCTCAGGACCATTTGGCTTCATGCGGTCTTGGGACCGGTTGACTCCATGCGGTCTCGGGACCGTTTGTCTTCATGCAGTCTTGGGACCATTTGAACTCCATGCGGTCTCGGGACCGGTTGGCTTCATGCGGTCTTGAGACCGTTTGAACTCCATGCGGTCTCGGGACCATTTGGCTTTGTGCGGTCTTAGGACCGTTTGACTCCATGCGGTCTCGAGACCGATTGGCTTCATGCGGTCTTGAGACCGATTGACTCCATGCGGTCTCAGGACCGATTGGCTTCATGCGGTCTTGAAATCGATTTATTCTTTTGTGATTTTTTTGTGTTTTTCTGCATGTATGAAAGGGAAAAGTTAGGCTGATGGTATATTTACAAAGAAGGGGTAAATTTGGGATTATGTATAGTTTTAATTTGGAAAGAGTATGGAAAACTAAAGAAAAAGACTAAGATAATCGTCCAAAATGGGAGGTTATCACCCCTCCTAACTTAGAGTCTAGCTTGTCCTCAAGTTAGATAGAGCTGAGACATGTAATGGCGAGGCGATTTTATTTAGTTAGGATTTCCATACTCTTGTTTCAATTCTTAACCTGAGTTCCCCTCAGGTCATATCAAGGCTTATTGCTTGCCTTGACTCTTTCATGTTTTGAGAGTTGCTCGGGTCTCAGGTTCTTTCTGTATCTCGTAGTTTGCTTGCCTTGACTCTAATCAGCTTTATACCTCTCTGAAAAGACCTACTGGAAGCTAGAGAGGGTATGAGGGTTGGCTAAAGGCTTGAAGTGTAGCTCATCCTTCAAGTGGGGGAGGGGCTGTCTATGCTTTTTAGGATCTCACTACCGGGCACGACACATCTGCCTTTATGAGGGCAGCTGAATGTACCGGCCGGGTGAGTCCTTTATGAGCCTTTCATATATTTAGATACCTTAGGGTTCCACTACCGAGCACAACACATCTGCCTTTGTGAGGGAAGCGGAATGTGCCGGCCAGATGAAACCTTCATTGGTTCTTTATATAGATCCTTATTCATGGCACAACTCTCATAATTTTATTCGTCTCTCTGGCTTTTATTCGATAACTTGCAGGCTTGGGTTTTGGGGTTTTGTTTGGGAATTTATTTTGGGCGGCCAAGCCTCTTTTATTTTGAAGAGAGGAAATCTATTCTTAGGGTTTTTCAACATGCACTTATTTGGTTTGTGGTCCACTTGCAGAACTTCTTGATTTGGAAGTTGCCTGATTCCCCTCTCATCCTTGAGAGCTTGGCTTATTTCTGCATTGATTTTGACCTGCGGAGAGTCAGATAAAGAGTTGAAGTAAAAGCATGAAAATCGATAGTGGAGTGACATTATTAAATCGCCATTAAATGTCTAAGTGCTATTTACTTTTGGGGACTAACATGATTCTAGAGTTAAATGAGGGTGATTCTACTAAAGAAAGGGTTAGTTAAAAAGAAAGATAAAAAGGGAAAATGTATAAACAGAGAAAAGAGAAGAAGGAGGAGAGATGTAGAAAGAAATGGTACCTCGCCCTTGTCTAATGTACCCCCCCTAACTTATCACTCACTCTGTCCTCAAAGTGTCAAAATGATAGGTTGAGAAGTAATTAGGACAAGGGCTGCAGGCTAAGGTAAATCTGCATTTGCCCCCGGGGAATGAAGGAGATTGGATGTGAACTGTCCTCGTAGAGCGTGGTAGTCCACTTCAGTCATTTCTTCTATTGGTCTTTGGAGAACGATGATGGTGTGCATCCAGTAGAGGATGTGGAAGCCGCAGTCATTTATTGTCAAATTTGCTGGGGCATTTGTGGCAGAAGGCAGGGCGGTGGAAATGCTCTTTGTCATACGCCCTTGTGTGCTGACTCAGAAAGTCGATTAACTTATCGGCGCACTCCTTTGCCACTACTTTTGTTGGCATCTTCGGTGTCACGACGTAGTTTCTCTGTCGTGCGTTGTACTGGCTGTCGGAACTATTATATATTGTGGTTGTTCCTTCTGGAAGATTTGTTGCCAGGAGCATCCAGTGCTCATGATAGAGGAAAGGGAACATGATGAACGTTGGCGTTGTGTGCTGGAGATAGGAGGTCAACGCGTCAGTTGTGCCGAAGTTCTTAAGCTTTAGAAGATCATCTTTCATATATGGGGACGCCATGTATGTTGTTGGGTTATTTTGGCCGAGTAGAAACTGATAGGCGGCTATAAGGCTTACAGAGAGGGATCCTTTAACCTGTAAAGTCTCTCTTAGTGCGTCTGCCATTATAAGAATGTCCCGAGACATGAATACCAGTCCATCTTTTTTGGTTGAGAGTCGTGACATAATGAGACGCAATTCGAGGTCGGAGAGACCTTTGCAAGCATCACGATCAAAATCAGGGAAGGTTGGTTCAATGGTATACAGAGGATCGATATTGCTTGTAGCTGGCTCGGTGTCGGCGACTGGCACTTTGGTCGTCTCTGACTCTTTCAGAATTTGTCGGAAGGGTCGCCTCTGCGGTCGCTGGATAGCTGAGAAGAGGTAGCGAGGAACGTCATCTAGTGCCATAGTTGGGTCCTTGAAGAACCGCCTATCACAGATGAGCTCCATGGCATAGCGTCCGCGTAAGGAATGAAAATCTTCAGCAACCAGATCAGTAAATGGGATTTCCTGGTTCAGCGCTTGGATGTGGTGTATGGTGCAAAAACGCAATCCCCAGATCCCTCGGTGGCTTGGACTTGAGGATTTATGATATTGAACCAAGGTTGGCTCCAATCTTGGCGAAGAGATGGGCGGGCAGCCCAAATTAATTTGAGCAGCCGGAAGGGTATACACCTTGCTTCTCCTGCTGCTTCACCAACGAAGTTTATTGTGCCGGATGGCAGCTCGGTGCCACAGAAATTATACACCTTGGCATCCCGAGCCTCGGTATCCACGATCATAAAAAGCCAGTGGTCCGAAACTTGGAAAGGCACGGTCAGATAACGTGCCTGACGTGCTAAACCAGCATGTAGCCTCTCGATTGACTTTGCTCTTATGTCTTTGTATAAAAGGCCCATAGACAGAGCGGGGGAGGCGTTAAAGACCGGCTGTTGCCGCTTAGAACTTCTGTACATTTCTATACTATTGGCAAGGAGGACACAGAAGATTGCCATAGGCATCGTGGACCGAGGTCGGAGGATGCTGCGGAAGTCTTCATGTGTCATCTTACGCCTAGTTTTGGTATTGTGATAAATTATGTCTTCCCCCGCCTTTGCATCGTCCACTATAGTGTTCAGTATAAAAATGTCCTGAGCATCTAAAGTGGAGATGGCCGCCATATCTAGGTCATGCATTTTGTGCAGCAGAGGTGGTGGCGGGGGAAGTTATTGTGGAGGGAGAGAAGTAGGTTGTTCGAAGGCCTGTTCATGGCCTGGTAGGTCATCGTCCGAGTCGGAGGCAGAATCGAGGTCTTCGTCGGTGTCTAAACTTACTCGTTCTGCCTCGCCCTCGTCAGAGGGAGAAGGTGTGGAGAGAGGTGGGGCAGTTGTTTTTGGTGGGCTGGCACTGGTTCCTAGTATACACTGGTGGAGCTCAGCGTAAGTCGCGTCTTTAGCAGCTTCCCCGATAGATCCCAGTGCGGAATAATCAAAGAATTAGTCCACGTATGACATGTTGACATTATCGTTATGTGGGGACTTGGGGTGATTGTCACTGTCGTGGTGACCTTTGTCGGAACCTCTGTGAGAAGGTTCTGCTGCATTTCCAGGGTCCTCTCCATCATCATGTTTATCACCAGAAGAGGTTTTATCTTTGTTTGAATCAGCAGATGATTCGGAGTCATCTTCTTCGTCGTCATCGCCATCCTTGTCGTCCGCAACCTTGTCTACTTGCTTTTTACTTGCGGACGTTTTGCACCGCCGATGGGTGGCTTGTAACTCATCGAAGTCCACTTGCAGATGCTCGTGTGTTTCGAGCAGTGCATCATGGGATTCTTTTAGGTCAGTATATCTGCCTTTGGCGGAGAGGAGACGTGTTGTAAGATTCGTAACTTGAGCACGTAACTGCTGGATTTCATCATTATTGGACTCCTCTTGGCGATGTTGTAGCTGTGTGAGTGTGTTGTTGATGGTGTCCAAGCGCGTGCTTAGAACTTCTTGTTGTTGCTGGAGCTCACGGAGAGTCTCTGGCAGAGGTTGAGTCTGCATGGAGATCTCATCGACTTGCTTCGCCGTTGCTTCCTGCTGACGCTTCGCTCCAAGGACCAGGTCCGGCAAGGTGTTATAGTGGTTGTTGATGTGCTCAACTTGCTTAGCCACTTCATCTTGTCATTGCTGGAGGCCTTGGAGGATGGTGGGCAAGGCTCGGTGGTGTTCGTCGATCGTGGCTACCTGTCGTGATAAACCCTGCACACAAGAAAAAAATAGAATTTAGTATATTAGAAGGATCGGTGAGGAGGTTTCAGACAGCGTCAAATTGACGGCTGAATTCCTCACCAATATTGGCAAAAGGGACCCCAGAGGCGGAAGGGTGGGGTGGCTGGGGTCTATGTGGGAGAGTGTTAGTGTCTTGTGGAAGAGACACTGATGATGCCCCGAGTTGCGTAGTGACGGTGGATGTAGTCACCAGCGGTGTCGGGGTGGTGGCGGATGTGAAAAGTGGTGGAATTTGTGGTGAAAGTGGTGGCAGAGATAGTGATGGGGTGGAAACTGCAGAGGTGAAAGGGAAGGTGGTAAAGTCGGGCATAGGGGTGGAGAAAGGGAAGCCCGAAGGGAATAAGGGTGATGAAGTGGATGTGAATGGTTGCGTGGATGGGATGTGGAAGAAAGGAGTGGTAGATGTTGGAATGGTGGAGGGTTGAGTGGTGGCAGCGGTTAGCTTCTCATGTAGACTCTGAATGAAAGAGTCGATTGAGGAGGAGGTTAAGATTTCTTCATGGAGGATCTCGGCCTCAGGATTTGGTTTAGATGTTGGTATCCCCGACAGCTGTTGGGTCTGCAACTGCCTTCTAGAAGGTCGTTTGACAAGTATTTTTGTTGGTCGAGCTGTCGGGGCTGAGATGCTCAGCTCTGTTTGTCCCGATGTAGCTTTCTTTTCGGTTAATTTAACCGAAGCTAGTATTTGTGAAAGCTCCTCATCCGAGAAGAGGAGCTGTTTGGTATCATAATTTGCTAGCTCCGGAAGTGGGATAAGTGTTCTGGAAGACTTAACCATCGGGCAGAAGACGTAGTGTAATTTCCCATCCTTTTCCTTGATGATGAAGGAGTTCTTCAGGGTTTGTTCATTGGTAAGGATGTCGCCCTTTAGTTGCATGCAGCGGGGTAGGGGTCTGTCCATCTTGAGATATTTGATAATAGATGTGACATGCCCTCCCATGCAGATCTCTTTTCCCAGGCTGGAGGTTGATAGTTTCTGGATCAATTGTCGTTCGATATTGACCAGCCTCTCGTTGAGAGTAGACCAGAGAACGAAAAGATCTGAAATTGTAACGTTTCCCCCTTCTGTCCTGGGGAAGAGTGCGCCAGTGAGAATTTTGTGTAGGGTGCGCACAAAGCCAGAGTGGATATTTGACGCTTTGCACGTCTTTGCGTCATAGGTGGGGATCCCGGTTAGAGTTTTCCAGAATTTGTGTCTGTTGAACTATGAATGTTCGGTCCCCACCTCCATGGCTTTCCGCATCTGGTCCTGGTTGTCGATGAAGATTGTGTTCAGCATATATTCCGTCAGGACAACCTTGCTGCCGAAGATTTGGGTGACAAGCCTTCTGTCTCCTCCATCCCGTGACCTTTCCAAGATGTCGACGGACTCCTTAGTCAGAAAAGTGAAAAACTCTGCAGTGGGTTCAGAGTAAGATACTTCAAGTACTAGGCACAACCTTGTGAGGTTGGCTTTTTCTAGCACGTTGAAGATGCGGTCGTATATCCCCATCTTAAGCATAATGCTGGAGCAAACATACTTGGTGGGTTTTAGTATTTTGTTAGTGGAGAGGTTGGTTTGGATGAAGAGGTTTTCTGGTGGTGGTGTAGTGGTGGTGATGGGAATGAAAGTGGGGATGGTAACATGGATGGTGGTGGTAGTAGCGGGAATGGTGGTGGTGGATTTTGCAGGGGGTTGATCCATGGCCGAGGCAGGTCGAACTTGTTACCTTGCCCGTTTCTTGGAGGGCTGCCCAGATGCAGCTTCCTGGACCTTGCGCTTCCCCATTTGTTCTTCAGTTGGGGATTCCTCCTCGGGATTTGGCTCGTACTCTGAGCCTTCGTCATTGTCAGAAGAGATATCTTCCACTGCTTCATCAGTCGCTTCTGTTAGACAGTTGGTGAGTCGGTCAATGTCGACCAAAACCTCCATCATTTTGATTTTTGGAGGAGCCTTCCCAGTTTGGTTGAAGACATCTCTGATATTCTGGAGTCGGGCTAGCTCTTCCTTCATTTGCTCCTGTGTCAGAGAAGGAGCAGCTTCAGATCTGATGGTTTTCTTCGCTGATGATGTCATGGCTGCAAAATGGGAGATCAAGAGTTAGAAAATCATATTAGAGAGATTTGATTTTATTAATTTATGTATGTTTATGGGAAAAAAATGAATGTGCAAGGCCAAACGGTCTGAAGACCATTTGATCCCAAACGGTTTCAGGACCGTTTGGTCCCAAACGGTTTCAGGACCGTTTGGTCCTAAATGGTTTCAAGACCGTTTGGTCCCAAACGGTTTCAAAACCGTTTGGAAAATGAAGCATCGCACAGCCACCGTCGAAGACGAAGATGAAGGGGAAACGACGCGGAGGCGGTGGGTGCAACGGTGACGACGGCGATGGTGAAAATGACGATAAAGACAACGGTGAAGCCGGCGATGAAAATGGCAGCGATGAAGACGGTGGTGGTGAAATCAGCGACGGCGGACAGGGTTACGAGGGTGATGGTGGCGCCGGCGATGGTGGACAAAGCCGATGGTGGCGCCGGCAATGGTGATGACTGAGGAGAAGAAGTTCAGCGGCGTCGTGAGAAGCAGGGGGCGACCAGAATGGTGGTGGTGCACGAGCAAAGGCAGAACTACCGGCGTCGGCGATGGTGACGCGCTCACCTTGCTGCGGGGAGAGCGACGGAGACGAGGTTGACAGGGGTGCAATCACGCGGGAGCAGAGGAAGCACAAGCAATAGAACAGAGAATCACAAGAAAATTTGAGAATTCGAAGAGGGAAAGACGAAGGGGTAGGGTTTATATTTATAGGAAATGGGGGGTTGATCTGACAAAAACCCTAAGTCAAACGATTTAGCGACCGTTTGGACTCCAAACGGTTTGGAGACCGTTCGGTTCCAAATGGTGTCAGGACCATTTGGTTCCAAACGGTTTGAGGACCGTTTGGTTCCAACCGGTTTGAGGACCGTTTGGTTCCAAACGGTTTCAAGACCGTTTGGTCCCAAACGGTTTCAAGACTGTTTGGTTTTAAACGGTTTTCAAGACCATTTGGTTCCAAACAGTTTCAAGACCGTTTGGTTCCAAATGGGTTGAGGATCGTTTGGTTCCAAACGGTTTGAGGATCGTTTGGTTCCAAACGGTTTGAGGATCGTTTGGTTTCAAACGGTTTCAGGACCATTTGGTGGGGTTAAGGTCGAACGAGTTTTTATATTTTTATGTTTGTTTTAGTTATATGGATTTTTTTTGTATATTTTCATTTTGTTATTTTTATGTTTGTTTTGGTTTGTATAAGAGAGATTTTTTTTTCATAAGATAAGCCTATGGTAAGCAAAAGAGCGGGCAAGAAAGAACCAGAAATCTAGGGTTGCCTCCCAAGCAGCGCCTGGGTTTTACGTCACTGGCTCGACGAAGTTGTAATAGAGTTATGTTGTTGGTATAGCATCCTTAATTTCGATGGTTTGTCTTGGCATTTTGTCTTCCGGAGAGTAGTATCTTTTTAAACGGTGACCGTTGACCGTCCTTTCTCCTCCGTTGTTGTCTATAATAATGGCAGCTCCAGTTGGGTAAATGTGCTTTATAGTGAAAGGCCCGGACCATTTTGTCCTAAGTTTTCCGGGAAACAACTTGAGCTTGGAGTTAAAGAGGAGAACTTTGTCACCAACGGCAATATCTTTTCTCCTAAGGTGACCATCGTGCCACATTTTTGTCTGCTCCTTATATATTCTGGCACTTTGATAAGCTGTCATGCGAAGCTCCTCTAGCTCCTGCAACTGGAGCTGTCTATTCTCTCCTACGCTTTTGAGATCGAAGTTTAGTTGTTTGATGGCCCACCAGGCTTTATGTTCCAGCTCTACTGGCATATGACAGGACTTCCCGTACACCAAGCAGAACGGGGTTGTTCCGATAGGTGTTTTGTATGCAGTTCGGTATGCCCAAAGGGCATCAGGAAGTTTGGTGGACCAATCAGTGCGATTTCTGTTCACTGTCTTTTCAAGAATCGCCTTTAATTGTCTATTAGATACCTCCACCTGACCACTAGTTTGTGGATGGTAAGGTGTGGCGACTTTGTGATTGACTCTGTACTTTTTTAGCAAAGCTTCAAAACTGCGTTCCAAGAAATGGGTCCCGCCGTCCGATATGACAGTTCTTGGAACTCCAAATCTTGGGAAAATAATGTCTTTGAACAATTTGATTACAGGCTTGGAATTGCTGGACACTGTGGGTACAGCTTCGACCCATTTAGAGACGTAGTCTATTGCAACCAAGATGTAAGAGAAGCCATAGGATGGGGGGAAAGGGCCCATGTAGTCTACCCCCCACACGTCGAAAAGCTCAATTTCCTGCCACAAGGTGAGGGGCATTTCGTCTCTTTTTGATATGTTGCCAGAAAATTGGCATTTGTTACATGCTTTCACAAAATCGTATGAATCCTTTGATATGGTGGGCCAGAAGAAACCGGATTGTAAAACTTTTATAGCCGTTTTCTTAGCACTCATGTGCCCCCCTGTAGGTCCCGAATGGCAATGCTCTAGGACCGGGGTTATTTCCTCTTCTGGCAAGCAGCGACGGAAAAGTCCGTCAGCACAAAGGCGAAAAATATAGGGTTCATCCCAATGATATTGTTTTATGTCATGAAGGAACTTCCTTTTGTCATGATAAGAAGCAGAGGGGTGGATAATCCCTGTGGCTAAATAATTGACAATATCCGCGTACCAAGGGAATCCATGGGTGGCCTTCATAAGTTGGTCATCTGGAAGGGAATCCTGGATAGGGATTTTTTCCTCTTCTTCAACTTCGATACGGCTGAGATGATCAGCTACAACGTTCTCCACTCCACTTTTATCCTTAATTTCCAAGTCGAATTCCTCAAGCATCAGCACCCAGCGGATGAGCCTAGGTTTGGCATCTTGCTTTTGAATCAGGTATCGAATAGCGGAGTGGTCGGTATAAACAATGACCTTAGAGCCAATCAAATACGAGAGAAATTTTTTAAATGCATAGATGATAGCCAGAAACCCTTTCTCTGTAGTGGTGTAGTTTTTCTGCGCTTCATCTAGTGTTTTAGATGCGTAGTAGATAACATAGGGTTTCTTATCAATCTGCTGTCCTAGAACGGCCCCTATGGCATAATCACTTGCGTCGCACATGATTTCGAAGGGCTGCGACCAGTCCGGAGCTCTTAGAATGGGTGCAGAGATTAACGCATCCTTAAGGGTAGAGAAACTTTTCATACACTCCTGATTGAATATGAACTCAGCATCCTTGGTCAGGAGCTGGGTCATGGGTTTGGCAATCTTTGAGAAATCTTTAATGAATCTCCTATAGAATCCTACATGACCCAGGAAAGCTCGAACTCCTCTTATGTCTTTTGGAGGTGACATTTTTGAGATAACATCAATCTTTGCTTTATCAACCTCTATTCCCCTATCACTTACCCTGTGTCCGAGGACGACACCTTCTGTTACCATGAAATGGCATTTCTCCCAATTCAAGATAAGATTCGTTTCCTCACAGCGTTGCAGAACTTGTCCAAGATTTAATAAACAGTTGTCGAAAGAACCTCCGTACACTGAGAAATCGTCCATAAAGACTTCCATGACGGATTCTGTTAAACCGGCGAAGATAGCAGACATACATCGTTGGAAAGTGGCGGGTGCATTACATAACCCGAAAGGCATTCTTCTAAACGCATATGTCCCAAAAGGACATGTGAAGGTGGTTTTCTCCTGGTCCTCCGGGTGTATGGGTATTTGGTAAAACCCAGAGTAACCGTCGAGGTAACAAAAATATTTTTGGTGAGCTAGGCATTCCAGAACTTCATCAAGGAAAGGTAGAGGGTAGTGGTCTTTCCTTGTGGCTTTGTTTAACTTTCTATAGTCAATACACATTCGCCATCCAGTTACAGTCCTGGTAGGCACTAGCTCGTTTTTGTCGTTGAGCACTACAATAGTGCCCCCCTTTTTGGGAACAACTTGAACGGGGCTGACCCACTGGGAGTCAGAAATAGGATAGATCATGCCGGCTTTGAGTAATTTAAGGACTTCTAGACGAACAACCTCTTTCAGATTAGGATTCAGCTTTCTTTGATGTTCGCGAGAGGGTTTGAATTCTTCAACCATAGGGAGCATGTGCATACACAGAGCTGGGCTTATGCTCGTAAGGTCAGTTATTTTATATCCAAAGACCTTTTTATGCTTCTTCAGCTCATCCAGAAGCTTTTCTTCTTGATCTTCTGTAAGGGAAGAGCTGATGATGATCGGGCACAGTTTTTCCTCATCTAAGAAAACACGCTTAAGCCATGTAGGTAAAGCCTTCATTTCAGGGGCTTTTGGTGGCTCGGCTGCTTCTATAACAGTGACGGCTTTAAGTTCTTCAAAAGTGGCCTTTGGCGCTTCTTCGGCCTTTTCTAGATGTTGGAGGCACTGTTGGACTAATTCATTGCAGAGAATTCAACCTCCGGATTGACTAGAGCATTTTCAAGTTCGTCAACTGGCTCAGAGATTTCCAGCTATGACATTTGTTGAATAGCATCAAGGAGGAAAACTTCGTCTTGGATGCTGGGGCCTTTCATACTATTGAGGACTTGGAATTGAATAGCTTCTTTTCCGAGCCTAAGAATGATTGTACCATCTTCGACGTCGATCCATGCTCTGACAGTAGCGAGGAATGGTCTGCCAAAAATGATTGGATACCTCAGGTCTTCTATAATATCCATGACAACGAAGTTGCATGGTACGTAAGCATCCTTGCCTATCCTTACCGGGATATCTTCAATGATCCCCAAGGGTGTGGTTATAGTGGAATCATCTAATTGGATAGTCATTGTTGTAGGCACCAATTTAGTGAAACCCAAACGTTTGCACATAGAGAAAGGCATGATGGATATGCTGGCCCCTAGGTCAGCTAATCCTTTCTTTGTAGATGCATTTCCGATGCAACATTGGATTCCGAAGGAGCCAGGATCCTTCTTCTTTTTTGACATTTTGTTCAGAATGATATCAGAAGTGGTCTGAGCAAGCTTGACAGTTTCTTTCTCCTCGGTGATATACTTTCTCGATAGCAAGGTTTTGAGATATTTTGCCCATGCTAGCACTTCGGAAAGAGCGTCAAGAAGCGGAATATCGATATACAGTTTCTTCATAGCCTCCTTGAACTTTTGAAACCTGGTGTCCATCTTTGTTTCTCGCAGTCTACCCGGGTACGGGATCCTAGGTTTAAATTGTGAGACTTTGGGTTTTGCGGACACTTGTACTTTATTTTTGCCATTTGTGCCTTCTGTGGGTTTTTCCATTCCTTGTTGCGGTCTTTCACTCATCATAAAAACCGGTGTGTCATCATTATCAAGATTGATCTTGGTAGTCTCATGAAAAATGCGTCCAGATCTGGTGGTGACAGCATTCAACTGCTCATGTCTGTTCTGACCGTGCTTAGGATTTGACTCAGGCTGCCCAACAAACGTACCTGTTGGGGGCTTTAATTGTGCAGTGATCTGAGCGAGCTGGGCTTCAACTGCTTTCTGCTGAGCCTGCTGGTTAGCAAGCATCGTTTGCTGTGATTGTAACATCTACCTGATCAAGGATATTTCATCTTCTGGTTGGGCAGGGCATTTTTCGGAGGAATTGGTTGCTGGGTTTGTTGAGATTTGTGGGGTGGTAACGCCAGCTGAGGTTGCTGAGTATGCAGTTGTGGATGGAGCGGAAGATGATTGTACTGGTAGTAGGTTGATTGGTTTCTCGGGTAGTTAGCCCTAGGGAAGTTGCTTCTGGAATTCCCTTGATTTTGGTTGAATTTGTTTGGGAATCCAGGCGGTAGTCTACTAGCAGATCCCCCCTGTGTTTGATGCTGTGGATTCACGGTTCCAGAAGGGTTCCCATATTGGAATCCAGGGTGATTCCGCGGTTGATTGGGATTGTAGTAGACTTGTCCAGGAATAGTGTGGATGGAGTTGACTTGTTCTGGAATATGATCTTCAGCTTGATCAGTGATGGGTTCATATGGTTGTGGTGGTGGATGAAGATCCATCATCACATTATATAACATACTGTAGGAAAGAGTCGGATGATCAGAAGCATGACAAGCCTCACAGGATCCTGTGGCGGCCTTGACTTGTTGAACTATAGGAGTTTTCTTCTTATCAATCTCTCCGAGAGAAGTCTCGAGAGCCTGTTGTTTGTGAATAATAGTTTTCAAGGCTTCAGCTATTGCCTTCATTTCTATAGACTCTTCAGCTTTGAAAACCTTGAGAACACCTTTACCTGCTGACCGTCCCCAGTTGGACTGGTTTTCAGCTCCCAGAGTAACAATCTTCCGTGCGTCCTCATAATTCTTCCTCATAAAGTTTCCTCCAGATGAGGAATCTAAAAACTGTTTAATATCATCGCTCACTCCCCGGTAGAAAGTTTCAATCGGTTGATTCTGAGAGATTCCATGATGGGGGCATTTGTGCAGAAGTTCTTTAAATCGTTCCCATGCTTCAGTAAGGGATTCCCCAGGTAACTGAGAGAAGTGATTGATCTGCCCTCTGATTTCATAGGTCAGTGAGGGTGGAAAGAACTTCTCTAAGAACTTTTCCTCAAAAGGAGCCCATGTGGTTATTATTGGTTCTCTGTCAAGTGAGTTATACCAACTCAAGGCCCTCCCAGATAGGGTGAAATGAAACAGATGAAGCATTATCGCATCATAAGCGACACCAGCTTGTGGAACCAGGCGGCACAGCACCTTAAACCTTTTTAAATGATCCATGCAATCATCTCCAGAACCTCTGGAGAAAGATATGCCTTGCATGATCTGGATCCACTGGGTCCGAATCTCAAAGTTGGGGATATTAATAATCGGAGGTCGGACCGGGTGGTTATCCTCAAAGTTCTTTGGGACAACGTAGTCCCTTAGCTGTTTGTTTCTTAACTCCAACTGAGCAGCTTGGGTTGCTGCCTCGGTTTCAGCTCTGATACGAGCTTGCTCTTCCGCACGGATCTCCGCTTGGATTTGGGCACTAGTTTCAGTGATGAGTTCTGCCCTTTGAGAAGCGATGGCGGCGTTGATCCTCTCCATTACCAAAGCAGCTTGGCGTTGATCTTCAGCCATTTGCCCGGCCCTTTGGCGATTGAGTCGAATGTGGCGGTGGAAGCTTCTCTCTACCTCAGAGTCAAACTCTGGATCAGGGGAGAATCCGAGGTTATGCGCAGGTTGCATACACGATTTCTACCTGAGTAGAGAAAAGAAAACACCTTTAGATAATGACAAAGATATGATAGTTTCACGAAGATATAAAGATATGATTAAAAAGGAAATGTAAAATCCTAACCAACTAGAAAGGTACTAAGTGAAATTACAACGTTCCGTAGTCCCCGGCTGTAACATCCCTGACCTGGGTTATGAGTTAACACTAGGTGTTTTGCCTAAATATGTAATTAAATCCTTGTGATTAACTTTGGGCATGTAATTAAGTTTCTCAGAAACATATATTTCAGTTTTTGCTCCTTTTTATATAAAGTTGTAGCATCGTTTTGTAATACAAGGACCTATGTGCAAATTACCCAGTTAAAAGGGTTAACTTGCAATTTGCACATGTTGAGATGTTCCTCTGATGTTGAGACATCATGAGAATGATGATGGTAAGGTTTGAGGGATTTTCCAAGCTTGGGCACCAAGGTGCAGCTGTGGAAGCAATCCCGGTGCTTGAAAACCCTAAATTGGAGAAAAGTGCAATTTACCCAATTTGAGGGGTGCAACTTGTAAAATACATCATCTAAAACATCTTTTAAGACTCTTTTCATCATTTATAGAAGAAATTATGAAAGGTCACTTCAATTGATTAATCAAGTTATGAAAAAACACCTTTGTGATTGAATAATCAAGGTGTATGTGCTATAGCCCTTTTATGTGTATGCTTAACTAATAGGTTGATCTTCTTTGCCTCATTTCTTGACCTTAGAAGAAGGTTTGTCCTTAGAATTAATATGAAGGGACGAGCATAGAAGGATGGAGGGACTTAGTTGAAAATATGGAGAACTTATGAGCTTATGTTGAAAATCTCACCCCAAGTATATATACTCTCCACTTCACTTAGCAAGGAAACCCTCCCTTCGTTCCTTTCACTGTTCTATTCACCCAAACCGACTAAAGAGGAGATGTGGAGCTCAGGAGGACGACCAAGGAGGGCAAGGTAGGTTTGAATCCTCCCTTTTGCTTAAGTTCATGGTTAGAACTCGAATTCAAGGTCAAATTGATAGCTCTACCTTTCTAGCCATCTCTTCTCGACTTTCCCTGGAGGTTTCACCTTGGCCGACCTGTGGAAGCTCAAGGACACCATTAAAAGCTTGGAGCTCGAAAGCTTGGAGCTCAAGGAGCAAGCTTTAGGCGGGTTTTATAACTCTAAACCTATGCTTTGTTATATACACCTCGTTTATGCTTTTAGATGATAGTTCTTCTTCTTCTCTACCTTCCTTTGCTACCTGGCAAGCAAATCCGTGAGAAATCCTTGCTGTTCTTGAGCTAGGAGATGCAGACGTTATTTCCAAAGTTAATCCACTACTTTTCACTTTACTAAACGGTCTCCACAAATTGCTCTCTCGGTTTGCAAAACCGTGTAGTGAGCAAACGGTCTCAGGACCGTGTAAGGGCAAACGGTCTTCAAGACCATTTAGCCGCGTTGACCGAGCGTGGACCGTATAATATTTCTGTTCATAATTATGTAGGCTAATCACCCACAAAATTTGAGATGATAACTCCAAAGGAATCGTGAGATATGGCCTTTTTAATCAACAACTTTAATTGAATTTACTCCTGATTTCCAATTTGTTGAAATCGCCCTTTTTGGGAAAACGGTCTCAAGACCGTGTAAGAACGGTGACCAAGCGTTGACCGTATGAGATTACTGTTCAAAATAATGTTGATTAACAACTCACCAAATTTGATGGACTAATTCCAAACGAGCTAAGAGTTGAATGATGATTACTAGGGCAAACCCTAATTGAAATCAGTACTGAAATCTCAATGATCTGATTAAGTGTTTTGGGTTGATTAACCCAAACGGTCTCTCAAGACCGTGTGGGGAATTACCCAAGACTGTGTGGAGGTCTGGGGTCAAGTATAGTTGACCAATTGAAAGTACAAAGATACCAAATTACATTGCAATTAAGTATTGATATGATAATCAACTCAATAGATCCAACCTTGAAGAATTTACACTAGAATACAAAAGTTGGATGGGCAAACGGTCTCAAGACCATTTGGAACTCATCCAAACGGTCTCAAGACCGTGTGGTGACAACCCAAGACCGTTTGGAGGTCTAGGGTTAAGGTTATTTGATCAATTGAGGGCCCAATTGCAATAGGTTATTGAATTAATCAAAATATTGATTTGAGACTCAATCAAGGTTCAACTCCTATCAAATCACATTATATTTTGATGAAATCTTGGGAAAACGGTCTCACGACTGTGTGGAGTTCATCCACACGATCTCAAGACCGTTTGGGCCAAGTTTGGGCCCAATCGGAGCTCAATTGAAGGGTTCAACCTTGTGTTGATTCACATTGTTGAGTATTGATGGTTGAACGTTGATGGACCTTAATTGAACCAACTTCAACCCTAATTGGATAACAATTGAGGGTCAATTGAGTGACCAATTGGTTAATCATAACCCTAATTAACTCAATCTATAAGTGGTTACCATGGCTTTGACCATTTGGAGGCTTCAACATTGATAATCATAAACGATTGAAATCATTGAACCATGTTGGAGGTCCAAACGGTTTGAGACCAAGTGAACCAAACGGTCTCAAGACCGTTTGAGGCCTCACGGTCTCAAGACCATTTGAGACCTCACGGTCTCAAGACTGTTTGAGGTCACACGGTCTCAAGACCGTGTGAGGCCTCACGGTCTCAAGACCGTTTGGGGCCAAACGGTCTCAAGACCGTTTGGACTCAAACGATCTCAAGATCGAGAGACACCAAACGGTCTCAAACCGTGTAAGCCCTCTCGGTCTTGAAGTCAAACTTGTTAAACGGTCTACACCCTCACACGGTTTGGGCAAATGACCTTGAAGGTCACACGGTCTTGGAGTCAACCCTAGCAAACGGTCAACTCATCCAAACGGTCTCAAACCGTTTGGAGGTTGAAGGATGAAACCGTTTGAGGTTTTCAAAGGTTGATTTCACTTAATCAATTGAAGATGTAAATGGTTCAATGATGCTCTAATCTAAACCCTAATGATAACCTAGGATATTAAGGGACTAAGTGACTAATGAATTAACCCATGATGGTGATCAATGGGGTGAATTACCAAAATACCCTTGAGAGGTTCAATTGAGTAATACCTTGTTCAAATCAAACCCTAATCACATGATAGTGATGTTTTGGCTTATGTTAGCCCATGAGGGCTTAACCCAACCTGATCTAGAGTGGTTTTATCACCATCTACTAGTGTGAGGAGAGAGAAAGTATCTTTAGAGAGAGAAAGTACCTTAAGAGAGAGAAAGTACCCTTTTAGGGTGGAAACTCAAGTAAAGAACCTTCAATACACATGAATGTGCATGATTAGGGTATGATCCACCTATGTGAGATCATGGAAACCCTAATTATGATATATGATGAATCTTAAGCTAATCTGAGAGCATCAATAATGATGTTCCTCATACATGATGATGTTATGAGTTCAATTCACCATATGATGTGAATAGTAAACCCTAATTCAAGGGTAATGATATATGATGTGAATAGTAAACCCTAATTCAAGGGTAATGACATGTGATGTGAATAGTAAACCCTAATTCAAGGGTAATGACATGTGATGTGAATGGTAAACCCTAATTCAAGGGTAATGACATGTGATGTGAATAGTAAACCCTAATTCAAGGGTAATGATATGTGATGTGAATAGTAAACCCTAATTCAAAGGTGATGACATGTTATATGAGTATTAAACTCTATTTGATAAGAATCAAAGAACTTAGCTCTTATGACAAGAGTGGAAAGTATAATTATTGTTTTGAATTACCTTTATTAGTTGAATTAACCATGCAGGTTCTGATATGGAGGTGATCATATCCAGGTATGGATGATGATACTATATTCATTAAAGGCATACTGATAGCTTTATGAATAAGTAAAGTATCTTGATGCCTTGTCAGTGGCATTCTATGATAATAATGGGCTATGAGAGCCATGAATACCATCAAGGTCATGCTTTAGAGATGACTTGTGATGAGTATAATGAGAAATGATGTTTGATGTGAGTTAGGCTTGTTACATTTAGTATTCTCCTTTTATAGCTGTTATGCTACTGTTATTGTTTGAAGAACAATGTGTGATGTTAAATGAATACTGAATGTACCTAACTAATCAAGTATAATGTAGAGCCCTGATCATAGACCCATCATTGTCAGAGATCAAATGATGGTGAAACAGGTTTTCCTAAGGGAACTCCTGGATCACATACTATTGAGTATGTGGGGTATATGGATGTGTAGAACCTTACATCCTGGTGTAGGAATTTGATGTAGATATGTAATCCGTCAATCCTTCACTACAATCCCATACTGTATCAGTAGCAGGTAAACATGAAACCTGCTGATGACAAAGAAAACATAGATATTCGTATCAGTGGAGATAAACATGAAATCTCCTGATGACAAAGAGAGTACAGAACGCAACTGTAACTCTAAAATAGCGAAGGACCAGTTTACCCTGGTGAGCTATAATAGTAGAGACACAAGATGTCCTACAAGTGATCCTCTTACTGACTGAGGAAGGTGAAGGTCATGAGAATCCGGCTCTCTTAATGACCTATGTATGATACTGATGTGACTTCTTAGCGATCAGTTGGAGTATGAGTGGTATGCCTCATCTCCACAGGGCATAATATTGTTTGTAAAACATAATCAACCACGTAGTATACATGTTAGAGATAACTATGAGTTAGTTGATTGATGATACACTGTAATAGTGCTTATATTCTTCATGTCTCATAAATGTTGAGCGCTTGTTTATAGCTGCAACTGCTATTTAATACTTTGAAAGCTTTACTGCTTAAGATATTCTTTGATGTTATAATAAAGCTTCTGGCGGAGAGTTATAACTCTCACTGGGACAATTATGTAAAATTGTCTCACCCCGTAGACTTCAACTTTTTAGGTGGACGTCGGAGACGGAGGAACCGGTCTATAGGTGACCAGTCCCAGCAGCAGCAGCAGCAGCACCAGCACCAGGAGCAGCAGTAAATCTCAGGTGGAGATTTAGCCTGCCATGTGGTGTAGTTAGAGTCAGTCCTATGTGTCCTCTGTACTCTAAGGTCTTGGAGTCTTTTGTTATGAGTTCTTGAGATTTTGTGTCTTGTTGTATATAATTACTCAAGAAGTAATTATCATGAGATGTAAATAGTTTATCTCTTGTTATGAAAGAAGCTTTTATGGATTCAAGCTCTTGTTTCGAAAAGTTTTAATTTCCCGTGATTTTTGTCTTCCGCTGTTAATCGAATCGCTTCCGCTAAGTTTGAATCGTGTTTATATCGTGGTTTGGAGATCAGAGCCCACACCGGCAACGGTGCCAATTTTTGATGGAGCTTCCACGTACGTGGAATTGCGTGCACCACTAAAAATCCTAAAGATGGTAAGTCTTTAAGTTTAGCCTTGCTTATACTAGATAGAGAACTCCACACACGTATGCTAAGATATGTGGAAGTCTTATCGTAGTATAGTTAAGGGTCGAATCCTCGAGATAACGGTTTTGTTGTTGCCAACAAGATGGAAAACGTTGGAACTTCACTTAATCACTCAATAGTCGGCATTTAGATCAAAAGGTTGATTTGGTTGGTTTTAAGCTAAGTGCAAGTAAAGTAAAGAAAGCAAGTAAATCCAATGAGTTAAACTATGATAAAAGATCACTAGGGTGTGATCAGTTTTTCGCCGCCACTACACATGGATCAACACATGCAAAGCAAAAACATAACCTACAAAAGAGTCTAGTCAGTTAGTATCTTTGTAGGCTTAGCTTCCTTTCGGAGAGCTAACTACGAGAAGTGCGGGAATGTTGCAACGCCAGCCATTCCCGAACAAATGGTCACATTACTTTGCATCATTCCCCTCGCAAAGTGTGTTCCTCGACATGCCAAGGTTGCACTTCCATACGTCAACTGATTCCATTTCATAGTATGGAAGTGCAACGGATGATAGTGAGTTTACTCCACTTCTTGAGATACACTTCTAGATACCGAAACAGATGCATGGTGGATACATGCACCAAGAACCAACATACAAATGAGTTTCGAATCTAATAGTACAAACGTAGACAATTCATACTAAAAGATAAAGGATAACACAAGTTGGAGATCAAGCAACATGCATTCATTAATCGTTTGATGTCGAACTGAAAAGATAAGAACTCTATATTACAAGTCATGGATTACATTTACATGATATGAAAACATGGGTAGCGGGGCTACTCCCCGCACCCTAGTGAGAGAGACTACTCGCTCATGACTAGGACAAAGAAGGAGGAAAGAAGGGAGAGAGAGCATCATCCCCATGAAGGAGAAAGGAAGGTCAACCCCTTGGAGAGAGAGAGCAACAATCCACCGGTCTTCAAAGGTTGCACGATGATGAGATCTCCCCTTCCCACCTTCTTTTGGCGAAGAAGGAGAAAGCAGCTTCAAGATGGAGTATGGGTCTCAGACCGGTAGCCCCAGGGCAGAGGATGGAAGTAGCAAGAGCTCTAGAACGATTGAGGCAGCCTTTGGACGTCTGAAAACTTCCCCCTGGTGGAGGACCCTTAGGGTCTTATTTATAGGCCTTAAGTGAAGTCCAAACGGTTTGGAGGTCATTTGGGCCTCAAGACTGTTTGGGCTTGAGACCGTTTGGATCTCAAGACCATTTGGATTCTGAGACCGTTTGGGCCTCAAGACCGTTTGGACATTGAGACCGTCTGGACCTCAAGACCGTTTGGATCTTGAGATTGTTTGGACCTCAAGACCGTTTGGACCTCAAGACCGTTTGACTCCATGCGGTCTCGGGACCGTTTGGCTTCATGCGGTCTCAGGACCGGTTGACTCCATGCGGTCTCGGGACCGTTTGGCTTCATGCGGTCTCGGGACCGTTTGAACTCCATGCGGTCTCGGGACCGGTTGGCTTCATGCGGTCTTGAGACCGTTTGAACTCCATGCGGTCTCAGGACCGTTTGGCTTCATGCGGTCTTGGGACCGGTTGACTCCATGCGGTCTCGGGACCGTTTGGCTTCATGCGGTCTTGGGACCGTTTGAACTCCATGCGGTCTCGGGACCGGTTGGCTTCATGCGGTCTTGAGACTGTTTGAACTCCATGCGGTCTCGGGACCGTTTGGCTTTGTGCGGTCTTGGGACCGTTTGACTCCATGCGGTCTCGAGACCGATTGGCTTCATGCAGTCTTGAGACCGATTGACTCCATGCGGTCTCAAGACCGATTGGCTTCATGCGGTCTTGAGATCGATTTATTCTTTTGTGATTTTTTTGTGTTTTTCTGCATGTATGAAAGGGAAAAGTTAGTCTGATGGTATATTTACAAAGAAGGGGTAAATTTGGGATTATGTATAGTTTTAATTTGGAAAGAGTATGGAAAACTAAAGAAAAAGACTAAGATAATCGTCCAAAATGGGAGGTTATCAGGGCATAAGGATATTTGCGTCCATCACCCCCGCATATTCAAAAATATGCGCTCTCCAAGAGATCCCGTGGGAAAACCTATTTCACCACCACCAGTTGCTGACGATGATGGATCTATGGTCAGGGCTCTACATGATAAGATTTCACTTGATTAATTAAGTACATTACCATATTCTTTTAGCATCAGTCAAGTTTTCAAACATGAATTATTATGACAAATGCTACAAAGAAAGGTGTAATACATCTATCAAGTATTTTTCAAATCTTTAGAACACATATAACATTTAGGATCTCAATCCCTTATCTCTTTACTGGGATTTCTCATTCCTCAACATTATCATCATCTTGATTACTAGTTCTGGGTATTCAAACCCTTAGTTCATCACTGAACATTGTTACCACTTTTCAGGTAACTATTACCTCTAGGTTTGAGGACCAAGGTATACATGATACTTGTTACACAAGCATCTCACATGGCTCACAAGGCCTATTAAGCATCTTTATCATATAAGACATCATATCTCATACATGGCTATGCTCATCATCTCATAATACATGCATGGTTAGTATACGATAATAGCCATATCAAATACATATCAATACCATGCAATACAAGGGTAATACCACTATTCCATCATTAGGGTTAGGGTTTCCCTTTCTTATTGATTAGGGTTTCAAAATTATACCATCACCCTACATTAGGGTTAGGGTTTCTCTTATTAACCATTTAGGATTTCAAGATCACATTATCAAGAATCAAACCCTAATTCATACCCTACATATATTAGGAGTATTAATGTATACCCATTGCATGTTTATTACGTAAGTATGAGTTTCTCTCTCATCCTTCCTAGGATGTTGATTACTCCATACTTTATTAAGTTGGCTCAACCTTTCCTTCAAGGTACATTAGCCTACTTAATCATTATTCATTAAACTCCATACCTCTTAATGTATGACTTGATATTAAACACTCCATGTGCTACTCCATCAAGTACATTGCATTTAAGGTGCTTTCACCATATCGGGTTTGAGGTGTGCTTGCCACACCATATCAGTTTTAAAGTGTATGTGTGCTTGCCACACCATATCGGTTTTAAGGTGTGTGTGTGTGCTTGCCACACCATATCGGTTTTAAGGTGTATGTGTGCTTGCCACACCAAATCGGTTTTAAGGTGTATGTGTGCTTGCCACACCATATCGGTTTTAAGGTTTGTGTGTGCTTGCCACACCATATCGGTTTAGAGGTGTGTGTGTGTGCTTGCCACACCATATCGGTTTTAAGGTGTGTGTGTGCTTGCCACACCATATCGGTTTAGAAGTGTGTGTGCTTGCTCACCATATCGGGCAAACCCTTATGCTCATACCTCTTCAAACCTTCATGGCTTCGACCTGCCCTTCACCATGAGTTAAGTGATAGGCTAGACAACTGGTTGAACCTTTATCAACCCATTGTACAAATCAATAAGGGTGTGGGGTTACAAAGTATATCAATTTTCCTATCATAAAGGGTTACATCACCATATCAGGTTTGAGGTGTGTGCTTAACCCGATATCGGTTTTGAGGTGTGTGCTTGACCTCCTGTCGTTTTTTAGGTGTATGCTTGATCTCCTATCGTTTTTGAGGTGTATGCTTGACCTCCTATCGTGCAAGAGGTGTACACTACACCACCATATCGGTTTAGGGAGTAGGTGCATCACCATATCGGGTATGAGGTGCTTGCTTGTGTGCTTGTACCTTATATCACTTTACCTTTGATGATGTCATCACCATCAACCTCTAGACCTTTGTTCTTATTGTTCTAAGTCATGGAAAACAGTCCCATGAAGCTTTTAGAACTCAAAGGATCAGCAATTATTCAAGATAAATCGAAATTGCAAGTAGATCAACAAGTATGACAAAATTGAAGGTGCATAATAATATAATAGGGTTCAAGTTATATAACCCACCTTAAGAAAAACTTCAAAGATCCAACCTCCAAATATCCACGTTCCTAAGGTTGAAGATGAACTTAACAACTCCTCTATATGCAAATAATCACCATGGATAAGCAATTGGTGAAGAAGAAAAGAAAGGAAGATCATAACCCTAAAATCATGCTTCAATCCAAGGTTGAAGATGATCATGGCCGCACCTTAGGGTTAAGTATGAGCTCCTTCTTGATCCTTAGCACCTTTGCACGATACCCTACTACTCTTTCACGATATTCCACCACTCATGCACGATATGCTACCACCCTTGGCCGATATCCCCCTCACTTGTGATCAAAACACTTCCACTAGGGCGATACCACCTTACTTGGCCGATATGAACTTGCTATGGATGATACCCAAGGCCCTATGCACGCTACCACTTCACTCATGCACGATACAAGGACCCTATGCACGATACCTTAGGGAAGGAGGGTGGTAAGATTCAGGTGAAAGAAGGGGTATATATACTTTTGTTATGAAGAAGTGTGAAAATGAGGTGTCATCAATTTGAGCTAGTAGGCGCCACATGTCTATGCATGGGTGACACATGTACATGCATTCATAAACATTTATATTGACATGAAAAACAGTTGACGATAATCTAGGGATGAAAATTCATCCATAACATATCCCTTTGAATAAGATATATCAATTAAATCATCACTTTATCCACAACCCGATACAACTTTTCTAAGGAAGTTGTAACCCGATACACCTCACCTCCTTGAGGTGTGTTGCACGTCATGGGATTTTCAAAGAGTACACAAAATGATATTAGGATCCTCCTATGGCTCCTTGGCCTATAGGCACTCATATATAAGCTTTTCAACTTGATACATCTCAAATTAGGGTTTCATATTCAACCCCCTTTCTTGGTCATTTCATCACCAAGAGTACCATCACTTATAATTGATTCAAAAACGGTGTATCCTTCTTTATATCTCCTATAGATGATACTAGGAGGGAGTAGGGACACTTTAGAGGTGGTAATTTACATATTAACCCTACAATTTGGGTAAATTACAATTTGTACCAAAATTGGTGCACAGTGCACTAACATTATTCCAACAGGTTGCAACTTGAAATTTAGGCTTTACACAAGCCGCCCCTTAGCATAAATATATCTCTTATGATGATAAAACACATGAGGTATATTAAACATGTGACATTTTGCAATATATCCCCGCATCTTGGGTAAATTGCACTCTATGCTCAAACTATCATATAATGCACAAACAGTTTGCAAATAAGCTCAAACTTGAAATTTAAACTCTACAAGAGTCTTAATTACTTTTCAAAAGATTAAAACAAGTTTATGAACAACTTACCTAAGCAAAACTTCTAGGTTTAAGCCATATCCCAGGTCAGGGATGTTACAGTAATGTTTCTTCCCGAGTAGTTACAGGAGAAATGCTTCTCTTTAATAGCATTTTAGTTACAATTTTGATAGATCTGGGTGTTGCTCATTCATTTATACAGAGTTCTTTAGCTTGTGAGCTTAACTTGTTAACCCAGGAGTTACCATTTCAGTTGTTGTTGAGGGTTCTGTTAGGTGAACCGACAGTGTTGAAAGAGTTTTATCCCAGATGTTTATTGACTTTTGGTGGTTACACCATTGTGGTTAACATTATACCCCTAGATGTTGACTCTTTTCAAGTTATCTTGGGTATGGATTGCCTAGAGATGTATCGAGTTCATCTCGACTGTTGGAAGAAGGAGGTTGTCTTTCAACAGGGTGGATTTTCTTGTGTCTTTTTTGGGGACAGGAAAGTTTTGCCTATGCGTATCATATCAACTGTTGTAACTGATAAGATGTTTTAGAAAGGTTGTGAGGCATTCTTGGCACATGTAGTAGATACCAAAGCAGAGAAGAGCAAAATCAGCCTATAGGATGTGCCAGTGGTATGTGAGTTCCCAGATGTTTTTCCCAGATGAGTTGCCAGGTCTATCTGAAAGAGAGATAGACTTTGAGATCCAAGTGTTGCCAGGTAGTCACCCTGTAGTGCTGCCAGCCTACAGAATGGCACTTGCAGAGTTGAAGGAACTGAAGATCCGGTTATAGGAGTTACTGGATAAGGGTTTCGTTCGACATAGTTCTTCACCATGGGGAGTTCCAATCTTGTTTGTGAAAAAGAAAGATGGTACTATGAGGTTATGTATAGACTACAGACAGTTGAATAAGATCACCATCAAGAATAAGTACCCATTGCCAAGGATAGATGATCTGTTTGATTAATTGCGTGGAGCGACGATCTTTTCTAAGATAGACTTGAGATTTGGATATCATCAATTGAGGATAAAGGCTTCAGATATTCCTAAGTTGGCTTTCAAAACAAGATACAGGCATTATGAGTTTCTGGTTATGTCGTTTGGACTGACTAATGCCCCAACAATTTTCATGGATATGATGAACTAGATTTTCAAGCCGTTCTTGGATCAGTTCATAGTGGTTTTCATAGATGACATTCTGATTTATTCCAGAGATGATGAACAACATGAGCAGTATCTGAGGATAGCGTTACAGTTGTTGAGACAACACAAGTTTTATGCTAAGTTCAGTAAGTGCAAGTTATGGTTAGTTGAGGTGTCTTTTCTTGGACATGTCATTTCAGGAGATGGAGTAAGTGTTGACCCTAAGAAAGTCGAGTTTGTTCTGTAGTGGGAGCAACCTAAAACTTCTACTGAGATCAGAAGCTTATTAGGATTGGGAAGTTAATACATGAGGTTCATCCAGAACTTCAGTGTTGTAGCGTCACCTCTAACACGCTTAACGAGAAAGGATGCACCGTTTGTCTAATCAGACAACTGTGAGAAGAGTTTTCAAATCTTGAAGAAGAGGTTGGCTACAACACTAATGTTGATCCTGCTCGAGGTAGATAAAGGCTACACAGTGTTTTGTGATGCTTCAAGGAGAGGTTTAGGCCATGTGTTGATGCAGGAAGGCAAAGTAGTAGCTTATGCATCTAGACAACTTAAGAAGAATGAGGAGAATTACCCGACACATGATCTGGAATTAGCTGCAGTAGTTCATGCTCTTAAGACATGATGCCACTATCTTTATGGTGAGGCGTGCTAGGTGTTTACGGATCATAAGAGCTTGAAATATATCTTCACCCAGAAGGATCTGAATCTAAGACAACGGAGATGGTTAGAATTGATCAAGGATTATGAAGTGACGATAGATTATCATCTTAGAAAAGTGAATGTGGTAGTAGATGCCCTGACCAGGAAGTCAAGTTCAACAGGTGATGTATTCTCTATGGCATGTTTCAGGAGAGACCTGCTAGTAGAGACGCAGAAGTTGAACTTAGACTTAGGAATGACAAAACATAGTGGTTTGATTGCACAGATGCAAGTCAAGCCTACCTTTTATGATCAGATCAAGGAACTACAGCAGAGTGACAGTGAGTTACAGCAGATCATGCATGACATGATAGGGGGAAAAAGACCAGAGTTCAGGTTTTCAGATGATGGTTTGTTGTATCAGCATGACAGGTTGTGTGTACCTGGAGACAATGATTTGAAGGAACAGATTCTTGAGGAAGCGCATGTATCGATGTACGCTATGCATCCAGGCAACACTAAGATGTACATGAATCTTAAGGAGTTGTACCAGTGGCCTAAAATCAAGAGGGGTGGGGAGAGAGAAACCCTAATCTCTTAAAGTTATTCAATGAATAAGGTAGAGAAGGGACGAAGACAGATGAAAGAAGACCTAGAGGTATCTTATTTCGAGTCAAATCCTCCGATTTCAGCTAGGCAGTCACATAAAATCTGGGAGTCCTCGTAGACTGACTAGAAGGGTGGAGGAAAATCTTGATAGCCCCCAGATTGTGATCCTTTTATAGATACCACCATATTTGGAAAATTCTCTAATAACTCCCTTAGGCTCTAAAGAACTTGTAAAATTTAATAATTATTAGAGATTAGATGGAAAACCATGCTCTGATACTAATTGTAATGACCCCACCCCTCGGTAACCCCCAATTAAGGAAGACCAAGAAGCTAGAGCCACTATCCCAAAATAGGATCAATGGTTTTGCAAATAATAAAAAATAATTAATAAATTCTACCACAGACTAAGCTTAAAACACGATAAAAAGTTACTTTTTACATGCCTTCCAAAAAAAGGAGTTAGGGACTTTACCCAATGTAGAGCTCTATCTAACTAAATCCTCTAATCTTTATTTAGCTTTATTCTTCAAATATCACTTTAATTGTTTGTCCACTTTCAAGTATTCCTAAAATGCCGACAAATAAAATGTCGACCAGTATAAAGAATATACCGTTATGTGGTGGCAACCGATATCTCACACATATCCCATAACAATCTATTCACGTCAAATATTGGTTAACAATCAAAGATTACATTTTCATTATAACCTCCCAACTACTTTTACTCATCTTGAGGGATACCCTATCTTAGGGTTTAATCCTTGCAAGGGATTTTAGGCTACCTTCTCCATCTTGAGCTTGGTACCTTATGGGTCACCTCTCTGGGTGCCATGTGGTCTTCCCTCTGGGGCTTGACACCTTTGAACTTCCCTCCAGGGCTTGCTCCTCTTAGATCTTACATTCAGAGATGGTTTGCAGGTTCAGGCAAGTCATATATATATATATTTACATGGTGATAATCATAGTCACTTTATAGATTGTAAGAAATAACGTCATCCAAACAGTTTTCTTCAAGCAATCGATAAACCCTCAGAAATCGCTGTGAAACTAAAGCGAGTAATCATAAAATAACCACATACATGATTTGGAGATCTCAAAGTCTAATCCAATCAGGTAATCCAATCAACCAATCAAGCCAATCACACAAGAACAACTGAATTCTGAAAAGCATGTATGACCTAATTACTGCATACTCCTCATAAACTCATTTTATTGACTTGGGAATCCCTTCTAGGGTTTCTAGGTTGAATTAGGGTTTCCTTAGCATTTCTTAGATCTATTTCTCAAACTTTACCTTTTTAGGTCAACAAACCCTAAAACAACTTTCTATATATACAAAACCCTAATTACTCAATTATCCACATAAAAGCCCCTTTATTACCAAATTAGGCTTAGGATCATTCTAACTTTGTCTTATACATGGGTTTAAAAGTCATAATCACCTAGATTAGGGTTTCTAAGCCCATTAGTGCACTTTATACAAATGAAACCCTAAATTAGGCCAATTAAGCACAAAGATCATCTTTTTAGATCTTAAACATCTTTTTTATTGATGACAGGTTAATATCAACTTAAATCATCCATAGCACTTTACCAAATCTCATTAATATCAAAATCTAGTGTTTTTCATTAATAAAACCTCTAACGATGACAACTTTATATACTTTTCAAATTGCAAGTAGATATAGACTTCAATTCTATTTTTATTGAATTCTTTGTATTTGTATGATATATAAGTTATTGCAATCCGAGTTACCAAACTATTTCTAGAATTTTTACAAATTAAACATATCTGACCAATCAAAGGGGGACATGTCACATAATATCTTTGCTTATTTGGACCACATGGGCTTGGTGAGGCCAATAGGCTCATGTCTCTGTGGCGGCCCATGCTTACATGACTGGGTCCAGGTTAAGGAGTAAGAAAAGATGAAAGGACATGATGGTCCTTACCTTGCTGTGTAACATGTAGGGGTAAATATGTAAATGTGTTGCCCATCATCTTCTACCTCTACGTCTCTTTGCTTCGCAAGCCAACCACCATGGGCGATCAACTCCATAGTTGACTCCGCGCTACCCTCGCCCTTTGCACCATGCAAAGGTTCTGTAACCACCGCAACACTCCTTCGAAGCCAAGTGTGGCCTCAATTACCCTGAGGGTGGTCAGAGACGAGTGGACGATCCTCCTGATACTGTGACAAGGTCCTCATGATGATAGGTGTGTCAAACCCAATATCTAAAGGAATTGAGGGTGCAAACTCACTCGCGGCACTCGACCTAAGCCATTGATACAAAAAGCAACCTCGGAGGGAGTCCAGGGCCTCCTATATATACTCACCCACCCCTAAGGCTTGAGAAGCCCTTGCATCCCAATTTGGGCAAAAGTCCTAGAGGCGATGAAATTTAGAGAAACTTGCGGTAGATCATCTCGGATTGATCCCCCAAAATTGTTGGAAGTGTTTCCTAATTCATATGTGATTTGGCTCGTGAAGAAAACGATCGGGAAACCTCAACTCCATTGTTCCTCCCTTTTGTGGCTAGGAGATAAGTCCTCCATCATCAGATCCCTGATCGAATGGTCAAGATTTCATGTGACGTCAGCAGGGCCCGGGCCTAAGATTCCTAGATTGCATATAAATTGTTACATATAATACATTGCTCGATTATCCCTCTCACTTTAGGAATTCTTACAAAAATCATAACTCCTAAACCATACATCATTTTTATCCCAAATTTTAAAGGAACGTCCTTCATCACTTAAACTACTTATGTGCCAAGTTTGGGACTCAACTTCGAAAGTATGAGAGACTTTTCTTCATATGCAAGTTATCACTTAAAAATGCATATTTTATTCAAATTTTCTCTCTCTTTCCCTTCTCTTTCCTATATTTGGATTCCTTTTACCATTATTAACCAAGTAGATTCGAAACCTAATCCATAAAGGTCATTCAAACCACTTTTTAGAGAATTCTACATGATTCTCATCATTAACTTAATTTCTTTTCCTTTTAATACATTATTAGACCTTCAACTTTTCTTTCCTTTTTATCACATTGGACTCACTAACTCAATAGGGTCCATGAAATCATATATTTAAAGGGAATATTATCAAGGAAATCCATTCATTACACATAAATCATACAATTTTCATAATCATACATTTTATTGGAGAAATTGCATTTCAAACCATATGAGCCCAAAAATTGGGGTTGTAACAGAATACATGGATATGAATACTTGTGTATAACCTAACATACCCTAAAATATGCAATTCAAGGATGTTAAATGGGAAATTACAAATACATATTGGGTCATCAAGGGGTGATTTGGGATGTTGACATGTAAAACACCCCATGTTAAGTCAGACCATATCTCAATAATGATTTCAATTCAATTGATAATGGTAAACATATGATTTGCATTTATTTTTGTCTATAGTTACATTTTATAACACCAACTGTAGAAAAAATTAATTGAAGTGACCCTTGATGAAGTAGTCTACAAGAACATAATTATAGAGATTAAAAAAGTAATAAACAAGTCAAAATATAATCTTTTCCTACAATTACATGGTCTGAAAGTGAATTTAACTTTGTGGTGACACTATGATGAAAACAATTAAAATTATATTAATAGCATAGTTGGAGTATTTTGAACATAAAAGATGAATTTTATGCCTAAGTTTCTATTGTAGTTATTGTATTACAAGTACTCAATACATATACAAATTGAAATTATGACGAGGAAAAGTGAAATATGAGAGTTGTGTAAAATTCGTACAAGCACCTGTGAATGAAATCTTGTTCTGGGAAAATTTATCATTGATGGTGAATAGATAGAAGAATGTCCGACGAAATTGATTCCATAAATTAGTTTCTACAGTTTAATTGGCTAATTGATCCATCCTATATATATTGATTATTTTTTTCTTATTGCACAGGTTGAGTCTATTTGTTGTTTTATGTCTAAATTGGAACTTCAAACTAATAATTCATAACTAGTCTACCTTCTTATCTAATTATTTTAATATGCATTTATTTTAAGGTAAATCCTAATCCGAGCATATCTAGGAAGCCCTAAGCACCATGATATTCACTGGTGGTCCTAATTTATTGAGTGAATCATGTTCGCTTGTAGTGGCTTGGTGTGTTGTGAGAAGATTCCCATATCACATTTGAGCCTAAGTATCAATAAAAGGATGTGCAAATAGTTTGCAAGATATCACTCAGGTGGGACAAACCCATATATTTTCTAAGATGACATTTTTGAGCATGGAACCTGGAATGGTCTTAGGCAACTCTAGCTCCCATGCATTGGGTAAATTACCCTGAAGCTTCACTAGAGCTGTCTTATTTTTCAGCTGTTCTCTTATTGAGTACTCGACTAAGGGCCTATCGTTTGTATGTTGCATGTTATTATGCCACTACGTGTCAACCTCATATGACTAAGATAGTGCTTGTGTTATAGTGTGTTGGAAAGTCCCAGTCCTTACAACTACTTGGATTTGTTCATTTAGCTACAACTTAATGGGTGGAACCTAACCCAATCGACCATCAAATAAAATAATTTCGTCAATCAATGATAAATGATCAATGCTTTTAATGTTTTTATGCATTTATTTGCCAATATTGTTTAATATACTGTTGAATAATAATACCTTTGCTTAACATGTGTATAATATTGCTCTCTTCTTATTATCTATTTTTGTTATGGGATGACAGTCTTTGACTTGTACAATGTTTGATATTCCTTTAAGGAAACAAGACTTGTACAATGTTTAATACTCCTCAAGGAAACACGATAGTTTATATTTTCATTCAAATTGTAAGAAAATAAAATGTTGAAGCTTTAATATCTAGCTACTAGACTTATTGCTGATTTTGAGCTGTCCACCTATCGGGATTCTTCGTCACTCATCTTCATTGGGTCGATTTATTTACGTCATATACAAGCCGACAAAGCGAACAATCACACAAAACTATGAACAAGTGAAATTCAAAATTAGATAGGTATCAATAATCTTACTTTCTCAGGAGGAGCATGTACTTAACATCGATTCTTTAACTTGATGTAGGCTGGTTTATAAATACACAATAAGTTGGACTCGATTTCATCATAATCTAATGCAAATTTGTTTAGTTAGAAGAATGTTGATATTTGTTGATGTAGTAGGATATTGGTATCTCACCGTAGTGATCGGTTTTGATCTTTTGAGAGAAAGAAATTTAGCGTGTGCTTTACTATGATTGTTTTATTACCGTTTATTGTAAATAGATAATGTTAGATTAGTTCGTAGGCACGCCAATGAGTTGGGTCGTGTCTAGTTGGAGCTTGATTTGATTCAACATATGATCCAAACTTATCTGAACATGCACAATCCCGACTCGAACCGACTTGAAACCGATTCTATTGGATCTAAACCGTACAAAATAATTTATTAGTAAAAAGAATATGATTGAATATATAGAAATTCAAAGCTTGACCTGAATTAAACACAACCGACCCAACCCATATTGGATCTAAGCCTGTTCGAGGATTAAATTCAATCCGATTAGACCCAACTAGACTCTTAGAAACCTTGAATTTTTGTGTTAGGTTGAAATGAATAGGGTAGGGTCGAGTTTGGTTTATTACTGATATTAATATTATTCCTTAAAGACGGTTCTTACAAGATTCTTGCGATTAGCAAGTTATAATTTGGTACGTGAGCGAGCCGTGGCAAATTAGGATGGATTTCGAATCCAAACCGGTTTGATCTTTGAAGTGACTTGGAAACGCTTTTGTACACAGAATCAAACAATGTACATTTGTCGCTAGAAGTATTGCCAAATTCAGCAATCAAGCAGGAGCTATACATGGCATAGGCGTTAAAATCCGGGTACATTTTGATAATCACATCGGACGATGCCCGCATCCACATTCCATGGAAAACATAAATCACAATAGATAATTGACGGTTCATGAAAAAAAAAAGAATAGCTAATAAACAGAATAGGAGGAGTGTGGTCTGAATAGGAGATGATGGAAAGTATAAACAACGGAAGAGTCAAAACGGATTCTGATTCTGAACCCGCGGCTGGAGCTGAGACTGAGGACCCGACCGTCTTTGATTCACTGAATATCCCACTCACCCACACAGACGCTTCCCTTCCGCGCCACGCCGACCAATCCCGCCGGGGTCGCAAGAGCCGGAGGACTGAGGAAGACGAGAACCGGGACCGCTCTCGTGCCATCTATAAGGAGGAGGAGGAGCGCGCCAACCGTCGCCCGAAAGAGTAGGAGGTAATACCCGCGATGGCGTCGCAGGAGATCGAGAGAAACGAAGGCGGCGGCGACGCTGCGGCGGAGCGGAAGATCACCGTAGGTGTCTGCGTCATGGACAAGAAGGTGAAATGCGGACCCGAGGTTTTGCTTCTCCTTCCCCAATCCCTGTTCCTCTCTCTTTTTCTCTTGCTCACCACCCTTCTTCTTCTTCCCCTGCTCCATTTGTTCTCCCATTCATTCACTCGCCATGGCGATGGTGTTTCAGTTTACTTCCTCATCACACTTCACCTCGGCGTCACCGATGCGGCGGATCGGCAGTCGACGTCTGGACGAATATGCCTGCAGATGGATTGATTTTTTTTGTTTGTTGCGTTTTTATCCCCTTTTTTTATTATTCAAGTCATTCGCTCCCGCTCGATTTAACGCGCTGCTGTTTCCAGCGGCGCACCTTGCGTTGTAGCTCGTCTTCTTCTGGTAAATCTCTGATTGATTGATTGAGCTTCCTATTCCCTCGATGCAGGCCTTCTCTCCTCCTATGCGCCAGATCCTCGACAGGCTGCAGGCGTTTGGCGAATTCGAGGTATGCTCTGGATTCCGCGTGCCTTCGGGCTCTTTTTGCTCTTTGTTGTTTTTGGTCACGCTTCCACGTGCTCATGCCATGTACGGTTACGCCAACTCAATCCCCCTTTCATGTTCGTCTTCACGCGTAACAGTGTTTTTTGCTTTTCTGTTCCTGTTGTGACTTGCTGTTTAGTGCTATCTTCCCATGTGGATGGCTGTGGGAGCTGTTTTGTGTGTGTGTGGGGGGTGTTTTCTCCTGGGGTGATTCCGCAATTGTATCGAAAAGAAAATCTTATTTATTTACTCCACAAAAGAAAGGGAGCGGGAGTCTCGTGTCGTAAAGCAATGAGGAAGCTGTGTCTCAAAGTCTTTTCCAGCTGATTAATCACTGAAATGCCCTGTTTCAGTCACGGGAATCCTCCTCTCTGGCAACTGCTTTACCTGTAAAAAGCGCTAGTTTGGGTCTACTTAGGCCTCTGTCTTACTGTCGCATGGTTTGAAAAAGCTTTGGAAAAATGACCCCATGAAACATTTGCGTTTTTGCACCATGGTGTTTGTGGTAACTGCCAACTGAAAGCAGTTCTTTGTGTTTTTGATGCGTAGGTCATCTATTTTGGAGACAAAGCTATCCTTGAAGAAGAAGTGGAGGAGTAAGATCCTTTCCACTCAGCAATTTTTTCTATCTGCTAATGTACTGCCACCATATGACACTCACTTCCTTTGAATTCTATGTGGCATGTGAATACAAAAAGAAGTATAAACTGTATTGTATTATCCATATAGCCATATAGGCAGTGGTTATTTAATATACAAAACAACTTCACTGCAAGAGAATATGCCTCTGATTTGCATAACTCCAACTGACAAATGGGTCTGCCTCTTTTCTTTTCTATGATCTTCATTTTTAGACCATCTCATAAGAATGTGGTATTGACAAACACTCAAAGTTGCATCAATGCTATATTAAGGTGAGGTGATAACTAAAACTACGATACATAATCTTAAGCCAAGACTCCTCACTCGAGCGTCTAATCATCACCTTAAACCGTGATATTTTTTTTTAACAAACTATAGGATTCTTGTTTATAATGATTATATCCTTCTTATTTCGACCAATACCATTCTATACATATATATACATAACCCGACTGTAGAGATTGAAAATTTACAATTGCATTATCTACCTACAACTTTTCATCATAACTGAACCTATACAAACAGCAATATAGAACATATGAATACTCCATATTGCATTCCAGACCGACCGTTCAATGCAAAATATCTCAATTATATATACGGACAAAATGAACAATGTGGGAGCATGGTGATTTTTTAAGTGTAGGTAAAGGAATTTATGCGCTTTCTATCCACGCAGAGTGATGTATGAAACACACTCTGGCGTCGTATTTATGCAAGTGCCTCCCATATTCTCACTCTAACTTAATTCTGACGTTTTCCTCCTTTCATTTAAGTGAATCCGGACTGAACATGGCCATTAAGAACCATAAATCATGTTCTGTATGAATCAAGAGTTTACCTGCCCACTCTGCTTGCTTAGAACAAATGTGCATTTGAATACCTTATTTGTGATTCATTTGTTGAAAATTGCTTTGTGACTCTTTATAACACCCCAGTCACGAGAGGTTAGTGCTTGTCAAGTACGAAATCATCATGTACTTGCGATCAACACCAGATGATGCAATATTTAGTTCGTTGAAGCTCTACCTTCTGTTTCACTCTTTTGGGCGTCCATGGAGTGAATTAATTATCTCTATTATATGTTTAATAAAATATCCTACAGATCTCTTCACTGCTGTTTTTCCAAATTACAGCTGGCCGATATGTGATTGCTTAATTGCTTTCTATTCATCTGGTTATCCTCTTCAGAAGGCCGAGAAATATGCCGCTATGAGAAAGTGAGTTCTATATTTCAGCTCATATTGGTTCTGATATCATTTCTGATTTTTTTGAATAAGTCTCATAGGATAAAGCTTGTCTGGAGTTGTGTTTCGGGTGTATACTTCCCAACAACCCCAAGTTAGGGAGTCCACTGTGACTGCTGTTAGGCGTTCAAATGCTTCTATGTAGTGTTTTCAACTTAAATTGAGCCAAACAAATATTGATGCTGGAAATATAAAATTGAAGCAATATCCACTTTTGAGAAAAGAAAGCGAAACCTGGGAATCTGGGATCTTCAATTTTCATATGCCTTATATAGTAAAGTTTGTGCTTTGTTTTTTATTCCGAAAAGTGCGAAATGGCACTTGTTTCCAGTGCGTTTTTTCTGCAATGAATGCCCATAAACTCAAAACTGATTATCTCCTTTATTGTACTTAATTTATATAATTCACGCTTTATTCCAATATTGTTTACGTGCATAAGATGTATTTCATGACTGTCTGATCATTATTATTTGTTATCTCAATTTGTCATTTTACTGATAACAGTGTTGCTTAAATTTCGTTTAATTGCCCGATTTATTTTGTTTCTTTCTGAAATGTTTTCCATTTTGTTGTTATGTTAGGCCTTTTCTAGTTAATGAATTAGAGCAACAACACCTGCTCCATGACAGGAGGAAGGTTTACGAGGTATGCATCATGGCCTGTTTACCCAAGTATATGAATCAGTCATATGTGATTCTATGTGATATTCCATTACTAATAACATGCATGTAGATTTTCTTTTCCTTTTTTCACACCAGGTGATTGTTCACTAGTTATTATCAAGGAATCCAATTGGACATAGATGCCAGTATACCACATATATATATATATATATATATATATATATATATATATATATATATATATATATATATATATATATATATATGTGTGTGTGTGTGTGTGTGTGTGTGTGTGTGTGTGTGTGTGTTTTGCTCCATAATTGTATCTGACATCATCAATTTTTGAGATATCCATATTGTATACCAACACTGGGCTCCAATTCTCATATTTGGTTTTTAATAGGTAGAGTGGCAACTCTTTGAGTCAAAAATTTCAGACTGGGTTGGGTTTGGAATAATATGCTGGTTGAAATGTAAGTCGATATTTAAAATACATTGTTGAACATATATGGCTTCTTTTTTCACAATAAACTCGTTTATTAGAAAGAATATAGTTTAAAAAATATTTAGTACAATTATAAGAGAATATTGTAGATGCTAAATGGGAATTCATGACTGATCACAGTGGCAGTTGGCTGACAAAGAAAGTAAATTGGGTTGGATTCATTCTAAGATTTAGTCAAGATGCTGTACAACTGATTGGTGATTGGTGAGGTAATCTTTTTCCGAAGAGAATGTATTGGAAGTTGGAACCAATACAACTTTTGCGATAAAAAGTTCATGGTGAGTCAGACTCAGCTAGCCAAGTTTCTTGAGTTCGATTTGAACTCCAAACCAAACATTGTACTCTTGATTCCTAACTTTTCTTTGTAGAAGTTCTTCCTTGAGTTTAATTTTGACGTTATGGGTATGCCTTATGTACAGAATTCATTGCAAACCATGTTTCCATTTGACGAGCCAATGCTTTGAAAACCTATGGGTTTCCGTAATGGAAATATGCTTAGGGCATAAGCTTTAGACGAAATGGTTTAGCTGATGGACAAACCAAGTAGTCTCAAGTAACGGGAATGTGTATCCATACGAGAATCTTCAACTAGGAAGGTTGATTGACCTGATCTGAGAAAATCTATGTAGGACAATCTAAGCCATAGTCCCAAACATGTTGGGGTTGACTAAATGGATTTTTCTTTTTGAATTAACCCTGTTTTGTGCCAAATTTATACATTTAGACTCTATGAACTCAAATGCTTATTTGATCTCCCGATGTTACTTTCCAGTCATCACTTTTCTTCTAACACTATTTGGCTCTATAACATCTGTCGTCTTAAAGCTTGCACTTAGCAACCAGTGTGGTTCATGGCAATACCATCTAACACGACCCTATAATCTTATGTCAAGTATTTGTCATCCTATCATATTTTAAATTCTGTCATTTCCGGATATGATTCTCCATTGGTGCCTATAGACCTATTATGGCGCATTCCCGCTACACCCAATTTATGAACTATTTATTTTTGACCCATCATTCACTACGTATAATATTTCTGGATGTATAGCCAATCAAGTTTCAGCCACAATTAAATTAATAGTGGTACTGGTACAATCTTCTTGTCATACTGATCCATTTATTCCAACCTATTTTCAAATTTGAGAAATATCCCCGTGTGCTTCACCTTCCATTTAATTTATAAGGCCAAAATACTGAAACGTATCAGCACTGGGATATCGACTATGTCTAACTTAAGCTCAACCCTCCCAGTACTTCTAGACTGACCAATATTTACCATTCAAATCGTTGCTTCTACTAATTTTTCTAATTCTTTAAATTACAATATGATTCTCCACGATATATGATTCGTTTGGTGTCTAGTTTCGTCTATTAACACATATCGCCAAATAACAACATACACCATAGAATATCATCTTGAATTATGTCTATTAGCTCATCAATAAGTAATTAAGTATATAAACAAATAACAGAGAGCTGACTGATCCTGTGAAGAACAAACAGGCACAGGGAATAAGAAGTTATTCAGCTATAACATATGAGTCTTAAAACCACATTTTTTTCAGGTAGTCACAGAATGTCGTGACAATATAACACGCTAAACAAATTAATATCCCATTTGCAAAATTTGATGACATGTTTGACATCTGCACAGTCTTTAAACAAGAAACAATTTTCTCTTTTCGTTGACAAGTTGGCCATTTTCTCTTCGTTTTAATATTGACGGTATTCCTAAGAAGAATTGACTGTCAATCTGTAACTCTCAATGGAGTTTTTCAATAAAGGGCTATGGTAAATGCAACAAGGTCAAACTTTGATACTCTTCAAATTGAAAAAACACATCTCTACTTTTCTTATTTCTTGGAACATGGTCAACTCCATCGGAAATTCATCATTTTCTATGTTCTTTACTCTTGGGCTGACTTGGTTAGTGCCACGGCTAATCGCAATATAGGTGAGGAAGGGATGAGTCTGTGAGAAAGAGGTGGCTGGACTGTTGAGGCTGTCAGCTGGATGGATCTGTGGTTCACTCAATAGGAAGGATGTGTTTTTCTAAAAGAGGAAAAATAACAACTCAACAGTAAACATCCTTAATGTGTGATGGTGGCACTTTCACGTATTTCTCATTGTATAATTCGGCTTTCTGATTTGGTAGCTCTAACTTCGAATACAAATAAGTTTATCTCCTTGTAATTTTATCATGCAATGCTGTAAGTTGCCATGCTCATGCTGCATCTGTGATGTTTCAATAAGTTCTGCTATTAGTTTTTTTGTTTAATTATTGATATCTGTTTTCTTCATAATTATGAACTGCAACAGATACTGTACATATGTATTTGACAATAGCATTTGACTTATCGACTGATGACTGTGTTATTTTTTAGCACCTTGAGATGTTTGGAATACCTGTTCCAAATTATGCTCTTGTAAACAGAGAGTTTGCATTCCAAGAGCTGGATTGCTTTATTGAGCAAGAAGACTATGTTGAAGTTCATGGAAAGCGTTTTTGGAAACCATTTGTTGAGAAGCCAATAGACGGTGAGTCTGTATATTTTCTTGTATGCTTGACATTCAAGCATATTAAATTATTTTCTCTATTGCTTTATTCATGAATACAATTTTGAAATGAAGATCATTGTAAAACACAAAAATAGGGGAAGAGTCGCCGTAATACAAATCTATGTATCTTGACTTATAAGTATAAGAAGGATACAAGGGAATAATTTGTACATAGACCTTCACACATATATACAACTACATCCATGTCTTTTGTACATTAACATTCCTCAAGCTTGAGCATATTTGCCTAGCTTATTACACTAATATTGGACTTTGCAACCATTTATGGACTTTGTGAACAAATATGCTAGCTGATCTTCAGATCTGACTGCAACAAGCTGGTAGCCGCTACATTTTAAGTCATATGTATAGGTAAGACGACAGTTAGGTACATGAGTGACAATTCGATTTCAATGAATGGAAAGGATTGATACGAGATGCATCCTAGGTATAAGGGAGGCTGTTCCGGTGCCTTGGATTACAACTATAGAACCATTTATTAAGACTACATGATATGAGCTGTGGGTATAGGTGGTGAACATCCCAAGCATTAAAGCATAAACGCTCTAGACTGGCCCCGTGTCCATGTCAAACACATTTTGACACAGACGCTTCCTGGACACAACCCAAAATGTTTTGGATACCACCAGGATGAGTCCTGATAATTTTGGTCCTTTTTGCACTTCAGACACACCATATTCGACTCAGACACTCCCTGAATGCATTAGTGTTGTAGGAGCTGCTCAATAGCCAATTTCACTGCAAATGTTGAACTACAACTATTGCTTCTGTTGTAAAGTAAATCGAAGGCTATGCGATACATTTGATAAAAGAAACCTCCTCCTATATATAGGAGGAAGCGTACAAACTTAGGCAAACTTAATGGGCCAAGACACACTTGAACCCATATACAAATAGACCAAACAACTAATTAACTAAATAATAAGACTCTTAGCACCCCCTCAAATTGAAGCATGGGAGAATCCCAAGTCAGCTTGCAAACTGAGAGATAGATAAAAAACCAAAGAAGTAGAAACAAAGATAAGCCAAACCCATACAAGAATATTTCTCCCCCTCAAGATTACAATAAAGAACTCATCACTCAAATACTCCCCTTCAATTAGGTAACCCAAAGTAGGTATGCAAGCAGGCCAAATCTGAAACATGTTGCATGTCGCAGGTACATGTCACAAACAGGTAGCAAAAGCTTCTCACTCAAAAGGATGTGGCATCTGGAGTAGTAGTAGACAACAACAAAAAGGCGTGCTCTCTATCATAGCATTCCACAGATGTTGGGTCAGTCCTAGAGAGTGTTGGGTCATATCAGTAGTAGTCAACACATTTACAAAGCACAAACAAGATCAATGTGCAAACATAGCAAAATATACCAGAGTTTGCTAGAACACAATAGCATAAAGGCAACACGCGCAAGGCACAAACAATTTCAACGTGCAAATAAAGCATGGACAAAAAATAGAAAGTAGATACGACGTAGCCGGATAGAAGACCATCAACTTAAATAAGCAAGCAACAAACATGAAAAGCTCCAGACAGTAAGCTCTCAAATAAGCATGTAAATATCAATACTAGAAGTCCACAAGCTCTTCAAGGATTGCATAAAGATCTAGAAATATATAAAGAGCAGTAAGAAGATCCTCATAGATAATAAAAGCAGAATTAAACTTCCTCTCTTCATCTCATTTCTCCTCTTTTTCCCCCTCACACCAACCATAGAAAGAACCAAGAGTGTGTGGACAATGATAAAAGAATACTTTAGAAAAAAATAGGCCTTAGTAGTGCTAGGTTTTTTTTTTGGGCCCCCCCCCCCCACAATTAGGAGGTCCTACTGCTCTTAGCGGGTGAGAGTCGAGGGAAGGCTGCCTCTCACGGGGGTTCTGGGGTAGAGCCCCTGAAATAAAAAGGCCCACAATGATTTTCAGAGGAAAATCGAGCACAAAAGGCCATTAAATAGAAGAAAGTTCAACCAAAATGTTTGTTGTAGTTTGGAAAAGTGCGTCGATCATGGAATGTAGTAGAAAAGTTGTACACACAACTTTGCGGAGAATGTAGCCACGACTGCCACAAAACTTTTGGAAGGGTTGGAGGTTGGGTTCTCGGTTGGAGGCTCGAGGGTGATATGCAGGGGAAGCCATGTGGGGTGGGATTGGTTTGGACATAGGGGGACTTGTTTGAGGAGGGAGGAGAATTGGCAGCCTGGGTGGAGGGAATTGTAGCAAGAGGACGATATTATCCCGCAGGGGGTTGCGGTATTGCGAGATAACGCAAGGTGGGTGGGGTTCACAACTATGTGGAGGGGCTCTAGCAACAACGACCCTCTGCTCATGGAAGTTAAAGGTTTACACGTGTCCTGAGGGGGCTACAACCCATGCAAGGGAGGTGGTAAGTGAGCCACTTCGGGTTCCAGACTGCATCCGGGCACACACTTGAGGTAGGTGACCACAAGACTGCTGTCGGGGAGTAAAGAACCTACATACGATGACTGAGAACAAGTGTCCAGTGTTTGGGGGTCTGTGTAAGAAGGTAAATGAAATCGCTGCCTCTTTTGGTACTAAAAACATGTGACCCAAAGGGCTTCCTGATCCAGTCTGAGTGCTTAAATATGCCAAAGCGATTCTACAACTCACCACACTCACTAGACATGCACACAACTTTCATGCGGTTGTGTCACTCGTAGGCGATAATGACATGGCCATCCTCAATTAGGTGGCAACACCTAATCGATGACACATTTGCCCACTTGCCACCACTGGAAACTTTATATCGTGTATTGAGTTATTGCACTCAGCCTAGACAAGTATAACACTGCCAAGGAGTGCGATGACACACGAGCAAACCAGAATAGGACGAATAGAATCATGTTTTTTCCCGATAGGTGTGTTGAGTGGTGGTGATCAAGGGTGGTGTTGTTTAGTTGTTATGAATCATAGGGATGTCACTGCTTTTTGGGGAAGAAGGCCTGCGGATGACACACCAAATAGGTAGGGCGGCAGCTCGCCGACTATGAATCTCTCTTTTCTCCTTTTTGTTTCACTACTAGGGTTTAGGATCTCTGCTCCGATACCATGTTGTAAAGTAAATAGAAGGCTATGCGATATATTTGATAAGAGAAACCCCTTCCTATATGTAGGAGAAGGGGGAAGTGTACATACAACAACAAACCCTAATGGACCAAGAAACACTTGGGCCCATATACAAATAGGCTAAACAACTAATTAACTAGATAATGAATTAATGATACTCTCTAACAATTTTAATTGAGAAAAACATAGTGCTGAAATTTAATACAACTCGTAAGTGGAGCTGTTAAAAAGAATCAATGTGAAATCCAAGCTGAATTAGATATTATGAATCACATTATAGTTGGTTGATTGAGTACGAGGAACTCATTTATTTAGTATGAAAATCTACCATATTTACTGCAAAAAAAGAAGCTTTTTAGTTTTCTACTTCATATTGTTTCTACTACACAAACAAAGACACACATATTCATAGTCATTATAGATTACACATATGAACATCATTCTGGATAATTTTTAAATAATTTCAATTAGGACATTCTGCACTTGCATATATGTACACATTATCAAATATTTTCCTATCATCCAATTGCGTGTCATTGTCCTATATTTTCGTGAATTGCCAAATCCCTTGTCCGTGTCTAGAAATGCGTTTGTGCTTCCTTGATCTCAGGTGTACTTGTGACCTGATTGATGGCATATGAATGAAATCAAGAGAGCAAAGCTATTTAGGAATTCTGGGAGACATAATTGATAGGATGTTGCTTGTTGTAAAGCATAGAACCACATTCGTTGATTGCACTCCCCATTAGGAGCAACGGATGCACATTATTTAACTTCTTGGTATATCTGTAACTCTAGCATGTTTCTTGGTATGGCCCTTTCTACCACAATGAGTGCGCTGTGAACTTTTTTGTGGTGAACCATGAACCTCTACTATTGCATCCTTCACATTTGCAATGGCACATGGAAAAAACTAGCTTGAGTCACTATAGAACTAAACTGTGCAACCATGGTAGACTTGTCTTAAACTCGTGGCTGAAGTGTCATGCTCGAGAAAAGCATTTGACACTTGAAAATTGCCCTCAACAGAAGATGGAAGCTCTAGACACAATTTGATTGCAGACTCCTCGTAATCACGTTGAAGACTAACAAGAATCTTTATTATAATCTTTGCTTTTGCATCTTGTGGACATGAGAGGTAGTAAGCTATGCAATTAACCAGTCAGACGTGTAACCTTGCCAAAATACCAAGTCTGTATCTATCCCGTTATTGGAGACCATACCACTTAACCTACTTATCATACATTCATATATATTGTTGGAGAATCAGTGATCCCACTTTTTCTTGCAAGTTTCAAGATGATTTGTCATATCCACTAATTGGTTTCATGGAACTCCATATAATCGACAATTGGTTAGCATCATCTTATTCCCTGTAACAATAACATCAGTAAGAACCACCAATATCTAATAAGATGCTTGTATCCAATTTCGCTTCATCATACTTTTTAAGATATGACAAGGCATCAAGACGCCTTGCTGCACCTACACTGCTTTTTTATGATTTAAATTCCAGCATTATCTATACATGTATAATTTGTGGTTAATGAACTTTATGTACATTTTTATTGTTATATACACATGTTTCGTAGTTATGCTTGGAAATATGAATACATTATCATATACAAATTTGTACATATATACTATAGTCATATGTGGGTACAAAGATATATTAAGTCAACCCTAGATTAAACTCTCAGCCATGCATAACATAATCCAACTACATTCTACTAATGATTATAATGAGTAGTTGAGGGTCCAATAATTTTGAGAAGAGGCTTTGATGCAAGTGCCATAATCTTCTATACATTAACTGACTAAGGAATCAATGATAGCATTCCTGTACATTGAATAGGCAACCATAATCTTTATATAGGATGCTTTTCAGTTTATATAATACATTTTGCAACCATAGTGACAAATTCGGGATTCAACAAATTTTTGACTAGCTAGAAAAAATAATTTGTAAAAAAATCAATAAATTTTGGTAAAAGTTCATTGAATTATTCGGAAATAATTGAGAATAAGTCGGCTATATATACATGTATACACATATATGTATATATATATTTAAAAATGTATATATATATATATATATATATATATAGATATGTATATATGTATGTATATATACATACATATCAAGTACATGTAATTATTAAGGTCACATACCATACAATCTTATGGAGTAAAAAAGTAGGAAAAGAATTAAAGAATAGTTGAGCAATAACAATGAACTGTCGGGAGAGTGGGGGGTTGGAGGTTTAGTGTATATCATGAGTTTTGTGTACATGGTTTGATAAAAAAGGAGCAAGCAACTTAAAAGCGAAAAATAGTGAAAAGTCATGAAGCACTGTGAAAAATTGTATAGATCGTGAAAAAATGGTAAAAGTCTAAACAAGTCGCCAAAATCGGCAATTGGCATATTAATTATACTAAACATTCGGGAGTCTATAAATTCACAAAATATATCGCCAATTTTTCGTAGATTTCGAATACTTTTGTTACTATGTTTGCAACTAATATGGGTATTTAAAATTTCCAACATAAGCAAGAAGGAATTTTGTATAAGTAGCATGATGATTGACATTGCAGTTGAATACCTAATCAGGGTTGAGAATAACTCAACATAGAAATAAGATTTAAGCAATTACCAAACAGAACATTAAAATGATTATCAAGGGTATTAATTTCTAACAATAATATTATAGTGCCACACAGATTAAATACTCAATCTGAGCATTAGGACACTTGTAAAGACATTGATACCTATATATAGGGCTAGAGACCCATAAAGAAACACCTGAGGGGGCATATAAGTCCGGACTAGGTCAAGGTGACATCTAGGTGTTCCTGGGCGTGTGCTGTAGCACATATGCTTCACAATCTGACTTCAATATGAATTCATTTCATATACTGTTGTTATGATCTGATTCTGAATCATGATTGTTGCTTAACTGGAAGAAGACATATCCTTCTATCCAGACATACTGATTGAACAACCTCTTAACTATCAAACAAGAGTTGCAGCATACTATTATGAAGATAACTTGGTTTTGACAGTGCTGGCCATAGGACCTAAAGAAATGAGGGACGACCCTGAGTATGAGAGTCTTAAGGAACATGGCCGCGACACTGTACAACGTCTTGTATCTCTAATGACACCTTAGTCAACACAAGGGTTATGGATGTGCATGCTTGTCATGCTGCGATCTTGATGACCAAGTCAAGATCTCCGAGAAGCCAATGACTTTCCAGAATAGGAATACTGTGAAGAAGTGACCAAATTAGAGACGTTGTAGGATGTTGGGCACAAGAGGCTGTAATCTTGATGACCTCAATGTTGTCTGTAGCTATAGGGGGGCTGTAGCCACCGAGACCGTCAAGGTCACACCAACAAGATTACGGAAAGCTGTTAGGGTAGGCGACTCTGATGAATCTGACAACCACTGGAGACTGGGGTGAAGTGAATGGTGGCTGCAGTAAGGGCACGATTAACAACATAAGGACATAGAGTTGGCTTAGCTAGGTATGTATTCCCGCGAATCTATTACTATGAAATGGAAGAATAGGGGAAGAACTGATGTAACACCCTTTGATGTATCATGACTTGCATTTTTAAGAAGAGTGCAAGGGGACAATTTATACACAAACCCTCACACACGCACACAACTAACATGTTTTTTTCACATTATAGGAACAATTATATTCAGTTTATCACCAATTGACAATTCCCTTGTATTATATGTATAGTTAACGTGTCAAAAAAGTGAGAAGCAAGCGGATGTGACCATTCAAGTGCCAGATGGACATTTTTGTTCTTCCAGAAAGTGGTAGATTCAGTTTGATTATAGTGTTTCATGTATTTTGGACTTCTATACATAGCTACACCCTTGGTACTAAACATCCTCGACATCCGACCATATATCCTCGATGTTCCATATGTCTATGCCTGTCGATGTCGAAACATGGTAAACTTCCATACCCATTGGTTGCCTACGCGTTGATGTGTGTCACTGAATTCAACTTAGTTGGTGATGAAATCGACCCAGATAGTTCAAAACCGCACATCTTCTCGATGATCTTTGTAGTTAATATTGTTGCACACATAGTGAAGGCATAAAAGAACTTATAGGAAACCATTTTTTTCATCAAGATGACAATTTCCTTGGTTTCCAACTAAATATGAATGATAAGTTTATTCCTCTGCTAGATTTGTACGAGTTTTGCAAAACTTGGTGTAGGCATGATTACCATTTCACCTCTCTTACTTTTTCCCCTCTTTACAAATTGAAGTATTTATAATAAACTCATATTTTCCAATTCTAGAATGTGATTCAATTGGGATTTCTGTTGATACAGAGCACCACATCTATAGAACAGATTCAAGTTCGAAACATTTCATATAGAATATCATAGATGGAGTATGTGTTTGATTTTTTATGCCAAATCTCTCACAAACTCATTGTCTTTTAGCTTATTTTGTGTCGAAGTGTTAATCCACAACTTCCTCAAAGTTTTCTTACATTTTCCACAAACTTCCACTTCCACACCTGTCGAAGTTGACATTAAGACGACTTCTTGTACATTTGTATGTGATTGTGTTTTTCTACATATGTAAACCTATATGGATGGCTAATATATAAACATATATTTTTGTTTTTAATCTAAATTTGATGAAACCTATCAATTTCCATCATGAAATCAATATTATTAGCTTAATTTTTGTCAAAGATGCGTCGAAGTTTGGATTTAAAAATCCTCGAAGTTTCCTCAATGTTTCTACAAATTTCCACTTCCATACCTGTCGAAGTCGACCCAAAGTCGAAATCCTGTTCCATGGCTACACCCTGCTAACAGTCTAAAATGTGTAGTCTGAAAATCAATATAGTTCAATGGATATACACATTACAAGTAAGAGAGAATACTACATTATTACAACAATTTACACTGAGGCTAATTGAAATATTGTTACTGCAACGTGACCATATTTGTATGTATATTGTAACTATGATAAGTTGGTAACGAATATATAGTAACTGCATCATTACCTAGTGTAGAAATAACAATCATTTAGCAATATAGTAACAGTGTGGTGAGATTGAAACTTTTGTGTAAAAAACACACACGTACAACCCCCTCCCCCCTCAACAATGCCTGTACACAGACACATACACACAATATATATATATATTTATATATGAAATATTACGTGCGTGTGAGAAGAGATGAGGAGGAGAGGAGACAGACACCGAGAGATTAGTCGACTGCAAGGAGCAGCTTTCTTGAGAGGGCAATAGCCGTCTCTCCTTGTTTTTATATATTAGGGTAAGATACATTGTGGTACAAAGAAGAAAATAAGAGAAAAACAATAAAACAAGTAATATAGTAAAGATAGAACCAGGAGACGAGTCGTCAATTTTCGCTACTGATCAACTCTCGATACCATCGACAAGACTTTCGATGGTATTGACGGAATGCTCTTCTGTTGCTGTGATAAAGTCGATACCATCGACCCCCTGTCGATAGTATTGACGGAGATGCAGGTTGTTTCACACTCCCCCTCAAGCTGGAGAGTACACATCGTGTATGCCCAGCTTGCCACATAATCTCTGAAAAGCTGCTGGACCCAAAGGCTTTGTCAAGATATCCGCCAGTTGATCTTCAAACTTGACGTATGGTGTCACAATAGTACCATCTTTGATTTGATCACGAATAAAATGGCAATCAACTTCTATATGCTTTGTACGCTCATGAAAGATAGGATTCCTGGCAATGTGTATAGCAGACTGGTTGTCACACTTGAGCTCCATAGAAGACATAATAGTGATTTTTAACTCAGAAAGAACAGATTTGACCCATTGTAGTTCACAACATGCATGGGCCATAGCACGGTATTCAGCCTCAGTGCTGGATCTAGCTACCACATGCTGCTTTTTGCTTTTCCAAGTAATCAAATGATCACCTAGAAAGGTACAGTAGCCTGATGTAGACCGTCTATCAGTACGATCACCAGCCCAATCTGCATCTAAATATCCTATGAGAGTCAAAGTAAATGGAGTCACCTTGGGTTTAGAATAAGCGATCCCCTTACCAGGAGCACTCTTCAGATATCTCAAAATCCAGCAAACTGCTGTCCAGTGTGACTATCGTGGTGAGTGCATGTGCTGACTCACGACGCCTACATCAAAAGAAATTTCAGGTCGTGTAATAGTCAGATATATTAGCTTGCCAACTATTCTCCTGTAATATCCTGGATCTGAGTATTCAACATCATCAACCGTCTCCTTGATGTGATAATCCATAGGAGTAGATACCGATTTAGATTCAGTCATGCCTGTCTCCTGTAGTAAGTCAAGCACATATTTCTTCTGAGATAGGTTGACGCCTGCATGAAATCTAAGCACCTCAATGCCCAGAAAATATCTCAGTTTACCCAAATCCTTCGTTTGGAAGTGTCTCTGCAACCCTTCCTTCACACAAGATATGCCTGTAGAATCACTGCCAGTAATCACTATGTCATCAACATATACAACAATAATGATAGAGCCACAAGAAGAGCTAGAGTAGAATAAAGAGTGATCAGTCATGGAGTGAGAAAAACCCATATGGAGTACAACCTCACTGAATTTGTCAAACCAAGCTCGAGGAGAATGTTTCAGCCCAAATATGGCTTTCTTCAATTTGCACACCTTCTGACACTCCCCCTGAGCAACAAACCCAGGAGGTTGCTCCATATATACCTCTTCCTGTAGGTCACCATGTAGAAAGGCATTCTTAACATCAAGCTGAAATAGGGGCCAATCAAAGGTAGTAGCCAGAGAAATAATAATCCGCACAGAATTTAGACGAGCTACTGGAGAAAAGGTCTCAAAGAAATCAACTCCATAGGTCTGTGTGTAGCCTTTTGCGACAATCTGGCTTTCAACCTCTCAACTGATCCATCTGGATTATGTTTGATGGTGAAAACCCATCTGCAACGCACTGCTTTCTTCCCTGTAGGTAAGTCAACAAGATCCCATGTGCCATTATGCAAAAGAGCTGACATCTCAAGCTGCATTGCCTGTTTCCAGCCACTGTCCTTCAGAGCATCATAGTGATTCCTTGGTATATCAACAGAATCAATCCCAATAGCAAATGCGCAGGCTTGCTTAGATAAGTGGGACAGACAACACACATTTGTAATAGGATGTCTAATAGTACAAGAACGAGTACCTTTCCGAACAACAATAGGAAGATCAAGATCTGATGCTTCTGCAGGAATCTCGTGAGTAGAAGACGATGAGGAAGGCTCAGGGACTGGTGTCGCTACCTCTTCTGGATCTTGTCTGCCTCGCCTACTATAAACATATGGGTACTGCTGAATAACAGGCCTGTCAGTTGCCTGTTCGTCCTGAATAAAAGTATAATCAGGAATGATGGGTGGCGCTCCCTCACTTTGCACAGATGGTGCCACTCTCTCTGAAAATCTGGTGGCACTCCCTCTCTCAACTGCTCCCCCTTACTCATAGCATCGGAGAAATATGGAGTGGTCTCATGGAAGGTAACATCCCTAGACACAAACATGCGACGAAGACTAGGACAGTAACACTTGTATCCTTTGCTAGTACTAGAATAACTAAGGAACATGGTTTTAATAGACCTAGGAGAAAGTTTGTCAGCCTTAGGGTCAAAATTATGGACAAAAGAAGTGCAACCAAACACTCTAAGGGGAACAGAGAAGGGCTGATCTGTGGGTCGTAACACAGAGAAAGGAGTTTGTCCTTTAAGAACAGAGGATGGTTGTCTATTAATTAAGAAGCAAGCGGTTAAAAGAGCTTCAGACCAGAATTTCTTAGGCACATTGGATTGAAGCATGATCGAACGAGCAATATCAAGAAGATGGCGATTTTTCCTCTCAGCCACCCCATTTTGCGAGGGGTGTGAGGACAAGATGTGCGATGGATCATGCCCACAGAACTGTAAAAATCAGACATAGCCTTTTGAACATACTCTAAAACATTATTAGATTGGAGAGTTTTTATATTGCAGTCAAACTGAACCTTTATTTCTTTATGAAAATGTTTCACAATAGATAGCACAGACTCTCAACTTTTGAGAAGATAGATCCATGTCATGCGGGAAAAATCATCCATAGAGGAAATAAAATAACGAAAACCATTATAACTCTGGTCTTTAACAGGACCCCATACATCACTGTGGACTAACTCAAAAGGACAAGATGTCCGCTTATTGACACGATTGGGATAAGACAACCTATGATGTTTTCCTAGCTGACATGACTGACACTCTAAAGATGACACTTGGGACAACTCAGGTTCCCGCAGGCTCTCTAACGATGGATGTCCATATCTGCAATGCTATAGTAAGGGGGAACCACTCAACAGAATGGATGGAGCTGGAGCAGATACTGAGCGAGGCAGTCTGTCACCGTTGAAAAGGTAGAGATCACCTTTTCTAGGCCCCCCACCAATCGTCCTCATACTCTTGAGATCCTGTAAAACAAAACAAGAAGGCCCAAACGTTACCGTACATTTTACAGTGTCAATCAATTTTGCAACAGAAAGAAGATTAAAAGGAAACTCAGGCACAAAGTGTACAGATTTAAGATCAATCTTGGGTGTTAGATGGACAGATCCACTAGCTAGCACTCTCCTCACTGAACCATCTGTCAGTGTGACAGATTGGTGAGGGATATACGAGTCAATAGATTGGAGCAATCTCTTCATACCAGTCATGTGCTATGACGCTCCAAAGTCAACCACCTAAGACGAAGTAGAGCCAGAAGTTATGAGAGATGTAACTTGATTACCCGCAGTAGATGCCAGGTTTGCTGATGATAAAGATGAAGATCCCACACTCATGTGCTGTGTAGCCTGAATGAACCGATCATACTCCTCCTGAGTAAGAGTGATGCCGGTCCCAGAATTGGTGCCCACAGTTGAAGACAGAGAGGAATCTATAGAGGTGGCACAATGTGCTGCCTTCACAGGAGGTGCAACAGGTCTCCCATGTTTCTTCCAACACTTCTCCACTGTATGTCCCGGTTTGTCACAGAAAGTACACTTAGGACGTGTCCCACGTCCTCTGCCCATACCAGGTCGTCCTCCTCTCACCGCAACAGCTACGGATGCATGAGACTCCCCAGAAGATATAGTAGAGACAGGATTAACAGACTCAAAAATAGACTGTTGAATTCTCGAATAGGCTTCCACAAGACTTGGCAATTTATCAGAAGCTAGAATGACACTCCTGACAGAACCGCAATTGGGATTAAGCCCGGATCAAAATTTAGCAATAACCAGGTTGTCTCTGTCTTTGATCTATGCAACAACTGTCACAGGATGATAGTAGCTCAGCTCTTGAGCAAGTGCCTGAATAGCTCCAAAGTATTCCTCAAGAGATCTATCATCCTGCAGACGATCATATATCATGAATTGCCGAAGAGCATTCTTCTCCTGAGAATAGTGCTGCTTCACTGCGTCCCATATCTCTTTAGCTGTAGTATAGAACATAAACCTAGCCGCAATTGCAGGTTCCATACTATTCCATAACCAAGTCTTTACAAGACTGTCATGACACTTCCATTCAGCGTATCCTTTATCAGTAGAGTCCAGGGGACCCGAGTCAACATGTCTCGCCTTGTCGCGAGATTCCAAGACAGTATGAACAACGTTCATCCATAGTAGATAGTTTTTCCCGTTGAGCTTGATGGAGGGGATAAGAGACGCCTCGCTGTAGGGAGTTTTGGTGTCCTCCATTGTAGACGGAAACTTAGTGGCGGATTGATACAGGTCACAGAGAAAGCTGAGGTGACGAAGAGATATACGTCATGGAGATAGATGAGGTGACAAAGAGATACACTTCACAACACAAAAAAACACGGATAAATGCGTTACTGACGCGTTCACAGCCTCCAATCGATTTTCCTAATCACACATGGAGGATATGTGATTAGGAGAGCACTTTGGAAGAGACGAGTCCCTCGGATTGGGCTTTAGATAGCCGTTGGATCACCCGGAAACTTCCAAACAGTAGTTCCGGCTCCTGAGAACTGGCTGAAAATTGTTGTAAATCAACTGGAAGCTTGCTAGCGGCTCCGGTCCTTGGTGGCTAGATCTACAACAGCGAGGGAAAGCTGCTATCGATCCAGCGATGAAGACGGCTAGCGGATGCTAGCCCAGGAGCACCTGCGCCGGCGACAGACTGCTATTCCTGCCGGCCCGACGGCCGAGGTGGCCGCGGCGCCTGGAGAAGTTGGGCGGCGACGACGGATGAGAAGGAGAAAGGAGACGGGGAGGTTGTGGTAGCGGCTTGTTGAGGAAGCGGGGCGGCGGATCAAAGCTGCTCTGATACCATGTGAGAAGAGATGAGGAGAGGAGACGAACATCGAGAGATTAGTCGGCTGCAAAGAGCAACTTTCTTGAGAGGGCAATAGCCGTCTCTCCTTGTTTTTATATTAGGGTAAGATACATTGTGGTACAAAGAAGAAAATAAGAGAAAAATAATAAAACAAGTAATATAATAAAGATAGAACTAGGAGATGGGTCGTCAATTTCCGCCACTGATCAACTCTTATCGACGGAATGCTCTTCTGTTGCTGTGATAAAGTCGATACCATCGACCCCCTGTCGATAGTATCGACGGGGGTGCAGGTTGTTTCACAGTGCGGATGTGAAAACCATCTCACACATGATGTTGAACTGCTGCCCGATCTCCATGAATTGTGAGGCGGTATTTACTTGACCACCAGGGGAAACAAGTTGCTCAATAGTTGTTTTCTTTTCGTTGTGTCTCCCTCCAGGGGGGGAGTGTAGTGTGTTATCTCGCACATGCTGGTTGAGGTCGCCATCCGGCAATTTAGCAGCTTCATTGATCAACACCAGTCAGTGACGCACACACACACATGATATATGATCACCATATATATGTATATATATACAGGAATAAATATCAGAATCTATGTGTGTACACATAACATCTGATCTTTATTCCTGTATCTGCCAGTGCATTAAAAACGGCTCAGACATCTGCTTAATCGGCTAAGATCCTCAGCCACCTAATTTAGCCCCTAGGCGCCCATTAAGAATTTGAACATAATTGCCCACTTTTTTCCCACCTCACCCGCTTTTTCCCTACTTTTTGCTCATTTTTCCCGCTTTTTGCCTGCTTTTTTAAAAAATGCTACTGTAAGCATGTAACATTAATTAATTACATAGTCCATGTAGTGTCAACTATAATATATGAAACTTGTATACATTAAATGTTCTATGATATAGCTAGTCCTAATTTAGAATGCATACTTTGTGTGTAAGCTGTAATAATAGGTTATTGCTGTAATGCATCTAAGTAAATATCATATTACTCTTGTAAACGTAGATGCCGCAAAGCTGCGTGCAATGCAGTGTGTGAGAGGGTCCATGAGCCCTCTCCTTTTTATTAATAGAAGAACTGGTGAAATTACATAGAGGTCCAACAATATATGGAAAATACAAAAATAGAATATAGATGAATATAATGAGATATATTAACACTCCCTCAAGCTGGAGCGTACACATCGATTATGCCCAACTTGTTGCAAAAATTCTGAAATACTGCCAGATTCAATGGCTTTGTTAGAACATCTGCAAGTTGATCTTTAGATTTAACGTGAGGAGTCACAACAGTACCATTCTTGATCTGATCTCTGATGAAGTGACAATCAACCTCTATATGCTTAGTACGTTCATGGAAGACTGGGTTCTTGGCAATGTAGATTGCAGCTTGATTATCACATTTGAGCTCTATATGAGACAATAGGAATCTTTAATTCATAAAGAACAGATTGAACCCACCGCAACTCGCAACAAGCATGAACCATTGCTCGATACTCAGCCTCTGTGCTAAATATTGCCATAACATTCTGCTTTTTGCTTTTCCAGGTGATAAGGTGATTTCCTAGAAACATGCAAGATCCAGAAGTTGACCTCCTATCATTCAGATTACCAACCCAATCTGCATCTGCATAACCAGTAAGAACAAGAGTAGACCAGGTGCACCTTTCAGATATCTCAGAATACGGTAGACTGCCATCCAATGTGACTGTTGTGGTGAGCTCATATGCTGACTCACCACTCCTACAACAAAGGAAATGTCAGGGTGAGTAACTGTCAGATATATCAGTTTACCAACAACTTTTCTGTAATATCTCGGATCTAGATAATCAATATCATCAGTCGTCTGCTTCACATGATAGTCCATAGGAGTAGACACCGACTTTTATTCACTCATACCTGCTTCCTGCAGTAAATCAAACACATTTTCTCTGAGACAAATAAGTACCTACATGAGATCTAAGTACTTCAATGCCTAGAAAATATCTCAATTTGCCCAGATCCTTTATATGAAAATGCCCCTGCAATCCTTCTTTCACACGTGATATGCCTGTAGAATCACTGCCGGTGATAACTATATCATCAACATATACAACAATAATAATGGATCCAACAGAAGAGCTAGAATAGAATAAGGAGTGATCAGTCACAGAACGAGAGAAGTCCATCTTTAGTACAACCTCACTGAACTTATCAAACCAAGAGCTAGGTGATTGTTTCAACCCATAGATTGCTTTCTTCAATCTGCACACTTTCTGACACTCCCCCTGAGCAACAAAACCAGGAGGTTGCTCCATGTACACCTCTTCCTGTAGATCACCATGGAGAATAGGCATTCTTGACATCAAGCTGAAAAAGAGGCCAGTCAAAAGTAGTAGCCATTTAAATAAGAATCCACACTGAATTTAAACGAGCCACTGGTGAAAAGGTCTCAAAGAAACCAACTCCATATGTCTGAGTGTAACTTTTTGCAACCAATCTAGCCTTCAACCTTTCAAGTGAACCATCTGGATTATGTTTTATTGTGAATACCCTCTGCATCCCACAACATTCTTATCAGGAGGTAAATCAATAAGTTCCCAGGTGTTGTTATGTAGAAGAGCAGAGATTTCCATATGCATTGCCTGTTTCCAACCAATATCTTTCGTAGCATCAAATGATTTCTTGGAATGACCACAAAATCAATTCCAAGAGCAAATGAACGTGCCTTCTTAGATAATTTTGACAAACAACACACATTTGCAATAGGATGTTGGATAGTACATGTACGAGTACCTTTGCAAACAACAATGAGAACATCAAGGTCAGATGGTTCTTCAGAAATTTCTTAAGTAGAGGAAGATGGGGAAGGCTCAGAGACTGGAGTCGCTACCTCCTCTGGATCCTGTTTGCCTCGTCTGCTGTAAACGTGTGGATATTACTGAATTAATGTATCATCTGCTGGCTGCTTCTCCTGAACTATAGTATGGTTAGGAATGGTAGGTGACACTCTCTCACTCTGGTGTGGTGGTGGCACTCTCTCACTGATGTCTGATGGTGGCACTCTTTCACTTTCACACAATTGCCCCCCCCACTGGGAACACTAGTGAAATATAGTGTGGATTCATGGAAAGTTACATCCCTAGACACAAACATACGACGGAGACTGGGACAATAACACTTGTATCCTTTGCTAGTGTTGGAGTACCCAAGAAAAAGTGTCCTAATAGATCTAGGAGATAACTTATCAGCCTTAGGATCAAAATTGTGGACAAATGAAGTACAACCAAACACTCTGAGGGGAACAAGAAAGGGCTGATCTTTGGGACGTAAGACAGATAACGGAGTACGTCCTTGAAGCACCGAAGAAGGTTTCCTGTTGATAAGGAAACAAGCAGGAAGTAACGCATCAAAGCAGAATCTCTTAGGAACATTAGATTGAACCATAATTGTCCTGGCAATATCAAGAAGGTGGCATCTCGTTATAGATGGTAGATGCCTTGGTGTCCTCCATGATTCAATGGAGAGATAGGGTGATGGAGTGATACACGTCACCAAAAGGATTGAGCGACGGAGAGATACACGTCACGTTAAAGGATTTGATCGTGTCTGACGCATCCACAGCCCCCAAACGAAAATTCCCTAATCACACATGGAGGAGATGTGATAAGTAATTTCCTACGTAACGACGAACCCTTCGATATGAAATTTAATGCTCCGTTTGATCAACCAAAGGGGCCCTGCAACCACGGCCTTTGGAACTGGCCGGAGAAGAGAGAGGGGAGGGGGCTGCTGGCTGCTGCTACACCTGCCCTTGGTTAGAGGCTGCTGCTGCTGCCTTGAGCCGCCGGCCTGCTGCTGTCCTTTGCTGACGACGGCGGTGGCCTGGAGGGGGGGAACTTGGAGAGGAACCCTAGGAGCTTTTCTGCTCTGGTACCATGTAAACGTAGATGTCGCAAAGCTGCGTGCAATGCAGCGTGGGAGAGGGTCCATGAGCCCTCTCCTTTTTATTAATAGAAGAACTGGTGAAATTACATAGAGGTCCAACAATATATGGAAAATACAAAAATAGAATATAGATGAATATAATGAGATCACTGTATTAAAAAATGGCCCAGGCGGCCGCTTAATCGGCCAACACCCTCAGCCACTTAATTTAGCCTCTAAGCGCCCAATTAATCGTTTTGAAGAAAATCGCCCGCTTTTTGTCCGCTTTTTTCCCGCTTTTTGCCCGCTTTTAAAAAAAAATCTACTGGAAGCATGAAACATTAATTAATTACATGGTCCAAGTAGTGTTGACTATAATTTATGAAACCTGTATGCATTTAAGTGTTCTATGATATACCTAGTCCTAATTTAGAATGCATACTTTGTGTGTAAGCCCTAATAATAGGGTACTTCTGTAATGTGTCTAAGTAGATATCATATTAGTCTGTTATACTTCTAAAGCATGATTTATTTTACTGATTTCCTTGCTGCTTTCAGTGATTACTGATTGGGACTACTGACTAGCATTACTTTTTTGGTGCAATACTAATTAATTGTTTCCTAGTAAAGTATTAAATCAATAATTGATAGTTTGTTATTTACAATATTACTGATCTGCTTGCTGATTATAGTGATTAGAAATATTGAGTAGTAGAAAAGCATTGATTAATACTTAGTTAATTACTGATTTGCTGATTAGATATGTGTAAAAGTTCCTTAGAAATATAATTTTTATATACACATAATTTTGTGTAAAATATATAAGCATTTAGGCACCCGCTTTTTCAAAAATCGCCCGCTTAATCGCCCGCCTACCGCTTAATCGGTTACAAGGTGCCGTTCGCACGCCTCCCGCTTCCCGCTTTTTAATACATTGAATGAGATATATTAACAACTGTATTATACTTCTAATGCATGATTAGTTCTACTGATTTCGTTGCTGCTTTCAGTGATTAATGATTGGTACTACTGGTTAGTACTACTTTAGTGATTACTTTAAATCAATAATTCATAGTTTGTTATATACAATTACTGATCTGCTTGCTGATTTTAGTGATTAGAGATACTGATTAGTAGTAAAGTATTGATGAATACTTAGTTAATTACTGATTTGCTGATTAGATATGTATAAAAGTTCCTTAGAAATATATTTTTATATACACATACATGTAATTTTGTATAAAAATATATAAATTTAGGCACCCACTTTTTCAAAAATCCCCGCTTAATCGCCCGCCAACCGCTTAATCGGTTACAGGGTGCTATCCGCACGTCTCCCGCTTCCCGCTTTCTAATACACTGGTATTTGCATATTTTGGTACTTATCCAATAACCTTCATTGTTAGACATTAATATATTATATGATTTAAATTAATCTATTCATTTTAATATAAGGATGATAGTGAAAACTATGAATAGAACAATATTTCATATAATTAAAAGTTCCTTAGAAATATATTTTTATATACACATACATGTAATTTTGTATAAAAATATATAAATTTAGGCACCCACTTTTTCAAAAATCCCCGCTTAATCGCCCGCCAACCGCTTAATCGGTTACAGGGTGCTATCCGCACGTCTCCCGCTTCCCGCTTTCTAATACACTGGTATTTGCATATTTTGGTACTTATCCAATAACCTTCATTGTTAGACATTAATATATTATGTGATTTAAATTAATCTATTCATTTTAATATAAGGATGATAGTGAAAACTATGAATAGAACAATATTTCATATAATTAAAATAAAATTGGATATTGGATAGAAATATACATTGATGAAGCAGCATACCTATCAACGAGAAGCTGGTAACCAAACATCCTTGGATGTTGCTCGACAGAACTGAGAACAGAAACAGATCATCTCTTAGAAAGTGACCTACTAAGTGGCCAAAGACAGACAATTAGGTGGATCTGGCCCCAAACAGCGGCTCCTAATTGCAGTTGCCTAGCCTTACCACTTGAGACTCGAATTAGGCAGCCAGAGGCTTTGTTTGCATAAATGTCCCCCTGGGCCATTTTTAAACATTATAATATTTATATAGAAATGCATTTATGTACCCTGTTTATGTCCTTTGTAGAAAGCTAATTTGGTCTATTTCATTAATATCTCATTGCCGTACATAATGAAGTTTTAATGGCACAGATGGGGAACATAATACATGGCAACTACCTCCCTGTATTCAAATTGAGTAAAAGGTGTTACTCTTTTGTTTTTCTAATGTCATATGATTGAATTATACTCTTAATTTTGAAGCATTGAAAGGATTAAAATTGGTATTACTTATCTAAAGAAAAAAGTAATTTGTAATTGAATCCTTGATTTACTATATGTGAAACAAAAACGCTTGTTTGACTACAAGAAAGGAGATGAGTATTTTCCTACAATCGTTTTATAGTTTTACTTCATACACAATATTAACACGAATTCACAAAGTCTTACTAAGTTGTGTTGCTTCTGCCCTTCTAATCAAAAGGCACATAATAACTATATAGGCATTGCAAAGGAATGATACACATATGAAGCTCTGAATTTATTCTTATTACTGCATAATGAGTGCTATTTATCACTTTATGCTTTATGTCTTGAAGTTTTTACACTCATAATTCTTGCTGTGATCTTATCTACATACAGATTTTCCATCCAGCAAATTTGCTTCCATGACATTATTTGAAGGAAACAAGTTTTTGATCCCATTATGAAGTTCAGCATTTGAAATCGTCACCTTGATCCCTGCTTTTACATGTTCATAATGCTCTTTGCAGTTTATAGTCTCAAGATAGTAAATTATTGTTGAAATACAATGAGTTAATGCACAAGTATATGTCAAGCCCTGAATTTCTCCATTCTTACTTGTTTATAATTACTTCAGGGGATGATCACAGCATAATGATTTATTATCCAAGTTCTGCAGGTGGAGGCATGAAAGAGCTCTTCCGTAAAGTATTACTCTATTTTTTCTTCTAATTTCAGTTTGTAAGCAATAATGTTAGAAACTTACAGGATGCTGAATTCCTGGGGCTTTGGATCGTTATGCAGTTATTTTATCTACGACCACTATCTCCTGCTTGAATAGGAAAGGCCCATAACAACCCTTGTGAGAGCTAGGTGTGGACATGATTTGGCTTTGTTGGACCTGGTTTGGGCCTGAAATCAGAGAGAGAATGATGTTCCCTCTTTGAAATTTACAAAACTGAACGAGCTGAGCAGTAGGATCAGTTTGTGCCAAACAGAACTAACTGTATCTTTTTCTGGCAAATAAATTGTATTTGAAATGATATTGTGAATGATCTTAGACACAATTTATTAAATGAAATCATTAAGAACTGAAGTAAGTTGGTTACATCGTTTACACCTATATGTATTTCTGGATGTCAGGCTTGCCTTTCTGCTCCTCTTCATGTATATACTTTTCCATGACCATAATTATCTTTTTAGTCAAACGCCATGTAACTTGTTTTCTCCCACGCTTCCCTGGCAACTATAAATAAGCGTGGTCTCTATCAATTCTAAACACACAAACACATTCTCACATGGTATCATAGCAATAGGCAGATGCAGATTAGAAACCTCCTTAATTCCAGAACTTGATGGATGATCAACTGACTGTCCAAACTGCATGGCAGGGAAAGAATCATGTTGAGATGGTCTCTGGCCACGACGAAAATATGGTTGAACCACTAGTGGGGTAGATGTTTAAGAAGAAGGTTATGGGTCAACTAGAAAAAATAAGAATAGGAAGAGGAGGATTTCAAGTTGAAAGGGTAAACATTGAGAAATGACTCCACAAAGTTTGAAAGAGGCAGGAGCGGGAGAGCATCCTGACAGGGTGACCGAGGGTGAAGAGCCATATCCTGGGGAAAAAATGCTGGATGCTTCGTCGATTCTCAGCAAGGAGGCTCCATCGGACCTCCCTTTCATCGTCTAATCTCTTCAAACCTAGCAAGGAAGGAGGAGAAAGGCTCAGGTTGATCCCCATTGAAGCCACCGACTGGAAGTTGAGATACCCAATGTCAAGTAGTAAAGAATGTGGAAAAGTGGAAGAATGCTGTTTCTGGTTCTGTTGTGGACCTCAAAGTTCATTTGCCTAATCTCGTTAGACATCTCGGTTGGCTATGGAAGCTCAAGGGAAGCATCAAAATCTTTGCAAGGAGTCATGGTAATGTAAAACTACGGCTATTTAAAAATAAACTAGGCAATGACTAAAATGATAATTCTCATTCATAAATTGTGTGTCTACATGGATGCCCATAGAGCCTTTATATAGGCTTCTAAAAGAAAGACTAAACACACGATAGCCAATGTGGGACTAAAACCACATGACTTTAGTCACTTTACAAAAACCCATAAGAAGAGAAAAGACATAATAAAATAAAACATGCCAATAAAGCCTAACTAATGACACGACGACGCCTACGCTCATAAGTGCATAAAGGTGGGGCTTGTCCTACATCACATGGCTTCTTCATTATTTGTTTCTTGGAAGAATCAAATCTGTCTCATGCCCTAGAGTATGGACTCTAGTTTGTCAAAGGTAAACCTATGATCTTAAAGCCTTGGCAAATTGGGGTTAAACTTGAGAAGAAAATCTTAGATTCAGTTCTAGTCTGGGTCAGATTTCACAACCTACTGCTCGAACTATGAGGTGGGGATAATATGTTTTTGCGAATGGGGTGTTTCCTAGGCTCGTCGATTGATACTGATAAAGCTACAAGAACTGCTCTAGATTGGAATATTCCAGGGTATAATTTCTCAGGTCAATTGAATAGGAATTTCTGCCTTCTATCACTAATCAGCAAAACATATTATCATGATCTCATATGAGTGAATTTCTGAATAGTGTTCTAAGTGTGGCATCTTTGGCCATGAATTGGTGAGTTTTCCTGCTCTGAAGCCTGTTAAGCTGAAAATTTCTCAAGTGAACCTATGGAGGTGCTTAAAGATCTTAATAAACCCATGGAGGAGATGCCCACATCTTCGGAGGTACTGAATGGTACACATAAAGTTATGTCTGAAAGAGAAATTGATATTTGCCTTGAAACTATCAATTACTTACTAACTAAGATGCAGAAGGCTTTATTTGATCCTAGCAGGAATTCTTCCTCGGTTTCTAAGGCCTCATCTCAAGATTTGGCTCCTGGCATTGCTGTCAATCAGAAATCCAGGAAGAATGAAGTATCAAACCAGGACATTGTTTCATTCATTAGTAAATTGAAGAAGGTTCAATAAAGACAGCTATAAACTTAGTCCCCCTGGCGCTGTTACCCCAACTAGAAAGCATGCTCCTCTGTTAGATGGGGAGGGTTTTCAGGAAGTGGTGCCTAAGGCCAAAGGTCCTCCGAGAGGTGCTACAAAGACGAATAAAAGCAAGAGGATGTTTTCTGATGAATAAAGCTTCATATCTCCAAACAAAATTCCAAGAGTTAATGTATTCTGATGAAGAAGGGAAGCTATGACTGAAGCTAGCAGGTTACTAGTCACCAATGTTGCCAATGGATAATAGGATTTTGATTACATCTTGGAATGTGAGAGTCAATAACAATTTCCATCAATCCAGAGTTCAAGAAGAGTTGAAAAGAGTCCGATGTTTTCATTTTCTCTTTGAAATCAAGTTGAGATGGATGAAAATTTATTAAGGTTATTGAAAGATATCGGCCTAACTGTAAATGGTTGGTTAATCATGACTGACACCCTCCGGGTAGAATTGTTATTCACTTATACTGTGAGACCCTATTAGTGTTGATATCAATCGCTTGGAGAATCAGACCAACAAGTATCTTGTCTAATGATTCTGTTTGTTTCCTTGCTGTACCAGTGTATGGTTTCTAGAAGTTGGCAACGAGATTGCTTATTATTGGATAATTAAAAAGAATACATTAGGCTCTCTTTTATAAGACAAGAGAGTGTACATGATTTAGAGATAACCAATATGGGATAAAGAGTAAAAGAGAAAAGACGATAAGCAAAATACACTAAGTAAAGAAAAGCAGTAAAGTGTATATACTAATACTCCCCCTCAAGCTGGAGCGTAGATGTCAATCATGCCCAGCTTGGATGTCATAGTAGCAAATCTCGTCTTTGGAAGAATCTTTGTGAAAATGTCAGCCACCTGATCAGAAGTAGGGATGTAGGGAGTGGATATCTGGCTAGATAAGACAGCTTCGCGAACAAAATGGCAGTCCACCTCAATGTGTTTAGTTCGCTCATGAAAAGTGGGATTACTGGCAATAAACGTAGCAACTTTGTTATCACAATACATCGAAATAGGAGAGGAGTCAGAAACACCAAAATCCTTCAGCAGGCTCCGAATCTAGAATAGCTCACAAGTAGTATGCGCCATGGCGCGATATTCAGCTTCAACACTTGAGCGAGCAACCACAGTCTGTTTCTTGCTTCGCCAAGTAACAAGGTTTCCTCCCACAAATGTACAGTAGCCAGAAGTGGAGCGTCGGTTAAGCTTGCTCCCAACATAGTCAGAATCAGAATAACCAAGGAGTTTACAGTGACCATGTTTCTTATATAGCAGGCCTTTCCCAGGAGAGCTCTTCAAATATTTAAGAATGTGGCAAACAACCTCCCAGTGACATTGCCGGGGTTTATCTAGATATCTACTAACAAGCCCGACAACAGAAGTAATATCAGCTCGTATAACAGTCAGATAAATAAGCTTACCAACCATGCGTCGATACTGATGATGGTCAGGATAGGCAGGAGAGTTCTCATCATCCCAGTCAGTATTTGGATCCAGAGGTGTGCTAGCAGGCTTAGCACCTAGAAGTCCAGTTTCAGAAAGCAGATCCAGAACATATTTGCGTTGAGACAGACAAAGACTAGAAGAGGACCGAGAAACTTCAATGCCAAGAAAATACCGCAGAGAGCCAAGGTCTTTGGTAACAAAGTGTTTCTCCAGATAACACTTGGTAGCCTAAATGCCTGCAAGATCACTCCCTGAGAGAATGATGTCATCAACATATACAATAAGGATAACAATGCCAACGGTAGTATTTTTGACAAAAATAGAGTGATCTGACTGGGAGCGTTTAAAAGAAAATTTCTGAAGAATAGTACTCAGTTTATCAAACCAAGCACGTGGACTCTGTTTCAAACCATAAATGGCCTTCCTCAGCCTGCAGACCTTAGAGGACTCCCCCCGAAGCACAAATCCCGGGGGTTGTTCCATGTAGACCTCCTCATGTAGGTCCCCATACAGAAAAACATTCTTTACATCAAGTTGATACAAGGGCCAATCAGAATTAATAGCAACAGAAATAAGAATCCGTACAGAGTTCAGCCAAGCCACAAGAGAAAAAGTCTCAAAGTAATCGACCCCGTAAGTTTGTGTATAGCCTTCCGCAACAAGTCTCGCCTTAGCCGTTCAACCGTGCCATCCAGTTGATATTTGACAGTAAATACCCAGCGACAGCCAACTGGAGAACAATCTACAAGAGGATCAACCAGCTGCCAGGTGTTGCGTTCAGTAAGAGCCTGCATTTCAGCTTCCATAGCTTGTCGCCAAGCAGGATGTTTAAGAGCCTGAGAAGCATTTTTAGGAATAGATATAGCAGAAAGAGCAGCAGTAAAATTTGCAAAATTAGTCCCCAGATTATCAGTAGTACAAAAATTTCCAATAGGATGTTTGGTGCAAGCTCTAGTTCCTTTCCTTAAGATGATAGGAACATCAAGATCAGAGAATACCTGCTGTGGTGTTTGATCTGGCACGTAGGATGAAGACGTTGGAGGGGTCATAGAGGGAGTTGCTGTCTTCTGTCTTCTTTGATATACTTTTAGAGGCGGCTTTTCAGTAGGAGAAGCAGTATCGACAATATCAGTAATATCAGCAGTATCATCCATGATAGGTAAAGGTGTGTTCAGTAATAAGTCTGAAGAAAGAGCCGACCCGACAGACAAGTAAAAGGGCTTATGCTCAAAGAAAACAACATCAACAGATACAAACCATTTCTTTGACACATGATCATAGCAGCGGTACCCTTTCTGAGTGCGCGAGTACCTTAGGAAGACACACTTAGTCGCTCTGGGATCAAGTTTGGTTAGACTGGGACGAAGGTTTTTGACAAAGCAAGTGCTCCCAAAGATACGCGGAGGCACAGAAAAAAGGGGTGCATCCGGAAACAGAATCTGATATGGAACTTGATTTCCAAGCACAGAAGAGGGCATTCGGTTAATTAGGTAACAAACAGTAGAGATAGCCTCAGGCCAAAAATGCTGGGGAACATGATAATGAAACAGTAAAGTGCGGGCAACTTCAAGAAGGTGGCAATTTTTGCGTTCAACGACTCCGTTTTGTTGTGGCGTGTAAACACATGAAGTTTGGTGTATGGTATCTTGTTTTCGACAAAGGAGGCTGACTGAGGCTTGCACAAATTCTAAGGCATTATCAGTTCGAAAAATTTTAATGGGTTTAGCAAATTGGGTTCGAATCTCAACAAAGAAAGCAGTGATATTGTCAAGAATAGTAGACCTGCCTTTGAGCAAAAACAACCAGGTAGTTCTAGAAAAATCATCAATAAAACTCAGAAAATATCAAAATCCAGAAGTACTCGGCACAGAACAAGGTCCCCAAACATCAACATGAATAATGTCAAATGGCTGTTTAGAGCTAATACATGATTTTTTGGAAAAAGATGCTCGGGTCTGTTTGCCCAGTTGGCAAGTCTCACAATGAAAAACAGAATCTAATACATCAGGTAATAACTGTTTCAGCTTCGCTGCAGAAGGATGTCCTAAGCGATAGTTCCACTGGATGCCCGTCACAGAAGATGTCAAGTGTGCTGCGGTCTTCGGAACGTCCAGGTAGTATAGCCCGTCTGGTCCCTCCTGGCCCGAACCAATCGTCGTCCTCGTGCGCAGATCCTGAAAAATAACACCATCCGAATCAAACGTAATTGAGCAACGAAGGCTCTTCACAGTTCTATTGACAGATAGCAGGTTAATAGGAAACTTAGGAACATAAAGAGTAGACCGCAGAGGCAGGCAACCAGTGGTACAAATATCACCAATTCCAGTAACAGGTGTCTTAGAGCCATCGGCCAGTGTAACAGGAGGTATAATAGAAGTATTTTGCAGTTTAGAAAATAAAGCAGGATTGCCAGAAATATGAGATGTCGCACCAGAATCAATCACCCACAAATTTTTACCAGACTGTGTCAGGAGGGCGGTGCTACCATCAGTAGAGGCGTCAGCAGAAGAAGCAAGACGAGCCTGGAGAAGTTTCTCGAATTCGGACCGTATCCAATCAGCAGAAGGCCGAGCAGAGGTAGTAGCAGTCTCAGGCTGATCCGACGTGACTTGGTTTTCCCAGGCAGGCTTGCCATGCTTGATCTAGCAGCGGTCTTTATTGTGGTTTGTCCGCTTGCAGAAGGTGCAGAAACGAGGTTCAGTAGATTCAGCGCCAGAGCCACGTCCAGGTGCAGTAGAGCGTCCACGTTCGCGGCCCCGGCCATGACCATGGCCTCGGAACGAGTCGCCAGTACGAACAACGAGGGCTGCTCCATCGGAAGTGTCAGGAAGATGCTGTGAAACAGATGGCAGACGTTGAACCCTTTTCAAAACATCTCGCAGGGTGGGCAGAGGATCACTGGATAGGATCTGATCAACAATTCCAACGAAGGAAGAAGGTAGACCAGCGAGGAACTGAATAAGCATAAGTTCATTCCGTTGACGCTGAATTTCAGTGATGTCGACAGAAAGAGGATGATACACCTGGTATTCATCCCAGATAGCACAACAGCTGTTGTAGTAGTCCTCAATAGAGTCCATGGTAGTAAATTCCTGTTTGGCCAGTTGCTTGAAGATTTCAAAGACCTTCTTGGGATTTTACTGATGAGAGTAGACGTGGGAAAGTTGATCCCACATCTCCTTTGCAGTCTGGAGGCGAAGAAGAGACTGGTTGATCTTTGGCTCGATGCTGTTGACCATCCATGTCATAACACCGTAGTCCTCCTTGGACCAGAGATCGTAGTCCTGCTTGATCTTTTCATCAGCCTCAGCAGCGGGGACCGCCGGTCCCTTGGTAGATAGATGAGAGTAGCGCCCTTGTGCCTTAAGATAGAGCTCAAAGGAAGCCACCCAGAGGTGATAGTTGGAGTTATCCAACTTCACAGTGGTAACACACAAAGTCCGTGGAAGATCAGGAGTCGCCATCGGAAGATGGAGACAGAGGCAGAAGCACAGGCGCAGAGGGCAGCATAAGTCAGCAGCAGTAGCAGAAGTCAGCAAAAGTCCAGTGCATGGACTAGTAGTAGAGGGCAGAAGATCCACACATGGATCTTAGAAAAACCCACGTAGGGGCAGCAGATAGAGAAAAAAAAACCTACGCCAACATGGAGGATTAGGCACTCCACCATGAGACGCAGGCAGATAGAGAAGGAGAAGCCTTTTACGCCGTCAACGTGCCAAAACTGGAAAACGCCGGGGCTGTCCGGAGAGTTTCGGAAAGCGAAACGGAGCACGAAAGAGAGACCTGTGGTAGATTAGGCCACAAGGATGGGAGTAGCTAGGGGATAGGAGGTTAGTGGAGAGATTGGAGCAGCGATACTGTAGCGACGGCAGTACTGTAGCAGCGGTACTGTAGCGGCGGCGGGAAAAAAAGAGATGGGGTGGCGGCGGCTAGGGTTTGTGGAGAAGATGGCGGCTAGGGTTGGGGTGAGAGAAGGATTAGGTTTAAGGTGGATCGGCCCCCTCTGATACCATCTAGAAGTCGGCAATGAGATTGCTTATTATTGGATAATTAAAAAGAATACATTGGGCTCTCTTTTATAAGACAAGAGAGTGTACATGATTTAGAGATAACCAATATGGGATAAAGAGTAAAAGAGAAAAGACGATAAGCAAAATACACAAAGTAAAGAAAAGTAGTAAAGTGTATATACTAATATGGTTCAAACAAAGATAGAAATAGGACTGACCTATGGGAGAGCTTGAACTCTATTGCAAATAGAACTGGTGGGCCTTGGCTCATAGGAAATTTCAATGCAGTTAGGTATGTATCTGAAAGGATAGGAAGAACTAATTTTTCTTAAGCTTCCATGAATGACTTCCAACAGGTTTATGCTTAATCAAAGTTTCTTCGGAGCTGATATGAAAAGATCATTTTACACCTGGGATAACAGGTAACAGGTAACAATTTCACCACTTCCAAGATGGATAAATTCATCTTCAACAATGATTTCCTTGATGGCTGGCCTAACTATCTAAGTGAGGTTTTCGCTACTCTATATAGTGATCTTAAGCTGCTCCGAATTATTCTTTGTTTTAATGAAAGGAAAAGAAACATACCTTTCAGATCTGTGAACTTTTGGTCTGACCAGGAAGGTTTTCTGGATGAAGTTGGTTTTGGCTTAGAACACTGACATCAAGGGGTGTCCGATGTATAGGGTTGTTGAAAAGTTGAAGGAGGTCAAACAAAGGCTTATCTTGTAGAACAAAAACAAAGTGGGCACCACTGTAGATAAAACTGGAGCTCTTGAATCCTAGGCTCTAATATCTTAAGAGAATGCTAATAACAACCCCACCAATGATGAGCTCAGGGAAGAGGCCAAAGAGAAGAGATTTGCAAGCTCTAGAATATGAAGAACCGTTCAAGTGAAAGTCAAGAGCATGGAACACAACTTCGTTGAAGTTGGGCGATGTTTCGCCGAAGTTCCGTAATTCGACCATAGGCGAAGTAGAATACCAAATACTTTGGCCTCGTCCAAACTTCGGGGTGAAGTTTCACCGATGGCGGCGAAATTGACTTTTTGTGTGTATTTTCTGTCTCAACTTCTACGAAGTTGTCAAAGTTTCCTTGAAGTTGGCAAAGTTGGGGCGAAGTTGAGATGGACCAGAACATTAATCCTAACTAGTGCCCTAATGGCCATGTAAGGCATAAGTGTCGCCTCCAACCCTCTCACAACCTCTAATATCAACTCCTATGTTTGTTGTTGCCACTCTTCCCTAGAGAGGGTGTTGTAACTAGTATTTGACTGCATATTGTATAGAATACATACGGGGATCTGTATTTGTATGTGTAATGCACATTTGACACTTGCAAGCAACACATTGTATTATCAACCTAACTAGGGCTAGAGAGTCATAAATTGTGTTTTGTGTTAAATTAACATATATAAGATAGAGGTATAACAAAATTATAAGTTTTCAATCAAAGTTTCCTTCAAATTCACATCATTTTCTTCAAAAAATGGCATCAAAGTTTATCAAAGTTTGCGTCTAAACTTCCTCGAAGTTTCCACAAACTTCCACTTCCACACCTAGCAAAGTCGACACGAAGTCGAAGTCCTGCACCATGGTCAAGAGTGTGCAGCTGTTGCTAGGGGATAAAAATAGTGAGTTCTTTTATGATTCTCTTAAAACCAAGAGACAAAGGAACACGATACATATTTGAAGTTTGAACATTGAGGGTGTTCAATTTAGTGATATGGGGGGTATTAAAAACACATTGTTGAGTTCTGTTCTAACCAAGGAAGCACATAAGCGGACACGGACACGGACACGGCCGTGGACATGGACACGGGACACGGCGATTTTGGAAAACATAGGACACGAACACGGCTATGGACACGTCATTTTTTAAAAATTAAACTATATATATATATATATATATATAACACAAGAAATAAAAAATAGATAATTAGACAATATAACTTAATTTAAGATAAAGCTAAAAAATGAAACCAATTGGTGATTGTATAACCACAACATTGAAACATTGAAGTAGAATTATCCATAAACGAGGTCTTTTCATTTTTATGTCAAATACAAGTTAAAAAAAAGACAATTTTACTTCCATTCATATTCAATGTGTAATACCCAAAACATGACGAGATATAAAAATTAAAAAGAAGAGAGACCGGTAGATTAAATAAGAGAGATTGAAACATGAAAAAGTGGAATTCAATTTCAAGATTTTAATGTGTATGATGAGACTCATATGAAATGACGTAAAGAAACCCCAAGAACTGAAGTTGTGTATTTTGAAGTCTAAAAGAATCAAAAGACAAAAAGATAGGAAATTTTAATAAAGAGTAAGCATTTTTTGCAATTCCAGTAGCCTAGTCTAAGAATAGACTTCATGGATTCAGTCCCATGATGTGCCACGCTGCTGAATTTCGGAATATTGACCATTAGACATACATAAGAGTCTTTAAGTCAATACCTAGTATTCAGTAAATGTAGATGTCATATAAATTTTGAGACTGTTCATAAGGAATTTATTTAGATACACAGCAGCAATTAATATAAATACACAACTGGATATTCAAGAAAGTGATAAACATAGAAACATTGATAGAACAAGGAAACAATGGATAAAGGTTGATAGTTTCCCTCAGTTAATCAGTTTTCCAGAATTAGAGGGAGGCCCCAAGCCCAAGAATAGATGAATGAGTCGAGAGATTATATAAAAACAAGAATAGGGAGAAAGTTGTTGCTGCTCTGGACTTAGATATGTGATAAGAACAGCAAGAATACAACTGTCACCCTCTTGCGAACTGAGCTGGATTTGATCTATCAGAAACATGTTTAGCTGCCTAGTTATGTGACTATGTTAGTGGAAAGGCAAGCCTGTTTTGGGCTGTAAATGGGCCTGGCCGTGTCCAGGCCGTGTCCACCTATAAAAAATAAAAAAAAATGTTGGACACGGCTGGGGAATTGTCCAATACGTATTTAGGAGTGTCCACGGAGTACGGGTGTCCAATACGTGTCGGACACGGGTACGGCACCTGTTTTGAAGTGTCCGTGCTTCCTAGGTTCTAACTTGTTCCATTCCCTAAAAAATTGTAACACTGAATGGAACAAGAATTGGGAGATTCCAAGGTTGTATAGGTGGCCAGGCGTTGCCTGGGAGACACCCAGATAGCCTAGGAGTTTGTAGGTTTTTTTACATTTATATATATTATGTATAACATGTGCACTTTTTGAATATATACAATGATGGCATATATAATGAATGGATGAGTGGTTTTAATAAGGTGTGCGAGGTTTCTAAGATGTGTATGAAAGCTGACATTACCAAGGTGTGTGATTCAGTTAGATGGGATTATTTTGCTGATGATTATGAAGAGTATGGGTTTCCCAAATTTATGGTGTAACTAGATGTTAGGAATCGGTGGAGGCGTCAAACACAACGGAAGCAACACATTTTTTTCTCCACGTTTCCTACAAGCAGATTTAGTCGACGATTTGCAAAGAGGGTAGCGAGGTATAGCTTGTTGCGGAGCAAGTCCATCAATGTCACCTTAGCGCAGTGGTGTGCGTCGCTCCTTGCGCACACGGACAATCCTCGTCGAAGTCCTCTCAACGTAGTTGCACGAAGCATGCGTCTCTATGTAGTCCACACAGATGGACTGGGACTGCTTGTCGCGCTGCCTAAGTCGTCGAGAAGGAGCAACCTCTCGCTTGGTGACGTGCTAGCATTGCAGTCGCTCTCCGCTCTCTCTTTCTCCGGGATGGTGACGGCTAGGGTTCACGCACAAGAGTGTCTAATGATCCGGCCGTCATGCCCCTTTAAATAGGAGATGAAAGCAAGCAAGGTTTCCACAAAATCCTAGGAAACAAGAGTGTCTAATGATCCGCTCGTGGCAATTAGAATCTTCTGGAGTCATGTCATTAATTAATTAACCAATTAATCACATTATTCGATTAACTAATCTTTCGTCTCCTGACTGTAAACTCTAACCGATAGCTCTTGGTTAGCCGGTTGACTTATCATATAAGTCAACAATTTAAATCCAATTAATTGACTTGAACCTTTTAACCAATTAACGTGGATTATATTTCAGTATTATTCTAGTTGATTACTATTAGAGTGTCTATGTACTTAAGTGTTTAGACTTTTACTTAAGTTGCTTTTTGTCTATTTGTAATATGGGCCCAAGTCTGTCCTTGGCCCATTAGGGTTTGGTCTATGTCTGTATGCTTCCTCCCTTCTATTTATAGGAAAGGGTGGTTGCCTCCTTTCTATCAAGCAATAAGAAATCCTACACATAAGGGGATCTCCCCATCATATCTAGTTTTCTTCATGGTATCAGAGCAGCCATTCCTGAGCCACCCCCAACTTAAGAGAGAGAGAGCACAAAGGAGAGTTCCACCCGCAGGGATTTTCCCATCCCCGCCTCTTTTTGAAGCCGTTTCCATCTTCACCAACCAAGTCATCCAATGAAGTTGCTGAATCCATCTCTATAAGGGCCGCCGCCATGCCTCTGTCTGCCTTGCTTGCTAATGAAGCTGCCGCTATCCTCTTCACCGCCGTCCGTTTTGCCACCATTATTGCTCACTTGAAGGAGTCGTCGCTGCCTCCATGTATGCTTCCACCGCCGATCTACTCCATGCATCCACCCCTATGAGATCTACTCCTAAATCAAGGAAATGATCTCCTATTTTCTGCTGATATTGGGGGTATATCGTCCCATATTGCTATGGTGGAGATCCAGAAGGATTTACTCCTCTTTTGCTGCTGTCTTCGGGGTTCTCTATTACTGTTCGCCGCCGACACGACGTGTAGGCGGTGTTCTGCTTCTTCGCGACTGTGTTCGCTAGTTTTGGACACGACATGTCACTTTCAGACACGGCGTGCGTGTCACCTGCTTCTGCCCTGAGCTTCTGTCAACTGACACAGCGTGTCGCTGATTTTTTTGGTGGCACTGACTGCTGCTACTGTCTACCAGATACGGTGTGTCTCCTGCTATTACCACTTCATGTGTCAACTGACACGGCGTGTTGCTCAACGACACAGCATGTCCGTTGCTACCTGTTGCTACATCTTGGCATGCTACAATGATTCTATCATATGGCTGAGGTATCTATGCATGGCTTGTTCCTTCTTTCTCTTACCAAAAACAATTATCTTCCCGTTTTTAGTATTTTATATTTTTGTTTACACCCCTGGTCTTCCAACCCTACATAACCTTTTGCCTACCTCAATACTTGTTCTACCCCCCTTCTTGAACCTATCCATCCTACTGAGTAACATTATGATAGTGTATCTTCTCTTTCTATCGAAGTTTACATTATGTTAGTCTTCCTTTTGTCCTTCTTGTGCTAATCGAATCCATTTTGTGCTACATATTTGTGCTAATCGGATCCATTTTTTAGCCTAATCGAATTTTTGCCCCCTGCACCCCTGAATTTGTTGCCCTACGGGCTAAACAAATCCCCTTTTCGGGTCGGAGAGAGATCTATTTATTTTTCTACCCGGATCTACCTAATCGAGTGATTTTGCGCCTTGACTCACATTATTGGTTACCTCTTCTACATATTTGCCTATACAACCCTTGCCTCTACCATTGTTTTTGACTGTCCACTCCAACCACTCTCTTGATTCTTTTTGTGGTTGGCGTGAGGGGGAGAATAGAGGATGAAGAGTAGAGGGAAGAGATGAGATGAAAGATGAAGTAAGACGAAGAAGAAATTAATTATGCTTCTACATGGATCTTCGTGCCACTTTTTACTGCTGATATATGGATCCTTTTGTTACTGTTGGTGTTCCTTTTTCGTCTATGTAGATCCGTCTATTGCTATGTGGAGTGCTCTTGATTCTGTTGTTGATTATATGGAGCTTTCTGTTGCTATTATTGTTTCTTCATCATCTACCTCGACTGCTGCTATGAAGTTACATATTGGGACGTCATTGTTGCTACTTGTGCTATGATTAGCACATTTTACTGTTGCTTTGTGCTTTTGCACTATCTGCTGTCTGTGCTTTCTTTGCACGTTGACTTTCTACTGTGGACTAGCACTCTCTGGACTCTGTGGACCAACACTCTCTGAGTCTCTGGACTCTATGGACCATCACTCTCTAGACTTTGTGGATCAACACTCTTTGGACTTTGACACCTACTACTGTGATGGATATATTATGAGGGAAGATGATGAAGATCTTTTTTTTGCTGACTTTACATGGAGCTTCTTCTAAATTGCAAATTGGAGCTATTTATTTGGTTGCTACTTTGCACACTGGTCTGCTATCCACCTATGTCGTCGACTTTTGCTTCTGTGTGTCAACACTCTCTGTCTTGTCTGTGCTTTGTGCATGTTGACTCTGTTCGTCCGCGCTTTGTTTGCATGTTGACTGTTGCTGCTTCTTGTGACCTAACACTCTCTAGGACTTGTGATCCAACACTCTCTGGCTACTATGACGACAACTGTGATGAAGATCTTGGTGCTTATCTGCTATTCGTTCTTTTGCTCCAGATGCCATTATGATGATCAAGAAGCCTCCATGCCTGCCTAGATATCTACTGCCATGGAGTATCTACTTCAGGGGGAGTCTTTGAGTGCTTGAGTGTTTTAACATAATGCTGAGGGGGAGAAATATTCGTATGGGTTTGGTTATCTTTATATTCAGTTTAGTCTGTCTGTCTGTATGTTTACAAGCTGACTTGGGATTCTCCCAATCTCCAACTTGAGGGGGAGTATTAGAGTGTCTATTTACTTAAGTGTTTAGACTTTTACTTAAGTTTCTTTTAGTCTATTTGTAATATGGGCCCAAGTTTTTCCTTGGCCCATTAGGGTTTGGTCTATGTCTGCATGATTCCTCCCTTCTCTTATTTATAGGTAAGGGTGGCTGCCTCCTTTCTATCAAGCAATAATAAAACCTGCACGTAAGGGGATCTTCCCCATCATATCTAGTTTTCTTCAATTACCTAAAATTTTAGTAAATAATTTGACTTGGAACATTTCCAATCATGTTCACGATTATACTCCTATTCCAGTGCATCCTATGCGTATGACCCTATAAGTCCAAATTACATTGGCAGTGATGTTCATAATCAAATTATGACTTCACAAGCAATGCTTGGTATCTAGCAAGACTTCATTGCCATCCAAGTAATTAGAGGAATTGGAGAACAATTTTAACCTAATATTGTGACCAGTGTTACAATGGTTGTATAATCCCTTTGTCTTTGATATCTAGATTGAATTGGAGGTATGGAAAGTTGGAGACGTCATCCTCTTAATGTTCAATCTTTGTTCCTTGATCTAGAGTAGACTATTTGAGATACACATGAGCTCAATATCATATATTGGCTCACATGAGCATGGCCATGCATTTCATAGTCTTACTCATCAAGTGGTCGGGATATCACTCCAATGGAAAGGGACAAATTCCATCTACGTCACTCACAATAATCCACACATATCACAATGCACCTACTCACTACTTGTATAACAATCCTTTTCAAGGTCACATTGAGTAGTGTTAAAGCACATCGAACAACATGCAATCATTGTAGTGAATTTAGTTCTAGGGACCACAACCACTGTCACATTGAGATGTGATTCTGACCGCCATTATTGGCTTCCATGATGCATGTATCACACTTAAAGTGGGTCTGTCCAGTACACTTGTTCACAACAAGTACCTATGTGATTGGTTTGATATCCGATATCATGACTAATGAGACGTAGTCACCAACCGACACACATACTAATCTTGATGTATTATTGTTGTCCTAAAATCCACAATAATATCCAACTAGGGACTAAGACAAGAATCAATAGAACGTACACATGATCTCATGTACATGTCCTCAACTTGAAATCACATGTCATTGAGTCATACATTTTTCGGACACTATCATATTTTTTCATCATCGCATATTAAAACAAATATAATCATCAGAATTGTCTTTATTAATAATCAAATCAATTACAAGATGTGCCATTACAATCATCATATGATAGGCTCTCAGGACATATCACCGACACTAGATTCATGTACTTCTTGTTTTTGTTACTTATCAAATTTTGATTAATGAGGAACCATCTAATCATTCAAACCATCTAATGGCTTAAGGCAAATGATGACCCCTTGGCCCGCCTCCTCTTTGTGATTTTAAGGGGTTTTCAAGTATCATAAATAGCTATGTTAAAGGGAAGAAGTTGTTGCTTCCAAGAAGCTTCATGTTTCTCATCTTATCGTTGCTGATGACCTGATGGTAGTTGGGAAAACCACTAAAGATAATGCTTCTATTTCAATTGAGATCATCAATATCTTTGGTAAAATCTCTGGTTTACATTTAAATCACAACAAGAGATTGGTTTTGATCAGTAAGCATGTTGTGAAGGAATATATGTTTGATATTGTGGGTATCGAAGAAAGAAAGATGCCATTGAGGTACTTGGGTGTGCCCTATTCTTTGGAAAATTGACTGAAGTCCTCTTCACCCTGGACGTGTAGAGTTAATAAGGTCAACCTTGTGACTTGTCAACCATTTATCTGTGCTGGGCTACCGCAATTCCTTTTCCTACTAATGTATGTAATGAACAAGGTTTTTAAACCCAATGCGAAGACCGACCTGACAAAGCTTCTGGTCACAAGTCTCTGGTAACCGGTTGACCCGGTGACGTCAGCATGACGCCATATATATAAAACAATATATATACACACTTGTATGTGCATGCATGTGTCTATTGATACATATAATATGTATCTACAAATTTATATATGTGTGAGTTATATATATAAAGTCACTCTATGAAGGAATGGGATGATGAATCACGGAACATTGAGCATACAAAATAATTCATTCTTCATGAACATGCAAAATAAAGGTTTCGCAATGCTCAAAAAAGTTGTACATAACATATCAAGTGAATGTTTTTATATATGGTATGTTTAGGTTGAGTGGAAGAGGATTAAAAATCGACCTCATGATCATATAGTGATGGAAACAAAATCAGCAAAACCCGCCTGGGTCTTTGACCCGAAGGCCGGGTCATGGGGGTTGGCGGTTGAACCTGCCGGGTCACCGGGTCAAAGCCGGGTCTTGGCAATAAACAGGTTTCAGCGCCACCCAACCCACTAGAGCTTCAGGGTGGCGTTTCAACCGATTGAACCGGCCGGGTCGGTTTGAGTTTCAACACTCTGGTAATGAAATAGCTGGGATTGTAGGAATTTCCTATGGGGAGATAAACCTGATGAGAATCATGTCCACCTCTTAGCTTCGGATATGGTGGTAGATCTAAAAAAGAAGGTGGTCTAAGTTTTCAGCTAGGCTACTGATGTCAGTAAAGCAGGTCTCATTACTAATTTCTGGAATATTGCAGAGAAAAGAGAGTATCTAGGTGAATTGGGTTCATAGTAATAACTTGAAGAGGGATTTTGTTTGGCAGGTACGGTATCTCCTAACCATTGTGGATGTGGAACAGTATTATGAAAATCAAATCCATTGTTCTCCAGGCTTCTGAATTTAAGTTGGGCAATGGTGATATGATTCTTATGTGGAGGACCCTTGGTTAATGAATCATAAATTCCCAATGAAGAAGTGGATCCTTTGGGAACGTTTGATCTGCCGTATTCCGCTGTACTGGATTGCAATCCTAATCCTCTAGCAGAAAGTTTGAGCATGGTTTATCGGAGCTGTAAAATGAGAGGAATCCAGTTTTGTTTAAGTATCCTGCGGCTGCAGGATTGACATCCCCTTTACAAAAGCACCGGACGCCACGCTGCAGCGAGTTTGCGTGATCAGTTCTATTGACGACTGCTGCTAGCTGTGTCTTCTACCACATGAAGACTGGTACCCACCAGCAAAACCAGAGACGACGTCCAGGTGAACCAAATGTAGGGCACTTTAGCTCTGGATTTCTGAAACTCTGCAAATTAGTAAAGCCGGGACTGAGCGAAATCAGGATTCCTCCTAATCCCGCTAGATCCCACAAAGCAAACGTGCCCTTTGTCTCAAGCTAGGCAGAGGCAGATTGATCTCCCTGAGTAATATGATTGATAATGGGGTTCGGAAGATTCCAAGTTAGAAAATACTCATGCCTCTTCAATGTTTTGATGTTTTCTGGAAACTAATTACGCTCCTACTAATGAGGATGTGATGGAAATTTTACTGTCAATCTGCAAGTAGCTCGGGATATGATTAGGGTACATTGTCTAAGGGTAGATTGGGCCAGCTGGCCTAGGAAAATCTCTTCTCCTGATAGATTCGGAGTCAATGCTATAAAGATTATGACTTGATGCATTCCTACTGTTAATGACCTACGAAGAACAGGCTTCTACTTTGTCTTGTATTGTTTTCTGCTTTAAAGTAGTTGTTGAATGCGTACAACACTTATTCTTTGATTGCTCCTTGGCCACTAATGTGGGATATATATAGCTGTGTGCTGTGGTTTTGTTTCTAGACAACCTGTTGATCTAAATAACCTGTTAAAGCTAAAGTCTAGGAGGGAACATGTCTGCAGTTTGACCATTCTATGTCACATGTGGAAGTGAGGAATCAAAATATTTTTGAGGACCTTGTCCCCTGCAAAATAAGAACTTGGAACTATATTCTCTCTGATCTTCGTTATTCTGTAAAGTTCTTTCTGTATAACTTTTCTTTTATTTTACGCCCTCTCTTGATCTGTATATATGAACTCAAGACTGTTTTAGAGTGGTGTAGGGCTCTCCCGCTATTCTTCTCACGATCAATAAAAAGAAGCATGCTCAGGTGCAAAAAAAGATCTTTAAGTGGAAAATTATTTCCTTGACTTGTAGTGGAGAAATATGGAGTATCCTAAGAAAGGTGTGATTCACACTAACAAACATGCATTTAGCAACCGGATCAACATACTTATACCCCTTTTGTGAGCGAGAGTACCCAAGAAAACATCTAGGAGATAACATGCTAAAACTGGTTTGATGATTGTATATTACAAGAAATGAAACACCTTTAGGGTTAGCGCAGAGATGGCCTCATGTCGATATTAAAGAGAGTATGGAACAATATTATTAGGGACAAAAGAAGGCTTATGGTCGATGAAGTAGTTAACCGTAAGGATATCTTTCGGCTAAAATTGTTTGGGAACATTAGTCTCAAGCATGAATGTTTAGGCTACATCGAGTAGATTGGTGTATTATTTTGCTAGAGGCATAGAACGATTGACCATGTGGTCCATGTTGCATAAACTCAAGACTGTTGTCAATGCACATATATTTAGAAGATTAGAATACTGATTGGATGCTTCATTAGAAATGGTGGAAAACACTCAAAGAAGTTCTGAACATTCTTCTATTAGATAAATCCATGGTGCATGAGACAATCATCCATGAAGGTCACTAGTAAGCATTACACTCGTGCGATTAGATGCACAACATGGTTCCTAATATCATGGTGAATCAAATATAAAAGACTCAAACTCTGAGTACGTAGATGTTGCAGATCACCTGTTGATGATTTCTGAGTTGACATGACAGAAACTGCAAAGTGGATACAACAAATGTGTTGATTTGGACAAAGTAGTATGACCAAGGTATTGACTCCATGGGAAGCATACTATGTGGAGGATAAAGAGTAGCTGTAGGCAACACTGATTCATCTTGTAGGTAATAGAGGCCACCTCCATATTCATATCCTACACCAATCATCTTGTTTGTCCAAAGATCCTGCATATATACAAAATATGGGAAAATTATTATACTGGAGTTTTGGTAAGTTTGCTAATCGATGCCAACGTAGAGGGAATTTGGGAGAAAACTAGGCCCATATGTACGATAACGTGTTGGTGACGACACCACCCATGCCAATAATATCATTATAAAAACCATCGGTCAAACAAATCGAGGGATGACACGAGATTGAAAAGATGAGAAATCAATTGTATTCCCATAGATATGTGAAATAGCACAAAATCTAATATCCATTTTGTAGGGCGTCGAGAAGCTACTTATAGAGGAGATCACTGGGAAGCTGGGGAATAGTTGCGTGGGCACAACAAAGTAGCATGAGTCTTAAGGAGATGATTGATTGGCTTTGCTCAGTATTACCATGTCTGAGTTTCTTGTTGCAGTATCAACACTAGAGGTAGTTAACTGGTTTGACCACTCATTTTTCCATGATTGTTCCAACATTTATCATCAATATCGTTATGGTGACCATAATATGAGCAAAGGTGGTACGGAGTAGACGTTGAAGATCGGCCGTGCCTTGTCAAAAGAGTCTTGGCCAATCCAACCATGTCCAGGATCACGGGTAGATTAATCAACCAATTTAGAAGACTCTGCTGGCGCAATAGATGAAGATACAAAAGTAATGCAAGAGAGTCAATTGTCTATTTCACGGAGGGAGGCCTGGTATTTAGAGGGAAGAGCGGATAGAACCCGAACAAATTCCATCTCATCCCTGTTGTTGTTGAAGCACCTTCAGATCTATCAACAACATATGGTATAAGTTCATCTCATGCTAGAACCTACAAATTGTATCCTAGTGGGTGGCAAGCTAGATGATTCAGTGTGGTGGAGGGAGTTACTCTTTTGGTGGAGTTCAAAAAATGGGAAAATGATTGTTAGGGGAGTAGGTCTAGGCAACATGATCCCATATTTTTTGACCGTTTTAAAAAAATCAGATTGCAACAATAGACAACTCGATGTTGTCAAGGTTCCATGAGAGGACTCGAGATTCCTTTTTGGACCAAAAATCCCACTTCTTAGGAAGATTATCATTCTTTTTTGGCAATGCATCAAGGATGTGCCTGAGGTGGTTGCTAGAGTGAACATTGATCCAGAGGGATTTAGCGCACATGGTGTAGGTATCAGTGTTTAGCTTCATATGCAATTGACATGCAACAAATATCCTGGATAAAGGGTCGTAAAGTGGTCCATGTGTGAATAAAAGTGAGGGGAAGGGACATACGACAATAATAGAGCGCTATATTGCAGTGAAGGAGAAGGTGGTGAACTATGCTTAAAAGTGAGGGGAAGGGATATACGGCAATAATAGACCACTATATTGTGGTGAAGGAGAAGGTGGTGAACTATGCTTGTTTTGCGGCCAACAAGGGCAAGATTGATGACAACAAACATGGGTGAGTTTTATACAATGTAAGGCTGGACCTAGATCTAGGGTTTAGTTTTTCAACTTTGATACCTATTGAAGGGAACCAAGTTTCTAGCGAATGCAGAACCTAATCATTGCCAAAATAATTCATCTCTACATCGAACGATACACCTAGGGCTCGATATTTATAATACATGAAATGTAATCATAATGACTATGGACAATTACACATAATTGCCAATCTAATCGATCAAAGCTTAAATAAAGTTTCAAAAATTGCAAATAAGAGTAAAATTGGAGAATTTATAGATTGAACCCTAGTAAGCAATAAAATGACTATGATTGTGTATTATAGTTTAATTAGGTGCTCTTAGGGTATTTGAGCATGAACATAAGTTGAACACACAATTTGTGTTGCACCAAGTGCCTTCATATCATCCACTTTGGCAATGCATGGGAATACTTCACCCAAAATTATATCTAGTTTCTTTCATCCCGTGGCACATCCACCGATCATCACATCCGCATACTCAACCAAATGAAGCCGCAAATTAAAAGTACCGCCACATCATTTACCTATATGTTGCTTCTTTATATAAATGTATCGAAAGACTTTTGTGGTTGTGGGAGAAGATGTGATGCTTCCAACCGCCTATTTGATTAAGTGCATACCATCATTTGTCCTCTGTAATCACATTTCCTTCACTACCCTTCATTCCAAATTGTCATTCCCAAAGCTTGTCTGTATTTGTTATCTTAGGTGGGGACTGTTATAGGTGCTAAATGCTATTACAATGACATTATTATAATTTTTCTAAACAAAAGTCATCACAGTAGAGTAGGCAAGAGATGCAACCTTAAGGATCAAGTACTTATTTGGCCTATAAGGCAAGAAGGGAAATCCAACATTGATCCATAGGTAGGAAGAGAATCCCCAATCAACATTCATATGCAAAACATGAAGAAAAAAATGAAGTTTCAAGGAGGCGAGAAAAATAGCCTACTTCTGACTATAAGCTATGACGTGTCATCGAGGAATAGGCGGATGGGGGCAACATATTCACAAGTGACATCAAAGGGGGTTGAGGACTGTAGTGGTGTCAAAGAGGGTTGAGAAACTTGCGTCAACATTAGAGAAGGTTACAAAGCATACAACATTTTCTCGTGGTGGCACCTTGTACCTATTGTGTTGCCACTACCCGAGTGTGGATGGACATGGAGTGAGAATCCATGGTTCAGGGAAGTGGGGCTTTCATACATTGGGGGAATTATGCTTGTAGCTTTAAAACATACAATTGGGTTTCCGGTTAAACCTAACTAGTTGATGGATCGGGGAAAATTTGCACCCGGAAATGAGTTGTTCCTGACCAAGACTATTAGACTTGCTAGGTGGTCGGTCAATAGGTTAAACCTTGCATTTGATTTACATTAGGTGGTCGGTCAATAGGTTAAACCTTGCATTTGATTTACATTCATCACTCCCAACTGCTTATAAGTTATGAGTTCTAGAGGAGATGGTTTAAACTCTCTTAAGAGATGTGTTAGAATTGGATCTCAAAGTTACTATTTGGAGGGGTTGGATGTGGTCATAAGGGTATAGGGACATGAGAGATAGGATGAGTTCCTTGGCAAAAAGAATTAACTCATTTTAAAGGCACGCTCTCTACACTTCATAGATTCAGGTTTGAATATTTAAGACTAAATCAATTGAAATAGCCAAGTGAACTAATGGATAATCCATCTTAGATATTAAGATTAACCGAACTGAGTCTAGGCGTGTAAGAGCTCAATGACACTTGCGTGGAGCTGTGGATTACAGTTCTAATTATGGAGTACATTTTAAATGCACATAGCTCATAGTATATCTGCCATCAGAGATTACGTTGTGATTTCAACTTAATGAAAGACAAGCTATAACTTAAACCACGGATTTCATTATTGATAGTACTTATGTCAGTTTGGTTTAGTATCTCTCAATCTAAGGTAAATGATATTCTTGTAAATAATATTCTTTTTTATTCCCTTCAGTGTGTGATTTTGTTGACGCTATATTTATTATTCTTATAAAAATGTTGTTATCTAGGCATTCCAAAGATTGCATTGCAGATCTTGGCTTGTATTTATTAACTTCTCTAGGAACAAGACTATTGTTTGGAATTTTCTCTGCTGAACATTATTACTTATTAAGATCTATGCTCTAAATGACTTACAGATTGGTAATCGCTCTAGTGAATTTCACCCGGAAGTACGAAGGGTGAGGCGTGAAGGCTCTTACATATATGAGGAATTCATGCCAACAGGAGGGACTGATGTGAAGGTTGTTACTTTGACATTCTTAACAAAAGACAGTCATTTCCGTTTTAACTAGGCTTTTCTTATGTTTTGATGAGCCATCTTTGCACGCCAACTGAGAAACTGATGTGTAGTTTGTAATTCATGTTTAACGATCTTCACGAAGTAGTCAATTATGGATCTAGATCTAGGATTTAAGGTTGCTGATTTTCTTGGTGTAGACCCTCTTTGCACTCATAAACTTGGTCGGTAGACCCTCTTTTGACACTGTTCTTTTTGTGTCCCACCTGTTTTTGAATTGATGATGTGGAAGAGGGACTTGTATATCCTCAAATACGCCTTTCCTCTTCTGTGTGTCCTGTTGCCAATTCGAGTTAACTGCTGAAGGTGACATTGTTTATCTTGTCTTTCGTTTCTTCATACGTTTGCTTTAAACCAAATAAACATTTCAAAGATAATTTAAATTGTATCTCACAATTTTTATACTTTTAAATTGTTGATTGATTATTTTTCTTCTGTACATATATAATGGGAAACCTAATGAACAAAATCTAATACTAACTAATATATCTAATTAATGGAGCAAGTATAATATCAAATAGAATGCCATCGTCTCCTCTAAAGAGGTTTGCAAAACCTATATAGTTGTCTAACTAATTCAAGTTTAGTGGTGGCTAATATGGAATTAGACGCTTAACAAAATCTCGAAAATATAAAATTAAAGAAATAATCCCTATACAACTAAACAACATATTTTTGTCCTACACGGACCTCCATTGCAGAACTTAGCTCCTTCGTCCAAGAAGGGACATACAGTTAGTTAGATCAGTTGTTTTACAATCTTGAGATTGCATGATGGACCCATGTATGAATAGAATCACCATTTTTGTAAAAATAATTAAAAGGCTCGGCTCCTTGGAGTTGTTATGCCCAAAGATTTGGAAGAAAATGTTTGAAGCTTGTCGCTAGTGAGTCAAGTAGCATAACCCCAACAAACAAGGTAGTGGCACATGGGATAAAAAAAGAGCAAAGTGTAATCCTCTAAAACAGTCACAATGTTGTTTGGAGGCTGTGGAGGAGGTTGTCGAAGAAAGAGTTCAATATCTTTTTTCTTTAGTTTCATATATGCTGCACCATACCAAAAGCCACGAAAATAAGGAAAAAGTCTGTTGGTGTGAAAATAAAGATAGCTCATGTGCAAGCAGATATCTTTCTGTACTAGGATACTAAAGCTACTCATCCAATTTTCATCATCATATGTGGTGCGTAGCTGATTCACATTAAACCATTGTTGTTGCACATATTACCTTGTGGTTAGTCATTTTAGCACTTTCACAAGCCTTAATTGATCTGGATCATCATACGACATTCTTGCCATAGTCAGAAATTCTTTATGAGCAGCAGTTGTTGTGAAAGAACAAGGTGTTAATGAGAAGTAATATGTGTGGATAGAAGCATCATCTGAGTGACGCTGCAAATCATCTGTATTTGAAGAAACACTCCTCTCACATTGGCGATAATAATCATAGGAGACCTATTTTTGTGGTTAGACTTGCTATAGCTTCTTGTCTGGCAATTTGGTTTGTTAAGTCGCATGCCTAGGGGGGACCTATTTTTGTGGGTTCGATGATATATTTATGTGTTTTAATGTTCTATGTGGCTATCCTAATGTTCAAAATTAAGATTGTTACCTATGTCATGTGTCAAACATCATTTTCATTTTGACCTAATACTTTTTATACACAGTTTCTGATTCTTTATTTATTTTGCACCTCCTATTCAGTTTCCATTCAGCAGCTATTCTATGAAGAATAGTGATTACATTGCTTAAGATTTGGTCTATTTACGCTTTCTCCTATGGTAATTACATAGGATAACGGAAAACGAGAACAGATATAAAATTTAGCTATATCTCACATAATAGACTCGTCCACACCAATATGTAGCACATTGGTGCATACATGAATCCAGATATATATGTAGGGGTCAGTACACAAATACTTGTATACAGGAAATCTGTAATTGCCGTAGGTTGATACTAATATATTAAATAAATGCTTATATGACAACCGTGGTGATTTGGAGTCTTAAAACCTAGTCATATCAGTTATCAAGTGTACATAGTCAATACAATGATCTTACATGCTTATTTATTAATATTAGTCAGTGATTAGTCTGTAATTTCAGCAGCCTACAGTATTTCAGATTTTTGGAAAACAAAATAATGATGTAACATTGTAACATTTTGATTTAGATTTGATGATACTCTTGAAGCATGAATTCAGTAGTAATTCTTTTCTTGTTTTTGAAATTTTTGTTAATTGGAATTTATTAGAAATGTTTGGTTGTGTTTTCATACAATAAATATATGGGGGCGGGTTAACTAGAAATATGAATATACCTACTACATATATCACTGTAAAATATGTGTATATGTAGGTGGGAATACTCATAAAATGATGAGAAATATGTACATATACATGAAAATTATATAGATTTCATAATTCTAAGGCCGACTGGGGAGGCCAAGGCGGCAAGGCGCTCAGACAACCATGCAATTAGCCCTGTCCATATAAAGGGCATGTCTCACCAGTCACCACTTCAACCAATGTGAAAAAGGATCTATACATTAAGAACTATTTGCATTTACTGATGTCGCTGGTAGTCTTGGTGTATCCCACATATGAAGTTGGGTTCATGTTGTGCCTATCTAGTGTTTAAAGAAATAGTCAGTTGTTTCTTTGTCGAAAAGATCCACCTAAAATCTAAAAATTGAAACAAACAATTGCTTGGAACCTACATAGTATTTCATTTTCTTTTATCTTTTACTGGATTTTTGATCGGTGTATCTATCATCTGAATGTTAGAGCTTTCCTGTTTGTGTTAATAGGTATATACGGTTGGTCCAGAATATGCTCATGCGGAAGCACGGAAGTCTCCTGTTGTTGATGGAGTTGTTATGAGAAATCCTGATGGAAAAGAAGTATGTTGGCTATTTTAATTTGAGTCAGTTTGATATGTTCTTGGGGTAAATTGCTCATTATTTCATTCATCTAGCAGTGGTTCTGCAATCAGTGCTATGGGCTTTGGGTTCTAATACTAATCCCCCCTCCCCTTAAAAAAGAATTGTCTGGAATGCACATTCCCTGTAATTGCTTGGAAATCAGATTGTGTTCCTTATTTTTGGCATTTTGGCCTTTTTCTGCCTTTTATATTTCATATTAAAAAGGATTTTCTAAAGCAAATTAATTTGAACCGAGGTGTTACCATTGTGCAAAATATGAGCTGTTATGTAATGTGTTGATTGCTCCCAAATTTAATGAAATCACATTTTGATGTTTACACCAGACTCGGTTGTGTCACAATGCTAAAAAATACATCAGAATTTTGTCTTCGACGTAAAAGATATGCGTCATCTCTAGCTTTTGTTTTTTTAAACTCAACTTACTCCATGATTGCTCTTTTCTACTTACAGTCTGCTCGTGGCACACTTTCGTGGCTATACACATCAGAAAGACCCCTTTCTCTCCCCTCCTTCCTCTTGCTCTCATCTCCCACACCCTTTTGTGCACTATCAACTAAAACAATTGGAGGGCAGATGATATATGAGTTGCCACTATTGCTGTCAAGGAATGAGGAAAGAGCCATGTACAGCTGTCTAAGCTTTTGTTAGGCACTCTTGATGCTCGTGGTGGATTAATTAATTTCTCCTCAAAATCACACCATGTCTTTTCTCCTTGACTCTTTGCATTTCTGTCCCACTGTCGTTCCCTTTTCTCGTGGACTGCTTGGGGCAGCAACTGTATCAACAGTGCCACAGCATACAGTTACTTCTGCATGCAACCTGTTGGTGAGGTAGTGCCAGAGAAATGTAAGAACCAAAGAGAAGAGAGGCAAAAGGGAGATGACATGGTGGCAACAAGGGCAACAATGGCAACAATGGTAGCTCTATTCTTGATGCTGAAACTGGTGGGGGTTGTGTTGGATCTATGGGCTCTAGAGGGGGTGTCAATTGAACTAAAAACACTTAAACAAATTCATGAGACCTTCAAGATATTTCTAAGATAATATTACAAGTATGAACTTTGAGTGCAACTAAGCATGCATAGCAAGGGAGAGAAAGATTGAATAAGCACAAAATAACACAAGTTATTTATAGTGGTTCCAACCTCCAAACTAGGAGATGTTCGTCCACTACCTAGAGAGCTCAACCTCTAGGATTTTCAATAATGTATTACTCCTTATATTCCATTATAAGAGTTACAACGTAAGACCCCTTTAAGGGCAAGTGAGACAATAATCTTACAAAGGACTTACCTATCCATATTTGAAGTGACCCTTCTTTACACATTTGAAGCACCAGGTGGAGGAAGAAGATTTTCCTTTGTAAAGTCTACCTTTGGAATACATGACATCTTCAACTTGATAGGATGGAGACGCTTGACTAATAATAGCTTCAACTTGGGATTTGATTTTAGACTTCTTTCTCGTGAACTCTTTCTCTTCTTCACTTTCTTCTTCCTCTTGTTTGTCAAGTTTCACTTCAAAAGTTTGTAGATTTCCTATGAGCTCTTCAATAGGAATTTTACCAAGAGACTTTGTTTCTTTAATGGTAGTCACCTTTGTTTTCCACTGTTTGGGAAGAGACCTAAGGATCTTTGAGTTTATCTTTCCTTGATCCATAGGACGACCTAGGACGGCAAGACCATTTACAATGGTGTTGAGTCTTGAGTACATTTTGGCTACCTTTTCTCCTTTCCCATCTTGAAGCTTTTAAGGAGACCATTTAGTATGTAGACTCTACTTTCTTTCACTTGCTTTGTCCCCTCATAAGTGACGCATAACTTTCTCCATATCTCATAGGCCGTGGCACAAAAAGAAATTTGGTTAAACTCAGTGGGGTAAAGAAAGGCATAGAAGATGTTGATGGCTCTTGCATTCAAGTTTTCTTTCTTCAAAGTAGTCTCATTCCATTCTTCTACCTGTGTCTCCGGTTGTTTGTATGGAGATTCACTATTCTCTATAGCTCAAAACTTGATCCTTGGATGTAGAATTGTATTCTTATCTTCCAATAGAAGAAGTTGCTCCCATCAAAGATTGGAATGATGGTGTAGTATCTCTCACCTTGATAATAGACATCTTCGCCTACTTATAGAAGTATTGCTTGGAGAAGACCCACTCTGATACCAATTGTTAGACCTATGAGCTCTAGAGGTGGAGGGGTGAATAAATCTAAAAGCACTTAAACAAAATTCATAAGACCTTCAAGATATTTCTAAGATAATATTGCAAGTATGAATTTTGAGTGTAACTAAACATGCATAGCAAGGGAGAGAGATTGAACAAACACAATATAACATAAGTTATTTATAGTAGTTCAAACCTCCAAAGTAGGAGATGTATGTCCACTACCTAGAGAGGTCAACCTCTAGGATTTTCAACCATGTCTCACTTCTTATATTTCATTATAAGAGTTACAACATAAGACCTCCGTTTTCAAGGTCAAGGGTACATAACCTTCCCTTTAAGGACAAATGAGCCAACAACCTTACAAAGGATTTACCTATCCATGACCAATAGTCTTCTACCTTACCAAGGACTTACCTACTCTTGCAACGAGTTTTTGGCCTTCTTTAAGGACTTACCCACTCTCGCAACAAGTCTTCCGCCTTCAAAGATTTACCCACTCTTGTCTTGGATCTTCCGTCTCTCACTTCATGTTCACCAAGGAGAAGCTTTCACCAAGGGAATCCTTCCCTTCTTCTTCATCTCTCTTAGCCAAGAGAGAGAATCTTCATCTTCATGGTAGAAAGAGAGATTGGGAGGTAGAGGAAGTGAGAGTCTCACAAGATATACATATAGGACTAGCTCTCGTACAAATCTCCTACTCACTCTAATGGATAACAAGTGATTAAGCTCATGAGAGTGGATGGAGGCTCTTGGAGGCAAATCTCTCTCAACTATAATATAGAGACCTTCATAGTACTTGGCTAACCATGAGATGAAGCCCATTGGGTCCTATTTATAGTTGAGGTTGCCTACTAGCCAGTAGAGATACTTAGGATCTAATTCTAGCCGTTTTGAGTTTTCCAACAGATATATTTTTGAGTTTTGCAACACTCTGACATCTAGAAACACTTTTATGCACTTTACCATACAATTTTGTCGGTTGAGTTGCATGTTGGGAAACTCCACTGACGACACTATATGATAAGTCAAAGTGCAGGTCAATGTTTTAAAGAGCGGTATGCATTATGCGTTTGGGGAGGTCACCTTGTAGAGTATATGCAGTATGCGAGAGTATATGCGGTTTTGTATTTTTTATTATTAATTATTATATGTATAAATATATATGTATATATATTAATCAAGAATATACATATTTAATTTGTACAATTGTCTATCTGAATAGTACAATTACAAGATTAACAAATGCAATCATGCAAATATGCAATCATTACAACTTAAATAAATACAAACATGCACTATGATCTAAATCTAAACAAACATAGATGAATGTAAATGTAAAAAAGAAGAAATGAGAATATGTCTATCTAAAAAATCGTGGTTTAATCGGCCTTGTAAGTTGTTGTGCAACCGATTATGCGGCCTGGTCCGCTTTTGGGAGGGATTTCTAGTATACGGTTCAGTAGGTGGTCCACACCTTGTGGGCGGCCGCACAAACCGATTTTTAAAACACCGGTGCATGTGTTGGTCGAGTTATCACCAAGACAAACTCGGTAGACCCTGGGCATTTGCCAAAAGCCAGAGCGTCAGCTGAGTTGTCACTAGGACAAACTCAATTGACAAGACAACCTGTAATCACTTTTGACAAATGTTCAAAAAGTGTTTCTATATTCAATTTAAGTGCTCTAAATTTTATTAAGTTTAATTTCAAGTCATACAATATTCACAAGTGATTTACATGAATGATTTGTGGAAAAACTATTTATTCTTCAATCTTAATCTTTATGCATGTATGACTTAATTTCTACAAGTTAGGATGCAAAAGTTTAGGCATTTGTAGTGTATCTTATCTAATCTGAACAAGTAGAATGGTTTAGTCATCATCAAAACAAGGGTTTAGTCAGTTTAGACCTTGAGTCAACAAGTTGATGGGATGCAATTATTTGTATCAATTGTTAATATATGTCTTTACTTATTGTCCTGTTATTTTATTGTTATATTTGGACGTATATGTAATTGTTCCACTAGTATATATATCAGGGTACACACATTGTGTAACCCTACACTTTCTCAATTTGCTTTCTCTCATGGTACTAGAGCAGATCTAGATTCGGGGAGCCACTTCTCCTTCTTCCCCTCCCTCCCTTCCCTTCTCTCCCACCCGCCGCCCCCCCCTACCGCAGCGTCGGGCCGCCGCCGCTACTGGTGTTGCCCACCGCAACCCGTTTCCCGTGGTGTGATCCGCTCGTCGCCACCCTCCGCTCCATCGGTTCCCGGACACTGATCTGAAGGTTCTTCGGGTCCGACTCCTGCCTGCCCGTGTAGGCATTTGAGCGACCACGTTTTTTGTTGCGCCTCAGCGTAGCCCGTATGTAACTTGTCCGTCCAGTCTTTCCACTGTGCCTACTGCTGTCTAGCTGAGGAACTAGGCGGTCGTCTTCTGCCTGTGCTTGCCTGTTCTTTTTCACCGTCGGTGTTGGTGCTCTGCCTGTCATGGTGTCTTCACATGATGATCTGCGACGTCAGGTTACTACTGTTAAGCTGGATGGGCGCAACTACCAGCATTGGGTCTGTTCTATGCAGATTTATGTTAAATTTCAAGGAAAATTTTCTCATCTGACGCGTGATCCGCCTCCTATGCCTGCTGCCAATGCCGACTCCAAGCATGTCAAAGCATATGATGACTGGGTCAAAGATGATTCTACTATGATGACATGGATTCTCAATAGCAATGAGACAAAAATTAGTGTCACCTTACTATACCTGCCTACAACAAAGCAGATGTGGGATCAGCTTGCTAGTACTTACTCTCACAGCCAGAACCCGAAGAAGGTCTTTGATATCAACAAGCAACTGAGCCGTCTACACTTCTTGGGATCTGATCTTACTGACTATTTTTCTGCCTTCTAGGGACTCTGGGGAGAATTGGAGGCCTACCATCCCTTATCTACTGACTTGGCTACCATGCAACGTCAACGCCAGGAGTTGCAGGTAGTTCAGTTCCTATGTGGGTTACCTGAATCCTTTGTTGGGGTTGTGGATCAGATACTTGCCAGTGATCCACTACCTACTCTACAAAGTGCCTTTCAGCGTCTTCAGCGACTGCCGTCATCCTCTTCTGAGTCACCTTCTGATACTTGCGATACTACTGCTTTTGCTGCTATGTCCGACTGTGGTCGTGGCCACAGACGTGGTCGTTCTCACGAAACTCGTCATCCTCTTGGTGCTGGGAGGGGGAGTTCTTCTGGACGTGAAGCACCATCTGGTCCTCCCAATGCTGCTCACCCTCAGACTGGCCAACGGTTCTGCAGCTTCTGTGACCGGTCTAATCATATTGAAGAAAAGTGCTGGGAGAAATATGGGAAGCCTGCCTGGGCTAATGCAACTTTTGATGCCCATGCTACTTCTGTGGTAGTGTCAGTCTACTTCCATTGATGCATCCAGTTCTACTACTGCTGACTTCATCCGTTCTGAGGTGGAGCGTCTACTGCTCGAGCGTACTGGGTCATCCTCTGGAGCTGCCACTGGAGCTCATGTTGCTACATATTCTGGTTGTGATACTGCTTTCCTTAGTGCCCCCTCGCCTAGTACTAGTAATAAAAAATGGGTGATTGATTTGGGTGCCTCGTCTCATATATCTGGAAATCGGTCTTTTTTTAAAACCCTATCTAGACTAGTCTTTAATTCTTCTATTATGCTTGCGGATGGCTCCAAGACTGCTGTAGCTGGGATTGGAGACATAGCTTCTCAATTTTTTTTAAAATCTGCTCTATATGTGCCTTTGATTTCCACTGAACTTATTATCTGTTAGTAAAATTGTACGTAGCTTGAACTGTAGTCTCACATTCATTCCTGGTACTTGTACTTTTCAGGACCTTCGCACGAGGATGAAGATTGGTGGGGGGCATTAAGGACCTGACGACCTATATTATCTGGATGAATTGAAAAAGACTTGGCACCTTGGCGCAAGCTTTAACTCTATCTTCATCGGTTTCAGCTTTGTAGTGGCACTACAGACTACACCCATCTTCTGAGAAATTGAAACATGTTAAATCTGGTGTAGGAACGCATGGTTTTCAGTGCGAGTCGTGTCAGTTAGGGAAACAGTCTAGAACTGTCTATCCTAAACGGTCCCAGATTAGTAGTAAAAACATTTTTGATCTTGTTCATGCAGATGTATGGGGTCCGTGTCATGTTTCAAGTTTGTCTGGCAATAAATACTTCATTCTGTTTATTGATGACTTTTCTCGTGCCACTTGGTTGTTTATGTTGAAAAATCGGTCTCACGTGCTATCTACAATAAAATTCTTTTTTGCTGAAATAAAAACTCAATATTTTGTGTCTATTAGAATTCTGAGAATCGATAATGCTTTGGAGTTTATTCAGAAAGAAGTTTTTTTTGTTGATCTGTTGGTACTATTCATCAGACATCATGTGCCTATACACCTCAACAAAATGGAGTTGTAGAAAGGAAAAATAGACATTTACTTTAGGTTGCTAGAACTATAATGCTGCATTCTCATGTACCTAGGCGTTTTTGCCAGAAGCTATCCTGACTGCCTGCTTTCTGATTAATAGAATGCCTTCTTCTGTTATTGGCAACAAGATCCCTATTCAGGTTCTACAGCCTAATGTACCTCTGTTTTCTGTACCACCACGAATATTTGATTCTACTTGTTTTGTGCGGTTACTTGGACCAAACTATGATACATTATCTCCTAGAGCAGAAAAATGTATTTTCTTGGGTTATTCTCGTACTCAAAAAGGGTATCGGTGCTATAGTCCTACTGTGAAAAAATGGTTCACGAGCAGTGATGTAGTTTTTTTTGAGGATACACCTTTTTATTCTGCTATAGGAGATACCCTGGATGCTGATATAATCACATCACCATTGCCTGTCACGAGTGATTGCACATCTGAAACTTCACATGCTGAATCTACTACTCCTCCACTTATTGTGTATAAACGCAGGAACATGTCCCAACCTGCTCAAGACCCTCCCATGCAGCACCAATCTTCTCCTTAAGAAGGTCCTACTCCTGCTGAGGTAAACTCTTGACTTAGATCTGCCTATTGCTCTCAGAAAAGACACTCGTTCTTGTACATCTCATAATATTGCTAATCATGTTTCTACTGCACATCTGAGTGTTCATGCTAGTAATTTTGTGATTGCTCTATCCGCTATTGCTGTTCCCGAGACGGTACATGATGCCTTACAAAGCTCAGCTTGGATGACTGCCATGAAAGAAGAGATGACTGCTTTTGTTGATAGAGGAACTTGGGAACTGGTGGATCCACCTCCTGAGTGCAAACCTGTTGGCTGCAGATGGGTCTATGCTGTAAAGTATCAACCTGATGGAATAATGGAACGTCTGAAGGCACACCTGGTAGCAAAAGGGTATACTCAAACCTATGGAATTGACTATTTTGAGACGTTCTCGCCTGTTGCCAGACTTAACTCTGTCAGAGTTCTTCTTTCTGTTGCTATTAATTTAGATTGACCTCTTATTCAACTGGATGTTAAAAATGCCTTCCTGTATGGGAATATTCAAGAAGAGGTTTATATGGAGCAACCTCCTGGGTTTGTTGCTCAGGGGGAGTCACATAATGTTTGCAGGTTAAAGAAATCTATTTATGGACTCAAACAGAGTCCTCAGGCATGGTTTGATAAGCTGAGTAAAATCTTGACTACTTTTGGTTTTCTGAGGTCACAGGTTGATCATTCAGTCTTTACGAAAAAACTTCTTCTGGTATTGTGATTCTAATTGTTTATGTTGATGATATTGTTCTATCTGGCAGTGGTCATTCTGAGATTCAGGCTACTAAAACACACTTGTGCAAACATTTTGCTACGAAAGATCTGGGAAGGCTAAGATATTTTCTGGGCATTGAGGTATCTAGGACTTCTAATGCTCTAGTCTTATCCCAGAGGAAGTATGTTCTTGACCTGTTACAGGAGACTGGGATGCTTGGTGCACGTCCTGCTGATACTCCTCTGGATCCCAATATTAATTGGGATGATGATTCTTCTCCTATGTTTCCAGACAGTAAAAAATATAGGAGAGTGATTGGTAAGATAATCTATCTGACTGTTACTAGAGCTGATATATCTACTGCTGTTGGTCTTCTTAGCAGGTACTTGGATAAGCCTAGACAGTGTCACTGGGATACTCTCTGTAATATTCTAAGATATCTTAAGAAATCACCTGGCAAAGGCCTCTACTATAGAAAACATGGACACTGTTCTCTGGAAGGCTACTCTAATTCTGATTATGCTGGAAGTAAGATTGACAAAAAATCCACTTTCGGCTACTGTACTTATGTTGGAGCTAATCTGGTCACTTGGAGAAGTAAAAAGCAAAATGTTGTTGCCAGATCCAGTGCTGAAGCTGAATATAGGGCGATGGCCCACACTGCTAGTGAACTCCTCTGGGTACAATCTCTCTTGAAAGACTTCGGGGTTGAGTCTTCTGCTGCTATCCCTATGCACTGTGACAATAAAGCTGCTATCTTCATTGCTAATAATCCTATATATCATGAGCGCACAAAACATATTGAAGTCGATTGTCACTTCATTCGAGAAACTATCTTATCTGGCAAGATCTGCACTCCTTTCACCCGCTCAGAAAAACAGGTGGTTGATATGTTTACAAAGCTGCTGGCCAAGAAACATTTCAACTCGCTTGTGGACAAGTTGGGCATGATTGATATCTATGCTCCAACTTGAGGGGGAGTGTTAATATATGTCTTTACTTATTGTCCTGTTATTTTATTTTTATATTTAGACCTACATGTAATTGTTCCACTAGTATATATATCAGGATACACACATTGTGTAACCCTACACTTTCTCAATTTGCTTTCTCTCATCAATAAACAAGGGTTTATTGGAATTTGGCAAAATCATCAACTTTTGCTATGAGACTACACCAACAGCTAGCATCTTATTACTATATATGCTCTTATTAAACAAAGATGTGCATAGACAAGCATATATTACATATAGTCTATATAAAATTTGAGTTGAGAATTGCCAAAATGTAAGGTACTGCTGAACAATGTAGTTTTTTGAGAAAAAGAGATGGAATTAGCACTATGAATATACACGTAGAATGTCAAGTTAATAGATTGCCATACAATCAAAGAACTCTTGCCCCATGCTTCATCACGATCATGCTTTGAAGATGCATACCCGTCCACAAGGTGTGTTACATCCAACTATCCATGTCATTGATTCACTAGTTTCACCTAATAGGTTTGCACATAATTGGCATAATCTTTTAGGACAAGTAAAATAATAAAATATGATATATCTCCCAATAGGTTACTTTTCCATTTTAGATGTTGGAGCTTACTGTGTGAAGAACGGGAATATGGGGCAGTTGGTTAGGGTGGTGCTGCTGATTGAAGAAAGAAGATAGTTGTCAGGGCAGATGTTCATGCCATACAGTAGAAAGGAGCTTTACCATGGGCTATGATCTCTACCTCATATGCTTTGTCTGCCCTAGGCTGCAACCTCTACCTCCTACGTCTGACTAGGGGCACATGATGGCTTTTTGGTCCAATCCGTGAGAGCATATAGGGTGTGGCAGAGGGATTATCATTGGTCCTTTACGTATTAAGGGAGACAGATGAGAGAGTACATCATTATCAGAAGAATGCCACTAGGACCAGGGCATTGTAACCGTTGCTTCTTAGTATATCTTTAGGGATGAAATATTTCAGGCAGTTCTGCTTGATTGATGAAGTGTCATCCTTGAGGTTCACACAGGCGGGCTACTTGGTCTATCCTTCTTTCATCCTGCATCTTAGAGAGTCAAGGTGATGCAGTGGCTTCAATGGCTTGCTTTTGGCCCAAACTATTCTAATGTATAATGATTGATGATCTTTACTAGCCTTTCATGTACTCACTAGTTCCATCAAAAGTGTTTCTGTACGACAGAATTTGTTCTCTTTTCTACTCTTTGAATACCATGGTTTGGTTTATATTTTAGTATATCAGGTTTCAGTGGCAACAAATCAATATATAGCCTATGGTCCTGAATTGCAAATGAAGTTCATGTGTATCGAACTGTGACATGATATTTAATTCCTTCTTAAGAGAGTTCATGTGTATATTTTGTAATTTTGCATAGGACAATCTGCAAATACTGGAACTGGGTCATATAAATCATTGTTCAGGAAAGCGGTATGCGGTGTGCGGGCGGAAAGGGCACCACATAGAGTATATGCGGTATGCGGGAGTATATACGGGAGTATATGAAGTTTTGGATTTTTTTGTTTCAACAAACTAATTATATATAAAATGATATAGTGAGATCATAAATAACAAATATAAATATATAGATTAGGCACTTATATATATTTACACATAAGCATATTAATATGCGTGTATCATATGCTTATATATGTATATATGTCTATATATGGAATTTGTTTGTAATATATGTACAAATATTAAAGTGTTTGTATATCAATGTATGAATATCTGTAGAGCGTGTGTATAAATGTGAACAATTCAAAATATATAAATACATGTACAAGTGTGTTTGTATATGTAGGCATATTATATATGTATACATACATATTATATCAAAAGGTATTCATATAAATGTATAAATGTGTGTGGAATTTGTTATATGTATTACAATCTATACATATAAATCAATGACTATACATTTAAATGTTAATATATAGTGAATTTTTTGTGTATATGTATGCATGTGTATATAATATGCATGGACATAAGTTGTGGGTTTTTCAAAAAGCGGAGTTTAATCTTCCGCTTAATCGGTGAAGAGGGAGTATATGCGGCCCAAGACCGCTTAGTTGACCGATTAGCAATATGCGATGCGGTAGGGTGACCGAATAGGCATAAGCGGGAGTATATGCGGCCGTGCAAACTGATTTCCCAAACAGTGATATAAATAGACATGCTATCTGCCTCCTTGGAGTTGGCCCGGGCAGTTGTTCTTTGTTTGATCCTAGTTGATGTTTCGTAATAAAAAATGCATTTCTTTTTGGGTATGTTTCTTGTTCTGCTTTTGCATACAACTGCATTCCATCCTAGTGGGAGATTGCTAACATGTCTTATTTCCTTGTTTCAGGTGAGATACCCAGTGCTGTTGACTCCTACTGAGAAGCAAATGGCTAGAGAAGTTTGCGTTGCATTCAGACAAGCAGTACGGTTTTCATAAATGTTTTTTTTACTTATTATATGTTTTCCCGCAGTTGCAACACCTTTGACGCACAAAATTTGTCACAAATTTGGATTTATGATTCATTCGGCGATGTAAAAAAGATGATATTAGGCAATTATCATGGAATTGTAAATAATCACGTACATACAAATATTACACATGTACAGAGATACGCACACATAACACAAAAGTCTGTTTATTATTGTGTATGCACACACGATATCATATTGATTCTCTATTTCTAAATTCCCAGCCATCCAACAATATATCATGTTCTCATTCCATAAAGAATAATTTGGAAGTTTGTGAAGTTGAAATATATATTTTTTCTTCTTCTGGAATCAGGATGCAATGCACGTCATAGGGAAAATTGATAAAATTGTTCACCATAATGTAACTAATGTGATGGTATATTTGAAAATCTGGTTTCAATGGAAAAACTTAAATGATATTTTCTGTGATCTAATTCATATTTTATTTACCTTTTTTGATATATTTGTTTAGTAGTGATACATTCTTATGATAAATAGTACACCCAATTTCATGAGTTCTGGAAGATTGTTTGGTATATCTTACAACTCGAGGCTGTCAGCTTTTCCCTTTTAGTATTTTCCACAATTTTGGCTGAAGCATTATCATTTTGCAGAAAAAAACGTGATAAGTGATTCTTTTCTAATCTATATGATATTATGTAAGATATGAACCAAGAGTCTTAAGGTTCATGGTTCTACTGCAGTTTTCATCCTATAAGTCATTTGATTCTAATATATTATCTCTATCAAATTTCATGATTTGATACTTCTTATTCTAATATTCAATCTCTGCTTTGTATCAATGCTTAACATGTTTAGTCAACACAAATCAAATCAAAGAAAAATCCTCACCCTAATGGGAAATAGAACCCAGAACTAACTTAAAAATTGACAAGCATGACAAAATAGAAGTGCAATACAATTTTCTTTTCCTTATGGGCCTATATCTTAGTATATGCACTATTCCTTAAACATAGAAGTTTATTTGTCTAGGCGGTCTTGACCTCCCAAGGGCCGCCTAGACCGGAACCTAGGTGTTCCTAGGCATTTGATTTTTCATTTTATATTTTGACATATATATTGTTAATTTGTACATATATGTGTTAGCTATATTTAAATATATACATCACCATGTATATTTATACTGGTATTATCTAATCTGTAACAATCATTAATTGGCCTAAATCACCCTTAATTTGACCTATTAGATCCTATTGGCCCTAATTTGACCTACTTGATCTAAACTTAGATATAATCTGACTTAGTTTACCCTCTTTCGGCATTAACCAGACCTAATTTGTCGTAAAATGGCCTAACCATATCTGACTTCCCCTAGTTTACCGTATGTGGACCTAAATGTGAGACCTAATTCCACCAAGTAAGGTTTGTTCTCCCAAATGAGGCCTAATTTACCCAAATTTGAACTGATGTGGCCTAGATCAAACTTATTTCAACCATAAAATGATTCAATTTTTAATTAATTCGACCAAATTCATGCTAATTTAGTCGTTAAGTTGCGTAATTTGGGCCTGAAAGTCCTTAGGCGCCCACTTACGTCACCTAGGGGGATGCGTGCCTAGTTTGAGGCGCCCTACCTAGCGCATAGGGACCTACCGAGACACCTTGATAATTAAAAAAGAGAATGTTAACTTTGACGTCTAGTAGCTTTAATAACACACTTAAGTAAATTTAACACATGTTTGGAACCAAACATTTGACAATACTTAATTTAACAACTAATGATATCCTTTTTGATAAAACCTTATTACAAAATCAAACTCATTCATATAATCTAACTCTATGGACAATACCCTGGGGCATGGGTTTATATAGAAAACTCGCGGGATGTCCGAACTGGCTTATTTTTGCTAATGACCCTACTGAAACAAAACTAAACTTACAACTTACAAGCAATTTTCAAAATTTGACAAAGTTAAAATTTCGGTTTGATGACTATCTCATATTGACATGCAGGTACGTCAGACTTGTAGGACGTTTTGAGAAATTTTCAATGGCTTTTTCACCAAAATTTTGACATTTGGATAAAATTAGGTATTTTTGAATGAAAAATGCCCATTCTGTCTCTATTTCGTGAAATACAATAGAAACATAAGTTATGTTTTGAGAAATGGGGTGCCATATTTGTTGCTTCTATTGTGTGACACCTTGGGCTTTTTAGGGGCAATTCATAAAATTAAATGCCGATTTCAATGCCGTATCTGATGGCCCAGAAACAAAAACTTATAGAAATTTGACCGCAATTCTGATATATACGGCCGTTATGATTTCAACGCGCAAATAAGCGAACTAAATTATGAAAAGTTACTAGGAAGATCGAAATGCTACTCAAATGTGCAATAATATCTCATTGGATATGTGTGGGGAGGGTCCCCCTCATTTGTAAGTGAAGGAGCTGAACAATTCTGACAAAATTTGATAGCAACTTTGATGGTAAAGTTAAGGAATTCAGTTATGAAGTTTTGCAAACACAATGTTTAGACATAAACACACTAGACTATATAATCAATTTATATGTTTAGAGGTCAAGGTGGGATCCATGCCTTGATGAGTGAGTGTACGAATGAATAGAAATGTGAAGTTTGTTGCACAATACAAACTTACAAGCTTCAAGTTACAACTTAGAATTTAAAGCTTACAAACTACAACTTGTATAAGTCGAGTGTTAGCATTTAACTAGGCTACAATCTAAGTTACTTTTCTTCTCTTCGTATCCTAATCCTACCTCTCTCCTTTTTCTCCCGTTTCTATAAAGATATTCACAAAATAAATTTAAAAATGGCTTTAGGAGTTGTATCTATGATTATGTTGACCTGCTAGCTTACACTTTTGAGGTCACTAATGATAGTGCACAAAATTAGCAAGACGAGATATTTTGTGCCTATACCATTATCAATCACACCTATAACTACTTATTGCCTCCACTAGGCTCTAGCTACAAATGCACACGATCAAGAACGACGCTTGAGTTTATCAAGCGTATGCTTTTTGTCACTAGTAGGCATATTGAGAACACATTGAGACACATATATGCTTGTGTAAAACAAAAATATGGAGCCAATATGTGGATAGAGTTATTCAAATCATGTATAGCTAACAAAGAGAACAATAATCATCGTGTCTATCAAGCTTCAATAGGTACATAAACCATACTCGTCACATGAATCCTTAATAATCACTCACAGACTAATGCAACACTGGTTACATACTACATCCCGTTATCCTACCTAGAGGTCCTCCCATCCTAGACCATATTATGTTTGCATAAATTTATATCTTTAAGTCTATATATTGTGGGAGACCAAAAAAAAAAATATATTGTGCTTTTGCAAACTATGATGAATTAATTCATTCATTTCGCCGTTGAATTTGACATTGAAACTCCCATCAAAATGCTCATTGAAACCCCCATCAAACAGTTAAGCTTCCTTCACTCACACATGAGGAGACCCCCCACATATCCAATATGAAATATTATTGCATAAATAAATAGATCTACACTAGTAGATTAATATGGTATAATATCACAAATTAATTCGTTCATTTTTTCTGTCAAAACTTTAGGAATGCATCCGTCAAATTTTTATGTATTTTTTTTGTTTCTACTCCCATAGAAACGCTGTCAAAATCGTGCATTTCTTCCTTCCTTACAAGTAACTCCCTAATATTAATTTGGATCCCAAAACTGAAACAATTGTATAATAAGCCCTAACTAGACAAAAATCAAGACACAACAACTGAACAAAAGATAAACAAATAAAAGACGATTTATGACTCCTACTCATTAAAACACAACACAAGCTGTTATGTACATGGCATCAGAGCAACCATTATATTGCTCTACTGTCTCCCTCTTTCTCTTTCTCTTTCCAATCTTCCGTTGCAAATACCAACTCTCTCTTCTCTAGTGCAATAACCATCTTCCCCAATACTACTTCCCTCCTTCCGCTCTTGCCTCTAGCCCCGCATCCACCCTTCTTCTCTCTCCCTTCCCCCATTGCCCTTCTCTTCTATCCCAACCTTCGCCGTTGTCGCTAGCCACTTGCCTCTCCTCTTAGTTTGTTGCCACTGCTTCAACCATGCCGTCTCCCTCTCTCCCTCGTATGTTCTGCCTGTTCCCTCCATTGCCTCCGCCGCCCGCTCACCTTACCCACCATTTTATGCAAAAAAAAACTCTTGAACTTTCTCCTTTGTTTCTTCCCCTTACACTAACTTCAAACAAACATAATGAGTAGGTGGGTCGATTAACATTAATCCCGCTTATAAGAAAATGGCTGAAACAAGATGCAAGGGCCTCATGCACTCCATAAAATTGACAAAAAGGAGAAAAGAAATAATATACATGTGTATATATATGATATAAAATAATATAAGAAGTATATGATGAAATGATGGATCCAATGACTAACATGATTAGAATTATAGATCTTTGAACATGAGAAGAAGTGTTAGAATATTAGCTTATTTAGTTAATAGGTTAATTTGTCTATTGTGTACATGGGCCTGGTGCTCATGGCCCATTAGGGTTTAGTCCGCTTCCTTATAATAGCCTCCTCTCCTATATATATAGGACATGAGTGTGCATATCAATATAACAACAATTACACTTCTCAACATGGTATCGGAGTAATAACCCTAGGAATAGAACCCTAGCCATCGCCCCTTTTTCCCTCTTCTGGTTCGACGTTCCTTCCAACCCTAGCAGCCGCCGTCCCTTCCTCTCCTAGAGAGAGCAATAAGGGGAGAGCATGCCTTCGGGCGGTTGCCGCCTCTTTCAATGGCTTAGGCCGGCCGACCGCCAGGCATATCTCGGCCTCCATGGTTGCATTTCCTTCCCCTTTCACATAATTTTTTATCTATGAACCGACATCATCCTTCCCGACCATCTCTATCCAATCTGAGTCTTTGGGCGGCGCCATCCTTCCCGTCGTCGTCACTTTCCCTGACAGCCATTCGTCAAGCAGCTCCAACCACCGCCATCGCTAAAGCAGATCCACCTTCAGCTCCAGCAATCGTCTTCATCGCCTTGTTGCCCTACCATCGCCGCATCCAGCCCACATCCGCCATCAAATTGTCCATCCATCACTCCACCACTACACCACCTCTTAGGATCCTGGACGACGCTAATTCCTATCCAGATCCGTCCCTCGTCAAGCAAGGAACCACCACTGTTCATGATCAAAGGATTACAAAAGACAACGTTAATTCCCGTTGACCCGTAGTGCTAATTCCCGGGTTACTTGTCTCCTTGACGACATGAATTCCAGTTGAGATCGTGCATCAGCCGCTGCCGACATGGCGTGTTGTCCAAACAACCCGACATCTCGTACTCCAGAAATCATCCTCACAGCAGGGAGTTTCATGTAGAACGCAACCGACACGGCGTGTTGCTCAAACAACACGACGTGTTGCTCAAACAACACGACATGTTGCTCAAACAACACGACGTGTTGGATTCCAGAACCCTTCCTGACGACGTAGATCGCAACATACACGACATGTTGCACTCCATAAATCACCCAAACGGCGTGGATTATTGCTCAAATTGCAACTAACATTACACGTTGATCAAATAACATGACATGTTTCATTCTAGACATTTTCTTGACACCACAAATGACATCAGACACAACGTGTCACATCTCTGACACGACGTGTTGACGGAGATCCGAGTTATGGCTCTGATATCAGGAACGTTGTGTCGCATCCACACACGGCGTGTTGCAATAAGTCTGTCATTTTTGAGAGAAGGAGCTACACGGTGTGCTAACAATCTTACACGACATGTCATCAGGAGCCTGCCTCTCACCCCTGTCATGTTACACGACGTGTCCAAATATAGACACAACATGTTTGAAGCAATCTTTGCACTTCCAGTTTCAATTATGACGTCCTCCAAAGATCTATCTTTCCTCCATTACTTTGATGATAATCGGATTATGTTATCTTTTCGACCCAACAATTTTTTTTTTGCGGGGGCTCAGCCCCTGCATCCCTACATTTGTTGGCCTAAGGGCCGGACAAATGTCCTTTTTTTGTCAAGAAAAGATCCATTTAAATCCTCTATCTGGATCTTACTCGGATGGTTTTTGCATATTGATTCCGGTTATCGTTGTTTATGCCGAGAGCCATTCCGACAGTGCCACTTCACCACCTACCGAGTAACATTCGAGTTGTGTATCTCCTCTTTCTACCGAAGCTTCCATTATGGTAGTTTTTTCTTTTGTTCTTCTCTATGTTCTACACCTCTCGTTTTACCTTTTCCCTTTCCAACCCTTCCATCCATCATGTGTGCTTCTTTCCACTTGCGGGGGGGGGGTCATTTTTTCTTTTTCCACACCATCTACTCACTCTCGTCGTATTTGGTGTGCGGAGGGGGGAATAGAGGAGAGAGATATAGAGAGGACGGTATGAGGAGAACATGAGAGAGAGGATATGAGGAGAGATATGATATGAGAGAGATGAGATGATATTCTTGGCTATGTTCATGGAGCTTCATGTTCTTTAACACATCTGCTTTTCTGATGTCTTTGTGGCGCATCATTCTCACTTAGTATCACTTTACATGTGAGACAACATTGAAGGATTTCACAGGTGCAACATTGACACCAAGCCTTTTGCATTTGTACCGCATTATGTACGTCAGGACAAGAGCTGTTGCGGCTAATTCCGGCCTCTAGTCCCTTTGGTGTTGATGACGTTCTAGTTGATCATTCATGCTGCGTTCGGTGTTCTAGATGGTTGCTTTTTCATCTTCGAAGCTCGTCATCTTCAAGCCTGTGCAATAGTTGTATCTGCAAGGATTCATCCTGAGTGATCTTCACCAAGCTACTCATCACGTCTTCTTCGAGTTGCATCTGCTACTTCGACGTGTTGAGACGACACCTCAACACTTTGTCCAGCGTGTTTGTGCCACATTATGCTCGTCGGTGGTCATCTGTGCTAATTCCAATTGGCTACACTTCTCAAACAATTCAAAGACACCTCTACTACTACATCACACTGTGCCTCTGCGTTCGTGCCACGTTATGTATGTGAGATGTGTTGATGTGCGCTTATTCCACTTTTGCATTCCTCTCTAGTGAAGATGGCGTAGTCTTGGTATTTATGATTGTCTGCTTGAAATGATCTTCACTTCAGATGCACTTCAATAGAAAGACCTTCAAAGCTCAAGCTTCACCAACTTGCAAAACACATCTCAAAGAGGTGTCGTCATACATTTTTAGTTAGGAAGTATTGTTTAAGGGGGAGTTACAATTTTTGTATGGGGAGTGACACTTCTATCTTTCATTTATCGTGTATTTCTTATCATTCAATCGAGTCATGTAACACCAAGCTTGGATATGTGTTTACTTATGCCCCAACTTGAGAGGGAGTGTTAGAATATTAACCTATTTAGTTAATAGGTTAATTAGTCTATTGTGTACATGGGCCTGTAGCTCATGGCCCATTAGGGTTTCGTCCACTTCCTTGTAATAGCCTCCTCTCCTATATATATAGGGCAGAAGTGTACATATCAATATAACAACGATTACACTTCTTAACATGAAGCATCACATTGTTGTTAAGAAAGAAATTATGTTTAGACTTTCGTATATAGTAATAGGGCTGGAGGTATAGATGTGTGAGACATGGAAATTTAGAAAAAAGTTGTCCAGATCAACGGGAATCCGCCTCTCAAGAGAAACACGGAAAGAATAAAAATCATCATTTATGAGAAACCTAGCTTTATGGCATGCATGAGTGGAAGCAAAGTGAGCGACTTATGGTATCCATGGAATAGGACATCAACTTCGACTCAACTTCTACAGGTGTGGAAATTGAAGTTTGTGGAAACATCGAGGATTTTATAACTAAACTTCGACAAAAATAAGCTAAAAATAGTCATTTTTTGATGAAAATCTATAGATTTCATCAAATCTAGCTAAAAAACACAATATATGTTTACATATAGCCATCCATTTAGGTTTACATTTGTAGAAAAATACACGATTACATACAATCATCTTCCGACTACAAAATTCTTCCATATATAAAGTTTATGACAATAAAAAACTTTAGAAAAATGGTGCAAATCTATGGTATGTAGTAGAGAGGGGGTAGATTTATTAATATTAGCTTAGAATAAAAAAATAGCATCAAAATTTCCTTACCTCAAGCTCCACCACTTCTTTCCCCCTTACACAACAAACTCCATAAAACACCAGAACAATGTTGCCAACTTTGACTGATGTCGAGGAAGTTGGGGGATTTTTGAATGGACGTGGGCAAACTTTGTCGACAAATGGGCAGATGTCAACAACTTTGACGAAATGTCAGGGATGTTGTGGAATGAGGATGTTTACGTGGATTCAACATCGCCAACTGTCAACGTCCACAAAATCGGTGAAATTTCGCCCAACTTCGGCAATTTTAATACCATGATATTATCCCATTGTCGATGTGGTGCCAATGGGTACAAAGGTTGTGGTGGCAGAGATCAAGGCCACTGGGAGAAATGGCACGTCGAAAGACATGCTACAAGGGAAAAACAACTCCTAGGAAGTGACATAATAGCAAAATATACATCAGAGTTGGCATTGGATTAATAGTAGTAGGTGAAGATGAAGTCAATTGGTCCACCCAAGGCAGGGGGTGGCGTGTGACGTATTATGGTTCTAGAAGTTGTGGCTAATTGTCTTATTATTGAGATGATTAAAAATAGAGTACAAGGTTCTCTTTTATAAGACAAGAGAAAGACACATGGTTTAGATATAACCCATGTGGGATAAAACAAGACATAGGAATAACAAAGAAAAGAGAAAAATAGACTAAGTAAAAAAGCAGGAAAGTCTATATACTAATACTCCCCCTCAAGCTGGAGAGTAGCTGTCTAGCATGCCCAGCTTGGATGTCATAGCAGTGAACCTCGTCTTTGGTAGAATCTTTGTGAAGACGTCAGCCACCTGATCAGATGTATGAATGTAGGGAGTAGAGATTTGGCCCGATAGAACAGCTTCGCGAACGAAATGACAATCCACCTCAATGTGCTTGGTCCGCTCATGGAAGGTAGGATTACTAGCAATGAAGGTAGCTGCTTTGTTGTCACAATACATTGGAATAGGAGACAAATCAGAAACGCCAAAGTCCTTCAGCAAGCTCCTTATCCAGAACAGTTCACAGGTAGTGTGTGCCATGGCACGATACTCAGCTTCAGCACTAGAGCGAGCAACTACAGACTGCTTCTTGCTTCGCCAAGTGACAAGGTTACCTCCCACAAAGGTACAGTAGCCAGAAGTAGAGCGACGGTCAACCTTGCTGCCAGCATAATCAGAGTCAGAATAGCCAAGGAGTTTGCAATGCCCATGTTTCTTGTAAAGCAGACTTTTTCCAGGAGAACTTTTCAGATATTTCAGAATATGGCAGACAACATCCCAATGGCATTGCCGAGGTTTATCCAAGTAGCGACTAACCAGCCCAACCGCAGCAGTAATATCAGCCCGTGTAACAGTAAGATAGATGAGTTTACCAACCATTCTTCGATACTGCTGATTGTCAGGATAAGCAGGAGAATCCTCATCATCCCAGTCGGTGTTTGGATCTAGAGGTGTGCTAGCAGGTTTAGCACCTAGAAGACCAGTTTCAGATAGGAGGTCCAAAACATACTTCCACTGAGACACATACTTCCACTGAGATAAGCAGAGACCAGAAGAAGACCGGGACACCTCTATCCCAAGAAAATATCGTAGCGAGCCGAGATCCTTGGTGACAAAGTGTTTCTCCAGATAGCACTTTGTTGACTGAATACCAGCAAGATCACTTCCGGAAAGAATAATGTCGTCAACATAAACAATAAGGATAACAATACCTGCAGAAGTATTTTTCACAAAAACAGAATGATCAGACTGGGAGCGCCTGAAAGAAAATTTCTGAAGAATATTGCTGAACTTGTCAAACCAAGCTCTGGGGCTCTGTTTTAAGCCATAAATAGCCTTTTTCAGCCTGCAGACTTTAGAAGACTCCCCCTGACACACAAAACCGGGGGGTTGTGACATGTATACTTCTTCATGAAGATCACCATACAGGAAAACATTCTTTACATCAAGCTGATACAGAGGCCAGTCAGAATTTATAGCAACAGAAATCAGAATTCTCACAGAGTTCAGGCGCGCTACTGGAGAAAAAGTCTCGAAGTAGTCAACTCCATAGGTCTATGTATACCCCTTTGCCACAAGTCTCGCCTTAAGCCGTTCAACAGTACCGTCTGGCTGGTATTTGACAGTGAAGACCCATCGGCAACCAACTGGAGAGCAGGCAGCAGGTGGATCAACAAGGGCCCATGTATTACGTTCTGTAAGGGCCTTCATTTCTTCTTCCATAGCCTGACGCCATGTAGGATGTCTAAGAGCATGAGCAGCATTTTTAGGTACAAATATAGCAGAAAGAGCCGCAGTGAAGTTAGCAAAATTAGTACCCAGATTAGCAGTAGAGCAGAAATTCCCAATCGGATGCATAGTGCACGTTCTTGTCCCTTTCGCCGCAAACTAATAGGAATATCAAGATCAGAAAATACCTGCGGAGGTGTTTGATCTGGCACAGAGGAAGAGGACGATGGAGAGGCCATAGAGGGAGCTGTCGACTTTGGTCTTCTGTGATAAACCTTCAGAGGTGGCTTTTCAATCGGAGCATCAGAAGTATCAGGTAAATCATCCACCACAGGTAAAGGCGTGTCTACTAGTAAATCCGAAGTGAGCGCAGAACCAGCCGAAGAATAGAAAGGCATATGCTCAAAAAATACCACATCCGCAGACACAAACCACTTTTTAGAAATAGGATCATAGCATCGATACCCTTTTTGAGTGCGAGAGTACCCTAGGAAAATACACTTAGTCGCTCTAGGATCCAATTTAGTAAGGCCTGGCCGAAGATTCTTAACAAAAATGTGCTCCCAAATATGCGAGGCGGGATAGAAAAAAGAGATGCATCGGGAAACAGAATCTGAAAAGGAATCTGATTGCCGAGCACAGAGGATGGCATGCGGTTAATAAGATAACATGCAGTGGCTATCGCCTCGGGCCAAAAAACCTGGGGAACATGGTAGTGAAAAAGAAGGGTACGAGCAACTTCGAGAAGATGACGATTCTTGCGTTCAGCGACACCGTTTTGTTGTGGGGTATAAGCACAGGAAGTTTTGTGGATGGTGCCCTGACGACGACAAAAGGAGCTAACAGAGGCTTGCATGAATTCCAATGCATTATCAGTGCGAAAATTTTTGATAGGCTTAGCAAATTGAGTGCGGATCTCAACAAAAAATTCAGTAATTTTTTCAAGGATAGTAGATCTATCTTTAAGCAAAAATAGCCATGTTGTTCTAGAAAAATCATCAATGAAGCTCAGAAAATATTTAAAACCAGAAGTGCTTGCCACAGAACATGGACCCCAACGTCAGCATGTATAATATCAAAAGGTGCTTTAGAACTAATACAAATTTTTTTGGAAAAGGTAGCACGAGTCTGCTTGCCAAGCTGACATGTCTCACAATGAAAATCAGAACTAACTATATCTGGTAACATGACTTTTAACTTTGCAACAGAAGGATGTCCCAATCTATAATGCCACTGGATGTCTGCCACGGGTGATGTCAAATATGCAGCTGTCTTTGGCTCGTCCAAGTAGTAGAGTCCATCCGGTCCCTCATGGCCTGAACCAATCGTCATTCTCGTGCGCAGATCCTGAAACAAAACACCATCCGGATCAAACGTAATTGAGCAACGAAGGCTCTTCACAGTTTTACTGACAGAGAGTAAATTAATAGGAAATTTCGGGACATAAAGCGTGGAGCGCAGAGGCAGACTACCAGTAGGGCAAATATCACCAATGCCAGTAACAGGTGATTTAGAACCATCAGCTAAAGTAACAAGAGGTATAAAAGAAGTCTTGTGCAGTTTAGAGAATAAATCAGGATTGCCAGATATATGAGAAGTCGCACCAGAGTCAATCACCCAGGAGTTTTTACCAGTCGTAGTCAGAAGTGCGGCACTACCAGCATTTGAATCCTCAGTAGAAGACGCCAGACGAGCTTGTAGCAGTTTTTCAAATTCCGAGCGGATCCAGTCAGCTGTCGGCGGAGCAGGATCAGTCTGATCAGAAGTCACTTTATTGGCCCAGTCAGGTTTGCCATATTTGATCCAGCAACGATCTTCAGTATGGTTGGTGTGCTTGCAGTGAGTGCAGTAGCGGGACTTAACAGGATCAGTTCCAGAGCCACGACTAGGAGCAGAAAAACGTCCTCCGCGGCCACGACCTCTGCCACGACCGCGACCACGAAAGGAATCACCAGAGCGGACAGCGAGAGCTGCACCATCAGAAGAGTCAGGCACGGGCTGGGACACAGAAGGTAGACGCTGGACCCTTTTGAGTACATCGCGGAGAGTGGGTAAAGGGTCGCTGGAGAGAATCTGGTCCACAACACCAGTAAAGGAAGCAGGTAGGCCTGCGAGGAACTGAACTAACATAAGTTCGTTCCGCTGTCGATTAAGTTCATCAATGTCAGTAGAAAGGGGATGATACACCTGGAACTCATCCCAGAGGGCACAACAGGAGTTGTAGTAATCCTCGACCGAATCAGTAGTAGAATACTCCAGTTTGACAAGTTGTTTGAAGATCTCAAAGACCTTCTTAGGATTCTGTTGGTGCGAGTAAACATGGGAGAGTTGCTCCCACATTTCTTTGGCAGTATGAAGACGGAGAAGGGACTGGCTGATCTTTGCTTCAGCGCTGTTGACCATCCATGTCATGACCCCATAGTCCTCCTTGGACCAGAGATCATAGGCTTGTTTCGTCTTCTCGTCAGCATCATGAGCAGGAAGAGACAGACCCTTTGTAGTCAGATGAGAGTAGCGACCTTGAGATTTAACATACAACTCAAAGGAGGCAACCCAAAGGTGATAGTTGGAACTATCCAACTTTACCGTAGTAACACAGAGAGTGCGAGGAAGATGTGAAGTCGCCATCGGACTAAGTAGAAACAAGCAGGAGCACGGGCGCAGATAACAGCAGGCGTCAGCAGAGGGCAGTAGTAGAAGTCCAACACATGGACTAGCAGTAGTAGTAGGTAGGAGATCCAATCATGGACCTCAGAAGACCCTCACGGGGCAGAAAGGAAGAGCAGGACCTACGCCAACATGGAGGAAAGATCACTCCACCATGAGGCGCAGGCAGGCAGAGGCGAAAAAAAGATTTACTCCTTCAACGTGTCATAACTGGAAAAGACCGGGCTGTACGTAGCGTTGTCGGAAACTGAACGGAGGCCGGAAAAGGAGCTTTTAGCCGGACGAGATGGTGAGCAAAGGTGTAGAGAAGATGGGAAGAGGAGAAGGGAGGATAGGGTGGGTGCTCGGGGTGGCGGAAATAGGCGGTGGTGGGGCTATGGTGGCGGCGGCAGGTAGGTGGAGGCGGCGGGCAGCAGACCAAGGGTGGCGGCGGCGGCGGCTGCTGTGCGGCGCAGCAGGGAGGAAAGGAGAAGGGTGGCGGCTAGGGTAGATGGGAGGGAAAGAAGGATTAGGGTTAGGGAGGATCGAGAAGCTCAGATACCATCTAGAAGTTGTGGCTAATTGTCTTATTATTGAGATGATTAAAAATAGAGTACATGGTTCTCTTTTATAAGACAAGAGAAAGACACATGGTTTAGATATAACCCATGTGGGATAAAACAAGACATAGGAATAACAAAGAAAAGAGAAAAATAGACTAAGTAAAAAAGCAGGAAAGTCTATATACTAATAATGGTAAATGTAGGTAGTAGGCCAAGTGAGTCTCCATGGGGTCCCTCAAGTTTTGAAGGCTTGATGAGAGTCTAGAGAGCGCTGGTTATAGTAGATGGACATATAGTGGAAAATTGTCAACATGTACAACATTGCATGAACAAGCGAGGACAAAGTCGAATAATGTATTGCTGTGTACGCATGCGTACAAACACGCATCTGTAAATAAACGTGATCCCCCTACTCATTGAAACATAACAAAAATCATTTCTACATGGTATCAAAGCAACCCTATAACCACTCCCGCTCTCGCTCTTTCCCTTTCTCTGTCCTATCTCTCCCAACAACTGCCACTCTCTCCCTTTCTTGCTGCAGCCGCCATATTTCCCACTGTTGCCCAACTGCCCTCCAGTCTCAGCCCCTGCCACCACCCTTTTTATCTCTCCCAGCGTTTGTTACTGTTCTCTTCTCTTCCATCTTCCACCATTTCCACTAGCCTCCTATGCCATTTATCTCTGCTGCCGCCTCAACCCTGTTGCTGTCGGCTGTTCTTCCTGCCCCCACCCCACTGCCACCACCACTTGCTCTCTGTGCTCCCACCATTATATTCTCTATAGAATCTGTTCAATGAATTTCTTCTTTTCTCTCAAGTCTTCTCCTATCCTCTACAAATCTCACTATCTCTCCTTTGTTTCTCTCCCTCACCAACTGCAAACACAAGGAGTATTTATGTGGATAAACATAACCACCACCCCCCCTCCCCTCCCCTCATACAGGAATGATGAAACAAGATGCAAGGACCTCATTGACCCAATTTAAAATTGACAAAAAGGACATAAAAAGACAAGTATTTACAAAATATAGAGTCATGGATAACAAGGCTCATGTTGCATGCTTTATAATTATAGACCCTTGAACAGGAGAGAAGCATCAAGTTGATGTTGAGAAAGAAATCGTGTTTAGACTTGCAAACTCGAGGTGAACAAAACTACGGATGTGAGACATGGATTTTTTTAGAAAAAAATTGAGCTGATAAATGGGAAACCACCTTCTAAGAGAGATATGGAACGAAAAAATGATCCTTAGTGAGAGACCTGGGTTTGCAGCATGCTTGGGTGGAGGCAGAGTGAGTGCCTTGCAGAATCTTATCATAGAAGCACCAATAGAAGTAATAACTGTATTGGCTGACATCAGGGCTAGCAGGAGATGTAGCACGTTCAGACGACAGGCTGTGGGGAGTGAGCGACTCCTAGGAAGCAACACAATAGCAATATATACGTCAGAGGTGGCATTCACTAAAGTAGTAGGGGAAAACAAAGTATATTTCTACCCAAGATATGAAGATAGGGGGTGACATGTAGGTAGGCCACGTCAGTGTCCACGCGTTAGCACGATTTATACACAACATGAAGAGGAGCGTCAGATGTGTTATGTAAAAGTGTCTGCTTTATATGATGAGGAGTCTTGTGTAATTTACTTAGCCTCTTATGGGATTCTTTCTTTATTGTCTGTCAAATAATATTTTGGCTGGTAAATTCCTCACACTGGTTGACATTGCGTTTCCAGTTTCCACCTATACACCCTTTTGAATATCGATTCTGTTTCGGATTCACAGGTTTGTGGTTTTGACTTGTTACGTTGTGAAGGGAGATCCTATGTTTGTGACGTGAATGGTTGGAGTTTTGTAAAAAATTCTCACAAGTAAGGACTAAGGGCATCCTTTTCTCATAAAAAAAATCTCTCACGGTTGTAAGGTGTTTAGGCCATTCCTCCTGTTTAATGTGTATTAAGGCTTTATGTTACCATATGATTATTGTGTTTGCAATTACAGGTATTATGATGACGCTGCCTGTGTACTTCGCAAAATGTTCTTAGATGCTAAAGCTCCTCATTTATCATCTACGATACCTCCCACTCTTCCTTGGAAAATCAATGAACCAGTTCAACCTTCAGAAGGATTAACTCGCCAAGGGAGTGGGATCATTGGTACCTTTGGGCACTCAGAGGAGCTACGATGTGTTATTGCTGTCATTCGCCAGTGAGTTTCTGGAAAATTCAGTTTCGTGTTAAGTACCATACCTCTGATGTAGCTGTGGATATGCAGTGGTGATCGAACTCCAAAGCAGAAGGTGAAGCTGAAGGTTACAGAAGAAAAGTTGTTAAACTTAATGCTCAAGTACAACGGTGGACGACCTAGAGCAGAGGTAGACCATGACTATGAGTGCTCGATCACTGTGTACCTTTGAATTCAAGCTTACTTCTTGATCTTGTTATCTTAGACAAAACTCAAAAGTGCGATTCAGCTGCAAGATCTGTTAGATGCCACTAGATTGCTGGTTCCTCGAACAAAGTATGCTTTTAACTACTTCATTGATATATTTATTTTCCTTTAATTGTCAATTCGAGCATTAATGTGATAATGGATATGTCTTGAATGATCTTGGTTTGGAAAAACATTCTATTGTAATTGGAAACAGTTTTCATTCACATCTGATGTGCGGTTCCTATTTCATGTCATTGGTAAACAGAGCCCATACATATACAGTCTTTCAATTGTATGGAAGTTCTGAATACTCTTATTATGTTGTTCATATCATATTTATACACTATTACCGTGCAGTTATTGTTTAAGTATCAGTCAATCTTTAGTTGACCTAGTTATATGTGAACAATAACACATAAAAAATATACTTTTCTTTCACTTGTGGAACATTTAATGTATTTCTAACCTGGGTGGAGTTGGCCCAGTGGATCAGCTAACAGGCTGCCAATAAAGCGATCCGGGTTTGATCCCTGGAACCAACAACGATTTACCTCCCCGCCACTCATCCCGGGGTTTGAGTGGTCTAAGGGGCAGCAGGGGGGTCACTCCTTCTGCTACTCCCTTTCAAATGTATTTCTGTATTTTATGTGTCATTCATGTTTGCATTAATTGGATCTGTTCCAATATTATATCTGATAATCCACATTTTTGGATTTTTTATTGCAGTCAATCGAATATAATATGCTGATATTGTAGAAAAAGAAAGTAGTTTATCCAAGTGATTGTATAAAAAGGGAATTAGTTTTTCATTCTACAACTATATATCTGGTGAATCGAAATAGAAAATAATCTTCCTACCTGAACAAGTATGAGTTTTTCAAATGACTTGGTGGATTGTTTCTCATGCATTGATTATTAGTTAACCACTGTAATGAAGATATTTTATTCTATGTATGTGCTGCTGTAGGAGAAAGGTTATTTTCTTGCAATTCTGTTCTCTGTTCCTATCTTAATACCGCCTTTAAACTTGCTGCTGTAATTGAAAACTGCTCTCTTGGTTATTAGCTGTTAAACAGTTCAGTGCAATGTATTGAAATAATTAATTAATGTTTCTGACGGGTCTTTGATGGATATTTATATAAATAGGATATATGTGAAATGTGGTTGTTATTGAGACTGTTTTGACAGTGTATTAGTTACATATAAAGATATGGCCTTAGAATTGCACAAGAGATCATTGGCTAGAATTGGGGTAGAGGTAGAGTGGTCTTGGTAAACATTGTAATGCTTTCGTTATTCTTTTTTGCTAATAGTAATGTTCGGAAATGAGACATCACTTTTGCATCAACTTTTTTCTAGTATTTGCTTATTTGGTTTTGTATTCAAGGATAAAGCAGGTGATTTCTTAAACCTTCTGTTACCAGGTCTGGTAAAGAAAGTGACAGTGATGCTGAAGATCTTGAGCATGCTGACAAGCTTCGCCAGGTTAAAGCAGTGCTTGAGGAGGTACTGTCTCTTTCCCCCTTTTACGTTAGTCCTTATTCTAGAGACGTCTGTTGTATCAGTCCATAAAGGGCAACAAATTGGCAATAGTCTGAAATCAGGAGAGCTCCCAGAAGTGGCTTACGAGTATGTTGTCATGTTCAGACTTCAGAATACTTGAACTAATTGCCTTTGTGTTACTATTTGATACAGGGTGGGCATTTTTCTGGTATTTATAGGAAAGTTCAACTCAAACCATTAAAATGGGTTAAGGTTCCGAAAAATAATGGTGATGGCGAAGAGGAAAGGCCAATAGAAGCTTTAATGGTTCTTAAGTATGGAGGCGTACTTACTCATGCAGGCAGGAAGCAGGTCATTTCTTCTTTTCTTGCATGCAGTTGCATTTTGAAATGTGATCTGGATTTTAGTACCATATATTCCTAATTAGAGTGCTGATTTTGTGATGTCAATTATTTGTTTTGTTAATTTTCAGGCAGAGGAACTGGGTAGATATTTCAGGAATAACATGTATCCAGGTTGATCTTGGCACAATATCAAAATGTTTATATTAAATAGATATACTGATAACTTCTTTTGTTGTTGTTCCACTATATAATTGGAATGGATGAAATGCTTTATATGTTTAGTCCCTACACTTTAAAATGAATTTAGCTTCTAGCTGATTTGACTTGTGAGAAAAAGACTATTTGATGGTCAGCATTGTGGTGATCGCATGCAATGTTTCAAAAAGCGTGAAGCGGAAAGCGTGCGGACAAGATCTTGTAGCCGATTAATCGCCAGACGGGCGATTAAGCGGTCTCTTTTTTAAAAAGTGGATTTTAATTTCTTACAAACTTTTATGCTAAATTACATACATATATATATATAAATACTATATGTTTGGAACTTTTATACATATCTAAACACAACAATATAAAGCACTCAAATAGTTTATAACACGACAATAAAACAATGATTATAGCTATATAATAAGTAAGCAATATACTTGTCATAGATAAAGCACCCTACACCTATTAAATAATAAGTGTGTATACATGATACAACAACAATTTTATATCACATGTTAACATAACTAAACAGTAAACAACGGACTTATCATAGATACCTTACATATCTATCGTTACATTTGCCATCATCAATTGGTCATACATTACAGCAGTACGTTTGATCAAAGTATGCATTCTAAATTAGATAATAATTACATATAATTTACTTGGATACATCACAACAATACCCTATTATCATAGCTTACAAAGTATGCATTCTAAATTAGAACTAGGTATATCATAGAACATTTAATTTTTGCAAGTTTAATATATTATAGTCAATGCTAATTAGATCATATGATGTACTTAATGTAGCATACTTACAAGTTACAACAATATTGAAAAAAAGCGGGGAAAAGCGAGCAAAAAGTGGCTGCTTTCTTCAATCCTCTCCACAACTGCTTTAGGGTATTTTGAATCAGTTAGGACCTGTTGGCGATTAAGCGGCCACTTAAGTGGCCGCTCAGTACGGGGTTTAAAATACTGATCCCATGTAGTGGACAATATGAGAGATTTATCATCTCCAACAAGTTGCAAAGATTTACCTCGATACCATTTATATTTGCGATGGAAACATAGTTTTCGATCATGAACTACATAAAATGGTACATTCCAATATATGCATATTAAGTGTAAATAAATAGTTTTCATGGTCACAAAAATAGTTCCCCTATATAATTGGAATGCATGATATGCTTTATATGCTTAGTGTCTAAACCAAAAACTTTGAACTAAAAGCTAGCTGATTTGAACAATTGCAAAAAAAAAATGATTTCAATTCAATCAATGAGATGATCTCTATGTACTGCACAATATGTGAGAAATGTATCATCTCCAACTAGTTGCAAAACTTTACCTCAAACAATTTATTTCTGTGATGGAAACATTGATTTGGATCATGAGCTACATGAAATTACGCATTCCAATCTGTTCCTTAAGCATAAATAAGTAGTTTTCATGGTAATAGAAATAGTCCACTATGAAAATTCTATCTCAGTACTGAAAACCAAGTGGCAGACATCTTCACCAAACTTCTATCTAAAACTTGTTTCAAGACTCTAGTGGACAAGCTGGGCATGTTCGACATCTATGCTCCAGCTTGAGGGGGAGTAAAGAGATATGTTATTTATGTGTTGTTTCTGTGTTTTACTCTACCTGTGTTTTATCCCATATTGCTTAGCTTTGCTTATTGTAAACGAGGGTGCCGCAAGGCTGCGTGCAATGCAACGTTCGGAGAGGAGCAATGAACCCTCTCCTTTTTATTAATAAGAGAACTTGGAGAAATTACATAGAGGTCCAATAATATATAGAAATTACAAAATAGAATATAGCTGAATATAATGAGATATATTAACACTCCCCTCAAGCTAGAGCGTATACATTGTGTATGCCTAGCTTGTTGCAAAAATTCTAAAATGCTGCTGGACTCAATGGCTTTGTGAGAACATCTGCAAGTTGATCTTCAGATTTGACGTGCGAAGTCACAACAATACCATTCTTGATCTGATCTCTGATGAAGTGGAAGTCAACCTCTATATGCTTAGTGCGTTCATGGAAGACTGGTTTCTTGGCAATGTAGATTGCACCTTGATTGTCGCATTTGAGCTCTATGGGAGACAAAACAGGAATCTTTAATTCAGAAAGCACAGATTGAACCCGCTGCAACTGGCAACAGGCATGGGCCATTGCTCGATACTCAGCCTCCATGCTAGATCTTGCCACAACATTCTGCTTTTTTGCTTTTCCAGGTGATAAGTGATTTCCTAGAAACGTGCAATATCCAGAAGTAGACCTCCTGTCATTCAGATTACCAACCCAATCTGCATTTGCATAACCAATAAGAACAAGAGTAGACACAGGGGTCTTGGGTTTATAATAGGTGATCCCCTTACCAGGTGCACTTTTCAGATATCTAAGAATACGACAGACTGCTATCCAATGTGACTATTGTGGTGAGCTCATATGCTGACTCACCACTCCTACAATAAAGGAAATGTCAAGGCGAGTAACTGTCATATATATTAGTTTACCAACAATTTTCCTGTAATATCCTGGATCTGGATAATCAGTTTCATCAGTCGTTTCCTTCACATGATAGTCCATAGGAGTAGACACCAACTTGGATTCACTCATACCTACTTCCTGTAGTAAATCCATCATGTATTTCCTCTGAGACAAATTAATACCTGCATGAGATCTAAGTACTTCAATGCCCAAAAGATATCTCAGTTTGCCCAGATCCTTTGTATGAAAATGCCCCTGCAATCCTTCTTTCACACGTAATATGCCTGTAGAATCAGTGCCGGTGATAACTATATCATCAACATATACATCATTAATAATAGATCCAATAGGAGAGATAGAATAGAATAAGGAGTGATCAGTCACAGAACGAGAAAAGCCCATCTTTAGTACAACATCACGGAACATATCAAACCAAGCTCTAGGAGATTGTTTCAACCCATAGATGGCTTTCTTCAATCTACACACTTTCTGACACACCCCCTCAGCTACAAAACCAGGAGGTTTCTCCATGTACACCTCTTCCTGTAGATCACCATGAAGAAAGGCATTCTTGACATCAAGCTGAAATAGAGGCCAGTTAAAAGTAGTACCCAGAGAAATACGAATCCGCACTGAATTCAGACGAGCCACTGGTGAAAAGGTCCCAAAGAAATCAACTTCATATGTCTGAGTGTAACCTTTTGCCACCAGTCTAGCTTTCAACCTCTCAACCGAACCACCTGGATTATGTTTTACTGTGAATACCCATCTGCATCCCACAAAATTTTTATCTGGAGGTAAGTCAATAAGTTCCCAGGTGTTGTTTTGTAGATTAGCAGACATTTCCATATGCATTGCCTGTTTCCAGCCAATATCCTTCATAGCATCAAGATGATTTCTTGGAATGACCACAAAATCAATTCCAAGAGCAAATGAACGGGCCTGCGTAGATAATTTTGACAAACAACACAATGTTTTGAAAAGCGTTCCAGGCGCCCGCTTGAGTGGCTAAGAGGCCCAACCGCCTGGTTAAGGCTTTGAGCGGCTACTCAGGCGGAAACCCATTAAGTGTCCGTCTAAACCCGCTTTAACCCGCTTATGTGCCCGCCTGATTCCTCGTTTTGGGCACCCGCTTTTGGCCGCCTAACTTTTGGGCGCTGGATTTTGTATTGTTGCTTTCATTTTTCATTTTTTTGTAATCAAATGTTATTGCTGCTACTATATATTGACTTTCCTAGTATCTATGTATGTGCATGAGTGACTGTATTAGCATGTAATATGATATACAATACTATAAGTATGTAATAATGTAATACATTGCTGAACATTGTTTAATATGAAACATATTGTATGATACATTTTATAATACAATACTACATACATAAATGTCTACTTATCTATTGCACATTGTATTTCTGTACCCTTCTACCTTATATAATATAATGTACTAATTCATTTTATCGTGTAATATATATTTTACTATTTACTAGATATTGATAATAAAACATTCTATATATTCTAATTGTTTACTGCATAATCTACATTAATACATTATATATCTTCTACTGCTTACTGCATTTTTGTATATATAGTCATAATATATTCACTACAGTAAAAGTAAACTATTTGGGTTTTAGTAATACCCAAATACCGTATTACAACCGTGTCAAAAACTATCTGGGTGCTTTATTTTTTTGTGTAGGTTGTCTAGATCAGTATAAAAGTTCCTTATAAATATATTACTTATATACAAATATGTATATATTTTTTATTAAATTTATAGAAGAATTTAGGTACCCGCTTTTTCAAAAAGCACCCGCCTAAGTGGCTACAAGGTGCTCTCCGCACGCCTCCCGCTTCCCGCTTTCTAAAACATTAAACACACATTTGCAATAGGATGTCAAACTGTACATGAACGAGTACCTTTGCGGACAACAATGCGAACATCAAGGTCAGATGGTTCTTCATAAATCTCTTGAGTAGAGGAAGATGGGGAAGGCTCAAAGACTGGAGTCGCTACCTCTGGATCCTGTCTGCCTCGTCTGCTGTAAACATGTGAATTATGCTAAATTAATGTACCATCTACTGGCTGCTCTTCCTAAACTACAGTGTACTCTAATGTGGTGATGGCACTCTCTCACTGATGTCTGATGGTGGCACTCTCTCACTCTCACACAATTACTCCCCCTTATTGGGAACACTAGAGAAATATGGAGTGGATTCATGAAAAGTTACATCCCTAGACACAAACATATGACGGAGACAGGGACAATAACACTTGTACCCTTTGCTAGTGTTGGAGTACCCAAGAAAAAGAGTCCTAATCGACCTAGGGGATAACTTATCAGCCTTAGGATCAAAATTGTAGACAAAGGAAGTACAACCAAACACTCTGAGGTGAACAAGAAAAGGCTGATCCTTGGGACGTAGGACAGAGAACGGAGTACGTCCTTGAAGCATAAAAGAGGGTTGCCTGTTGATAAGGAAACAGGTATTCAGTAAAGCATCAGATTTGAATCTCTTAGGAACATTTGATTGAAACATAATTGTCCTGGCAATATCAAAAAGGTGATGATTTTTCCTCTCAGCTACCCCATTTTGTTGAGGGGTGTGAGGACAGGACGTACGATGTATCATCCCAACAGAGCTACAAAAATCAACCATAACACTTTGAACATATTCCAAGACATTATCAAATTGAAGAATTTTAATATTGCAATCAAATTGAACGTTCATTTCTTGATGAAAATGCTTGACAATGGATAACACCGACTCTCCACTCTTCAACATATAAATCCATGTCATGCGAGAAAAATCATCCACAAAGGAAATAAAACAACGAAAACCATTATAGCTAATGTCTTTTACAGGACCCCAAACATCATTGTGGACTAACTCAAAGAGACAAGAAGTCCATTTATTGACACGACTGGTATAAGACATTCTATGATGTTTCCCCAGTTGACAGGACGGGCACTCTAATGAAGACACTTGGGATAACTCAGGTTCCACCTTTCTCAAGCACTACAATGAAGGATGTCCATATCTGTAGTGCAACAATAAGGGAGAACCGCTCGAAAGGATGGCTGGAGCAGGAGCAAATACTTGATGAGGTAGACTTTTACGATGGAAGAGGTAGAGATCACCTTTCCTAGGCCCCCACCAATCGTCCTCATACTCTTGAGACCCTGTAATACAAAACAAGAAGGTCCAAATGTTACCGTACATTTCACAGTATCAATCAATTTTGCAATAGAGAGAAGATTAAATGGAAATGCAGGCACATAATGTACAAATTTAAGATCAATTTTAGGAGTCAGAGAAACAGATCCACTGGCTAACACTCTCCTCACTGAATCATCTGCTATGGTTACAGATTGGTGAGGAATATGTGAGTCAATGGAATGAAGCAGTCTCCTCATACCAGTCATATGCTGTGACGCTCCAGAATCAACCACCCATGAATTCGTTGAACCAGAAGCCAGTAAAGAGGTAGCGTGATTACCAGTAGTAGATACCAGATTTGCTGAAGAAGATGATCCCAAACTCAGATGCTGGGTAGCCAGAATGAATCTATCATATTCCTCCTTGGTGAGTGTGATGCCAGAAGAACCAGAACTTGAAATAGGAGGCTCAGAAGACTCAGTAGTGCCAACATAGTTCGCTGCCCCCATAGGTGGTGCAGCAGGTGTACCATGCTTCTTCCAACATTTCTCAACTGTGCGTCCAGGTTTGTCACAGGAAGTGCATTTTGGACGTGTGCCACGTCCTCGGCCCGTACCTGTACGACCTCCTTTGACTGCAACGGCTACAGATGCATGAGAATCTCCATGAGACGAGACTGTTGTAGGATCAACGGGTTCAAAATTTGGTTGAAAATCCTTGAGTAAGCCTCTTCCAAGATGGGAAGTTTGTCAGAAGCTAGGATGACACTGCGGGCTGAACTGCATGAAGAACTCATGCCAAATAAGAACTTTGTTGTAATCAAGTCATCTCTGTCTTTGACTTGTTCTTTGACAGTCGCTGGATGATAGAAGCTCAGTTCTTGAGCAATAGCTTGGATCACTCCAAAATATTCTTCTAAAGGCTTGTCTCCCTATTGTTCTGCAAAGAGGCGGTCATATATCATAAACCGACGGAGATCATTCTTTTCTTAAGAGTAATGTTTCTTTACTGCATCCCATATCTCTTTGGTAGTAGTGTAAAACATGAACCTAGCAGCAATTCCAGGTTCCATGCTCCCCCACAGCCATGTCTTCACTAGACAATTATGACGCTTCCATTCAGCATAGCCTTTGTCAGTAGAAGCAGGAGGATCAAAATCAACATGTTTTGCCTTGTCTCAGGATTCCAACACTGTATGGACATCATTCATCCACAAGAGATAATTCTTCCCGTTTAGCTTGATAAAGGGGATAGGTCACATCTCATCATAGATGGTAGATGCCTTGGTGTCCTCTATAGAGATATGTTGTGTTCTGCTATGTTTTGTTGAGTGTCATGTGCATAGCATGTGCCTCACTTATGCTTTTTTACTTATGTAGTTTAGTCCCATATTGCTCACCTCTGCTTTAGTCTCTATTCTCTTCTGTTATATAAGAGACTGCATTGTACACTATTTTACTCACTCAATAAACCATTCTCAGTTTCTCTATATGGTATCAAGAGTAGGTCCAATCATATTTTTCTCTTCCCACCCTGCCCCTATGCCCTGAGCCCCCCCGCCACTCGCCTATCCCCTTCCCCCCGCACCGCCGCAGCTCCCCTGCCCGCCTTCGCTACACCTGCAGCCCCTCCCTCCCTTCTCCACCCACCTCCCACCCTCCCCTTCCACCACCCCTCCCCCTTTCTTCCCTGCTGCTGTCGCCTTCCCCAACCTGCTGTCGTCGCCCATCCTCCTCTTCCCCACCTCTGCCGCCCCTCTCCCTCCTTTACCTGCCGCCGGGCTGCTGCTCCTCTCCTTCCTCTGCTTCCCCCACAACCACCACCCTCCCTCTTCTCCTTTTTGCTGGTCCATTCTTCCGGACAACCATAGCTATCCAACGTTGAGAGTCTCCTAACTCTCCGGTTCTTTCTCTGCCTGCGCTTCATGATAGGATATTGATTTTTTCATGCCGGCGTAGGTTCCTTTATCCATCTATCTGTCCGAAGCGGGTTCCTATGATCTGATGCGTCAGATCCCTACTGCTGCAGCTGCCCCACAGTGGGTTAATTATTTACTGTCTGTTGCTGCTACGCCACCACCTCGTTTTTGCCTGCTTCTGCTCAGTATGGCTTCAGTTGAGCCTCCTCGCTCTCTGTGTTACCACTGTCAAGCTCGATGGTTCGAACTGCCATCTATGGTCTGCGTCATTTGTGCTCTATGTGAAGGCTCAAGGCCGATACTCCCATCTTACCACTGATCCTCCTACTGCCTCTGCTGCTACTGCTGACGAAAAGACCAAACAAGCCTATGCTCAATGGTTCAAAGATGACTCAGGTGTTATGTCCTGGCTTCTTAATAGCACGAAGCCGCGCATTAGTCAGTCTCTGCTGTGTCTTCATGATGCCAAAGCAATGTGGGACCATCTATCTCATGTCTACTCGCATCAACAAAATCCTAAACGGGTTTTTGAAATTTTCAAAAACCTGACCAAGGAGTACTCTTCAGATGCGTCTATTGAGGATTTCTACAACCAATGTTCTGCTCTCTGGAATGAGTATGAAATCTACCATCCGCTAACTACTAACATCAAAGAGGCTCAGAAGCAGCGCAATGAACTCCAACTCGTTCAATTCCTGACTGCCCTACCTGCTTCTTTTTCGGGCGTGGTTGATCAAATTCTGTCAAGTGACCCTCTGCCGACTCTTTGTGACGTTCTCAAGAGAGTTCAACGGCTACCATTTGTATCCTCTACCCCTGCTATTGAGCATCCTGCTTTGGTTGCTCGCACTGCTGATTCTGGACGTAGCCGCGGTCGTGGACGTGGTTGTAGAGGACGTCCACCCCCTTCTGGCGGAAGAGGCGCTTCTACTGCTCCTGGATGAGGTCAAGCCACTGGACCTCGCTACTGCAACTGGTGTGGTCGTGACAATCACACTGAAGATAGGTACTGGATCAAGCATGGCAAGCCAGCCTGGGAAAACCAGGCCTCTACTGAAGCTATTACTGAAGCTGCATCCGATCCACCAGCTGCTCCTCCGACCACTGACTGGCTTCGCTTTGAATTCGAGAAATTCTTCCAGGAGCGCATGACTCAACTGCCTTCGACATCTGCTGTTGGTTCTTCTGCAATGCTTGCGTCTCCCTCTGCTGGTAACCATAAGTGGTGTATTGATTCTGGTGCGTCTGTCCACATGGCATGCAACATCCACTTATTTTCTGTTCTATCTAAAACTTTGAATATTCCATCGGTCACGGTTGCTAATGGCTAAAAAACGCATGTTCATGGCGTTGGCACAGTTCCGCTATCTCGCAAGCTGAATCTTTACTCTGTTTTATACATACTACAGTTTCCTGTTAATTTATTATCTGTCAGTAAAACTGTTAAACAACTTCAGTGCTCTATTAAGTTTGATCCCTCTGGTTGTGTTTTGAAGGATCTCCGCACGAATACGAGGATTGGTTCGGTCCATGAAGGACCAGATGGACTTTACTACTTGGATGGACTGCATGCAGCTTCAGCTCTCTTGTTTACATCTGTCTCAAGACTTCAGTGGCACTTCCGGCTCGGTCATCCGTCTGCTGCTAAATTGAAGTTTTTATTTCCTGCATTAGCTGAAAACAATTTCTCTTGTGAAACTTGTGTTTTGGGAAAACAAACGAGGTCTGTCTTTCCTTCTAAGAAAGAACTTGGGTCTAAAGATATTTTTGATATTGTTCATGCGGACATCTGGGGTCCATGCTCTGTCCTGAGTCAAACTGATGTTAAATATTTTTTAACATTTATTGATGATTATTCCCGTGCTACCTGGCTATTTTTGCTCAAAGATTGGAGTACCGTTTTGGATAATATCCACATTTTCTTTTCTGAAATACAAACCCAATTCAATAAAACTATCAAAATTCTCCGTACCGACAATGCCCTAGAGTCTATGTAGAAATCTGTCACTTTTATCCTGATCATTACACCATCCACCAAACCACTTGCCCTTATACTCCACAGCAAAATGGTGTTGTTGAACGCAAAAATCGCCATCTATTAGAGGTTGCTCGCACTCTTCTTATCCATTATAAAGGTCATCACCGTTTTTGGCCTGAGGCAGTCACTACGACATGTTTTCTTATAAATCGCTTGCCCTCTTCTGTTTCACAAAATCGGATACCTTACTCGATTTTGTTTCCTGATGCACCTCTTTTTTCTGTTCCACCTCGTATATATGGGTGTACCTGCTTTGTTAAAAATCTACGCCCAGGAATGTCAAAACTTGACCCTCGGTCTACGAAATGCATTTTTTTGGGTTATTCGAAAACTCAAAAAGGTTATCGTTGCTTTGATCCGATACTCAGACAGTGGTTTGTCAGTGCGGATATGGTCTTTTTTGAGCATATGCCCTTCTTTTCTGAGGATGGAGCAAGCCTATCTCATGATGTGTTGGCACTAACACCTCTACCAGACATTGTTGAAGATTTGACTATTTCTGACCAGCTTGAAGAACGTCCACTGCAAGTATACAAACGTTGGCCGAAGACAAACACTCCTTCCATGGCCCCTCCTCAACCAATTCATGCGTCTGCGGATGATCAAACAAACACTCAGGTAACCTCTGACTTGCACCTTCCTATCAGTTTGCGGAAAGGTGTTCGCTCCTGTACTAAACATCCTATCAGTCATTTCTGCACTTCTGACAATCTGCATAACAACTTTGCCTGCTTTACTTCTGCAATTTCTGCTGTCACCATTCCTAAAACTGCTACAGAGGCTCTTACTATTCCTGCATGGAAGAAGGCAATGGACCAGGAAATGCAGGCACTATGTGATCGCAAGACGTGAGAGCTTGTGGATCACCCTTCTTCTTGCCCTACAATGGGCTGTTGCTGGGTCTTTGCTATTAAATATCAACCTGATGGGACTATTGAACGCCTGAAAGCCCGTCTTGTCGCAAAGGGCTACACATAGACATACGATGTCGATTATTTTGAGACCTCTCCTGTTGCACGATTAAACTCTGTTCGAATTCTGATTTCTGTTGCCGTTAATAAAGACTGGTCTCTCTTTCAGCTAGATGTTAAAAATGCATTTCTTTATGGAGATCTACAGGAAGAAGTCTACATGGAGCAACCACCTGGGTTTGTTGCTCAGGGGGAGTCTGCCTTCAAAGTATGTAAGCTGAACAAGGCTGTCTATGGTCTCAAACAATGTCTGCGAGCTTGGTTTGACAAGCTCAGCCAAATATTAGTCACCTTTGGCTTTCGTGGTTCTTATTCTGATCATTCAGTCTTTATTCGCAAGATAGTGGCTGGACTTGTCATTCTTATTGTTTATGTGGATGATATTATCTTATCTGGCAGTGATACTGTGGGTATACATGAAACTAAAACCTACTTAGAGAAGCACTTTGTCGCTAAAGATCTCGGAAAGCTTCAGTATTTCTTAGGCATTGAAGTCTCCAGATCATCAGCAGGACTATGTCTCTCTTACAGAAAATATGTACTTGATCTCTTGCAGGAAACTGGCATGCTAGGCTGCAAACTAGCTAACACTCCACTCGACCCAAACATGGACTGGGATGATGTAAACTCTCCTCCCTATGCTAATCATCACCAGTTCAGGAGGCTGGTAGGCAAGCTTATCTATTTGACTGTCACACGAGCTGACCTTACTGCTGGTGTTGGATTCATCAGCCGATATCTTGATAAACCCCGGCAATGTCATTGAAATGCTATATGCCATATTCTGCGATATCTTAAAAGTTCTCCAGGAAAAGGCTTGATGTATAAGAAGCATGGCCACTGCAACCTATATGGCTTCTCGGACTCTGACAATGCAAGAAGTCGTTCTGATCGTAAATCAACATCAGAATATGGTACATTTGTTGGCGGAAACCTTGTCACTTGGCGAAGCAAAAAGCAGACTGTTGTCGCTAGATCCAGTGTAGAGGCGGAATACCGAGCGATGGCTCATACTGCATGCAAATTTCTATGGGTTCAGAGTCTTCTTCAGGAGTTTGATATATCCTATTCTAGCCCTATACCGATGTTTTGTGACAATAAGGCCTCCATTTTATTGCGAGCAATCCTACTTTTCATGAGAGGACGGAACATATTGAGGTTGATTGTCACTTTATTCGAGAAGCAATTCTTCTTAGCCGGATTTGCACTCCATATCTCAACACTGACAAGCAAGTTGCGGACATCTTCACGAAGATACTTCCCAAAGCTCATTTTCAAACTCTAGTTGACAAACTGGGCATGTTCGACATCTACACTCCAGCTTGAGGGGGAGTATAGAGATATGTTGTGTTATGTTATGTTTTGTTGAGTGCCATGTGCATAGCATGTGCCTCACTTATGCTTTTCACTTTTGTAGTTTAGTCCCATATTGCTCACCTCTGTTTTAGTCTCTATTCTCTTCTGTTATATAAGAGACTGCATTGTACACTATTTTACTCACTCAATAAACCATTCTCAGTTTCTTTATATCCTCCACGATTCAACGGAGAAATTACAAAATAGAATATAGCTGAATATAATGAGATATATTAACACTTATTGTTTTAATCTTGTCCTATAAAAGTGAATGTATTGTAAACTCTGACTTATAGAATACAATTCTTCTCATTATTCCATAGACAATAACTTCTATAGAAAGTCACACATCGTATGGAAAGAGAACACATGTTGGAAGACGATAATAACATCTGCAGAAAGTCAGACATGTATTGAAAGAGCACTCAACATGTGATGATGCAAAAGAATTTTTGAATAGAAAGTCAAATCGCTTGGGGAATCAGCACACATGTGATGTAGATGTCAATAACTTCTATAGAAAGTCACAAGGCATGCAGGGGAACACATGACGTGTTTGGACTTTGCTGAAGATTCTGACCAGAATATAACATGAGATGTGTGGGATCAACACTGTGCGGTACTATACGATGCATACCTGATCTACACCATGACATATGAAAATCAGGGCAGGCGGCTGGTGTTGCACTCAATGACACATGTACTTGGGCTACAAGCCATGTCGGCATTGACGACGACTCCTATCACATGGGACATGAATAGTGGTTATTGCGGCCATGGAAAGAGATATCGACGATACTGTCGGTATACCGACCGGTATACCGATATCGACGACATCGGTCATCGGTTCACACAAACTTGTCGTTGGGATTGCAAATATCGGTAAACTGATGATATACTGCCAAATATAGCCAAATACCGCCAAATATCGCCAAATATCGATGAAATTTACTGGTATACCGACAAATATACCGATTTTTGCATGCTTAAGTCTGTTTCTGTTGTTTGAGAGGAGGAAATGGTGGAGCAAAGGGATCTCGACAACTAGGGCTCAGATAAGTCTAATCTAAGGTGTTCCTTTATGTTTTCTACCATTTCTCTCATTTACACATCATCTATCCCAATTAAAATGTAAATTCGTCCCAAAATGCCTTAAATTGGCAAAGATCTCGCCATCTGCTTTTTTATGTCTTCCTAATTGTATGTGTTTGTAGATCTACAACACTTTCTCATAATCTACATAATAATCATAGTAATATACCTAAATAATCCACGAAATATAAGTATAATTTGCTATCATTTTTAGTTGTAAGCTAATAAGTATACATATGCTCTTCTAACTAGTATTTTTATCATACAAAGGAAGAAAATGTACTAGTTCGCAACACAACAAACAAATATTGTAAAAAAACATAGATTTTGTAACCTTCTAGTCTTATATTTGATTATACATGGCACTTGCTACATATATCCCACAAGATGGACATAGTTGACATGGTAACTAGACTTTTAAATTATCGCATCTCCACGACATGCATATGGTGGGCATGGTAATAATGGCTTTTATACTTATCCCGCTATTGTGCATAATCCATGGAGAAACTCACTACTGCATATCAAGATCATGTGCTACAAACAACAAAAGAGAAAAGGTGTCACAATAGTGATGGTGCCTAACTTCCTTGACAATCATGAAGTTAATTGTCAAAGTCACACATTGAAGAAGAGCAATAGAAAGCCCTGGTGTATATTTTCTTTTAGAATCTGATATGATGCATATGGAGACAGTACTGTAAAATTCTAAAACATATCGTGTTTAATTACATAATACAAACGAGTATTATACACTTATATAGTTATGTACATGACGTGTATGAGCAACACGTAACTTGATACCACCAACCTTGCATAATGTATATGTCATGGGAGCAATATGTCAACCATATTAACTCAATATTGTATGGAGAATCAGTGTGTAACTCGACATACAACTGATATGAGTTAGTAAGTTACTATGCTATTTATGTGTTGTAAATTGGATATTATTACATAAGTGTGTGTATTTATGTTTATGGATTGTGCTAGTAAAATTTCAAATCTTAATTCCAGTATTTTGTCATCGAAATCCTTCATCGAAATCTGCAGAAAACATGATAGGTTCCCTACCTCGCACATGATGGACCCCCCCCCCCCCCAACATACCCAATATAGAATTTTATTGCATAAAACGTTGCATCTAGGTGTTGAGACCATGCCTGTAAAATTTCATGATTTAATTCGTTCATTTAGGCGTCGATAAGTCCAGGATTGCATCTGTCGATATTTCCGTCGGTATACCTGTAAATATCTATTTCCACGTCGTCGATAAGGCGTCGGTATCGGCATTTAATTCCTTGATTGCGACTTCCCCCTTTATGGGATTGCGGTCCTTGCTTCAGTGCCACCTAGGACTTTTGTTTCTAGATGAGGACTGAGAGAACATACTCTACTGGATCCTAATATTTGGAGCTTTCCATGTCATATCATCTTTGATTAAGGGCTAAATTGGTAATGTTAGTGTATTTCATGTCTTCAAGAAGTTAGCAAATAAACTGCACCTAGATCAACAAAGCTGATTTGACCTATACAATATTCATTTATATAAGTATTGCATATAGATAAGGAAACAAATGAAATTTGAATCAGATAGTGTAGCTTTCAAATCTGTCCAGTAAAAGTTCAATCTAATACAATATTTAAATGGAAAACCGGGATCCAGTACGCCTTGGATACCAATATCCAAAATGAATATAAGTATATTAAGTAAAACTCAATGTATCAAATGTATGTGTGACAGAGTCAGGAATTGCAGAAGGCTCAGGGTTGCACAACGTGTGCACCCTCATATATATATTACTGAGACAATTACAGAGAGGTCCATATATAAAGGAAAATAACAAAACAAATAACATGCTATGTAAAACAGGAAATATATATAATGTAACACTCCCCCTCAAGTTGGAGCATAGATGTCAATCATGCCCAACTTGTCCAGCAGCGTGCAGAACTGTTTCTTCGCCAATAGCTTGGTGAAGATATCAGCAACTTGGTCTTCAGATCTTGTGAATGGAGTGCATATCTTGCCAGCAAGAATAGATTCGCTGATAAAGTGGCAGTCAACTTCAATATGTTTGGTGCGCTCATGATAGACAGGATTATTTGCAATGAAGATGGCAGCTCTGTTATCACAATGCATAGGAATGGCCGATGAAGACTCAATCCCAAATTCTATCAGAAGAGAACGCACCCACAACAACTCACGCAGTATGAGCCATTGCCCTGTACTCAGCCTCAGCACTAGATCTGGCCACTACATTCTGTTTCTTGCTTCTCTAAGTGACAAGATTGCCCCCTACAAAGGTACAGTAGCCAGAAGTAGATTTTCTATCAACTTTACTGCCTGCATAATCAGAATCAGAATACCCTTCAAGAACACAATGCCCATTCATTTTATAATGAAGTCCCTTGCCAGGAGATTTTTTTAAGTATCTCAAGACTTGGCATGCAGCATCCCAGTGGCATTGTCTGGGTTTGTCGAGGTATCTGCTAAGAAGACCCACTGCAGTAGCAATATCAGGACGAGTAACAGTTAAATATATCAATTTACCAATCAGCCTCCTGAATTTTTTATGATCAGTAAACATAGCAGAGGAATCATCATCCCAATTGACATTGGGATCAAGAGGAGTATCTGCAGGTCTCGCACCAAGCATACCAGTCTCCTGCAGGATATCAAGAACATACTTTCTCTGCGAAAGAACCAAAGCATTAGAGTTTCTAGAAACTTCTATGCCAAGAAAGTACCGAAGTCTGCCTAGATCTTTGGTAGCAAAATGCTTGCCCAAATGATCTTTGGTAGCCTGAATACCAAGAGTGTCGCTGTCAGAAATAATAATGTCATCAACATATACAATCAGAACAGTAATACCAGCAGAAGTCTTTTTTGTGAATACAGAATGGTCAACTTGTGACCTCAGAAAGCCAAAATCAATCATGATCCTGCTCAACTTATCAAACCAGGCACGAGGACTCTGCTTGAGCCCATAGATAGACTTCTTAAGCCTGCATACTTTGTGAGACCCCCCCCCTGAGCAACAAACCCAGGAGGTTGCTCCATATACACCTCCTCCTGTAAGTCACCATACAGAAAAGCATTTTTCACATCAAGCTGCATGAGAGGCCAGTTTAGATTCACAACAACAGATAAAAGAATCCGGACAGAGTTAAGGCGGGCTACAGGAGAAAAAGTCTCAAAATAATCAATGCCATATGTCTGAGTGTAGCCCTTCGCAACAAGCCTTGCCTTCAACCTCTCAACCGTACCATCAGGTTGATATTTGACTGCATAAACCCACCTGCAGCCTACAGGCTTACACTGAGGAGGTGGATCCACCAGCTCCCAAGTGTCTCTGTCAGTAAGAGCAAGCATCTCATCATTCATAGCAGATGCCCAAGCTGTACTTTTCAAAGCTTCCTGAACATTCTTAGGAACAGCCACAACAGATAAGGCAGATACAAAATTGCTGGAATGAGTATTTAGATGAGCAGTAGACACACACTGAGCAATGCTATGAGAAGTGCAAGAACGAGTACCCTTACGGAGTGCAATAGGTATGTCAAGATCAGAGTGTACCTCAGGAGCAGCAGAACCTTCAGGAGGAGAAGATTGGTTGTCTTGGGGGGGTACTTGTGTGGAAGGTGCTTTATTCCTGTGATGATAAACAATAAGAGGAGGGTCTTGTTTTGCAGTAATCTCAGTATTAGTGCGGTCAGGCATACAGTCAGAAATAACAGATAAAGGAGGAGCCAGAATATCTGTCTGCAAACTATCTCCTGCTGAAGAATAATACGGTGTATCCTCAAAAAAGACAACATCATTACTGGTAAACCACTTCCGAGTGCTGGGATTATAACATCTGTAACCCTTTTGAGTGCGAGAATAGCCCAAAAAAATGCATTTAGCAGCTCGAGGAGATAGCTTATCAGAAGTAGGTCCAAGCAACCGAACAAAGCAGGTACACCCAAAAATTCTAGGAGGCACATGAAACAGGGGGATGTCAGGGTGCAAAACCTGGATGGGAATTTTATTTCCAATAACAGACGATGGCATCCTATTAATCAGAAAACATGCAGTCAAGATAGCTTCAGGCCAATAAGAGCGGGGCACATGAGAATGCATCATTATCGTCCTTGTAACTTCTAATAAGTTTCTATTCTTTCGCTCAGCAACACCATTTTGCTGTGGTGTATAAGCACACGAAGTTTGGTGAAGAGTACCCACAGATTTACAAAAAACAACCACATCTTGCTTAACAAACTCTAAAGCATTATCAGTGCGAAAAGTTTTAATAGGCAAGCCAAACTGCGTCTTTATTTCAGCAAAAAAATATTTAATAGTAGACAGCACTTCGGACCTACTTTTTAACAGAAATAGCCAAGTAGTCCTCGAAAAATCATCAATAAAAAGAATGAAGTACTTATAACCAGACAAGCTTGGTACATGGCATGGACCCCATACATCAGAGTGAACTAAATAAAAAATGTTGTTACTGCTCACAGTACTACGTCTAGGATACACAGTGCGAGTTTGTTTCCCTAGTTGACACGAATCACACTGAAAATGACAACTGCCAATATCAGGAACTAAACTACGCAGCTTCTCTGAAGAGGGATGGCCCAGCCTGTAGTGCCATTGGAGAGCAGAAACAGAAGCAGATAATGCAGATACCACAACAGCTTTCTCTGATCTTGGTAACTGGTCCAAGTAAAACAATCCATCAACACCTTCATATCCCCCACCAATCTTCGTCCTCGTGTGAAGGTCCTGAAAAACGCATGAACCAGGAACAAATGTCAGGCTACAATTTAAACTCCGTAAAATTTTGCTGACAGATAATAAGTTAAGCGGAAATCTGGGCACATATAAGGCAGATTTTAGGCCAAAGTGAGAAACAATATCACCAACTCCAAGGACTGACGACTTAGAGCCATCAGCAAGCATAACAGAAGAATGTCGGGCAGGTGCAGATATATGTTTAAACAACGATCTATTTCCAGAAATATGTGCAGATGCACCAGAATCTATCACCCATTTGGTATTACCAGAAGTAGAAGGTGAGGAGGAGCTTAGGTATGCAGTATCATAACCAGAAAAGGCAGCATGTGCTCCACTCGTAGATGCAGCAGTAGAAGATCCAGCACGCTCAAGGAGAAGACGCTCCACCTCAGCACGGATGTAGTCTGTGGTAGCCCCCGCAGGCTCTGGTGCAGGTGTCTGAGTACCACCCTCAGACGCAGTAGAATCTGCCGCAGCATTGGCCCACGCCGGCTTACCATACTTTTCCCAGCATTTTTCCTCAATATGGTTAGACCGGCCACAGAAAGTACACAAGCGCTGTCCTTGCTGAGGACGCGCAGCAGTAGAAGGAGGGGCAACAGGAGGAGCTCCTCGTCCAGTACCAGGTCGACGCCCCCGGCCTACACCTAGGGGAGGACGACCATCATTGGAGCGGCCACGGCCACGACCACGACCACGCCCGCCCCAAGCAGCCAAAGCAGTAGAGTCTCCAGTCTCAGGAGGCGGAGACGGTGTCGATGACGGAAGGCGCTGGAGACGCTTGTAGGCAGTCTGCAAGGTAGGGAGTGGATCACTCGCCAAGATCTGATTGACCACTCCACTATAGGACTCAGGTAAACCACTGAGAAACTGAATCAGCTGAAGCTCCGCCCGCTGTTTTTGCATAGTAGCTAAATCGGTGGACAGCGGGTGATACATCTCCAACTCACCCCACAGACCAGTGAAGGTGGAAAAGTAGTCTGAGATGTCAGATCCAGTAAACTGTAGGCGCCCCAGTTGCTTTGTGATATCAAAGACTTTCTTTGGATTCTCACTATGCGAGTAGGTACTGGCGAGCTGATCCCACATCTGCTTTGCCGTAGGCAGTTGAAGAAGAGTGACGCTAATTTTCTCAACGGAGCTATCGAGAATCCACGTCATGACTGTCGAGTCATCACGAACCCAGTCATCAAAGGCTTTGAGGTCCTTTGCATCCGCCTCCTCTGCAGGCTGAGGCGGACCCGTCCGAATCAAGTGAGAGTACTTCCCTTGTGATTTGGCAAAGATCACAAAGGAGCATACCCAAAGCTGGTAGTTGCGCCCGTCAAGTTTAACAGTAGTGACTTGACGGCGCGAGTCGCTCCACATGTCATCCCCAGAAGATGCCATGAGTATATGTAGGAAGGCAGGCATAGGTACAGGTAGGCACAGACAGAAGACAGACTACGCCGTCAGGCAGGCAGAAGAAGGCAAAAGCAAGTCACCGTGGACCTCTCACATACACACTACGCCAAAGCGTAGCAGAGAACCCGGAGGCCGAAGCCTACACGGGCAGGCAGGCACAAACAAACACGAACCGAAGGTAACCCCTTAGACGAACAATGCGCCGATCTCCACCTGAAGACTGATCTAGTCTAGATCTACCAGTGGGTCAGTGGTCCCGTAGAAAACGACCACCCAGCAGTGCACCTGCTGTGCGAACAACAACTACGGTTGCTCAAGCACTAGCGGTGCATCACGCCACGAGGCAAGACGGAACCACGGAGACCCATGGAGAGGCCTGCGGCCCGCTGGAGACGGCCGACCGGAGCTGCGGCGGCCCTGGCTAAGCCAGCGGCGGCGGGCGGCTTGCTGCCGGCGGCGGGCGGCCTGCTGCCGGGCGGGGGGGGAGGAGAGAGAAGGGAGGGAGGGGAAGCAAGGACGGCTAGGTTAGAGCCTGCTCTGATACCATGTGACAGAGTCAGGAATTGCAGAAGGCTCAGGGTTGCACAACGTGTGCACCCTCATATATATATTACTGAGACAATTACAGAGAGGTCCATATATAAAGGAAAATAATAAAACAAATAACATGCTATGTAAAACAGGAAATATATATAATGTAACAGTATGCAACTAAATTTTTTCCGGGCAGTGATTAGACCTGTAAACGGATCGAATACGGAGCAGTTACTACTATATCCGATATTCGAATCCGAAAAAAAAAATCCGATCCGATATCCGACGGATATCATGTGATAACATCCGAATCCGACCTGACAAATAATATTCAAATTCGGATAAATATCCAATCCGAACCAAAAAGCATAAATGTATTGTTATTAATACATTATATATAGAAAACATTGATATCACTATGTCAAATATGATAAAATATCCACATTTTTTTGTTTTTATATATAGATAATATATATTTTATAATATATGTATATATTTGTCGGATTTCAGATTTTTTCAGAGTGGATATAGCCATATCCGAAATACTATCCAAAATTTTCGGATATGAAATTTCATATCCTAAATCCAATTCAGATTATGCGGATGTCGGATTTTTTTCAAAATTTTCGGACTCGAATCCGGATCGAATTTGCGGATTCCGGATATCCATTTACAGGTCTAGCAGTGATGAAACAAGGTCTCAACAAGGTGAATATGGCCGAGTTGTCTATGCTGAAATGTATGTATGGGAAGACAAGAAAAGATCACTAGAGAAATGGCTATATATGGAATCAAGTGGGGGTGGCGAGTATTGAGGACAAGTTGCATGAGGGTTTCAGTAGATGGCATGGATATGTGCAACGCATACTGACAAACTCACCAGTTCGAAGCAATGCTATTAGGAGTTGAGCACAGTTAAAAGAAGAAGCCGCAGGTCTGAATTAACTTGGGAAGAGCTTATAATGAGATATTTTGAATCTTTACTTGTTAGTCACAATATGACCATGATAGACTGATCTGAAAAGAACAACCCATGTAGCCGAACCCAGCATGGTTGAAAAAAAGGACCAAACTGCAGTGTTTTGGAGGACTGACATGTCTTTGCAGCAGCAAACTTAAATTAGCTGACAATCTAGGCGGACACATTTAAACATCCATTATCTAGCAAAGCAAAAGGGTACATGATGACAGTGACATAGAAAAAGAAGGTAAGAAGTTGTATCAACTGCATTCCATGGAGACCCAAACACAACTAACTTTTTTTGGTCATGCAGCAAATCCTCTGTCATGACATCCCAGTGGTACTCATCTTCTTTTGTCAGTGTGTGACCACATCCTGATATAAGTTGTCGATTTCTGTTTTCCTACATGGCCTTCCACCTTCTCTCTCAAGAGTGAATGGAATCTCTGCCCCATCACTTGTTCAAAACTCCCTTGGGCAACATAGCTTGGGAAGCTCAACGTGCCATGGCAGTTTCTCATCGATGGTTGGAAACCCCTTCATAGAAACTTGTTACTAAAGATCTTTAATGTCACGGATTCAGCCTAGTCTCACACTGCAGCCTCTGTAGGCGAACTAGAGAATCTAATACCCATAGTTCTAGGAGAGGGTCAGGCCAAAGATGGAACTCATCCCCGACCACATTGAAGACGTAATTGCAATCAAGGGTAGGAAAAATCACCTGCTGCATAAATTCACCCTCTGACCATCCTCATCCTACATGATGTTTGGTACATGAGGAATCAAACAATTTTTGAGGATACCTAACGTTAGCATAGTGGTGGCATAGAATCACACACCATTTTTATAGCCTGTGTGTATAGATAGGTTACTACTTAGGTCTCGGTCCTTACAGTTGTAAATACCATGTTTTCTTTTTGGTTAATATGAAAGGAGTGACACACTTCATGATAAAAACAATCCTGTCGTGTGTGCCACGCTTATGCTGAACTACATAGCTTAAGAGGAAAACTGGCACTGCAGCCTACTGGTGGAGAGTAATTGCAACAAAAATTGAGGGCACTGCCGAAGAAAACTGTGGCAGGGTGCCTTGGTATCGGCTTGCCTTGCGGGGACCCTGCTGCTTTGCAAATCTTCCTTATAAATGTTGCAACTTAACATCTGAAGGTTTCAAACTAGTCGATTCTCATATACAAACAACGTGCATGTCAATTTTGCTCAATTGACATGACAATGCATTCATGCTGAAGGTCAGCTCTGTTTGAGGTAAATTTAGCAAATAAGTGTTAACATAATAGAGGGAAGATGCAAAGTATTGACTTATTTGATACATCCGTTATCTAGCATAAAAAAGGGGATGCCGTTGTCTATACAATGCAAAATAAACAACCTTGTAACAGTTGCATATGATGAGGGGCCAAACCCCTAGTCTAGTTGTATAATTATCACAATGTTTGGTCATATGGCAATCCCCTGTCCTGAGTCCTGACTCATATGGCACAGTGCTCTGTGAATTGTGCTGAACTTCCTAGCTTAGGTGGCAAATGGTGTCTGCAGTCTGGTGCTGTGGGTAGATACAGTGAAAAGTGAGGGAAGCCTGTCACAGAACAATGTGTGGCAGTAACAGTGGTGGTAGCTTGCGTTGCTACAGCCCTCTGCTTCAGTAAATATCACCTTTATCTACTACGACATCACCTTGCTTACATCTTGTCATATACAAAAAATGCTCACTCCATTCACACGTTTTGTTGCTATTTGATTACATTGTCCAGTTATTCTTGTTATTTGAATAAATTCACTATCTGGGATGTTTTGAATTTAGGTGAAGGAACAGGTTTGCTTCGCTTGCACAGTACTTATCGACATGACCTGAAAATATACAGCTCAGATGAGGGGCGTGTTCAGGTGATGTGAACGTGAATTCACAATCCTGTTAATTCTATTGGTTCTATTCCCTTTAGGTGTTACTTAAGTAGATTCCTGGACTATTCCTCGATAATAATTCTCACAGGGGCCTAACTTTAATTGTTGTGGCTAATCATGAATTCCAGATGTCTGCAGCTGCTTTCGCTAAAGGTCTTCTTGATTTGGAAGGACAACTGACACCTATTCTGGTTTGCCAGTACTGATAGTCACTTTAGGCATTTAAATCCTGATATAGCTGATAGTTTTTTATTCATTTCCTATTTATTCTATATAAGGTTTCTCTTGTGAGCAAAGATTCATCTATGCTTGATGGACTTGAGAATGCAAGCATCGAAATGGAGAAGGCTAAGGTAAGATCTTTTTCTTTGTAATTGATCGATTTACTAGACTTAATTGATATAACTACAACTACATGTTTATATATCGTTTTCCATCTACTACAAAATTAAACATGATTCCTGCCAAAGTGCAGGAAATGTGTTTAGTTTATTATGTATATGGGCCTAATTGTCTTGGCCCGTTAGGGTCAAGTTTAGCTTCCTTGTACTTGCCTCCTTTCCTATATACATGAAAGGAGTTTGTCGTCTATCAATAAGAAAATATCTCATTAGTCTTCCATCTTTTTTTTCACTATCATCTTATTTGCTTTATCTCCAACTTCATTCAAATCATTGAATCCTTCCTACAAGTTCGACGCTTCTAGGATTATGCGCCATTTCACTCTTTAAAATTGCTTGTTTTCCCTGTCTCATGTTCTGAATAATAAACCTAGGGTTCGGGCCCGATTGGTTGGAGCTAGTATGTGACCAGACTCCATAGAATTAAATGTCAGATTTCGATGCTGTATCTGAGGGCCCATAAACTTAAATGTATAGAAATTTGATGAACTATTTGATATTTACAACCTTGACAATTTAGACGCCAAAATGAACAAATTGAATAATGAAATTCACCAGGAAGATCAAAATGCCAAGATCTACTCAAACATACAATAAAATTTCATACTGGATGATGGGTATGTGGGGGGGGGTGTACCCCACATTTGTAAGTGAAGGAAGGTGAACAATTTTGACAAAATTTTAATGGCAATAGTTAAAGAAATTTTGCAAGCACAACATTTAAACATAAACACACTAGCCTTTATTAAATGTATATGTTTAGAGGTTAGGGTGGATCCATGCCTTGATGAGTGTTTGCACAAATGAATAGAAATGTCAAGTCTGTTAGAATGTTAGTATGTTACAAACTTATAAACCCACAAGTTACAACTGAGAACTTCAAACTTTCAGTTGCAAGTTACAAACTTACAAATTACAACTTGTGTAAGTCAAGTTATAGCATTTATTTACGTTACATTGGACATTTATACATATCTCTAAGGAAATACATCCCGAAAGTAGTTTTGCAAGCCATTTTATGTGTAAATACAAATTGTAATAGTTATAAATTTATATAAATCTACATACTTTATACCATTATATTATATATTTACAAGTTTTGTTTGTAGAGAACGTGATTTTCAAAAGTTCTAACACTTAGAATTTTGTTATTTTTGGAGTGTTTCATTAGATATCTATAGAAGAGTGTAGAAATAGAAGGAGGTATAGATGGGCTAGACATAGGGAAACATACCTCTGAATCAAGAAAAATAGCCTCGGGAAGTAAGGGATTCAAAGAAAATCGCCAAAATACCAATTATGTAGTAGTAGCGGCCTTAGGAACAAATTTATCAAAACTTTAGTTTTGTTTTGGTACTATTTCGCAAAATTACGACCCAAACTGGATTTTTTTGCTGTGAAATTTTGCTTGTTTGGCGAAATTTTACACCTAGGGGTGAAATTTTCACAAACTTATGTCCCATTCTATGTTTTTGCACGTTTTGATGTCCGATGGCCAAAAAAATGAAATTCTGACCAAAATTTTTCTTATTTTCGATCAAAATTTTGTTCCATGCCAGACTGTAAGCTGTATTTTCACGAATCTGGCCATATTTTAAGGATCTTTGAACCATACTATGGACTTTTGCTGAGGTATCAAGCAAACGATGATGAGTTTTGAGCTTCAGTTGAGTTGGATTGTTTTCCTCTAACAATCTGTGTGCCTCCTCACACTAGATTGAGTAAGAAAGAATGATTAAAAAAGTGTAAAAGAGGCTTGGCCATCCAAAAATTCTAAAAAAAATTCAAAATAGCTCAAATAGCTAGAAAATTATAAAAATACCCTATACCAAGACCTATAAGTTAGAATGCAAATAATAAAAGCTTGTGTGCATGAACGTTTGTTTTCTCTTTGTTAGAGTTATTAGTTTATATGTAATATGGGCCTATTTGTCTTTTCCCATTAGGATTAAGTTCGCTTTCTTGTACTTGCCTCCTCTCCTATATATTGGACAAGATTATGCCATCTATCAATAAGAAGCATGTCGTTAGCCTCTATCTTATTTTCCACATGATATCAAAGCATAGATTCTAAGTGTAACTCTAAAGAGAAAAGGAGAGTGCCTCCGCCTGCGGGCGGCCGCCATCTCATCTTGGCTTGGCCGCCCGTCAGGCATCTCCTAGCCTTCACAATCGTCTTCTTTCTTCCTAATCTATAGAAAATTCCTTGCTAGGCTTGTCGGTCGCCACCTCCAACCAGCCGTAATTGGCGTCTACACTCACCTCTCTCACCACTCCGCCCTTTCGGCTGTGTGTACTTTCATTTCTGATCAGTCTGTTCTACCTTGCTCCCTGCCGTCAGTCGTGACCAGCACTATTCCCGCTTTGTATAACGCAATTTGACCAATAATCTTCAGGCCAACGCGGTCTGCCATTAACCATCACTCCCCCACTCGACTGTTGTTCTGCCAAGTCCAAAGTAGTCAAAATTTAGGTGTTAATGTTAATTAGTTAACTATAGTTTTGTGCCTATAATAGCCTTGGTATGGCCAAATAACTTTACTTACTTAGCTTTTTTATAATTTACCATTCTTTGAAGATATAGTTGCTCAACTAGCCAATTTAGGGACTTGCAGACACTGAATCGAGAAGACATCAACTCCTCTAATTCCTAAGACAAAGACTGGTAAGATTCAAACCGAAGGTGACAGTCAGGCCTAACGAAATCAGCCCTGGTTTAGCCAACCATGCTCGATTCATCCCAAGACAACACCATCATTCACCATCTATATCAACCTAATTCTGCCAAGTCGATGACACAAAATCGGCCCCAACTCATCAAAACCTCGACCTTGGTCCATGCATGAACTTCTTCGATCTCCTTCAACTGATGACAACTGTGAATGTCAAGAAATGAGTCAACTGATGAAACATTGACCAGTGACGTTTATCGATGGACCACCTCATCGACCTTCTTGTCCACTCAACAACAAACAATCGATCGAGTGAAATTGACCCATGTCCATCCAACCAGGGCTAGTTTCGCATTGGTTAATCTGTGTCATCATTCAAGCCGATGATGGGGCCAACTAAGATATCTATCCATGGTGCCAACTGATGGCACCTACTGATGGTGTCCACCAACGATACCAACCTATGAATTCACTTATCGATGGAACAAATGCTCGACACATCGATGCCACGAACCAGAACCCGATTCATCCAAACCAGCTCTGGTTCAATATCTCATCCATCCAGTCGCCAGACGAACCAGACCCAATTTATCCGAATCGGGTTGGGTTTGCTCCAACTTACTGATAAATCACCTATCACTATAAATACCCTTCTTAGCCACTAGGCCAAGGGTTCCAAAGTCTTGGTTCCCAAACCTGTCTTAGAGTTCTAAGGCCCAAGAGGGCTAAGGATCTCACCCTACATCCATTCCCATTGGTTTGCGTCCATTTCTATCGGTCTACACCATTTTCCTTGACCACCTCCATTTTCCACTCATTTTCATCGATTTCCACCTTCACCCATCTAGCTACCAGGCGAACCATGCCCCAGTTCGTCCAACCGGTGTGGGGTTCGTCTTCATCCACGCACGCAAACTACAAGTTTGGGACGGAATCGAGAAGGAAGGAGCAAGAAGATGAAAGAGGAAAAAGCAAATTATGATATCCAACCCATCTTGAGGCTAAAGAGCGAGAGCCACCTCTCCTCTATAGGAGAATCTCTTCCTCTTCCTCTTTCCTTCGACTGTCCTTTGTCTTTGTACAAACAAATTATTTCTATGTTTGTTCGGTGCCAACTATGCTTGTCTATGGCTAGTTGAGCTCCTTGTAAGCTATGTAGCGAAAAATGGGCATGTTTATATACTTTGAATCTTAGCAAGTGGTTAATATTCAGATGTAACAAGCTATTGTTATATCATTTCTTTTCGATTATGAATGTTAGATTGCTTGATTTCTTTCTTGCATTAACTTTCTTTTTACGAACCTTAAAAGATTACTCGTAAGAACGGGTAGAGAAAGTAGTTTGGATCGTAACATAAAGAGGACAAGGTCCAAGGGAGGATATGCCTGGAATCCAAGGTTAGGGAGGCTTGACGTAGCACTGCAAAACCGACCCCGATTTGTCCCCAGGGTCGGGTTTGTTATGTTTGGATTCCTTGCAGATCTTCTGCCGCTCTTAATGCTCTTGTCTGTTTGGACCCAAGAGGCAATTCAGGACGCTTAGGGGTGTTCGACCACGATCCTTGAGAGATGTATTGGGTTGTTAATGGGGTTTTAGTCAAGTTACGCAAGAGAGAGTGAATGGGGTGACCCCCATCGGTGTAGCTACCTTGGTACATGTTGGTTGGGATGTTAATTGTTTGCTAGGGTGTTCGAGGGTTGTCTACGCCTGAGAACGAGGTGAGTAGATTGCCTAATTTGTGGTTGCATAACTTGAAGCTCCTCTCCATTAGCAGGTCTAGACAGAATCTGCTTTCTTTTTATCGTTTTGTTTTGTTTTGTTTTCTTGACTTGTTTTAGTTTTATGCATACATCTACCGATCTGTTTTGTTTAGCTAAGTAAGAGCTGAATCTTAGGCGACTAAGCGTCCCACATCCCTGTTTTCGATCCCTTCTTACTACCTCGACTTTGTATAATGTTGTGAGTGTCCTAAGGGTTCTATAAACTTAAAAGTACGAACCTTAGGGGACCACATTCATTTTGGATATGTTCTCGAGGGCGATTAGTAGTTAGAGCCTTCCAATAGAGCTGATAAACCTAGCACATGGGCAACAATAGAAAACAAAGAACCTACTTCAGGTTGTCAACTTACATCATCATGTGACGTAGGCAGTAGGAGGGGAGCAAGCCCCCGAAAGAGAAACAAAAAATCGATGGAAGGGTTGGTTTGGAATGAAAATAGGATAAACGATGGAATTAGAAGGATGAGAATAAGATGGCAATGACTGGAGGCAGTAGCCATTGTGATGGAATGGTGAGGTGGTGTGGTAGCAGCAGGAGATAAGCTAGCGGGGTAGATGGAGGGATGAGAGGAGGAAGAGGAGAGGGTGTGTGGAAGGTTGACGACATCGGGTGCTGCAGCAGTTGACAGTGACGTAGGGATGAGGGGGCGGATGGAGAGGGAGGAGGTGGAGACAACAGAAGGAGAGCAAGGTAGAAGGGGCAATGGAGGGCAAGGAGAAGGGGCGACGGGGGGAAGGAGGGAGAGGGAGAGATTAGTGACAGCGGTGGGGGGGGGTAACAACAACAGTGAGTGAGGGATGGAGAACCAAAGGCGGCGGTTGTGGGAGAGAACAACAACCGCGGCGGCGGGTGAGGGGGTGGTGGCGGCTAAGAGAGAAGCATGGTTAGGTCATGGGATGGAAGTAGGGGTAGGGCTGGCTAGAGGGGTCGAACCGCTTTGATACCATGTAGAAAATTAATTAGAATCTACGAAGATCATTATAACCGATGCAAGTCCTCTCTGTATATAGAATAAGAGAGGAGAACTAATTTCATATCATTGTGCAGGACTTCGACTTGTTGACTTCGCCATGTGTGGAAGTGGAAGTTTGTGGAAACTTCGAGGAAGTTTTAAGGAAGTTTAGAAGCAAACTTTGATAAACTTTGATGCCGTTTTTTGAAGAAATTGATTTGAAGGGAACTTTGATTGAAAACTTCTAGTTCTGTTAAACCTCTATCTTATATATGTTGATTTAACACAATAAAACAATTTACGACCCTCTAGCCCTAGGTAGGTTGATAAAACAATGTGTTGCTTGCAAGGGTCAAGTGTGCAATACACATAAAAATATAGTTCACGATATATATTCCTTACAATATCAAATCAAATAGTAGTTACAACACCCTCTCTAGGAAAGAGTGACAACAAAAAACATAGGAGTTGATAATAGAAGTTGTGAAGAGGGTTGGAGGCGACACTTATGCCTTATATGGCCATTAGGGCAGTAGTTAGGATTAATGTTCTGGGCCGTCTCAACTTCGCCCCAACTTAGCCAACTTCGCGGAATCTTCGACGACTTCGGAGAAGCTGAGACTAAAATACACACAAAAAAGTCATCTTCGTCGACATCATTAAAACTACACCCTGAAGTTTGGAGGACGAGGCCGAAGTATTTGATATTTGACTTCGCCTATGGTCGAATTTCGAAACTTCGGCGAAACTTCACCCAACTTCGACGAAGTTGTGTTCCATGTTACATATCTAAGAAATGTGGGATAAAAGACTAAAGAGGAAAACCACATGAAACACAAAATATAACAAGACAAAGCACAAAGTACTAAATGTATTAACAGTTGCTGTAGGTATCAACCTACAACACTTACCCTTGTTTAAGATTCCAGGACAAGGCCACACACATTAGAAGCAAGTTGATGGAAGATGAGATGTAGCATATGGAAAATTCAATTTTTCTTTGTAGTTTGTGTCAAAAGGAACAATTTGTGTATGCAGTTTGACTAATAAGTGTATTTACCTCCGCATTGTAAACAGATTAAGAATGTTCTTTTGTTTTAGTTCCATTGGACTTTCCCTAAATAGCTAGCCTCATGGGTTTTTTTTCCCGGATTATTAATGAGTTTGAATTTATTGAGAAGTTACCCTGTCTACCCTCACTCTATACCCTCACTCTCCATTGTCCATCATGAGGGATGTTACATATAAGTAACAAGATGAATCAATGAGCATGGGCTCTACAGATTTCTGGGCCTTGCTGGGTATCACAACAGTTGCAGACTCATATCAAGAAGGATAATGAGAAGTCCCAAGGATCTAATATATCCTATTTGGTGACCTTTTATACATCTCAACAGGACCCTCATGATTGGCTATTTCAAGGAGAAAATAAATTTTAACTTGTCTCAAAGCACATTTGAAAAGATGGTAAGGTGCAAGTGACTTTTATAAATTTTCTTCTTCCAAATAAAACAGAACCCAAACAGGATTTTGACCCCTGCATGTGTGCCGCTTGAGAATTCACAAATTAATCCAAACACTATGTACTATGTAGTCCATCGCAATTGATTATATATACGTTTATTAGGCACTCACTTGTTCTAACACTTACAATAAAAAGTGGCCCACGATAATAAATTGAAGCGACACTGTCAAGAATATTTGTTGTGCATCTTATCCTGATTCACATTTCCATGCTGGGCCTTTGCCTATCCCATCCATGGTCTAATTCTCTTTTTTGATTCTCCTCTCCCTAGTTAGATATGAGAACTACAGATGTGGTGATAGGCCGCAGTTTGTTTTCTGTCTGAACTGAATTATTTAAGTGCTGATATGTATTATATGTCTTGTTAATAACATGGGCTGCCACAAAAGTTAAGTGCCAAGATGAATGTTTATTGGTGTTGATGGCATCAATCTACCGCTTACATTTTTCTTATTGTTTATTCATCCGTTTCAGGCAAGGTTACAAGAAATGATTACCTCTGACTTGTGCCCAGTTCATAATAACAGCCATCTTGAACTTCCATGGATGATTGATGGTGCTGGTTTGCCACCTGATGCTCACAAACTACTTCCAAAGATGGTATTGCTTAAAGCTGCTTTCTACTTTGTATTCATCCATTTTGATATGAGGGATCACCATCTGCTTTGGCAAATATCTTGATTTCTGCTATCAACTTTTCTTTATGTTGTTGCCTTTCAAACTTAATGGTAGTATCTTATCAATCTAACAGTCGTACTTATTGCAGTCACAAATTATCACTAACTTTTTAAATTAGTTCATTTTAAATGCGATATGTTCCCCAGCCGTATGTGACAGCCGAATAACTCCCAATTCCCGGATATTCCGTTTTATTCCTGTATGATTTGTGAATTAGTCTCCTTTTATGTTTCTTTCCCACATTTATATGCCCCCCCCCCCCCCCCCCCCCGGTTTTTTTTCCTCATTTGTACCTTTTTAGTACTCTGACTTCGTTCAAGTCTGTGTATATATGTATATCTATATATATATGTGTGTGTGTGTGTGTGTGTATTCACTGCCCGCGCAGGTAACTAACTTTTGTCATCCGTGGATCTGTTTTGTAATAGGAAGGCACCTAATTGTAATGAGACAACCAAAATTGTAATACAAAGACTCGTTTTGTAATTACAGCGTGAAATTTTTGTTCTCCCTCTGAATACAATAAAAATGATATTTGTGACAGCAGTTTATATAGTATTACAGAACGAGACTTTGTATTACAATTCTGGTCATCTCATTACAACATTGGCTATCTCATTACAAATGTGTGCCTTCCTATTACAAAACAGATGCACGGGGAACTAACCTTAGTTACCCGCACATGCAGTGAATGAATGGCCATACACACACATATATATACATACGTATATACACATACATACATATATATATATATATATATATATATATATATATATATATATATATATATATATATATATATATATATATATATATGCCGACAAGGAGTGGCTCAAGTGGTCAAGCATGGTGTCTCCTCATAAAGGGACCCGGGTTCGAATCCCAGCTGCCGCCTTGATTTACCACCCTCCCGGGCGTTCGGCCTCCGCCACGGGCATGAGAGAGGGGAGGAGAAATCTCTCTCTTAATCCCATATATATATATATATATATATATGCCGACAAGGAGTGGCTCAAGTGGTCAAGCACGGTGCCCCCTAACAAAGGGAGAGGGGGAGAGAATGCCTCTCTTAATCCCATATATATATATATATATATATATATATAACCATTACTGTTTATAACCCTAGTGGTTGCTCTTCACTGTTGTTGATAGTGTAGAGAAATGAGACGTCTCTAATATTTTCATAACCTGATACTGGCAGGTTAATAGTTTACAGCTATAGGAATTGTGTGGATCTATCTCCTGTTTGCCACAGTATTATGAAGGCAATTTTGCTCCAAAGCTCATTTCTCTAGCCAACTGTTTCCATCTAATCAAGCGATTTAGGTTTCTCAGTTACTTTTAGTAAACTCACAAAAATACATGAAAATTTCAATTTTAACAATAGTCACCAAGTTCAAATTAGTTTATGATATGAAACTGTGATCTCTTAATATATCATCAAGCCTAATGTCCAATGTTTTAAAAAACGTTAAGCGGTAACCGTGCGGAGTCTGCGGACAGCACCTTGTAACTGGTTAAGCGGTAAGCGGCCGATTTTTTAAAAAACGGGTTTTAATTTCCTATATAATTTTATACAAAATTACATATATATGTATATAAATACTAATACTCTTTGAAACTTTTATATATATCTAAAGATTCTAAACACTCTACCCAACAGTAAAAACACCCAATTAGTTTATAAGATAGCTATAAGACAATAATTATAGCCATAATATAATAAATAATAGATTTGACATAGATAAAATACCCCACATACATGATTCAGAAATATTTTTGCATCACATGTTTACATAGTTAAGCAGTAAACAATAGACTCATTATGGGATACCTTTCTAACTTATTGTTATATGTGCATATCATCAATTAGTCATACATTACAGCAGTACAATTAACTAAAGTATGCATTCTAAAATTAGATAATAGTTACATATATTTTACTTGTATAAATAACACTTTACAAGTTACAACAGTACCCTACTATCCCAACTTGCATACAGTAAACAATAGACTCATTATTGGATACCTTTCTAACTTATTGTTATATGTGCATATCATCAATTAGTCATACATTACAGCAGTACAATTAACTAAAGTATGCATTCTAAAATTAGATAATAGTTACATTACATATATTTTACTTGTATAAACTACACTTTACAACAGTACCCTATTATCCCAACTTGCATACAAGTATGCATTCTATTAGACTAGGCTTGTCATAGGATATTTAAGTTTAATATATTATAGTCAGTAATACTTGGGGCCATATAGTTTATATAAAGTTACAGGTGTACAGCAAAATTTACAAAAAACGGACAAAAAACGGCCAAAAAGCGGGAAAAAAGGGCAAAAAAACGGAAAAAACGGGTAAAAAATGGGAAAAAACGGCCGATTAATTACAAAAAAAGTTAACCGGCGATTTTAGCAAAAATCGAACGGGCTGGGTGTTTGGCCGATTAATCGGCCGCTCAGCCCGTTTTTCATTTCACTGCTAATGCCATTAAACCTAATAAATGACACGGCTGCAATTCATTCTGTCTGAACCCTCTTTTGTCATGTTTCAAATTGAATCTTAACATGAAATCTTCTATCATAAACTTATTTCTCTGATCATGCCTCTCATCTTGTTATCATTTCTATCCGATTCAATTGCACGTTTTCCGCAAAAAAAATGATGGGGATTGTGTTGTGTTTGTGTGGGCTTGCTCAATTGTATTAGCCACACCAATGGATGAAAGACATCCTTGGATTAAAGCAACCACATCATTCTATTCAAATTTAGTGAAGAATATGTTAAGAAATCACAATTTCATTTCCTCATTTGTAATATTGCGAGTGTCATGATGTATTTGTTATGAATGGAAAAAGTCATGTATTAATCGAAATTTATCATTTCTCATTTATTGATGAAGTAATAATATTGTGAAAACTCACCAAACGTATGAACTGGAAGTTCGTTTTGTACTAGGTTTGTACTCGACATTGTAATGGTTGTTAATTATGCAATTATTTATCTGCATCAATAGTTATGGTGACTCATTTATTTTCAAATTACTGATAGGCAATTTTGACAAAGAAGATCACTGAACAAGTAAAGTTACTTGCTGAAGATGAGGATGAGAAACTTGCAAAGACAAGCTCCTACGCTGTGCTTCCTCCCTATGATCAAGCAAGGGCCCTTGGTAAAACTACCATCGACGTGGCACGAATTTCTGCTGGATTACCCTGTGGCAGTGAGGGTTTCCTGTTGATGTTTGCACGTTGGAAGAAGCTTGAGAGAGACCTTTACAATGAAAGAAAGGAGTATGTCCCTTCAACTCTAAATTTACACTGTAAATTTGATGATTGGTTTCATTTTTCTTAATATATGTTCTTATTGAATTCTTCATATATATTAAGGATTTACTTTCTATGTCTCTTGTTGCAGTCGATATGACATTACTCAAGTTCCTGATGTTTATGATTCTTGCAAGTAAGTTTTGTTTAATATTGAATTATCCTTTTAGAACTTCCATGCCAATTGAAAGCTTTGCTTAATCTGATTACCGGTAGTAATAATATTCCTTTCTTTCAAATTTCATAACTATGTTGTAAGCATAGTATTAAATGTCGTGGACATTGGCAGAAAAAAATGCCCATATAATTGATGCTGGTAGTCGGTTAAGTGAAAAATAGTTTAACTTCATCATCATCATCATCTAAGCCTCAATCCCAACCATGTTGGGGTCGGCTACATGGATCCTTCTTTCCCAATCAACTATGTTATGGGTCGTACTCTGATCAAGATGTAAAGATTCAAAATCTCTCTTTTTAATCTCTTCCCAAGTTAATATAGGTCTGCCTCTGCTTCTTCTAGTTGTGCTTGACTCAATAACCTTGCTTCGTATAGGTGTATTTGTCGGTCTGCTTTGCACATGTCAATACCATCTTAGACGGCCTTCACACAATTTGTCCTTGATGCTCAACAACCCCACTTTATTTTTTTGGTCCGCTAAGATGGTATACTTATTCCTCAAACGATCTTTTCTCGTCTTCCTGCACATCCATCTCAACATATGGATTTCGGCCACATTCATCTTGTTAAGACCATGTTTCTTCACTGGTCAACATTCACTCCCATATGGCATGGTTTCCCGTATAGTTGTTCTCTAGAACTTGCTTTTTAATCTGAGAGAGATCTTCTGGTCACATACTACTCCTGTTGCACTCCTCCACTTCAACCATCCTGCTGTGATCTTGTGACAAACATCATCTTGAACCTCACCCTCCCTTTCAATAATAGAGCCCAAGTAACGAAACTTATCACATATAGGTACATCCATTCCATCCAACTATGCAATAGTCCACAAGTGTCATAGTATATACTCAATTACTACATTTGTATGGCAACCCATATTTAGAGTCACGTTGGGTAGTGTTAAAGTACACAAACCAACATGTGATCATTGTAGTGACTTCAGGTTTAAGGATCACAGTTACCGCTATCAGATTGAGATACGACTCTGACTGCCATGACATGGCTTCATGTGTCATTCTCAAAAGTGGGTTTGTCCATAACAACTTGTTTTCTAACAAGTACCTATGTATCTGAATTGATATCCAATATCATAACTCATACATAGTCATCATTCGACATACACACTAGTCCTCTATTACAAAGCCCATGGTTGACATTCCAACAACAAGACTTTCCATCTTCTACATCATGTGTGTGAAGATCAGTTATTATCTCGCTTCAATTGCGGCGACCAACATATGCTTGTAAAGGGCATGAGCTTGGCAACATCTAAGGGCCATGAGCCAATCCTCACAATGACTATATCGTGGTTGATTGGCTTTGGCGTGCATACCTATGGATGTCCTCTCCAACACTGTTGCCTGTCAACCATTTGTCATCGACTTCGGCACCACTTTCATAGTGCTCGTTGCAAACTACGTGCTTAGTCGTCACCATGCCTCGTATAGCCAAGAATGTTAGACCAATGGTCACAACTAGTTGGGCCAAACAGAGCACAGGCTAGGTGTCATGTTTCCACTAAAAAATCAAGATGATTAATGGTGATGCTACATCAAACACATGAAACTTTGTAAAAGTATTTATTGTACTTAGGTTCATAGATATAGCTAGGCTTGCTGGTTGAATGAGTCTCCTCATGTACAACCATGGATGACGGAAAGGTTGCATCCATTCCATGGTTAATAATTATATGATGTTAATGGATGGGGAAAACTGTTTTTTGTATGGTAGCGGCAACTGGATGCAAATAACCATACTTTTCCATCCCAACATATACGACCGTATTGAGAAGAGGGGAGAAACAAGAAAATATAAATGATATTCCACAAATCATATTCAATTGTTTGGGATAAGCCCCCAATCTTGGAACTTAATATAAGACAAAATCCTAGACCTGAGGAGATTGCAAAAATTTCCAAGTAAAATACAAAATCAAGATAAAACTAAAAGAAGTTGCAACTAAGTACAATGAATGAAAGATTTGTATTAAGAGCCCCGACTATACTAACGCCAAAATAAATATAATTGTGCGACATTCATATTTTATAAATAACACGATCTAGTTTAAAATACGATATAACTCGTATATATAGTGATGAATTTGGGATTCGACAATTTTTTCACTTGCTTGAAAAAGTTAAAATTCGAGAAAATTTTGGAAAGAACCGTTGAAGTTCTCACTCAATCTGATAACTGTTAGGTGGAAACTGACAATAATATCTATGCATGCTTATGCACACAACTATATGCATGTAAATGATGTATATGTGCACATATACATATCTAAATGTAGTTGTATATGTGCAAAATGGAAGATCACATAAATATGGAAGAGACTATGATTTTACAAGATAAAGAGAGGAAGCCTTTAAAATTGTAGCATAGGGGAGGGAGAGAATGTATGATGTCGGAATCAATTAGGACACATCATATGAGAGCCACTTGTAAATTGTGGTATTGCAGAAGGAGACGACCTAAAACACAGGTCTCTCCATGACTTGTATATATTATGAAAGTAGTAACTTACATTTTTGTATGTAGACCCTTATCTACATATTACAAGAAGATCCTGTGTACACCATATTAACACTCCCCCTCAAGTTGGAGCATGTATATCATATGCTCCTAGCTTGTTACATAAGAACTGAACCCGACAACCATTCAAAGACTTAGTGAATAAATCAGCTAACTGCTCTTCAGACTTGATCGGTGACAACTGGATTAGGCCCTCCTGGATCTTTTCTTTGAGAAAATGACAATCAACTTCTGTATGCTTTGTTCTTTCATGAAAGATAGGTTTTTGGGCAATGTGGACGACCACCTGATTGTCACCCTTCAACTCCATCGGTCTACTCTGAGCAAAGCCCAACTCTTCTAATAGATATTTGAACCATAATAACTCACAAGTGGCTAAAGCCATAGCTCTATACTTTGATTCAACACTAGATCTAGCAACAACCGTTTGCTTCTTACTTTTCCAGGACACCAGATGACCTCCCACAAAGATACAAAAGCCAGAAATAAATCTCCTGTCTATGCTAGATCCTGCCCAATCTGCATCAAAAAAGCCCTGAACTCTCATGTGGTTATGATTTTGGTACAATAGACCATTCGCAGGAGACTTCTTCAAGTATCTCAGAATGCGCATGATAGCCTCCAAGTCACCAGTACATGGTTTCTCCATGAATTGACTAACAACACTGGTGGCAAAGGCAATGTCACGTCTGGTGACAGCCAAATAATTCAATTTTCCAACAAGCCTTCTATAACGCCAAGGGTCATCAAGTGGCTCCCCCTGTTCCATAGACAATCGGAACTTAGGGTCCATCAGACTCTCTACTGGCTTAGCTCCAAGCATACCTATCTCTGTAAGAAGATCTAGAACCATAGTTTTGAAACCCAACCCGACCTGGTTGGTTGAACCAGTTGGACCTCCACCCCAAGTTTTGCGGGTCGAGTGGGACTAAAACCTATTTTTGGCCGAGACCCGGAGTTGACCCAATGACCCAGGCAGTTCAACCACTGACCCGGTGACCCGGCCCTCGTGCCAAAGACCCAACCGAGTTTTGTTGGTTTTATTTTTCCTTCCCTAAATGACCATTTGACTGATTTTAATGTCCTTTCATGCAACCCCAACTATTCATACATTGATAAATTCACTTAATTGTATTTTATCACTAGTTTTAAATATTGCAAGACAATTTGTTTGCTTCTTTATGAATAGATACTTGGTTTCGTATGTTTGATGTTCATAATTCATCATCTCATGGTTTCATGCAGTAGTTTATGTACATATGCACACACACTTATATAGTAATTATGTATGGACATACATTTTATTGTAGAATACATGCATATACACACATGTACACAATAGTTTGTATATGGTGTCATGATGATGTCCCAGGGTCAACCGGGCCGACCCGGTAGTTGAACCAGAGACCCGTGACCCAGGAGCTTTGTCGAGTCGACCTCTGGGTCGGGTTTGAAAACCTTGTCTAGAACATACTTTCGTTATGAAATGACAATTCCAGCCTTTGATTTGGCTACTTCAATCCCCAGAAAATATTTCAGGTTGCCTAAATATTTTGTTTGAAACTTGCCTAGAAGAAAGTGCTTGAGTTGTTCAATACCTTGTCTATCATCACTAGTGATCACAATATTATCAACATAAACTAATAGAAATATACATGCAAAATCACATCGCCGGTAGAAAATAGAGTGGTCCATGACGCATCTGCGGAGATCAAACTCAAAAAGAACACAACGGAAACTACCAAGTCAAGGACAGAGTGATTGCTTAAGACCATAAAGAGACTTGTGGAGTCGACATACCATACCAGACTCCCCTTGAGCAACAAACCCTGGTGGTTGCTCCATATAAATCTCTTCATTCATATCACCATGTAGAAAGACATTCTTGATATCAAGTTGATGCAGAGTCCATAAATGTGTAGCAACAAGAGACAGAAAGAGACGAACAGAGGCCGTCTTGGCCACAGGAGAGAATGTCTCTAAGTAGTCTTCATCATAAATTTGTCTAAATCCCTTGGCCACCAATCGTGCCTTGAGCCTATCAACAGAACCATCGGGCCCAACCTTGACTGTAAATACCCATCTACAGCCAACCACTGATTTCCCAGAGGGACAATGAACTAATGACCATGTATTGTTACTTTGGAGAGTAGACATTTCTTCCATCATTGCAGCACGCCATCCGGGGTGATTCAAGGCCTTTGAGACAGACGAGGGGATGGAAATGGAAGACAAAGAGGAGAGAAAGACATAATAAAGATTAACATAGGTAATAACATTGGAGATGGGATGAGAGGTACAAGACCGTTTGCCTTTGCGTAAGGCAATAGGAAAATCAACATGATTGTTGGTTTCCATCAGATCATCTGACTGAGTGCTGGTTGTAGAAGGATCAAGACATGCATCGTCCTCATAACCTGAGGTAAGACTCTCCTTACGACATGTGTAGACTTGCGTAATGGGTGGACGACTAGGAGAGTTAATCCCTGAGAGTTGTGATTGTATGGCAGGTGATTGACTGACTTGTGACTGAATGATTGGTGGTTGGACTCAAGGAATAAGGTATCCGATTTCGATACCGTTTCGACAGCATGGAAACCGAAATTTATGGAAATTTCGACAAAAATTTCGATAAATGCAACAATGCCCGTTTCGACGCCAAAATGAACGAATTAATTTATGAAATTTTACAGGCGTGATCTCTACACCTAAATGCATCGTTTTATGCAATAAAATTTTATGCGGGGGTAGGTTGGGGGGGGGCTTCATGTGGGATGTAAGGGAACTATCCTGTTTATTGAGGATTTCGATGAAGGATTTTGATGACAAAATATAGGAATTAAGTTATGCAATTTTACTAGCACAATCCATAAACATAAGTACACACACTTCTCCAATAATATCAAACTTACAACATATGAATAATATAGTAACTTACTTACCAACTCAAATCAATTGTATGTTGAGTGTCGTGCTGATTGAGATGGTTGTTCACCATACTGTATAGTGTTGATATGGTCGACATATTGCTCCCAGGTCATGTACATTCTGTAAAGTTTGTTGTATGAAATCACATGTTCCTCGTGCACATCACCAGAAATGAACATCATCATCCCAAACCTTGGAAAGTGATCTTCCAGATCTCTAAGATATCGACTCCTGCTTTCAGAATCAGATGGAGGTTGACGAGCTTGAGCAACAGGAATAACTGAGCTACCACCGCTCCATGATTGCCCCCGATCATCAGAAAATACACTACTGTTGTACTGATATGTTCCTTGCGGGCCCGAGACATTTGCACTATATGTATATCCAATATGATGCTCTAATTCTGCTTCTGGTTGTGGTGGTGGCTGAGTTTGATATCCAGAATACCCATAGTACGCTTGTGGGTGCCCAAACAACGTATCACCAAATGATTGTTGAGGATATAGAGAATCAGAAAGCCTCATGTTTCCCATGGATTCAGCAATATCAGAAGTGGAATCAGTATAGTATTGTGAAGTAGGATAGGATTGGAATCCTATAGGTGTAGCTGTAGCTCTAGGAGGCCTATAGCATGTATCCTCATGTGGCCGTGGTGGTGCACCACTGTAGTCTTTTCCACCTCGAGTTTTCTTCCTCATAAAGGTTTTTTCAGCCATTGTGACATTTCTTTCCTGTGGATATATAGGAATATCCCTAGTGATATATGGACGATCATCATTCTGAGGATCAACTGCTGGAGGATACTCTGGAGAACGTTGACCACCACTTGCATTACCACCATCATCGTCGTCGTCATCACTCTTAGACTTGGACCCAGATGATGTAGCAGTTATAGATTTTGAAGCACTAGATGCTCCACCCAATTCATCTTGCACTGCTCTATCAATTTCCATATCAAGATCTACATGCTCAGGCTCTGGCTCAAGTCTTTCAGGTGGGCTTCTGTTTCTTCGTTCTTCCTCAAGTACAACACCCGAAGCATCTTCAAATTGCTCCTCCACATATGGATCTGGACGGCCATAAGAAATATTGTCTAGAACTGGACGGCCTATTTCATTCATCCATTCTTCCAAGGGATCTTCTATTGTACCGGTACCCTCATCATCACTATCATAAAGGCCCCGAAATCTATCTTCATGGAACGTGTATGCTGTGTCAATGGGATCATGCATTTCAGCAAATTGGACTTCTTTGTAGTTGGCCTCTCTTATGGCTCTAGCTCTCAAACGCATGTTGTAGTGGACATACACGAGATCCCTTAACCTGAGAGCCCCCAATCTGTTCCTTCTTTTTGAATGAATCAAATTAAAAGTGCTCCAATTCCTTTCACACCCCCCCTGCAGAAGTTGTCTGTGAAAGAATGCGTATGGCTATTTTTCTAAGTTGAGGGGCACCGTTCCCATTCCACACCCACCATTCACAAGGATCACTCTCTGCACGGTCGGCTACTGCATTGGGGTGGCCAAAGCATCCAAGGCCTTCACGGAATTGTCGTAGCTACAAAAAAGCCAACAAACATGAAAGACCACATTAATAGTTGTTAGGTTATATAGATATTAGATAAACATGAAATACAATTATACAACTATTTGTATACCTGATCCAAAACCTGCATCCGTTCTTCTGTGGATGTAAGCAACTTATTGAGCACATCCCTAACCGCATTCATCAAGTCTGGTTTCATACCCAATTGCCGCGAGTAATGGTATCTTGGGTTCAAATAGTATGCTGTAAATAAATAATACAAAACCTGTTAATTTCTTAACATAGACTAGTTAAATATTTATATACATGATACAATTACAATGATTATGATGCTCACCGACTTTGTGTAGTGGATGCAAAAGCATATCAGTCCATCTCTTTTTTATGATGCTCGTGTATTGTGCATTGGATGTTGGAGCGGCTTTTTTCACATTCTCCACCATTGTTTCCATTGCGTCATATAACCAAGGCATGGTTGCAGCCTTGTCACCATCTACTAACCTCAACACTTTTACTATAGGAGCCATTACCTTAAGTACCTTGGTAACTTTGTCCCAGAAAGCCCTATTAGCAATTAGTTCTTCAATTCGTCGACCAAGTGGGGTATTGTGCTCCTTCATGGAGGTCCACTCTACTCCATTAAATAACCTCCTCAGTCCATCTCTTTTGTTCTTCAGTGAATCTAGAGCCAAGTAGTTGGTAGCAAATCTTGTTACCCCCACTCTAACTAGATCGCCTCCACAATATTCTGGGCGTCTCATTGCATTCAACAGAAAAGAATGATTATATATGAAACCTGTAATCAATTTTGCATCAATGGTCACAGATTTGATGTACTCAAGTTTTCCCATATCTTTTAATATGAGATCTATACAATGGGCAGCACACGACGTCCAGTACACGGGAGAATTCTTCATTATCTTTCCCCCCGCCTTCTTAAAATTTGATCCATTATCAGTAACAATTTGCACAATATTCTCAGGCCCAACAACTTTCATGTATTTCTTCATCAGCTTGTATAAATATGAGTACTCTTTAACCTCACCAGAAGCATCAACAGAATCAAGGAAGATAGTAGATCCACGACAATGAGCAAGGAAGTTTATAATTTGTTTCCTGTTGCCACTGGTCCACCCATCACACATGAGTGTGACCCCATACTCAGCCCACAATATCTTTTGCTCCTTAACCCACTGTTCTAGCTCTTTTTTCTGCTCGGGAAGATATTTATGCATAAGTTCATAAGCTGTGGGGGCCTTAGTTCCCCTACCAGACTCCCCTATCACATCAACCATATGTTGTAGATAGGGTTCAGTTGCAACATGTGCCGGGATTCCGTGAGCAAAAAAGAATTTACCTACAGCCTTTCCCACTTTCTCCTTTGCCCCACTGAACATGCCTTTAAGGGTTTTTTGCCTAGGTTCAGCCTTCCTAACCCCTGGTTCATCAATATTTTTCAATCTAGCACTAGCAGAACGTAATAGAACATCAACTGTGCCTTTCTTCCTTTTTGTTTGAGCAAACACATCATCTTCATCATCCAGATCAACAACAGGAGGAACATGTTGACTGCTGCGACCTAGTCCTAGTCCAGTGACTCCAGTCCCACTGCCTCCTCCAGTTCCTGATGGCCCATACCTCCGTAGTATTCTTGCAGCTTCCTCCCTTTCCCACTCACTTCTTCTTGATTCTCTATATGCCCGCCTATACATATGCCGACCGTAAGCAGTATCACCACAACCTGGAGGATACACCATGTCATCATCAGACTCGACAGATGAACCTGTGGCTTGTACATTGAACAGAGTATCAGTGTAAGATTTGTTGGCCTCAATACATTTGTCTTTCTTCTCCCTTTTGGATGCTATGATCTTTCTGAAATCATCCCTAACAGATTGCGGACACTTCTAGCATAAGGCAACATTCTTGTCTCCCCCAGTAATATGACGCTTAAACCTGGTGATGCCCCCTCCACCAATTGTCTTTTTGCAGAAGTTACAAACCACCTTTCCCTTGACCCCGGGAACAGGAGCACAATAATTCCAAGCAAAATCTACTTCCTTGGGTTTGGGTGCATTCTGCCTAGCACCCTCATTCCCAGACGAATTTCCATCAGAAGACATTGTCAACACTGAAATAAATCAAAAACAACATAGAATATGCAATGCATTGGGCCATTAGCAATCAAAACAATAAACGACATAAGCAAAAATTCATACTGATATGTAACTGATTAGGTACACTACTAAAATAGGAAATTAACAAGGAAGAAAAAAGGTTTAGAATTATTTTTTTTGTATTTTTAGGTCTGAATTATTTTTTTTGTATTTTTAGGTCAGAAAATTATTTTTTAATTGATAAATGCACATACTTATCAATAATTTGTACATATATGTAATGGATTAGGTACACTACTGTAATAGGATATCAATCAATATGAAAAAAAGGTTTAGAATTATTTTTTATTTGTATTTTTAGGTCTGAAAATATTTTTTTTAATTGATAAATGCACGTATATGTAAGTGATTAGGAGTACTACTGTAATAGGATATTTAAAACAATACAAAAATATCTTATTTCTAAAAAAAAGAATATTTTATGATTTTTTTTTAAATTTTCGGATTTTTAAATAGTGTATATATAAAAAATATCTTATTTTTTACAAAAATTATTTTCCTTGTGTTCATATTAGTGTTTGTAACAACTTCTTCTACTAAACCTAAGTGAAATAACTAGTTATGATGAATATATATTATATATACTATTATTAGTTTTTATAATCTAAAAAAGATATAAAAATTAGTTATTTGTGTAAATTTATTGAAGATATATATAGATCCATGGTTTAGATGTGTGGATCTATGTTTAGAACACACAAATTTGATGAATAGTGGAGTAGATCTAATATTTTAGTGTAAAATAAGAAATTCTGTGAAATAGAGAAATATGTGTTCAAAATAGATGATATTAGGAGAAATAGAGGTTGGAAATGAATGAAAATGGAAGAAAATATATTTATTTACCTTAATGTAGTCGATCTTTGGCTCCAAATGGCAAATCCCCCTCAAAATCACCTTGTCTCCACAAAGAACAGCAGCAGCAGCAAAGCAGCTCGAAAAATCGGCAGGTTTCGCCGGTTTCGGCTGCGTACCGATAAGTAAGATGGAAAAACTGCACTGGACCCCTCGAAATTTGGCGAAATTTGGCGAAACCATCGAAACTTTGGCGAAATTTCGCGAAATGCGACGGTATCGACACAGTTGCATGGTTTCGTATCAGGTCACATCGAAATCGGTATTTGGGGGCGAAATTTTGCCGGTTTCGGCGAAACCTTATTCCTTGGTTGGACTGGTGGCTCAATGACTTGTGATTGAATGATTAGTGGTTCGATAACTTGTGATTGATTGGGGATTCGATGACGTGTGATTGAATGACTGTTGGAAATGACAAAGACTCCTCGACTTCTTCAAGAGATTAGGAACCACCAATTTATGGAGTGTCTTAAAAAAAGATGACATTAGCGGAGACGAAGAAGCGACGTTTTGATGGACAAAAACATTTGTACCCTTTTTGAATTTGAGAATACCCCAAAATATACATTTAGTAGACTTGGGACTTAACTTATCTTGACGACCACCTAATATATGAACAAAGCAAACACACCCAAAGACTTTAGGTGGTACATGGTATATTGATTGTTGGGGATGAAGGACGGAGAAGGGAATTTGATTTTGAATGACGGATGATGGCACACAGTTGATCAAGTAGGTTGCTGTAAGAATAGCATCACTTCAAAAATCTTTTGGGACATTCATGTGGAGAAGCAAAGTACGAGCAGTTTCAATGATGTGGCGATTCTTTTGTTCTGCAACTCCATTTTGTTGTGGAGTATGTGGACATGAGGATCGGTGGATGATGCCACGAGATGAAAGAAATTGGGTGAAATTGTGACTAAAATACTCACGGGCATTATCACCGCGTAGAATTTGAATATGTTTGTCGTAGGTGTTCTCAATTTCTAGGTAAAAGGATTGGAAGATGGAAAATATTTCTGATCTGTCCTTCATCAGATATAACCATGTCACACGTGAGTGATCATCTATAAAGGTGACAGAGTACTTGTATCCAAGTTTTGATGGAACCCGGCTAGGACCCCAAACGTCGGAGTGAATGATATGAAAAGAAGACTCCGCTCTACTTTGAGAGTTCTAGACCTGAATGAGGATAGCTGGTGTTTACCTAACTGACATGACCCACAATCTAGTTTATCCAAATTGGACAAATTGGGGACCATGTCTTTAAGTTTGTCTAATGCCATATGGCCAAGACAACTATGAATATGTAGAGGAGATGCAGCTACACACGCTTTTGGAGGCTCACTAAGGTAGTAAAGACCAGCATGCTCATACCCTTCACCAATGGTCTTTTGTGCTTTCATATCTTGTATAACACAACTAATCAGTTAGAAAGGTAACAACGGCTTGAAGTGAACGGGTGAGACGACTGATGGATAAAAAATTGAAAGGAAACTTAGGGATATACAAGGCTGAATCTAGAGAGATATTTGGTAAGGGATTTATTGTTCAAGTACCCTGAACAATAACTTTGGATCCATCACCAATTGTAACATTGGACAAAGGCATTTTGGTGGGATATGTGGATATCAATTGAGGTGTACCGGTCATGTATCAGTGGCACCTGAATCCGGAACCCAAGATGACGATGTTGCCTTGACGGGCAGAGAAACACATGCTGACGATTCCACCTTCGGAGTTAGCCAATTTGATGTGGACGAAGCATGAAATTGCATCAAATGTAGGTATTCATCCCTAGTCAAAGTGACTTGGTGTAACATCTCCGTATGTAGCTTAGTAGTCTAAAAGAATAGCTCCTCAGTAGTTACCAACCAGCAATCAGTAATCAACAAGAACAGGACTACCAAAAAGTCAACAGCAATAGCAGCAATTGATCAAAAGATTTGTGACCTAGCAATATATTGTTGGACTGAATTCTCCTTATTTTGAGATCTTATAGTTGTTCCGATACAAATAACCTCAAGAGAGAACAAACTGACATCAACTTTGGCTGAAACAGTGCTGTTTGGCACGCTGCTACAGTAACAACGGCCAGACCACTTGAGGAAGAAGAAGCTCCAAACCCCTTCAAATGAATTGGAATGGAACGGGGTAAAATCCTGGAGAGAGAAGAGGCTTGGGCGCCACCTATAGGTCTGGTCTCGAGGCAAAAGGTTGCTTGAACACCCTTCTTATGAGGGCACTCTTGAGAGAAAACTGACAGCCACCTGACTGGAGAAAGGAGAAGCCGTAGGAGGTTCTTGAAAGAGATGTAGAGCCAGCCACTAGTAGCTAGAGGCTGCTTTGACCTTGTAGAAGAGGGACTTAGGGATGAAGGTCCCTAGAAGAAGCCATTTATGGAGCAGTTCCTTCCTTTGTGGCCGTCGTGCTACAGTAAACTACAGTAGCGCACACCCAAAGTATGGCAGTATCAAAGAGCTTGCTGTTGGACTTCCCTACAAGTTTGTTAGAGAGAAGAGGGGACGACGACCATGGTAATAAAAAACCCGCCTTGAGGATCTCGAGGCTTACACCTCTTGGTGAGGCTATATCCCAAATGCGCCTCGAGGCTTACGCCTCAGTGTCCTAGACCGAGGCTTACACCTCGCATTGTCTGAGGCCCGCCTCAAAGCACTGAGGCTCTGAGGCTTAGCTGAGGCGCACGCCTCAATTCTAGATGATAAAGTCTTATGTTAACCATCAAATTGTGTACTTTTAAGATTATTACAAACACTTTCTTTAAAAAAACTTTTAGTTCTTATAGTTAATTGTTATTTTTTATTAATGAACATTTAATCATCAATCTCTAAGTTATGATTTTCAATCTTCTTTGTCAAATTTATCATAATTTTCTTCCTTCTTATTCACTATGTTGTTGAATTTCGTATCACTGTTAACTAACTTTGGTTTCTTATTCCTACTAATTTGAAATTCTATCTCCTTTAGTTTTTCTGCCATTGACATCTTTTATTCTAATAGTATAAAGAATTGATATCTCATTTTTTTTTACATATTTATTTTGGTATTGTGGTGGGTCCTTAGTCTATATTATCACTATTAAGTTTCACAATTAATTTTTATTTCATTTGGTTATGTTTGTATATATCTATTTCTGTTATACACATGCATGCATATACATAACACACACATATATGTAATTACATGTATAAATTCATTTTTGTTACCGCCTCATATATATTTTGAGGCTTACACCTCAAACGCCTCGAGGCTTACGCCTCGCCTCACTGAGACAAAAACGCCTCGTTACTTACGCCTCACGCATTTTTCAACCTTGATGACAACCTCCTCTTCTTTGACTAGTTTTGTTAGAGGTTGAATCCTTGAAGCTCCGATACCATGTAAACCATGGTATTGGGAGAAGGAGACAAACTAAAACACAAGTCTCTCCATGACTTGTATATATTATGAAAGCAGTAACTTACAGTTTTGCATGTAGACCATTGCTTATCTACATATTACAAGAAGGTCTTGTCTACACCATATTAACACCACTAAATGGTGAAAACCTATAACAAGAACGACAACATTAAAAAAGGTTTCATATCATAAAAATTGTGAAAAATTGTGGAAGTTTGTGAAAAGTTGCCGACCTACACTTTATTTGGGAAGAATATTCGGCTGACAAAAAATGTGAAAAATAAATACTTTCTCCAAAAAAACGGACTTTTGTTACTAGGCTCATATATGATATATTAAGTATATCCACTTGAAGCCTAATTTTTTTTTCTAGTTTTTTCTTTTCAAAATTTTAATGATTTATTAACAAGCACAATGAACAGTAGAATTTTGAAGTTTCGTGTAGATCTACACAACTTTGGTGGTTTAGTATACTTTAGCTATATATCATAGAATAATTAGGTGTTAGATTGCAAACATATGACATAAAAAATCACATCTGGGTAAAGGGGGTAATATGTATATATAGTAGAGGGGTATATATAGTGATTTTTAGCATAAATATTGAGAACCGATAGTTTGGCTACGTCCTTTTTTTCCAACATATCAACACTCCCAAAGAAATTCCACGCATACCAAAAACATGTCAAAATATCCATCAACATCGAAATGCATCATTGACGCCATCGACATTTGGATGTCCTAAATGTCAACAAAGATTCTGAATATAGAGATTTGGGATGATTGTGCCATGGTGTTTGAATGTTATCTATTGAGAAATTATTGTATTATACTATTAAAACATATTTACGTATTATTTGATATGTTTTTCAATTTGATTTTGTAACACATGTAATTTCGTCCCATGTTGGCTACCATTCTAACTGGTCAGTCTGAAACTCCTTCATTCAAGCTTTTTAGAGATCAAGCTTGATGGTTGAATCAAATGACATTATATTTTTCTCCAATTAGTTTAGTATGTATATATATACATACAAGGTCACATATTTTTCTCCAATTAGTTTAATATGTATATATAACAAAACTTATCACATATTATATAAACGTTTGTGCGTATGTATATATATACATACATATCATATATATGTACCTATTAAGGCCACAAGACGTACAATCTTATTGAGTTAAAAGTAGGAAAAGAATTTGTTAATATATTTCATATTTATTCTATTTTGTAATTTCTATATCCTGCTGGACTTCTATGTAAATTATCCAGTTTCTCTTATTAATAAAAAGGGAGAAGGCCTATGGCCTCTCTCAACGCTGCATTGCACGTTACATTGCGACACCACATTTCACATGGTATCAGAGCAAGGTTCCTAACCTAACCCTACCCAGCCGTCACAACGCAGCGCCGCCAGCCTTCCCCGGCCGTCAGCGTGAACAGTAACACCGGCGGTGAACAGTACGTCGCGTGAACAGTATGACGGAGTGAACAATAATTTCTGCGTGAACAGAGCACGTCGCTAGCCTTCCCCCGCCGCCGCGCCGCCGGCCTAAAGCGGGCGGAGTAGTCGTCTCCCGGGCCAGGCGCCGTAGCCGCCATCCCCCCTTCTCTTGTATCTCTGGATCGCCGGGTCCTTCAGTTGATCCAACGGATTTCTAAATCCCAAATCGGAGGGTCCGTCAGTACGTAAGAAATTCCTAATCACATCTCCTCCATGTGTGATTAGGGAATTTCAGTTGGGGGTTGTGGATGCGTCAGATACACATCTGATCTTGTGACGTGACGTGCATCTCCCCGTCACCCATATCTTCTTGTGACGTGTATCAATCCGTCACTCTTCTTCTCGTCAAATCATGGAGGACACCAAGGCATCTACCATCTACAGTGAGATGTCTCCTATCCCCTCCATCAAGCTGAACGGGAAGAATGATCTCTTATGGATGAATGCTGTCCATACTGTATTGGAGTCACGCGACAAGGCGAGACACGTTGATGCTGATCCTCCTGCACTTACTGACAAAGGCTATGCTGAATGGAAGCGTCATAACAGTCTGGTGAAGACCTGGTTGTGGGGGAGCATGGAACCTGAGATTGCCTCGAGGTTCATGTTCTACACTACCGCCAAAGAGATCTGGGATGCAGTGAAGAAACATTATTCTCAAGAGAAGAATGCACTTTGTCAGTTCATGATATATGAACGCCTATTTGCCGAACGACAAGGAGACAGACCTTTAGAACAAAAGGCTCTCTAATTCTTGGATGTGGGTTGTATAATATTATCCTGCTCTAAATACATGGAACGACATATATAAATAAAAATATAATCTATGATATAATGTTCTATTTCTATATGTGTTCTCTAAAATTCGTAGTCGTAAAGAAGTATCGTTAACTTTCATTTCCTAGAATACCTCTATGTTTCTCTCTCCCAATCTATTGCATGAGATACTAACTCCTCTTTGAATGTTTTTCCTTTCCATCTCTATACCATCCCTCTCCACGTTTCCCTCTCTCTCTCTCTGCTTCGTTTAGTATCTCTTCCTCACTAATCTCTCTTTCCTTTTCTTATTCTTTCACTTCCACGTACCTCTTCCTTTTCTAACTCTCTCCCAGCTCCCCCAACTCTCTCATTTTCTCTGTAATCTTCTCTCCTTTCTATAATACTAATCCACTAATACTCCCCACATTTCAAATTTAGGCAGTTATGTTCTCAACAAAGAGGATATTAGTTACAAGATAATTACTTCCATTGGCCATCTAACAAACTGCAATGGAAGTGGGACTGAAAGAGGGTGAGGCCACCGAGATTACAGCCTTCAATATCAGTGAGATTTATTCTGCACAGGTGAGGCCATGGCCTTAGGTGGCCTCTGTTAACGAGAGAAAAGGGAGAATAATAATGTTGGTGGCTGCTAGGTGCAACTCTTGTGTGTGAGGGCAATAGCCGTCTCACACCTTTTTATATATTAGGGTAAGATACAAGGTGGTACAAAGGAGAAAATCCAAGAAAAACAATAAAACAAATGGTATAATAAAAATAGAGACAAGAGGCAGATCGCAGGTTTCCGCCGTTGACCTTCTGTCGATACCATCGACAGGTATGTCGATGGTATCGACAGACTGTTGTCCGGTTGCTGTGATAATCTCGATACCATCGACCACATGTCGATGGTATCGACCGGGAAGCAGGTTGTTTCATAGCCTCCATATGCGTCCGCCACTGTACAATATGATGGTATGACCGACACACAAGAATACTTTATGGCTGAGATCATGGAACAGGACTTCGACTTCGAGACCACTTCGACAGGTGTGGTCATGGAAGTTTGTGAAATGTCGAGGAAATGTCGAGGATTTTTACAACCAAACTTCGACGCAACTTCGACAAAAATTAAGCAAAAAAATACTGAATTTGTGATGAAAATTGATAGATTTCATCAAATCTAGCTTAAAAACACTATGTTTACATATAACTATAACTCTATAAGTCTATAAGCATATAAGATATAAGTATAACCATCCATGTAGATTTGCAAACGTAGAAAAACACACAGTTACATACCAGTCTGTGATGCAAGTGCAAGTTGCGCAACTAGGGATTTCTTCAAAATATATAGGTTTATGACAAATAGACAACTTAAAAGATTACAAATTACAACTTACAAGTACTATCATAACACAAGAAGAAAGCAACTAAGCAATTTAACAAAAATACCAATAATACAAACAAGTACCCACTTGAGTCGAGTCTGATGAGTGCCAACTAAGACTAATACCATGCCGAATGTCTTGCATGCTCTTCATATTGACCAATATGCCTAGAGCCAGCTATCTGGTTATCCACTCTTAAAGCATATTGCATCCATGTTATATTTTCTTTGTGGTTTAGCTCATAGTCAGCTATAAATGTCGCAAAATCAGAATCAGAGATGGGCGTAGACTTTACACCTATAAAAGGTTGAAATTCTGCTCTGACAAAAAGTTCCGCTGAATCTATTCAAGAAAACAAAGACCTTATTTCTATTCAAGAAACAAAGACCTTCCTCACTCCTTTTGCCCTCAAAGCGATTGGAGGAAATAGAATCACAAACTGGATTCAACTCCCTCCCAAGGGCTTCAAAGGTGGCATTCTTGTGGGTTACAACAACCAGGTCCTCATGCTACAAAATTCCTCAATTCAAAATTTTTCGATTACTATTGATTTCAAAAATCTTTCTGACGACTTCTTATGGTCTTTCTCTGGTATTTACGGAGAACCAGGACATGACAAATCCCTCTTTCTTGAGGAATTAAACAGCCTCTTCATAAACTATCACAGTTTACCATGGATCTTAGGTGGGGACTTTAATCTAGTCACTCAAATATCTGATAGACTTAACTCAAATCCTTCCCCTTCCCCCTTATCTTCTGCAGACAAAAAATTTAAACAAATGATATCTGACTACTCACTTATCGACCATGCTCCCTCAAATGCCTCTTTTACTTGGTCTAGAAACCAAACCTTTGCACGACTAGATCACTTCTTATGTTCAAACCTTTGGGAGGACAAACATCCTCTCTCGTCTATATACATTGCTCACAGAACCATCTCCGACCACTTTCCCCTTATCATGGACACTTTTTCTTCCTCTTGGGGCTCCCGCCCTTTTAGAATTGAAAATATATGGCTTCAAAATGAAAGTTTCAACTCTTCCTGTCTTGCTTCTTGGGATCTTGCTTGCTCACATTCGACGAACCTGGGTCTTCATATTTTGACAAATACAAAAAAAATCAAAAAACATATAAAAAACTGGTTGACCAACAATCCCTCGACCCTGTTGGATGACAAAAAAAACCTAGAGGACCAACTTTTGCTTTTAGAAAAAGATCCTTCAGCTGATCCGGCTCAAACCCTATCCTTCAAAGCCGATCTAGAAAACATAAACAACAAAATAGAAACAAAATGGAGACAAAGAGCAAAAATCTTTTGGGCCAAAGGAGATAAAAATACAAAATTTTTCCATAAAATTTGCAATCAAAAATTAAAAAACAACTATATAACACACCTCAAGATAAACGGAAGTCTCACTTCCCATAAAGAAACCATCATTAGGCACATAAAAAACCATTTCCAAAATATTTTAAACTCAAATCACAATCCGACTGGTCTTGATCACTTTCAATGGCACTCCATCTGCCAAAACAAAATCCAAAATCCCCTTGACCTTATCAAACCTTTCAATTTGGAGGAATTACAATCTGCTGTTTCCGATCTAGGCAAAGATAAATCCCCTGGACCTGATGGTCTCAATGTGGAATTTTACTTGACTAATTGGAATCATTATAAGCTTGATTTTCTTGCTCTTCTCTCAGCCTTTCATTCCAGTCCAAACCCCCAAAACATCATAAAATACATAAATAAAACATTCATCTCTTTGATAAAAAAAAATAACAAACCTGATTTAATCACGCACTTTAGACCAATCAGTCTTATAAATACCTCTTATAAAATCATTGCTAAAACCTTAGCCAATAGAATTAAACCTCTAATGAACGACATCATCCCTCTAAACCAATCAGCCTTCCTAAAAAACCGGAGCATCCAAGATGCCTTCCTAATGGTCAATGAAACTATCCATCTCTGCCATAAAAACAGAACTCCTCTTCTGGCTATCAAATTGGATTTTGAGAAAGCCTTCGACTTTGTAAACTGGAGTTGCCTGCTGAAAACTCTAAAAGGTTTTGCCTTCCCTGATAAATGGATCTCTTGGATCTATGCTTGCATCTCCACAAATCACTTTTCTACCATCATAAATGGTGTCCCTTTTGGCTATTTCCATAATACAAATGGACTGAGACAAGGTGACCCCCTCTCTCCATATCTTTTCATCATCCTTTCTATCCTCCTTTCCAGGATGATCCATCTGGGCGTTCAAAATAATATCATTTCTTCTCCTGAGGACTGCAAGGAAAATATTATTCAATTTGCGGATGACACCATCATCTTTTCCTCTCCTGATTTATCCTCGGTTCGAAACATCTTCAGGATTATAGGCTTATTTTCCTACATATCTGGTCTTAAAGTTAACATTCAAAAATCTTCCATCTTTGGAGTTAACCTCCATCATTCCACCCTCGAGACTATGCAAGATTTTCTTAAATGTAAATCGGAGGACTTTCCGATCAAGTACCTGGGCCTTCCCATCACTCCATACAACATCACAAATGCTATTTGGAATCCCATTGTAACAAAAATAAACTCAAAACTTTCTAGCTGGGAAAACAATTTTCTTAATTTCTCGGGCAGACTAACCCTCCTTAATAGTGCCATCACTCCTATAACAACACACTTCCTAAGTTGCATTCCCTTGCCCTCAAAGACCAGACACATCTTGGACAAAACTCGGAGAAAATTCCTTTGGAATAATACCCAAAAAAATGATAAATTGGGGAAACACTGTCACCTGGTTAATTGGAAAACAATCTCTGCTCCTATTGATCAAGGTGGATGGGGGATTATAAACCTTGAAACACACTCCCTTTGTCTGATTACGAAAATTATAGATTGCCTCACCCAAAATAAAAAAAAAATATGGACAAATCTCATCATGCATAAATATTATCGCTCAACACCGCCTTGGCATCAAATCAAAAGGAAATCTGCTTCCCCCCTTTGGAAATACATAAATAAAAACATCAATACTATTCAACAGTTGCTAAATACCCCTCCACACTCTCATAAATATATCTCTTTCTGGTCAGACCATTGGTATAATAACAATTCAATTATAAACCTCAAAACATTATGGGCTATTCCAAAAAATCTCATCCATATAAAAATTGATAAAGCCCTCTCCCGTATCACCAGCAAAAGATCAAACTCCTTAAAAAGATGTATCCTCTCTGTTTTAAGTCAACATGAACTCAGCAATATCTCAACCTCTTTAGAAGAAAACACTTCAAATAACATCTATTGGAAATGGGGTAAGGATTATTCGGTGAAACGTGCTTACAATTTTCTTTCTTACAGAGGTATCACCCCATCTTCATCTAAACTTTGGAAACAAAAATGGCCACATAAATATAAAACATTCTTATGGCTTCTCCTCCACAATAAGCTCCTTACAGGAGAAATCATAAAAAAAAGGGCTTCCAAGGTTCGTTTAGATGTGTACTCTGTGAGCAAAACGAGGATTCAACAAGTCACATCTTCTTCAAATGCCCTTTCTCTCAAATTATCATCTCACACTTCTTGCGAAATAGTCTTCCTGATCTCCAGGAATCTATTTTTCCAATTCATATTCCTCCATCTAGGCTTTACAGGCAGCACAAAAGTAATGATCTATTCTCAGCCATCTGCTGGAATCTTTGGAAGGAAAGAAATAATAGGATGTTCAACAACAAGAAAAAAATGGTTAAGACTATTTTAAATGATATCGATGCCGATCTTCACATCTTTATCGATCTGCAGGAAAAATAGCAGGTGTTTCCCAAGAGCTATCAAGCGAAGGTAACTCTGAAGCAGCGGAATCGGAAGCAGCTTTCCTATGTGATCTAAAAGCCATGGTGGACGATGAGACGGGTGTCAGTCTTGTGCAACAACCATAGTGTCGTTCCATCCCATGCTAGCTCAGCACTTTTAGTATCATTTCCTAGTTTGCAAAAACTTTTTAATTTAAAAGAGGCTTGTTTTAAGGGGTGCCTCCCCCGAGCTACTTTCAACTTATTTTCTTTCTCTACAAACTCTATGTTGTTACTTCACATTAGCAGGTCTTCGCTTGCTGATGGGCTTATTCAATATATCATTACCTTGCCTAAAAAAAAAATCAGAATCAGAAAGGTCCGCAAGACATCCAAATCGAGCATAAGAAGAAAGATCAACAGCTGTATATGATTTTGATCTAGGAAGAGACTCAGAATCATGTGACAAAGGTGTAGATGATCTTTCATGTTCAGAATGTGTGCGGGAGGGCTCATGACTAGAGAGAATAAAAGGATCATAGGTCTGCCCTTGAGATCTTTCATTATCATTAGTTGGATTCACCATAGAGCTATTAAATGGATAATGTGTTGTGCTTTGAATACTGGTCCCATGGGATCCACTAGAAGTATAATTACCACTCCCACAATGACCAAAGACACTACCAATATCAGTGTTCTGCTCTGGAATTTGATAATGAGTAGGTGCAACGCTATATCCACCACTGCCCATTCCGAATAAATCATCCATGATACTAGATCCTTCTACATTGCCAGTACTAGGACCACTAATATGCCAAGATCCCATAGATTCAGTTAAGTTATCAACGGGTGGTTGTTTTGGCACTTGAACTTGTCCTTGTTGTCCATAAGGATCATAAGAATCATGACCATAACTTTGATCATAGCCATAAGGAACATAAGTCTGTGGTGGGGGCAAGCACGGCAATTGTTGTTGTTTCTGAGGATGTGGTTGTGGCTGGCTAGAGTTATCTTTTCCTTTTCTTTGGTATTGTTTTGTAGATGCAGGCCTAGGAGGAAGATTTGCTTCTTTTCCAGTCCTTTTAAACCTTGATAAATCAACAAGAGGAGGAGGACTTGGAGGTGGTGGAGTTCGTCCTCTGATGTGTGATCCATCTGATGGAGCAGTAGTAGAAGAATCACCAGATGTAGACTTATCAATGTATCCTCCACCAGATGGTATGGTTGACCCTGAGGATGCTTCACTTTCATCTACAGGTAGAGGGCCAAAGAAATCACCAGGATCATCCGGATCTTTCTCAAGTCGGTTGATTGCAGAGTTTGCTTGAATTCCCTCTTCTTGATTATATTGTTCTACATTAATACCCATCTGACTTGCAATTGTAGGATCAGGGTCACCACCTGATCTACCTACATCTAAAACAGGAGTATAAGTTTCCTCATTCAACCAAGCCTGCATGGGATCATCATCATCGTCTCTGTCATGATAAATGTAAGCCCAATCCAATGGATCTTCAGTCATGAAGTCTTTAGTTGGCTTGCTGAATCTTTCATGAAGATATTTTTCTTTCAGCCTTATGTTGTAATGCACATATACCAAAGTGTGCAATCGTTTTGCCCCTAGCTTGTTCCTTCTTTTTGTATGAATTAAGTTAAAGGTGCTCCAATTTCTCTCGCACCCCCCTGCAGCAGCCGTTTGGGACAACACTTTAATAGCTATACTTCTTAACTCTTCACAATCAATTCCATATTCGACCCACCATTCAGCTGCATATGAAAGAATATATAAAGTTAATAACCATATATGATAATTCATAGGTCTGTAATAAGAATATAAGTACTAAGTATGTAACTTCGAATACCAGGTGCCATCTTATCCCTTGCATATACAACACCTTTCATCCCAAAGACGCCTTGTGCTTCCCTAAATCTCTTCATCTGTTCAAGTATATATACACATAAATTTATAGGTCAAGATATGCTATATGATCAAGTTATTCTTATTAATACTTCATAGTAAATTATTAAGTTATAACTTACTTGCGCCACAGCTAGCAATGCCTTGTTGCTGTCATTGCCGCTGTACTTGTCAATCACTGTATGTACCGCCATTTGTAGGTCAGCTTTCAGCCCTAGATCAAGACCGTATTGGAACCTAGGATTGAGGTAATAAGCTGGGTACGGAAAATAATTGAAGTGAGTGATAAGAAAAAATAGTCAAATTTATAATGTAATTTGTAACTTGAAAGTTAATTCAAAATCTTTACCAACTTTGTGAAGGGGATGACTAAGCATTTTCTTCCATCTCTTATCAATTGATTTGAGGAATTGTTTACATGCTTTTGGTCCCGCTGCCTCCTCTACACGTTCTCTCATCATGCGCATAGCCTCGTAGACATAAGGCAAGGTGGCTTTTTTGTCGCCATCCACCATTCGGAGAACATGCACAAGTGGGCTCATTATCTTCAAACACCTTGATAGCCTTCTCCAAAAATTGTCATCATTAAGAATTTTCCTTACTGTTGTTGCCTGCTCAGATTTACTATCTGGATGACGAGCCCATTGTTCAGATATAAACATCCTAAGAAGTCCTTGTTTCTTATCCTTTATACTTTGCATTGCAATGAAATTACTAGCAAAGCGAGTAATTCCAGGACGTACCAAATCTCCATCACAGTACTCCTTGCTTCTCATCATTGCTAGGAGAAAAGAGCGGTTATATATGAAGTTGGTGACCCTCCTCGCACTAACCATTACTTCATTGAATAAAGTAGTTTTCCCAAAGTCTTTAAGAATCAGATCAACAGAATGTGCTGCACAAGGAGTCCAATAAAGAGAATATTTTTTAGAATCTTCAAGAAGTTTACCAGCTTTCTTGAAATTGCCACCATTGTCCGTCACAATCTGAACCACAAGCTCTTTTCCTATATCTGCAATTACACTCTCCATTAACTTGGCAAGATATTTGTGGTCCTTGATATGTGCAAATGCATCAACAGACTTTAGAAAGTATGTCACTCCCTCATTAAATGCTAGAAAATTTATAATTTGCCGCTTTGTGCCACTTGTCCAACCATCACACATCAGAGTAACACCGAAGATAGGCCAAGTCTTTTTTCTCTGCTCATCTATCCACTCGTCTATTTCCTTCTTCTCAACAGGTAAGTACTTGTTCATCAACTCATGTGGAGTTGGGGCCTCAGTTCCCTTTCCATGTTGTGCACATACATCAATCATGTGTTGCATATATGGGCCAGACGCCACATTGGGAGCAATACCATGTGCAAAAATAAATTTTCCAATAGCTTGACCTACAATCTCTTTGGCATTTTTCTAAATGCCAGTTATTGTTTTCTGTTTTGCATCCTTCCTGCGGAAAGTAGGCTCAGAAGACGTGAATTTCATGCTACGGGATCTGAAATTCTCCATTGTAGGGCTCAAGATTTGACTTCTTGTGGCTTGAGGTACACTAGATCCACCCCCTGCTTCATAAGTAGAAGGACCAAACCCTTTGCGAGTTTCCATGAATTGTCTAATGTCATCTCTCTTATGCCTTTCCATCACAGATTCTTTCATGATTGCCCTCCATGCTTTTCTTTTGGTCGGTGTGTCAATATCACTAGGGTACACAATGTCATCATCATCATCATTGTCACTATCATCTACACGGATGACACTAGGACCAAACAATACTTCTTTGAATCTGTTATCTCTAATTGTTTCATCAGCTCTCTTCATATCCTTTTGATTTGCCAAACCTTTAAAGTATTTCTTCACTTCATCGGGACATCTCCCACAGACTTTCACATTCTTGTCCCCTCCTGTCAGATGCTTTTTAAACCTAGAAATATCTCCACTACCAATCACCTTGTTGCAATAGTTGCATTTTGTCTTCTGCTTACTTCCATCAACCATTTGGCAGTGCGCCCATCCTGGATCAGTTTTGCCCCCAATATTAGATCTACCACCACCACGTTCCTCCCTCTCACTCCCATCATGGCTCATCCTACCACCCTCAGATTCAGAACCAGGTAATGAAGTAGACATCTTGAATCACACTTTCGTAGTCTGAAATTAAAAGACATATACAAGGGTTAATATTTAATACTTTACAAAATACATGTAAATAGTAAACGTTCTTCAAATGCAACAGAAAATATACTTATCTTTAATTTCAGACCTATATAAGTGTATCAGTTGTTAATTTAATGACCCATATACTTAATATGAAGTTATGAACATAGTACGTGTATGTGATATCAAGATTAGAATTTTATGTTCAAAAGATTTCACATTTACTAAACAAATCAGACCTCAAATTAAGCTAATATATGCTGCAATTATTATACTAATTTTTCTAATACATATTAGAATTGTTTATAAGTTTTTAATATTTATTCATAAAATTTCAGCTTATTAATTAATATTTAATACAAAAATCTGTAACAAACAGTAGATTATAATCAACTTTAAGTATGTTTTTCCTTTTAGTAGTGTATAACTATATAATATAAGAGTGTAATTATATAAATTTAAGTTATATTATATGTAAAATCCCAAAAAAAATGAGAATATTAAAAAAAAAACGAGTTTAGGAGGGGTAGGAGAGAAAAATGTGGCAGATCTACAAAAATTTAGTAAATATATGTTTAGATCTAGTAGAGAGGGAGTAGATTTACCAATTTTAGTTGTTAAATACTAACAATAGTGAGTAGATTTCAAAAAATACGATTTTGGAAGAAAACTAGAAGAAAATACGAATTTAGGATAAATTTGTGGTAGATCTAGTAGAGAAGGGGTAGATCTAGTAGAGAAAGGGTAGATCTACTATTATTTACTAAGATTAAGCAAAAAAAAATCAAAATTACCTTGCTCCAAGCTCCAGCTCCTTTTTTCTTCTTCAGCCACAGTCGTCAAAATCGCGGAATGTGTCGATGCAATATGTCGCTGTGTCGCCGGTTCGGCGACTTATTGGATTTTTTACACTGGGCTGGGCCTGTTTCGGCGACATTTGGGCCCATGTCGTCGAACCGGACCGAAATGTCGACGACATTGTAGAAAAAAGAAGTTTACATGCATTCGACGTCGCCCACTGTCGACATCGACAATTTCGGCGACATTTCGCCTAATGTCGTCGACATTTAAATCCATGGCTGAGATACCTCAAGCACCATACAAATGATACCACTCTAAGCATCTCTAAAATGATAGCATTTGATATGCGTTGGCTGACACAAGTAGATGTGTCTTGGCTGGCACAAGTATATGTGTCTAGGCCGACACAAGTGATGTGTCTAGGCTGAAACAAAGATTAGAATGAAGGTTGATACACCTTGATGAGTGGAGGCCGATACACCTTGATGAGTGTAGGTCGATACATCTTGAATACAGTCAATGAATGCATGAAAGTAATAAGATGAATACACTTTAATAAGTGTAGGTTGATAACAGTAAAAGAAGGTTAAATCAATGTAATAAGTATGTTGAAGTCAATATCATAGTAAGGATGAGAAAGAAACTTGTACCTCATGTTGATAATCAATTGATGATATTTGATGAAGTATGCTTGAACATTTATGGCAATTAAATAGCTCTTATAATGTGAATAAGGGTTTGATTGATAAATATGCACTTGGAAACCCTAAATCAGTTACAAGGGAAAACCCTAACCCTAATTAAGAGAGGATTGCAATTTGAATGATTCTTTTTATGGCATGGTCCTGATATTTACTGATATTGCATTTGCTGTGAAATCCTAACCATGCAGGTGTTATGAGATAATGAACATATCATGGTGCAAACATATGTGTCAACTTGGATATCTTATAGATATCGGTCTGCCATATTCTTAACATTAGGTGAAAGGTTAAACACTTAAGAGAACAGTAGTCCTACTTAAGAAATCAACCCAAAAGGATAGGAGTTCATACGTATCAGTTTCCATACTTATACCCTTGTATCGGGTTAGGGCTTCCCACAAACCAATATCAGTTTGTGCATATCGGTTTCATCATCTTCAAGCTCAAACTCTTCATCCAGAACTACTCTAGTTCATGGACAATAGCCCTATATATTCATTAGAACTCATAGAACCATTATTCAAACACGAAAATCGAAGTAGAAAAAGAATCACCAAGTATTGCATGATAGAAAGTAAATAATAATAAAATTGGGTTCAAGTTATATAACCCGCCTCAAGATCAACTCAAGAGATTCAAGCTTCAAAGCTCCACGTTCCAAGGTTGGGGATGACTTATCAAAAGTCTAAGACTCGATCACAACACTTCTTTATGAAAGAAGATACCATAGTTAGGAATTTGGTGAAGAAAAAAGAGAAGGAAAGAATCATGATCAGAGAAGCATAGTCTTTCCAAGGTTGAAGACGATCATGGATTCACCTTAAGCAAGATGCTCGACCTTCTCTTTGTTCCTTGATCTCCTAGGATCGTCCTCCAAGTAAGAAGTAGTAAAGGAGTCGAAAGTTTTACTAAGACGTGAAAAGAGAGGTATATATAGTTGGGGTTCATGAAAGAGAGTGTGTATAAGGTGTGACCACTATGTGCACTTAAGTGACACGTGTCCATGCATGGTAACTTCAAGCAAACATAATTATCTTGCCATGCAAACTCTTGAGGATAATCCATAGGCATGATATCGGCCATTTGGGTATCTTGCTGGACAAGATATCATCACCCAATGTTGCTTTATGTACAAACTGATACCACTTTTGCAAGGAACATGCAAACCGTTAGGCTTCACCTACTTGAGGTGCTTAGCCCGTCATGAACACCTTCAAAGGTTAACAAACCGATATGGGACCTCCTCTATGGCTTCCAAGCCGATAGACACTCCCATATACACTTCAAAACTCGATACAACCTCATCTAGGGTTCAAGACACTCAACACTTATTTGGTTCTTTTACCTTAAAGAGTGTTATCATTCAACCAAGACTCAAATAAGGTGCCCCCTTCTTTCTCTTTCCTCTAGTTGATACTAAGAGAGTGAAGGAACATTCTAGAGGTGATAGATTGCACATAAACCCTTCATTTGGGTGAATTGCAATTCTTACCAAAGGTATCATATATATTCAAGGATTTTACAGGCAAATTTTAAACCTGTTGATCCTATCGTAGTCTCATCTCAGGGAGATTCTCATGCTTCTATAGCTGCTACAGTGAGAGGAGGACGGACAAGCATGGGCCGAGGATGTGGAACTCACCCTAAGTGCACTTTCTGTGACAAACCTAGACACACAGTTGAAAAATGCTGGAAGAAGCATGGTCGACCTGCTGCACCACCAGTAGGAGCAGCAAACTATGCTACCACTACTGAGTCTACTGAGCCTCCTGCTTCGAGTTCTGGTCCTTCTGGCATTACACTCACCAAGGAGGAATATGATAGATTTATTCTGGCTACTCAGCATCTGAGCTTGGGATCATCATCTTCAACCAACTTGGCATCCATCACTGGTAATCAGGCTACCTCTTTATTGGCTTCTGGTTCTACTTCATAATGGGTCGTTGACTCTGGAGCGTCACAACATATGACTGGTATGAGGAGGCTTCTTCATTCCATTGACTCACATATTCCTCACAAATCTGTAACAGTAGCAGATGGTTCAGTGAGGAGAGTGTTAGCCAGTGGATCTGTTTCTCTGACTCCTGGAATTGATCTTAAATCCGTACATTATGTGCCTGCTTTTCTTATTATTTAATCTTCTGTCTGTTGCTAAGTTGATTGATACTGTGAAATGTACGGTAACTTTTGGACCTTCTTGTTTTGTATTACAAGATCTCAAGAGTATGAGGACGATTGGTTAGGGGCCTAGGAACGATGATCTCTACCTCTTCCACGGTGACAGTCTGCCTCGCCAAGTGTCTGCTCCTGCTTCAGCTGTCCTGTTGAGTGGCTCTCCCTTACTGTGGCACTACAGATATGGACATCCTTCATTAGAGAGCCTGAGAAAGTTAGAACTACAATTGTCTCAAGTATCGTCTCTAGAGTGTCAGTCCTGTCAAATGGGGAAACATCATAGAATGTCTTATCCCGGTCGTGTCAATAAACGGGCGTCATGTCCTTTTGAGTTGGTCCATAGTGATGTTTGAGGTCCTGTAAAAGATCATAGTTATAATGGTTTTCATTATTTTATCTCTTTTGTGGATGACTTCTCGCATATGACTTGGATTTATTTGTTGAAAAGTCGAGAGTCTGTGCTATCTATTGTCAAACATTTTCATCAAGAAATAAAAGTTCAATTTGATTGCAATATTAAAGTTCTTCAATCTGATAATGCCTTGGAGTATGTCCAAAATGCTATGGCTGATTTTTGTAGTTCTGTTGGGATTATACATCGTACATCTTGTCCTCACACCCCTCAGCAGAATGGGGTAGCAGAGAGGAAAAATCGTCATCGCCTTGATATTACCAGGACAATCGTGTTTCAATCTAATGTTCCTAAGCATTTTTGGTCTGACACCCTTCTTACTGCTTGTTTTCTTATCAACAGACAACCTTCTTCTGTTCTTCAAGGACGTACTCATTTCTCTATCCTACGTCCCAAAGATCAACCTTTCCTTGTTCCTCTTAGAGTGTTTGGTTGTACTTCTTTTGTCCACAATTTTGATCCTAAGGCTGATAAGTTATCTCCTAGGTCAATTAGGACTCTCTTTCTTGGGTACTCCAACACTAGCAAAGGGTACAAGTGTTATTGTCCAAGTCTTCGTCGCATGTTTGTGTCTAGAGATGTGACTTTTCATGAATCCACTCCATATTTCTCTAGTGTTCCCAGTAAGGGGGAACAATTATGTGAGAGAGTGTCACCATCAGATGCTAATGAGAGAGTGCCACCACCACATCAGAGTGAGAGTGCCACCTATGATTCCTGACTATACTATAATTCAGGAAGAGCAACCAGCAAATGGTCCACCAATTCAGCAATATTCACATGTTTATAGCAGACGAGGCAGACAAGATCCAGAGGAGGTAGCGACTCCAGTCTCTAAGCCCTCCCCATCCTCCTCTACTCAAGGGATTCTTGAAGAACCATCCGACCTTGATGTTCCCATTGCTGTTCGCAAAGGTACCCGTTCTTGTACTATTCGACATCCTATTACAAATGTGTGTTGTTTGTCCAAGTTATCTCCGCAGGCTCGCTCATTTGCTCTTAGGATTGATTCTGTGGTCATTCCAAGAAATCATCTTGATGCTATGAAGAATATTGGCTGGAAATAGGCTATGCATGTTGAAATGTCTGCTCTGTTACAGAACAACACCTGGGAACTTGTTGACTTACCTCCAGATAAAAATGTTGTGGGATGCAGATGGGTATTTACAGTAAAACATATTCCAGATGGTTCTGTAGAGAGATTGAAAGCTAGACTGGTGGCAAAGGGGTATACTAAGACATATGGGGTTGATTTCTTTGAGACCTTTTCACCAGTGGCTCGTTTGAATTCTGTATGCATTCTTATTTCTTTGGCTACTACATTTGACTGGCCTCTATTTTAGCTCGATGTCAAGAATGCCTTTCTTCATGGTAATCTACAAGAGGTGTACATGGAGCAACCACCTGGTTTTGTTGCTCAGGGGGAGTGTTAGAAGGTGTGTAGACTAAAGAAAGCCATCTATGGATTGAAACAATCTCCTAAAGCTTGGTTTGACAAGTTTAGTGATGTTGTGCTAAAGATAGATTTTTCTCATTTTGTTACTGATCACTCTTTATTTTATTCTACTTCTTCTGGTGGATCTATTATTGTTGTTGTGTATGTTGATGATATTGTTATCACTGGTAGTGATTCCACAGGCATATCTCGTGTGAAAGCGGACTTGCAGGGGCACTTTCCCACAAAGGATCTGGGAAAACTGAGATATTTTCTGGGCATTGAAGTACTTAGATCTCATGCATGTACCAATTTGTCTCAGAGAAAATATGTGCTGGATTTACTACAGGAAACTGGTATGAGTGAGTCCAAGCCTGTGTCTACTCCTATGGACTATCATGTGAAGACATTTCTTTTGCTGTAGGAGTGGTGAGTCAGCATATGAGCTCTCCAAAATAGTCTCATTGGACATCTGTCTGTCGTATTCTGAGATATCTGAAAGGTGCACCTGTAAGGGAATCACCTATTATAGGCCGAGGACTCTTGTATCCACACTGTCTCTTACTGGTTATGTAGATGCAGATTGGGCTAGTAATCTAAATGACAGGAGGTCTACGTCTGGATATTGCACATTTTTGGGGAATCATCTTATTACCTGGAAAAGCAAAAAGCAAAATGTTGTGGCAAGATCTAGCACGGAAGCTGAGTATAGAGTAATGGCACATGCATGTTGTGAGTTGCAGTGGGTTCAATCTGTACTTTCTGAATTAAAGATTCCTATTTTGTCTCCTATAGAACTCAGATGTGACAATCAAGCAGCCATATACATTGTTAAGAATCCAGTATTCCATGAACGTACTAAGCACATTGAAGTTGACTACCACTTTATCAGAGACCAGATCAAGAATGGAACTGTTGTGACTCCACATGTCAAGTCTGAAGATCAACTTGCAAATGTTCTTACGAAGCCATTGAGTCCAACAGCTTTCCAGAGTTTTTGCAACAAGCTGGGTCTACACGATGTGTACACTGCAGCTTGAGGGGGAGTGTTAATATATTTCATATTTAATCTATTTTGTAATTTCTATATCCTACTGGACCTCTATGTAAATTATCCAGTTTCTCTTATTAATAAAAAGGGAGAAGGCCTATGGCCTCTCTCAACACTGCATTGCACGTTGCATTGCGACACCACATTTCACAGAATTAAAGAATAGTTAGGAAATAACAATGGACTGTCAGGAGAGTGGGAGTTGGAGGTATAGTGTATAGCATGAGTTTTATATACATGGTTTGGTAAAAAAAGAGCATGCAAATTAAAAGAGAAAAAGTCATGAAAAATTGTGAAAAGTCATGAAGACAAGAATCGTTAAATTTTGTATAAGTTATAAAAAAGTGGGATAAATCGTGAAAAGTCACGAAAATTCAGCGAGTGGTGTATTAATTGTACTAAACATTTGGGATCCTATAAAATCGCAAAAAATCACCAATTTTCATAAAATTTGGAGATTTCTGTTACTATGCATGAAGATGCATAATGTTTGCGACCAAACATATGATTAGAATGGTTTTGAATCATGTACAATTGATTTCATCATCAACCGATCGACTAGATAATTCAGTCGGTCGATTAGATGGTTTAGATCAATGGATCGATTGATTGTCAAATGTCTGATTGATCACTACTTTGGGAAAGTGGCCGGTTGGCTGACTGGATAACCCACTCGGTCGATTGGACCAAAGATAGGAAAAAACAAGGAACAAGAAACTTGTTGTATTTGGAATTGAATTGGTCAATTGAAATTGGACCAGGACTAATGATCTGATTGACTGGGAAAGTCAACTGACAAGTCCTGATCGATCGACTGGATAAACAAACATGTCGAATAGGAAGTCTGACTACATTCATATGATTATATTTTGAGTTGAGATCAAGAACTATCTTGGAGTTTTTTTAGAAATGTAAGCCCATGACTCTCCCATATTAAGGGGTGGGCATCCAATGGGAGGCACACACATTTAGACACAAGTTGTCTAAGAGTTTTCCTTTTGGAGAGAGAAAACTCATCTCAAGGACAATAGCTCACAATAGGAGGTGAAGGAGAGAAAGTGATGCTAGCATGCCGACAACTCTGAGTTCCACTTCCTCTTGGCGACCAAGATGGTGCATCAAGAGTTTCTACATCCACGTGGTCAACGTATAGGCCAAGACCCTTGGGTGGAGGCTTAAGGACAAGCAACTTCTCTAAGGAGAAGAAAAGGTGGTGTTGCGACAACAACAACAACTTCATAACCAGATCCATAAGTGCAAGCTCTATACCGATATAATACGCGTCTTGTTGTTCAACAATTAGTATGCACCAAGGTATATTCAATATTCCTTCTATGGTTTAAAATACCAATGTTTTGTGGCTACGACGGATCTGTTGGCTAAGGGTTTTGTTGGAAAAAAATTGTATTTCCGCTGCGTGCCCTTACCTCAAAACCCAACACCACTTAACATCTCGCGAGAATGAGGACGAGGTATGTGGGAACTCCAACGTTTGGAAGATACTCAAGCAAACTAGGTTCCCGAAGTCAAGGAAATAGGGATGCATGGAAAGCCGAACCCAAAATGATGGCATCTCCGGTTGCTCTTATCCTTTCTCTTTGTGTGAGCATTACCTAGTATTCTGACCTATCCTAAGCTTATGATAGAGGTCTAATGAGTAGCTTACATTTTATTAAATTTGGCTTACAAGAGAATGTTAGATACACATCAAATATTTAAGGGAAATGATGAGAGGTAGGAAAGGATGTTAGAAAAGTGTGGTTGGGTGGTGTGTACTTTATATCACCCTCTACACCTAATATCTAAAAGAAATGGACGTTGGATCCATCACCATATGATAGGAGTGATTTTCCCTTTTTAGTGGTTTGGACGTGTAGAATGGTTTGGTTTGGATGGCAGTGGATAATTTTCCCATCCCTGCCCGTGTCAAGTGGCATCAGAGCCTAACTCGAGGAAATTAAGGTACAATTCTTATCCCTCACTTCTTTCCCTCATGCTTTGGTTGTGATGTCATCTCTCCCTCACGTTTTCCCCCAATTGTAGACATTGTCCTCTTTGTCGCAGGCCCTGGGTCAGCCTTATCCACCCAGCAACATGCTCCATCTTGACGATGCTATCCGCGCAGTTGGGCGACGCCGCTAGACAGTCCCCAACATCTCCTCTCCACCATCAAAGAGCTTTGACAGCCCACAACAGATCCCCATTTCAGCATCCCACCACCGGTTCTCCTACATGTGGACCTTTAGCTCAGCCCCACTTCAGCAGCCCACAAGGATGCTCCATGCCTGCCAACTTTTCCCTCCTTATGGTTGCTGTCATCCAACGCCCCTCCCCATTTTTCTCTAATCATCCCCCCTTTCCGTAAGCCGATGTTGGCCTTTCTACTCCAAACCAGTTCCGGCAGCCCCAGATCATTTTCCACGTCCCTATTCCCAATCCCACACAGGGCTCAATGCCCTCCGTCCATCGTGCCCCCTATCAACGCTTCTTCCTCCGTCCTTTTCTTCTCTGGCACAATGCTCATCCACCCCTCCCTGCCACTCTTCCCTGTCTCAAGCATGCCCTTTCTCCTGGACAACTCCCACACACTCAATGTATAAAAAGCATGTTCTTTCTTTTCTACATATATGTATAAGTAATTAACAAATATACAATTATGATATTGTTTTTACATTTTGTTACGTTGTTAACCTCATGTATATTATCAAAATCAATAGACTTAATAAGTGTAAAAGACATCAACCATCTAGCAATGTAATAAAACAAATAAGTGTTATATATGATGCAAAGACAATTTTTACATTACATGATTACAGATTTGGTTATTAACATAGTTGAACAATAGGTCAGTACGTATAATATACAAGTATATATGCAACATAATATCCAATTATTTACATAACTAAACAGTAAATAATGGCTAGTAAATTGACAAACCTTACTAACTTATGTATGTACAGTTACATGTTTAATTATTCACATTAGAACTGTAAACTTATCATAGATATAGTCATACAGTACAATTGTAAATTAAGATAGCAGTAAATGTATCATATATATAGTTAATTAGTAAATCTTATCGAGATATACATCATGGTATAGAATTATAATTATAGTCATACAATACAATAGTAAGTTCGTAACAAGTACACCACAAGTAAATCAGTAACAAATTTTACACCCACCACTGCATGAATTAGGAGGTATAGGATTTTTTAATCCCTTAATGAGTCTAGAACGCAAAGCCTCTCGTTTAAGTGGGTCAAGGGGGTTGTTTGTTTGGTCCTTCTAGGTGGCAGCTTGGGGCCTGTTTTGTAGGAGAGGAGTTATGGGGAAGGGAAAAGGTTGAAGTTGTTTTATTAGACAAAGTGTTCGAGATAGGAGGAGAATGGATGGAATTAGGGGAAAGAGGTATGTGTATTTGTTGTCACTCTCTTTCCACAAAAATGGAGTGGAGACAAGGGAAATGGGAAAGACTTGACGGGCATTTTGACGAAAATGGAGGGAAAACTTGGTGGAAAATGGAAACCTGGAGAGAAAAATTTAAGACCTATATTGAAACTTAGAAAATGTAGTAGGAACATGGATGAAAGTTTACACTATATATATTTCACAAAATAATGAAAAAATGGAATTTTGGGTTGAATTTTGATTAGAAATGTAGAAATATGTAGGAAAATTCGTATAATATAAGAGAAGTAATATACAAATTATAATTCACATACATAATTGTAGAAATATGTAGGAAAATGTAAAGGAAAATTTAGACGGAATATTAAAATATGGAGGGAACCCAGTTAGTTGGATGGAAATTTTGATGAGAAATATATAAATATGGAGAAAAGTACTTGAATAACATACAATTAATATACAAATATGCAGTCTAAATTTGCGGCAGTAATATTTTAGATCATAGATTTATTTTCAGTGATCTTTTCCCCTTCCTTTCCCCATGCTAAACCAAACACCAAAATAAGTGTCCCTTCCCCCCCTCCCTGTTCCTCTCCCCATTGTTCATGCGTACCAAATGCAGCATTAGGTGGGTAAAGCGGGCCCTGAGTGGGTGCTTTTAGCAAATTCGTCTAGGGGGTGCTTAGGGGCTGTTTGAGGCGAGGGATGGGCTGGGTTGCTTAAGCGATCGCCATAGTCACAATAAACTCTGTTTTTTTCAACAACAAAAAAAAACACGTTTAAAACGCGCATTATTCACCTGCCGTATATGACGGTCGTTTTAACTCCAAACCGAATAATACATTTTAAATGCATTAATTAACGTTTTATTCGCGTATTGCGTTTTAAACGCGTTCAATACGTTGTTCTGGCGTTTTATACAGTTTTGTACTTTTGCTTCACATTTGTTTTTTCACATCCTTCTTTACTTGCAGCAGGGTTCCACTAAACCCTCCAACCTTCCTCCTCTATCCCTTGACACACCCTGAGTCAGGAGGAGTAATCCTTAACATTCTACATGTGTGCTCCATCTTCCTCCATTTTCCCCCCTTCTTCCCCGATTTGTGCTTGTTGCTTACTGCTCCCATTTCTTCCCCTTCTTCCTCCACCATCCCCTCCTCTTTGATTTCTCCCTGTTGCTTGCTGCTTCCATTTTTTCCCCTTCTTCCTCATCTGCCGTCCCCTCTTCCTCCCGGATTTCTTCCTACTGCAACAATTTCTATTTCTTCCCATTCTTTCTCCTCCATCGTCCCCTCTTCCTCCCAATTTCTATCTCTTCCTGCTGCTTCCAACTTCCATGTTCCACCTCTTTTTTGTCCTCTCTTCTTTATCTTCCTCCTACATCTTGTTTGTCCCTTTCTTCTTCCTCCTCTCATTTCACCCATTTTTTCATTTTCTTCTACTTCTTCCATGTTAGACACTTAGACAGTTTGTTTCCTCTTTATACTATACCATCCTCCTATTATCCATCTTTAGCTATATTCTCCTTCTTCCCTGATTCCCCCCTTTCTTTTGCTTCAACATATCCTCCAACATCCTCATTCCTGTTCCTCTCGTTCCCAGCCTTCAATCACTTCCCCTTCATCCACCATCCAACATCCTTATCCCCGGTTTCACCCTAGTTTTGTTTTTTTTATTTTCATTCTTTTTTTAGCTCAAGGAAGTAGGGATCACTGGACGTGTGAATTTGACACAAGTCAAACAACATTCAAGCTCAAGATGAGTAATAAGCTTGTCAGCCATCTACAACATCCACTGACCACGTAACCCTTCTTTTTTTCGTTCACTTCTTATTTGCAATATCAATTTGCAATCAGTTATCAGTCCATTGGGTGATTATTCTGAAATTTATGATACAATTATGTATTAGTCGATCTTTCAATACTAGGGTAATCCGTTTGATGTTTAGTCATTTTAAATCATTATATATGTGTGTATATATATGTTTATATGTGTTTATGTATGTGTGTGTATATAATCTGTTTTTTGCCGACTTTTTTCTGAATAGTTGACTGAACTTTTACCGTATGTTGAGCGATTTTTATCCGAATTTTCCTCATAATTCTCGAATTCTGAATTTTTTAGCTTGGTCGTACGTATCTCAAATACCAAATTTGTGACTATGGCGTTCGCTCGTCCTATTTTTTTGTAAACTACACCCAACCCTCCCTACTTCGATTGGCCCTTGCAAGCATCAACATTATAGTAGTGCCTATAATAGGCACACTCTATTGTGTGCCTGCTTCCTACACTCCTACACCAAGATGCAACTAGGTGGTATTCAACAACTTGAAGAAACAATTGTGGCACAAGTGACAATGATACTCCATCACCTTAACCTATTGCGAAAAACATCAAATGGACCTCGATGCTCGCCTGTTGCATAGTGAACAATTAATAAGCATGAACATTCAAAACCAAAACCATAATGTGTTGGTGATCGTCAACCCCAACAATCAAGTGCTAACTTGAATGTATCATAAAACCAGATTTATCATGTCGCACTAGGGACTGCGGTTTGAAGGTACTGCTTGACTGGTTCCACACCATCAACAAGTACTTTTTGTTGCATTACCAATTGACAGAAGCAAAAGTTATTCTTTGCTATGATGAAATTAAAGGGTTGTGTGCTCACCCTCTAGAATAGTGGGTCGTATTCTCGTACGCCGCCAAGAACAATTTTTGCCACGTGATTATCGTCCATGCTTCTATGTTCATTTCACCGAGTTAAGCAAGGCATTGAATCCGTCTCGGAGTATATGTAGAGGTTCTAAGGCCTTCCATTATTCTAGCATCCATGACGATGGAGAAGTCATGATCACCATCTTATGCAGAGGACTCAATGACAAGATTGCAAAAAAAAATGGCATCATCTATCTTCCTTAGGCTTCAGGATGCAATGTGGGTTGCTTTACAGATTAAGGACGGGCTACAACGACAATCTTCCGTGACTATTGCACTAGCTTGTGTGCTCTTTGTCTCTGTCGCCTTTGGGCTCCTTGAGTTCCACCGTGATACTGAAATCATCCTCCAAACAACTCGTGGTACTGAACTGGTTCAGTGCTTCACCAACCATGATTACAATCATTGTCCTTCTTAGTGTCCCAGGTGCGTCTTTACGACTACAATGGGGTACAAGGAGGATGCATTGAAGATGGGGATAATCTCGCTGCATAGGAACCCAATGAAAATGTGTCTGAGTTGAGCAGATGTCCCTGTTGCTCCCAGTAGATGGTAGTCCTAAACCTAATCTACTTCCCTTTCACTGGTCTACTTGTACATTGAGTCTGAGGGTTGCATCTTTTCTCATACTGTTGATGGTGGCTGCTTTACCTAGTTTCGACGACACTGGTGGATACGCTAGGTCTGTAGCAAAGCCACTACTTCTTGGCTCTACCGGCTACGCTGGTTTGACAACACCACAACCATGTCACTCAGTGATGTCTACGTTGGTATTACAACACCACCGCCATCTCACTCAGTGATGTCTATGTTGGTATTACAACACCACCACCATCTCACTCAGTGATGCCTAAGATGGTATGACAACACCACCGCCATGTCACTTAGTGATGTCCGATACATTTTTCTAATCATGGTGTCTACAATAATGTCGTGTATTGCGGCGTTGTTCCCACACATGTGGATCATATTCAAGGTTTTAAAGTGCGTGAGGAGCATCGAGGCATTTTTGTCCAAGCTAGGCAAGGCGTATGCCTTAGATTGTACCGAGGTGTACACACACACACACATATACAAATACATATATATAATATACATATACATATAGACACACACACATATATATAATCCTATACATATGATACATATATCTATAGTTATATATACAAATATGCATATATATATGTGGATATACTAAATAGACACACACATATAGTCATATATACATATATAAAAACATAAATACATTTATATACATTTACGCCTCTAAAGCCTCGTGGCTCGTTTTTTAAAAACCATGTCTAGATTGTACTAGGACGGCCATGCAAATACAATCGTCGTGCTAGCCATGACAGGTTTTACAGGACCTACATCTTCAATGTGTCAACTTACTCATGGTGGTTCCCTATACGTGCCTAGCTCCAATATTTGTTCAATGACATCCCTTTTGTCTCGACTCGGAGAGTCCTCTTAGGTCAAACACCCTACTCACCGCTTGGCTTGTCTTTCAAACTCGAGGGGAGTTGATGTGGCATGAATGACCAACGAATCATATTTATTTTTGCTTTCCTAGTATAGTCAGGGACCTAAGTTGGTTGCTACTTCTTTTAGTTTATTTTATTTGATATTTTACTTGGCATTTCATGCAACTGCCTCTGGTCTAGGGTTCCATGTCAAAGTATCATCCTTGGGGGCTTGCCTAGTAACAAAAGTTTTTGTACGGTTTTTTGGTCAATTGGATCTGATCCCAGTATTAAACACAAGTTGGCTACTTTTGATGACTTCTCACAATTTTTCATGATTTTAACAAACTTACGCGACTTTTCATCAGCTTTTAAGATTTTTCATGATTGGCAAATATAAAATGATTCTCAAAGTTAACTTCAATGTTAGTTTTTTCAACGAGTTTAATGGCCCTCTTAGGCTCTTACGATGTGCCCTAACTTATCAAAACATTATAAATTCCCCCTCCCTCTCTTACCCAACAACTATAAAGCTTCCTCTCTCCATCTTGCAAAACAATAGTCTCTTCCATGTATTAGATCTTCCATGTTGTACGCATACATCTACATTTAGGCAATATACTCCCATACAAAACAGTAGTCTCTCCATTGCATGCCTTTCTGCCACAAACAACTTCTTGATCTAAGATTCTAAATTGCCACTAGATTTTCGTAGTGATTCAAATGTGTCTTGCAAGCTTCTCAAATTCAAACTCCCTTCTTCATATAGGTAACATAACACAAACCATGATCTTTATTGCATAGTCTTTCTCCTTCCGTGTCTCCACACAGAAAGCCTGCAAATAGCCCCCAAAGCTGCAAAAGAACTGAGTTGGGGGATGACAAGCTTGAAGAGGGTAACAAGGAATGGAGTTAAGCACGTACTATATCAATGTCATCTTCTTATTGCATACGTATATCTCACATACATACACATTCTTGTGTGTGTAAACATGCGTAGATACCTACACAATACACACAATCTATGTATTCGACCCATTCTTGATTTTTTCTTGAATAGTTGATCGAACTTTGACTGAGCATTGTAATTTCTTCCCAAGATTTCTCAAATTTTCTCGATTTACAACTTTTTCAAGCAAGCTGAAAATTTACTTAATCCTAGATTTGTCACTATGGTGCTAGGCACTTGAACATGGATGAACAGATGCAACGAATACCAATAGAGGAGAACATCATTATTTGGAGTGACTTAAATAACCGTGTGGGGAGTAGCAATGTTGGATATTAGAGAGTTCATGGAGGTTTTGGATATGCCAGAAGAAATGGGGAGAGCAGACATTAGATTTTGCAGTTGCTTGTAATATGATTTTGGCAAATACTCATTTCAAGAAAAGAGATCCTCATATAATTACTTTCAAAAGTGGGCGCAATTGTAGCCAAATTTATTACATCCCTACAAGGCGGATGGAGCAAAAGTATGCAAGGTTTGTAAAGTGATCCTTGGCGAAGAATTTATCACCCAACATAGGCTAGTGGTTTTGGATGTTAACATGAAGATCAACAAAGGTAAGTGTAAAAAAAGACAAGATAGAAGGATCAAGTGGAGGAATCATAAAGGAAAACAGAAATTGACATTTTATGATAAACCTATCAAATAGTAAACTTGGAACTTGGGGAGTCTGATGTTAACTCTATGTGGCAAAGTATGAGCTCGTGCATTTCAAAAATTGACAAAGAGAATTCAGCCAGAGTAGCCTGGGTGGTTAGAGCTCGGTAAGTCCCAATGAAGACCCAGGTTCGAACCACACCGAAGGCACTTTGTGAACGGAAATCCATGCTGATTTGGTGTGGGAGGGGGTGACCAGACGACACTCTCTCATGCCTTGATAGTTTACCATACCAGGCTCGCTTGGGGTGGGTTCTCTCGGCCACCAAAAAATATTGTTAAGAGGTTTCGGGAGAGTCCAAAGGGTGTGGGCACCACAGAAAGGGACTTAGTGGTGGAATGATGAAGTACAAAAGGCTATTATACTCAAAAAGGAAATCTATATGAGCTTTCCCAAATCTAGTGATGATGCAACTTTTCAAAGATACAAACAAGCAAAGAAGGATACTAAGAAGGCAGTTCAAGAGGCAAAGTCCATATACTTAGATGAGATATATAAGAAGTTGGACAGGAAAAAATATTTATAAAAATGGCTCGTAAAAGAGAAAGGAAGGGAAGAGACTTGAGTCAAGTAAAGTGTATCATGAATGAAGACGACATGTGTTGGTGAAGGATGATGTATAAAGAATTAATGGAGAAATTGTTTTCATAAGCTTTTCAATGGAGATACTGTGAATAATGTAAAGAGACTCGGGTGACATGAATGCAAGAGGTATCACTTACAGACGACGAGTTTCAAAGTCCGAGGCCAAGAATGCTTTGAAAAAGATGAAAATGAAAAAGGCATGTGGTCCAGATGGTAGTCTGATTGATATGGAAGAGTATGGTGGATGGAGCTATGTGGTTAACGAATTTCTTTAACAAGATTATGAAGACAAAGAAGATGTCGAATGGATGAGTGAAGAAATAGTACTATAGCTCCGATCTACAAAGAACGAAGGAGATATTTAGAGCTGCACAAACTACATAAGTATCAAGTTGATGAGTTACACTATGAAGCTTTGGGGAGGATTATTGAGCAAAGGTTGAGATCGATAATGCAGATTTCAGACAGCCATTTTGGTTTTATGTCGGGAAGATCAACAATAGAAGCAATTTTTTTATAAGGATGCTTATGGGGAAGTATAGAGAAAACAAAAAAGATCTTCATACGATTTTTGTTGATTTGGAGAAGACCTATGATCGAGTACTCACGGAATTGTTATGGAGGGTTTTGTATCAAAAGGGTGTTCCAATCCAATACATTGACCTTATTAAGGACATGTGTGATCACTAAACTGTAAGTTTTAGGACTCCTGGACGAGAAACACCAACTTTTCCTATCACCCTTGGGGTACATCAAGGATCACCCATATCTATTCATTCTTGTTATGGATGAGTTGACAAAACATGTTCAAGATAATTTGCCTTGGTGTATGTTATTTGCCGATGATATTGTGTTGATTGATGAAAGAAAAAAAGTATCGAATGATGATGTGAACTTTGGATAAATGCATTGGAATCAAATGGTTTCAATAGAAGAAAAACCAAAAATACGTATTGCATTTTTCGCCAATCTCGAATTGTGAATGGTGGGGTCAAGTTGGAAGCAATAGAGGTACCAATATGTGATAAGTTTCGTTACTTGGGTTCTACTATTGAAAGGGAGGGTGATGTTCAAGATGATGTTTGTCACACGATCACAACAGGATGACTGAAGCGGAGTGCTACTGTAGCAGTATGTGACCAAAAGAATTCCCTCTCCGACTAAAAAGAAAATTTTATAGAACAGCTATGCAAACTATCATGCTATATGGGGGTGAATTTTGGGCAGTGAAGAAATATTGTCTCAACAAGATGAATGTGGGCGAAATGCCAATACCGAGATGGATGTGGAAGACAACAAAAGATCGTTTGAGGAATGACTGTATTAGGAACAAAGTGGGGGTGGTGAGCATTGGGGACAAGTTGTGTGAGGGCCGTCTAAGATGGTATGTACATGTGCAATGCAGACCGACCAGTGCATCTTTCCAAAGAAAGGTTATTTGAGTCAAGCACAATTATAAGAAGCAGATGTAGACCTAAATTAACTTGGGAAGAACTTAAAAAAAGAGTATGACCCGTAGCAGAGCTGATTGGAAAAGATGGATCCATGTAGCCGACCTCAACATGGTTGGGAACTTGGGATCAATGCTAGGATGATGACATGATGAATTTCGGTTTCCCGTTTCTCCCCTCTTCCTAATGTGGTTCCACACCAATTATATTGTAAGTTTGTGGCTTCTACTTATTGGTTGTCATAAGTATGTATGTAATGTTTTAAACTTCAATGTTAACAGATTTTTGAACTCCAGATTTTGCCCAACATGTTTCTTAATGCTGATATTTTTTTCTGCACCAGCTATGATGCTTCATGACAATCTTACGGTTGATATTTCAATATGTGTGCATGTATGGCCTACTTTTAAGTCAGTTTCCATTTATATATACATGGATTTTCTAGTCTTGGGCTAGTTCTAGTGTTAAGAAGTGTAGCATTGCACGACGTCCATTTTTTAGGGGTAACATAGAAGGCAGGGCAAAAAGAGGCCATTGAAACTAGTGTGAGCGTCGATTCAGACCCCAAATCCATATTTTTTTTCTTCATGCAACAATTTGCCTCTCTTGTTAATGCATCAGAAGAGATTATTTCCAAGATGCCAACCATTGTAGGAACCATAAACACGTGTGGTGCAGTGGGCAAAGGATGTTTGGTGATGTAATGCTAAGAGGTCCTGGAGTATGAAGGAATTTTTCAAAAAAGAAGCGCCTCGGGATAAAGATGAACAATTGGATTGTGGCATTAGTAATGATTTCCGTTAATAGCCATGAGCACTGTCACTTAGGGGGAAGCTCTCGGAACAAGATTACTCGTGTATAAGATCAACTCAAAGATTGGTTTGCTAGTGACAATTGTCCAGTGAAGTGGTTAAGTTACTGCGTCAGTTGACATGTAGCCTCCTTCTTGTGGCAGTGTAGAACATGGACGTGTATGTATGTAATACTTCTTGTTACTGTGTAAAGTAGTCATATCAATATGAATTAGAAGTCAAATCTATTGGATTATTGCTTACATAACTACCAGTCACTGTTTGATAGCTTGACTGACAGAATCACAGCTTTAATTTAATGTTAGGTATTATACAGCCTTTCCATGATGATAATAATCAATTTACTGCCATACTCTGATGCTCTAAGCTTTTACTCTAATCAGATCTCTGCAAGATTTTTTTTTTTAAATTAAGTGGGTGAGATAGTAATCACCCCGCCTCCCTCGTGCGAGCTCTAAAAAAGAACCTGTGGAGTACAGACAGGAAAACCTTTCCCACTATGCTATTTGTTCTTTAAACGTATGGTATACCCACCCCTGTTGAGATAAAAAAGAAAAGGAGCTCTAAAAGATTGATACCATAAAATATTGTGATCCTGATTTGTTTTATGTAAACTGCCATACACCAAGTTTTTGTAATCAAATTTCAGTAAAGATCTTCATACTATCAAATTATGCAATAGTGACGTCCTAATGTGTATGCTGCCAGAAACTGAATGAGTTCTTCAAATGAGCTGACCGTTTATATGCATACTCTTTGTGCATGAGACCAAGAATACCCAATCTCATTTAACAAAGACCATTTTGATCTGTAGATATGATCTTCTTCACAATGCACATCTTAATCTTGAAGGATTGGATGAGCTTTTCAAAGTGGCACAGGTATTCACATTATCGAAAACCTTCTCCTTTTCCAAGTCAGATCATCTGTCATATTCATCTAGCTCGTTGTCGGTTTTCAAAGATGCCTTGTTTTTATTGCTGTGATGGTTATACAAGTAACATACCTTTTGATATTATATCAGATGCTTGCTGATGGTGTCATACCTAATGAGTACGGGATCAACCCCTGGCAGAAGCTTAAAATTGGATCAAAGGTGCTACATTTCTCTCAGTTCATGTACACAACCCTTTGGGAAGAGGAGTTTGGGGGGGATCCTCAAAGTTACAATGTGATGTGGGGATGTGCTGCGTGTATTACTATGTTATGGATTTCTATTCCTATTTACTGATGAAATAGCCTGTTGCCTGTTAGTTTATTGTATGGAATGCACACACTACACTGCATCCCTTACACAAACAATTACGTAGTTGCTATACAGTAGCTACCTCTGGGTTTCATCGAGGGCATCATTTCATTGAGCAGTTTAATTATTAGATGGAGAATTTACTTTTTCCCAGTCAGTTACTAATATCAATTCATGATGTTTTACGCTTCCAGATTGCTAGAAGATTGTTGGGTAAGATACTCATTGACCTAAGAAACACACGAGAGGAGGCGATAAGTGTAGCAGAATTGAAAAGTAACAATGAACAAGATTCTGATCTTCTGAATGATAAAAAAGATGACAAGGAGTGCTTGTCTAGACATCTGAATAAGAGTGAAGAAACAAGGCGGGCTAGCAGCACAAGTGATAAGTCTATGGACCAAGATGGTGATGACGATGACAATGAAATCAAATACCGTTTGGATCCGAAGTATGATTTTGAGTTTGATTTCTAAACATCCATAGTTTGGGTAATTAATAAGTAACGTCAATTTTCAGGTATGCTAATGTAAAGACACCAGACAGACATGTTCGCACTCGGTTGTATTTCACATCGGTATGTACTAAAGAACGCAATTTATATTTTTACCTTTTATTCTTTTTATCTTGTTGGATCCTAGATGGGTGATTAGATGCTCTAGAGGGGGGTGAATAGAGCTGAAAGCACTTAAACAAAATTCATTAAACCTTCAAGATATATGACAAGATAAGTTTGCTAAATAGGCAATTTGAGTGCAACTAAATCATGCATAGCAAGGATAAGAGAGATTGAACATTCACCAATTAGACAAGCTATTTAGAGTGGTTCCACACATCAAACTAGAAGTGTGTTAGTCCACTTGCCTAGAGAGGTCAACCTCTAGGACTTCCAACAATTGCACTCTTATATTCACTTATAAGACTTTACAATACATGACCAACAAAGGACTTACCTATCCAATACAAAAGAGTCTTCAACCTTACCAAGGACTTACCCACTTTGCAAGAGTCTTCGGCCTTCTCCAAGGACTTACCCACTCTTGCACAAGTCTTCGGCCTTGCAGGAATTACCCACTCTTCTTGGATCTTCCGCCTTTGACTTCACCTTCACTCGGAGAAGCTTCCACCAAGGTCTTACCTACTTGAGCTTGAGTCTTTTGCCTTCTCCAAGGGCTTACCCACTCTAGCTCCAAGCCTTTAGCCTTGATCTTCACTAAGGGACTCCTTCCCTTGTTCTTCTTTACCTCTCTTGGACAAGAGAGAGAACCTTCATCTTAATGATTGCAAAAGAGAGATGTGGAGGTGGTGGAAGTGAGAGCCTCACAAGATATACATATATGACTAGCTCTCTTACAGATTTCCTACTCACTCTAATGGATGTAGCAAGTGATTAAGCTTAGAGAGAGAGAGGAGGCTATAGGAAGCACTCAACAATAGAATAGGAACCTCACATAGAGTTTGCAATGAATGCTCAACCTTGGAATGAAGCCCAAGGGGTCCTATTTATAGCTGGGGATGCCTCTTAGCCTTTGGGAACACTTATGAACGAAAACTAGCCGTTTTGTGGCTTGCAACAGATCTATTTTCACTTGTTGCAACTCCACAACGGCTAGAAACACTTTTCTGCACTTTTCCGTACAATGCAATCAGTCGAGTTTTAATGGGTGTAACTCGACCGATCAGGTAGGAGGCAAACCGATGTTCAAAGGATCGGTCGAGTTTGTCCTGAGGAAACTCGACCGACCATTTCAACTGGAAATGGCTTACTACCCAATCGGTCGAGTTCTGTGAGTGCACAACTCGACCGATGCAATCTTCAGAAAATCGACCAAGGTTGATCGGTCGAGTTTCAGGGTGGGAAACTGGACCGACCAAGTGCCTGTAATTGATTTTCAAAGATGCATTTAAAGTGCTCTAATATTCGATCTAAGTGTTCCTGATATTTTTCTAAGCTTAATTACAAGTCATACAATCATTACAAGTGATTTACAACATGATTCTAATGGATATACATCATATTACAAAAACATGCACTTGTATGACTTTGACTTGTCTTTTCTCCAATTTGAGATGCGCAAGTTAGGGCATTTGGAGTGTGTCTATACCTAATCTGAAATCACTCAAGTAGAAGCATTAGACACCAATATGTGGAATGGTTAGTCATCATCAAAACACGGGTTTAGTCAATTTAGACGTGAGTCAACATTGACCTAATTGACCTTGAGTCAACACTTTTTAGATATATCTCTATCAGTCAATCGTACACAACCAAGATACACTAGAGTTGATGTCAATGAACAAGCAATCTGATCTCACTATCATTTCCATGGCATGGAAATGGAATTTTAGGGACTTTCAATGAAATTACTTTATGAAAAATTGTCAGTGTAATCTAATACATTTTGATGCACATATCTAAGAAACATTTTGGCAAATTTAACATTTATTTGAATGTCTTATCGAAAATAGTTCTTTATGTGAAGATGTATAGCCATAGTTGAACGAAGAGGTTAATCATTTTCCTATTCACTTTTTGAAGAGACTACATATATGTACACAAGTTAGCAGATACACTTCAAAACATGTTTCAAGCATACAAAATTAAAGTAGTCCATGGAAGTAGTGAAGTAGAACTAGAAGTCTAGAACAATGCATCAAATTGAAAGTCAATTATATAGCTTGCCTAGCTTCATGTTGTATAATGTCATGCTTCTCCCCTTGGTGTTGTTGCATCACGTCCTTATTGTAGAAAGCAAGAAGTAATTCTCATTAGTTGCTAATAGAGTACTTAGGCTCTCCTATATATACGAACAAATGGGATTACATGGATACACTTAAATAGGTAAATGGGTCCTCATTTAAGTTTACCAAGGAATAAATAGAAAATATAATAATAACTAATCAAAATGGACCTCGGTTCAATAACCACTTGTACTAGCTCCCCCTTAAGATGGAGAGTATACATTATGTAGTTCTAGCTTGACACCCATATGTTGAAAAAGATCTAGAGGTTGTGGTTTTGTTAGAATTTCGGCAATCTGATCTCCAATCAGCGCGCGAGTCACGATAATTTTAGCTTTGACCAGGTCCTCGATATGTTTTGTGCGCTCATGGAGGTTTGGATTATTAATAATGTTAGTAGAGTTGTTGGAGCCATAGTAACAAAAGTCTTCGAATTTTACAAAAAATCGGCGATTTTTCACGATCAAGGTTCCCGAATTTTCACAACGATTATTACGTCTATCACCGATTTTTCTCGACTTTTCACGATTTTTCCCACTTTTTCTTCATTTATACGATTTTTCATGATTCTTCATGACTTTTCATGCTTTTTCACGATTTTTCTCTTTAAGTTGTTTGCTCTTTTTTTGCCAAACCTCGTACAAAGAACTACAGTAAACCTGCAATCCCAACTCTCGCGACAACCAATTGTCATTATTCAACTATTCTTTAATTCTTTTACTACTTTTTTCACGCAATAAGATTGTATGTCTAGTGACATATAGTTACATTTGTATATGATATGTATGTATACATATATATACATATATATCTATCAAGGAAGAAGATACCGACGATATCGTCGGTATACCGCTCGGTATACCGATATCGAGCCAACCTGGCATCGGTTTAAGCATTTCTATCGCTGCTTCCGCAAATTTCGGTTAACCGGTGGGTTTACCGGTAAAACCGACCGGTTTTCGGCGGTAAGGGGAGGGGTTCAGTGTAAAATGCCCCACTTATGGGTGATATGGGCGGTATACCGCCCCGGTATGCCGACATTTGCGAGCGTGTTGCTGCTGTTGCTGTTGGAGTGAAAGAACAAACACATTTGGGGTGATTTTCTTTGTTGGAGCTCAAATCAGCTGTAATCAAGGTTTCTTTTCTTGATTTCTTGCATTCTTCATCATTTCCAACCCATCTCCTAACTATTTCCATCTATTTTCACCAAAAAATCTCTCCAAAAATCTCTAAATACACCCAAATCTTAGATCTACTTCAAAAAACTTAGGATTAATGCTATTTAACATTAGATCTATGAATATTATATGTAGATCTACTAATGTATAACTAGATCTACTACTTTTAATTAGTATTATCATATAATTTCACTAATTAATATTAAATTCGTAATAATACAATAAGTACTAGAAATAGTAGGTATCTGACTTAGGTTTAGTAGAAGAAGTTGTACCAAATAGCAATGTGAACAAATACAAACAAAAATATAGTAAAAATATTTATATTTTTCGTTTTTTTATTTATTTAAAATGCTGAAAATAAAAAAAATCAAATTTTTTGTTTTTTTTTCTACAGAAATGTATGTGTTAGTGTTATGTAAGATGGAATGAGTAAAGTTGTAATACATCACTTGACTTAATACTAGATAATTATCAGATGTTATAATTTTTAAATTAATTTCAGACTTTAATTTTTTATTTAAGCCTTTTTTCTTGTTAATAAAAATCTTAAAAAATAGTGTTTGATTCTATAAATACATTTAACATTTATACACCTAAAAGTGTTGTGTTTGATTCTATAATACATAAAATAGATTAATTTCTTGCAACTTAATGGGTTATAGATTTCATACACCTAATTTTTATTTGTCTTTGTCTTTTTGCAGTGTGACAGTGTCCACTTTTGACTTTTGAGAAGATGTCTTTAAGCGATGGTGAGGGTTCTGGGGCCGGTAATGTTGGTGGAGCTAAGAATGTGATGGATTTTGCATGGAATCACTGCACGCCTTTTGAAGGCAATAGGGCAAAGATAGTTTGTAATTACTGCAACAAGACAATTGGTGGAGGGGGGATTACTAGATTCAAACGTCACATTACTGGCGGTGATAAAAATGTGGCAATGTGCACAAGGTGTCCCCAAAGTGTTAGGGATGATTTTAGAAATATTATGGGTGCAAAGAAACACAAACAACAAAAGATGAAGGAGGCTGACAGGGGTTACACAGATACATTATTCAATGTTAGGGGCACAGGTTCTTCTGCAGAATCAGATGATGACATTGCATATCCTCCTGATTGTGACACAACTTATTCACGTCGTGCGTATAGGCGTGCCCTTAGAGATTCCCGCAGAGATGAGTGGGAAAGAGAGGAGGCAGCTCGAATTACAAGGAGGTATGGGCCATCTGGTGCAGGTGGAGGCAGTGGTACTGCACGTATTCCTATTGTTGACGTAGATGATGATGAAGACAGAGCTGGTCATGGAAAAAGGAAGAAAGGCGACATTGATACACTTTTCCGTTCTGCTAGTATGAGATTGAGGCATGTTGATGAGCCAGGGGTTAGGAGACCTGAAGCTAGGCAAAAAGGCATTAAAGCAATGTTCACTGGTGCAAAAGATAAGGTCGGCAAGGCAGTGGGTAAGTTCTTCTTTGCTCATGGTATACCTGCACATGTTGCAACTGAACCGTATCTGCAACATATGGTAGATGTGATAGGGGATTCTGGGAGGGGCGTCAAGGCCCCCACTTCATATGAATTAATGAACAAGTATCTTCCCCTAGAGAAGAAGGATCTACAAGTCTGGATTTCAGGCCAAAAAAATATGTGGGCTGAACATGGTGTCACACTTATGTGTGACAGGTGGACTAGTGGCAACAGAAGACAAATTATCAACTTTCTTGCACATTGTCGTGGATCCACAATTTTTCTGGACTCCTTTGATGCTTCAGGTGAGGTCAGGAACCACAGGTTCATAAAGAAACTAATGAAGACATACATGAAGCAGGTTGGTGTGGAAAATGTGGTGCAGATAGTTACTGATAATGGTTCTTCCTTCAAGAAGGCCGAGGACAGTTTAATGAAGAAATATCCCATATACTGGACACCATGTGCTGCCCACTGCATAGATCTCATTCCCAAGGACATTGGCTCAATTGAATTCATTAAATCTGTTATCATTGATGGTAGGTTGATCACAGGATTCATCTATAACCATTCTTTTCTATTGAATGCAATGAGGCGACGTGAGTACTGTGGAGGTGATCTGATTAGAACAAGTGCAACTAGATTTGCAACAAACTTTCTTGCCTTACAATCATTAAAGTCCAAAAAGGATGGACTTAGGAGGCTCTTCAATGGAGTGGAGTGGACCTCCATGAAGGAGCACAATACCCCAGTTGGCAGTAGAATTGAGTAGTTGATTGCCAGCAGACCTTTTTGGGATAAGGTTACTAGGGTGCTGCGAATAATGGAACCCATTGTCAAGGTATTGAGGCTGGTAGATGGTGACAAAACTGCAACAATGCCTTTTTTATATGATGCAATGACCTCAATGGTGGACCGCATCAAAGAAGCAGCTCCTAAGTCCAATGAGAAATACATCAGAATTTATGAGAATCGTTGGACAAATATGCTTTTGCATCCATTGCATAAAGCAGGTATATTCGTATATATCTCAATCAATTATGTTCTAAGTTTCTAACTTCTGAGTTATTTGTCTAACTCATAGTCTACCTATTAAAATGTCATTCTAATTTCCTTATTTATATTTGTGACAGCTTACTATTTGAATCTGAGGTTCCAATACTCATGAACGCTTGGATTGAATCCGACTCTAATGACTGCAGTGAGAGATGTCACCAACAAGTTCATTACCACTCCAGAAGAGCGATTGCTAGTACTGGAAGAGGTATAAGATAACTATATTACTTACATTCTTAATGTCTCATTAGTCATTACTCATTAGTCATCACTTTGATTTCATCATCTAAATATCGTAAATGATATTTTTTTTGCAGTTGCGCCATTTCCGTGAAGGCACTGGATGTTTTGGACATCCAAATGCCGTTTCTGATCGTGAGGCAGGTGATCCTTGTGAGTGGTGGGTTTGGAATGGAACAGGTGCCCCCCATTTAAGAAAAGTGGTTGTTCGTCTCCTTGCTCAAACAACATCTGCAGGGGGTTGTGAAAGAAATTGGAGCACATTCAATCTGATACACTCAAAGAGAAGGAACAAGCTTGGGGCAAACAGGTTGAGGGACCTTGTCTACGTTCACTACAACATGCGGTTGAGGGCTAGAGCAATACGAGATGCTAACTATAGGGAAGTGGATTTTACTGTTGTCCACGATCCCATTGACACCGCATACACTTTCAGCACTGACAGACGTAGAGGGCTGGAGGAAGATTCAGAAAATCCTTTAGAGGAATGGATGAATGAGATAGGTCGTCCTGTTCTTGATAATTTAGATGGGCGTCCAGATCCATACATAGAAGATCAATTTGAGCCAAACAACGGTGATGATATTATTCTTGATAATCCGCCTGAAAGACTTGAGCCTGAAGCTGCACATGTAAATGTTGATATGGAAATAGATAGAAGAGTACAAGAGCAGTTAGGTAGCTCAAATTCTTCTTCTTCAGCTGGTTCTAAATCTAAGTCTGATGATAGTGACAATGATAATGATGGTGGTAATCAAAGTCAACGCTCTCCAGAATATCCTCAAGTTGTGGATCCTCAACATGATGATCGACCTTATGTTACTAGGGGTGCACCTCCACAACAACAAGAATATCCCATGCCTGAAAAAAAAATTCAAAGAAGAAAAACTCGAACTGGGAAAGATTACAGCGGTGCACCTCCACCAAATGCCGCAATGCCCACAACTCCAAGCCCCTACCCCTACTCCTACCCATCTAATCCACAACCACAACCACAATACCGGAGTGCAAGTGATTATCATTCTGATGTTGCTGAATCAATGGATGCATTGAGTATATCTGACTCTCAATCTCAATCTCAAGAACATTCATTTGGAGATATGTTATTTGGGCAGACACTTCCATACCCATCTCAGACTTCTCAACATGGGTATTCTAGATATCAAGTTGAACTACAAGGCCCACAACCAAGGTTACAATTAGAACTTGGACCTGGTATGGGATATCATGAAGCATACTCTGTCTGTAGCCCTTATGGATGCTTTCGGGTGAACACCGAAGCATACTCTGGTGATTTCGGGCAAACATGGAGTGGTGGGCATACTACAATTTATCCTATTGCCGGAGTTCCATTACAACTTCCTTTTCCTCAACCTCCAGCTCCTCAAGCAAGGGCACCCGCACCTCCTCCCGCTTCTTCTCAGCCTCCCAGGAATTCAGCAAATAAGGCTCAATATCTCAAAAGATTTACAAGAATATTTTCCAAAGATTGGGATGATGCAGTATGTGAATCCTGAAGTATATGAGGAGCATGTTGTCACATACAACAAATCGTTTAGAGCTTTGATGACATGGGAGCAATATGTAGAACAACAATATCCTTATCAGCAGCCGGCGCGCCACTCAACATACAACTGATGTGAGTTAGTACTTAGTAATTTACTATGTTGTTATATGTTTGTTGTAAGTTGAATATTATTGCATAAGTGTGTAAACATGCGTTTATGGACTGTGCTACTAAAATTTCAGATCTTAATTCTTATATTTTGTCATCGAAATCCTTCATCGAAATCTCAAAAAAACAGGATTGATTCCTTACCTCCCACATGATTGACCCCCCCAACATACCCAATATAGAATTTTATTGCATAAAACGTTGCATCTAGGTGTTGAGACCACGCCTGTAAAATTTCATGATTTAATTCGTTCATTTAGGCGTCGATAAGTCCAGGATTGCATCTGTCGATATTTCCGTCGGTATACCTATAAATATCTATTTCCACGCCATCGATAAGGCGTCGGTATCGGCATTTAATTCCTTGATATCTATATATATGTATATATGTATATATATGTATATATAGCTGACTTATTCTCAATTATTTTCGTATAGTTGACTGAACTTTGACTGAAATATATCGATTTTTTTTCAAATTTTTCTGATTTTTTCCAAATTCTGATTTTTTCTGGCCAGCCGAATTTGTCACTATGGTTGGAGCTAAACATGAATTCCAAACCCAGCCATGATAGATTTCACCCTCTACAAATCACAACATGCTTGAGCCATAGTCCATTATTTTGCTTCAGTGCTAGAGCAACAACAATCAATTGGTTTTTGCTTCTCTAGGCAACGAGGTGATTGTCTGACATGATGTGGAAACCAAATGTAGATCAGCGGTATTGAGCATCTCGTGCCCAAGCAGCATATGCATACCTAGAAATAGTAATAGCGTTATGCTTTGGGCGGTAGTAGAACACTCCTCTTCTAGAGCACTCTTGGGATATTGCATACATAGACACTGCACCGGTGAACTTGAAGAGGCACACTCATATCTTGTTTGACTACTCAGAGGGCATAGGTGATATTTGGTCGAGTGATAGTCAAATGAATCAATATCCCAATCATACGACAATACTTCTCTAGATCAGTAGATACCCCCCCCCTCAGTTGGAGGTTTCATTCTTTTTTGTGGTAGTGCATTGGAGTGGAGACTACCTTAGCATAGTCATTATAGAATGAGAAATCCTTTTATTTGATGTGTCTAAAACAAATATAAGGCTCTCTCTTTTATAGGTTAAGAGAGTAAGCCAGAAATAGAATTAGGCAGTATGAGATAAAAGAAAAGCTAAAGACAAGACAAGTCTAAAGCACACAAATAAATATATAGTATAAAGCATATATACTAATACTCCCCCTCAAGTTGGAGCATAGATGTCAAACAGGCCTAGCTTGTCCATTAGTGTAGTAAAACGAGTCTTGGGCAGTAGACAATCTGATACTTTGTGCAAAGGTAAGGAGTGCAGTTGCGATCAGAGAGAAAAGATTCATGAACAGAGTGGCAATCCACCTGGATATGCTTGGTGCGCTCATGAAAGGTAGGATTGTTGGCAATTAAGATGGACGCTTTATTGTCGCAATACATGGGGTATGATTTGGATCATAGATATCAAATTCCTTGAGGAGTCCTTACACATCAATTCATAAGAGTATGAGCCATGGCTTTGTATTCAACTCTAGCTCTAGACTGAGCTATCACATTCCGCTTCTTACTGTGTCGTGTAACTAGATTATCTCCAACAAAGGTACAATAGCCAGAGGTAGATTTTCCGTCACATCTACTACCAACATAACCAGAGTAAGAATATCCAGTGAGTTTGCAGTGTCCATGCATGCGATACAACAATCCTTTTCTGGACAATTTTTAGATATTTAAAGATATGACAGACAACATCTCAGTGACATGTCAAGCTTTATCCAAATACCTATTGACAAGTCCAACAACAGAAGTAATGTCAAATGAGATAGATAAGCTTACCAACCAATCTCCTGAATTGGTGGTTCTCAGGATAGGATGGTGAGGTTTCATCATCCCAATCTGTATTGGGATCCAGAGGGATGCTAGCAAGTTTAATACCAAGTATGCATGTTTATTTTAGAAGATCTAGAACATATTTCCACTTTGAAATACATACGCTAGTAGAAGATCGGGCAACTTCAATCCCCAAGAAGTATCAAAGTTTACCTAGATGTTTTAACAAAATGTTGTGCTAGATAACTTTTAGTAGCTTGAATACCATCTCTATCGCTACCAGACAAATTATGTTATCCACATACACAATAAGTATAACAAGCCCAGAATTGGATTTTTGTATAAAAATAGAGTGATCAGATGTGATCTGTATCTACTTGCAGATTTGGACGAAAGAACTTAATATGTGGAACGACCGGTGATTTAGAAAGAGCCGAAACAACGCCAAACAATAGGTTATTAAGACTCCCCCAATGAGCCCTGTCTTTCTGGTCAACCACTATCTACTTGTAAATCACACTAATTAATCGATCGGTGATGAAGAACTTTGTTTCTCCTCAATCAATCATGGTGTTAACGTTGTCTTCGACTTGCAAATTCCACGTCAACAACCATTATCTAATCATGTCGCTTTCCCCACCACATTGTCTTCCTCCTCACCCCTTTCATCTTCCGGTAAGTAGTGATGTATTGTCGAGCTATACCTCCTATAGCACCTTGTGGGCCCGCCATATTAGAGGGTTTTTCCCGTGCTTTGTGGATAGTGCTCTGCTGCAAGTTGCAACCAGTGCTTGCACCGACCTTTCCTAACGGTGGCAGGAACCGCTCCGCAAAGCTTGACCTTAATGAGCAGGTAACCTTCAACCACCCCAACCGCCCCCACAACTAACTCATACACGAACGGGTACAACACCAATGCCACCACAGTACCTTAATTACCATGGTTGGTCCTGGGCTGAGTGAGGAGCAAGCGTGCCCAAGTAGCGTCGACCCTTGTCCGAATGGGCATTAACTACGTCCCCTAGTTGTCAGCCTCTCACCTGTCATCGTATTCCTCGTCGTCCTGTTTGTGTTCTGAGAAGAAGCAACAAGACGTTAGTGAACAAAGGCAAAAAAAAGGAAGACGACCGAGGGACCAATTGTTGGTTACGCTGATAGGAGGTGTGGCTGATCAGAGGAACGGTGGAGTTGTGCTGAGAAAGTTCGCGCACTGCTCATTAGAGAAGACCCCTCAATGAAGGACATGTCCTCTGAGACCCAAAATGTTGTCTGTGAGAGGGAAGGACATCCGCAAGGGCAGACAATTGGTCATACACCAACATCTCAAGGCACTAACCAGATCGGTCGTCAGCAGCGCCCGTGCCCACCACGTCGGGGACTTGTCGAACGACATCGTTGTCGTGAATGCCCTATTATCGTCGACGCTGGCGGCAGATCCCGAGACCACGACGGACATCCAGGATTGCATGTAGTTATCAGCCTTGTTAGTGGGTATAGTGAGAGGGACGAGTTCGCGAGATGGGGCACTGGTACTCGCGTGTGTACTGTTTGCCATCCGATAAACTCGTGTACTATAGACATACTTGGGAGTGTCTATTGGATCTAAGGGTTCTAGAGGGGGAGGTGAATAGAGCTTCAAAACTTGCACAAAACTTGTTAGACCTTCAAATTACTTCAAATAAGCTTGATTGCAAATAATGATTTTGATGGCAATTGAAACATACAAAGCACTGATGAGAGAGATTGAAGCAACCAAGTGAACAAGCTATTTTAGAGTGGTTCAACTACCTAGAGGTCAAACTCTAGAATTTCTAAGATGTCTACTCCTTATATTCCCTTATAGAGTTACAACATATGACCTTCCTTTTTCGGGACAAGGATACCTAGCTTCCCTTTTAGGCCAAGGGAGCCAACAACCTTACAAACAAGGGCTTACCTATCCAAGAGCTAGTCTTCTATCCCACAAAGGTCTTACCCACTCTTACAATCAGTTGGATGCCTTCACTAAGGTCCTCCCCTTCATGCAACGAGTCTTCGGCCTTGAGGCTTTACCCACTCTTACAATCAGTTGGATGCCTTCACTAAGGTCCTCCCCTTCATGCAACGAGTCTTCGGCCTTGAGGCTTTACCCACTCAATTCCTTGGATCTTCCGCTTTGATCTTCTCCTTCACTCGGAGTAGCCTTGAGCACCTTCTTCTCCAGCTGAAGAAGCTTGCTCCTTCTCCTTCTCTTGGAAAAACTTTCACCAAGCAAGAGCTTTTGAGAAAGGGATGGGAAAGATGGAGCTTGACAGCTTTACAAGCATACAAATGGATAACTCTCTTCACACAGGACCTATCTCACTCATAATGATGAAATGAGGTGTAAACAAGAGAGAGAAAGGGGCTCAAGTGAACTAATACTTACAAACATACAAATGGATAACTCTCTTCACGCAGGACCTATCTCACTCATAATGATGAAATGAGGTGTAAACAAGAGAGAGAAAGGGGCTCAAGTGGACTAATAACACTCAACTATAGCAAGGACCTTGAGTAGCATGAATGAGCAACTTTGGAATGAACTCCTAGAGGTCCTATTTATAGCTGGGGTATCCACTAGAGTCTGGTTGTGAATGTTTTTTAGCCGTTTGGAGGGTTGCAGCGGATCTAATTTTGAGTTGTGCACCCCTCCAACAGTTAGAATCACTTTTTCTGTGTTCTCCGTACAGTGCATTCAGTCGAGTTTCAATAAAGATAACTCCACCGATCACATTATGCGACAAAGTCAATTTAAACCATCGGTCGAATTTGTCCTGGGGTAACTCGACTGATCCACTTAAATTGAGTTTGCTCTACAGAGGGATCGATCTAGTTCTGTGAAATTGAAACTCGACCAATCAACATTCATTCCCAAAATTCATCAAGGATCGCTCGAGTTGGCAACTCCACTAATGAAGTGTCTATGATGAATTTTATGTGATCAAACGTTGGAATTAAGTGTCCTTGATTTTTTCTCATCTTAGTTACAAGTCATATCATCAATACAAATGATTACAAAAATGTTCTAAGGTGATTTGGAGTGTTTTCTCAAAATGCACATTTACATCACTTTTGACTGGAACTAAACCAAGCTAGGGCTTGAGCGATTTGATCCTTTTCATGTAGCTAATGCTTGAAATCAATCTTAAACAAACATATTAGATACATATGAATGGAATGGTTAAGTCATTATCAAAATATGGACAATGTTCAACACTTAGGTCAACAATGTCATCTCGCTATAGAAGGGGGTATATGTGATAGATGTTTATATCAATAAATTATACACATAAGTACCTTATATATATGATAGATGCTTATATACATACATATATATATATATATATATATATATATATATGTATTTTTTCTACATAAGGGATTGACCCCCTGCCGCCCAATTAACCACCCAAACCCCGGGATGAGTGGCGGGATATGTATGTATGTATATGTATATATATATAAATGCAGAAAATAAGAAAAATAGGCATGCGTCCAGGCACCCAGCAAGGGAACACCAATGCCTGGACGCCTTGAAAACCATGTTTTTTGGATATTAGACATAAAAAGTGATTTGTATGTTTCAGAACATACCAAAATTGGCAATTGATAAGGAAGCAAGCAGTGATAACAACGCTAGACCAAAGATGTTTAGGAAGATTTTCATGAATGGCAAGTGAACGTGTAATTTCAAGGAGGTGACGGTTTTTATGCTCATCAATACCATTTTGATGTGGTGAATAAGCACAAAAGCACGGATGAATCATTCCGTTGGCCTAAAAAAGGAGGAAACATCATATGGAGTGCATTCACGAGCATTACCAGTGTTGAGGATTTTCATGGATGAGAAAATTTAGCCATCCAAATTATACAAGGAGAAAAGCCTCATCACACAGTTTGTGAAGATATGACCACATCATATGCGAAAATTATCCACAAAAGTAAGAAGCAGTGAAATGAAAAACGGCCTGAGCGGCTGATTAAACGGCCGATTAATCGGCCAGACACCCAGCCCGTTCGATTTTTGCTAAAATCGCCGGTTAATTTTTTTGTAATTAATCGGCCGTTTTTTGGCCTTTTTTCCGTTTTTCCCCTTTTTTTCCCGTTTTTTGGCCTTTTTTTTCCGTTTTTTGTAAATTTTTCTGTACACCTGTAACTTTATATAAACTATATGGCCCCAAGTATTACTGACTATAATATATTAAACTTAAATATCCTATGATAAGCCTAGTCTAATAGAATGCATACTTGTATGCAAGTTGGGATAATAGGGTACTGTTGTAAAGTGTAATTTATACAAGTAAAATATATGTAACTATTATCTAATTTTAGAATGCATACTTTAGTTATTTGTACTGCTGTAATGTATGACTAATTGATGATATGCACATATAACAATAAGTTAAAAAGGTATCCAATAATGGGTCTATTGTTTACTGCTTAACTATGTAAACATGTGATGCAAAAATATTTCTGAATCATGTATGTGGGGTATTTTATCTATGTCAAATCTATTGCTTATTATATTATGGCTATAATTATTGTCTTATAGCTAAACTAATTGGGTGTTTTTACTGTTGGGTAGTGTGGTTAGAATCTTTATATATATATAAAAGTTCCAAAGAGTATTAGTATTTATATACATATATATGTAATTTTGTATAAAATTATATAGGAAATTAAAACCCGTTTTTTAACAAATCGGCCGCTTACCGCTTAACCAGTTACAAGGTGCTGTCCGCACGGTTACCGCTTAACGTTTTTTAAAACATTGGTAAGAAGTATCTAAAACCATCATAATGGGGTGTCCCAAAAGGTCCACAAATATCACTATGAATAAGATCAAATACCTTTTTATATTGTTTTGTAGTTCTATCCATAATAGACACTCGATGGATTTCCCAATTGACATCCGTCAAATAAACTTAATAGAGATAAATAGATGAATCTAAAATGTTTAGTTTGTACGTTGATGGATGACCAGAATGAAAATGAAGCTGAAGAGGTGTGGTTGCAACAAGGGCGCTAGGCTGACTATGGACGGGTAGAGAAGTAGTAAATATGACTAAAGCACGCTCCTTGCTCGATTGTTGTCATTTTCTACAAATCTAGTAATACAAAAGCATAAGTCCCAAAAGATTCAAAACAATGAAAAGAGTCGACTAATTTAGCCAGAGACATTAAGTTGTAAGGAAAATTGTAGACGAAGTGTATAGAAGATAATTTCAAGGTGAAAGAACGAAATTGTGCCACACTTAACGACTAATTTGATCGATCCATTTTCCAGGGTGACAGTGGAATGTGGGATGAAAGAGTCGTACAAGGTGAGAAGATGAGACATGCCCGTCATGTGTTGAATCCATCATGCAATTAGAGTGGCTACAAGATGAACCGAGGGCGAGGCATTCAATAAATTACCAATTCTCTAGTCAGATGTATGGGCAGAAGACTGTGTAGGCGCCACATGTAGTGGAGAGTCACCAAAGTGTTATGAAGCTTGAAGTAGACGTTTGTATTTCCTCATTGGTCAAAGAGTCATGAGAGGAACTATTAAAAGGTGTAGGAGCTTCAGTCGTGAACCTTGTGCGTCATGGGTTGGAGCTTGGGCAAAGTGCGTAGTGCCTTTGCCAGGTCCACGACCATAGTGGGCTAGATACCCATGCTTCGAATTGCAGGCATCTTCAGTGTGACCCAACTTGCCACAGTATGTGCATTTGGGGCGTGGTCCTCATTCCCGTCGAACAACTATGGGATGCAACAATAACCACAACTTGAGCATCGAAGGCGTTAGTATGGGAGACGCGGGCCGGTGCCATCTCAGACTTGGACATGTGAGTGTATGCAGAGTTGGACATGCGAGTGTATGCCTGGTCTATGGAAGGAGGTGTGGTGCCGACAAGCAAGAGCTGGCGGACTGCACAATACCGAGGATTGAGAGTGTTCAAAAAGTACCCTCTGATGGGAGGGTCCCTTTCATTGGTGACTTTACAGGTGAGTTGGAAGAAGTTGAGCTGGTTGGTGAGCTCCTTCATCGAGTCATATTATTTGTACACCTTGCTGCTTAGAGATAGAGGTGAAGACAGTCTTCTAAAGTGAAAAGAATTGTTTCTTCCCGTCCTACATTGTTTTGCCGTTGTGATGCCATGTGTACCTGACAACAATGTCAGACTCCATGCAAAGCCAAGACCTGACCTGACTGTTCCTAGTGACCCATGCTTTGGGTTTTTCTGGCGCAGCATCTTTGATGTACTTCAGTTTGATGCGGGATTCAATAAATGTCTGGACTGTGGTCATTCAGGGTAGAACGTTATCGCCATACAATTTAATAACAAAAACAGTTGTCATATCATTATGAATAACAGTACTGAAGCCATACTAACAAATATCGGTACGAAGAAAAAAAGACAGTACAAGAAGATGTGGAGAGGGCAGTCTCGGTTATCAACGAAGCACAACCACATTCAGCACACCAATTCTCTATATTATAGGACACAACATTGGATGATGAGGAATTATTTTTTAACATGTATCAAGGAAGCACGGATATGCTTCTAGACACAGACACTGATAAATATCTAAAATGTAGGACATGGACACGACATTCGATGAGGGAAAAATATTTTTTTATTTATACATATACGTAGGTGTATTATGTATGAACTGGAATTTATCTTAAAATTTGTCCACATTAATGTATCTATGAATGTATAATCTTATATGCATATAGATGTGTCTTTGTGTGTGTAGTAAAAACAACATGAAGTAGAAAACGAAATGTGTGTTTGAAATAAAAATAGTATATCACAGAATACATATATGAGTTTTTATTACTCATAACCAATTTATTAGACTATAATTCATTTCATAATATCTGATTCAGCTTAGATTTTACATATTACCTTTTTCCAACAGATTTTTTTGTAATTGTGATCAAATCTCAGCTCCTATGTTACATTTTTACAGTAATAATACATAAACAGTAGCCATATATTCAACATTTGCACTCTAGAATAGACTATTGCAGCAGCAGCTGCTGCAGTGATGTGTCCAGGAAGTGTCTGGGCAGTGTCCAGCTGTGTCCAGGGTGCAGAAAAAGACCAAAATGATGTGGACATGTCCCAGCCGTGTCCAAAACGTTTTGAGCCGTATCCGGGAAGTGTCCGTGTCCAAAACGTGTTCGACACGGACACGGGGAACTATCTAGAAGTGTCCATGCTTCCTAGGTATGTATAATGCATGTATGTGTTGGGTTTACTTTTAGAAATATTTGGAGCTATATAAATATGTACAATTTTATATGCAACTGAATGTTTGTATGTTTGTGTGTAGTAGAAACAACATGATGTAGACAACAAAACATGCTGCATCTTTTCATTAAATACGGTTTATTTCTCAGAATAAATAATTAAGTTCCCATTACTCAACAAATAAAAAAATCCTTTTATTTGTACTGGACAGGAGTCTCATATTCATTCTTTGATGAATGTCCTTCGTTATTGCAACTTGGATGAGTCCTTACAAGGGGAAGAGAGCCTAGTCTGCAATGGTGCCTTGGAACGCCTGTTTAAAGTTAGGGAACTTGATTACATGAGTTATGTTGTTCTCAGGATGTTTGAAAACACAGAGGTATGTTTAACTTCCTTATTATATTGATGTTTTTTCTATGAAGAAAGGTCGTACTTAGGCATTGGGCTCCCTTGTCTAATTGTTTTACATTCTTCCAAATATGATGGGTAGGATGCAACCTTGATCAGAAACAATTTGAGAAACATTTTTTTCTCAGCATTTTTTGGGTTTACTCTTCTCAATGCTCATGAAAAACAATGGTAACATAGCTAGGAAACTCCTTGCATAAAATTCCATGTAGAGAGAAGTGCACAATCTCCCACAAAAGGTAAACAACAAAAAAAGCTTCATAGAAGATGCTCTTAACGGAACATACTGGGAGGCGTGTGGGGTGAAGCAGAAGCTCATGTTTTTACCTGATTTCCTGTAATTCCTAACAATCTTCGGTTCATATTTGCTCTGCGTTGGCATATTAAAGTGGGCCCAGATTTGGCATGGCCTCTTCTGTAACAGAATGAGAATAAAGAAGCTCATAAACATTTCCTTTTGGGTATGACTACGCGAAAATTTATTGTTGAACACCTTAGCCGCTAGAACAGGAGCAGAGTACATCAAACAAATAAATAGAATAAAGTAAGGAAATGCAATCTTTGGATGCCTATCCTGGATGTCGAGGAATAAAGAAGTTCTGATGAAACAATGTTATAAGTTCAGGGAACCTCAAAAGCCATAATCAGAGCACCAAAAAGCAACTAGCATAAAATGCAGCACTGCTGTGAAAACCTTGAACCTTATGATAAGATAAACTTGTAGTTCATGTGGACAGCAAATCCCCTGGACAGGAGATCCAACTCCACTTCTCTGCAAGCAACAACATTTTTCTACATGATGTATAACTAGGGAAGTTACACGCAAAGGAGATATTATTCATCCACTCGCCGAAAAATCCCAGCCACTAGAATGGTGGTCAGAATTGTAGTCCACTACCCTAGATGGCTGTGATTATCACTTACCAATGGCCCACATAAGAAACCGTAGTTGCCAAAGCTCTTTTAGGCCTCATTTGGATGGTCTCTTTTAAAATACCACAAATTAATGGAAATGCAGCAGCTCGAACTTCCCGCTAGAGGTTTAGGTTTAGGTGACAAAAGTACAGTAGCTGTGACATGACTGGGGAGGTGCGAACACATGAATTAGAATCACGCATATTCTGTTCTGGCAGGACTGCAGAATGCCAAATTTATATCAGCACTGAGGGAGTATACTTTTTCACCACAGCAGCTGCTCACTGCCAAGTAAACATGAAGTTGAAGTACCACATTGCTGGATTTTTTTGGGAGATTTCAGATGTTTCTGTACAGACTGGACCTTAGAGTCTTTCTACTGCCCAAATACTCTTGGTCTACTCTGGCTGAAAAGATTGAAAGTGTTTTAAATATAAAAATCTTAAACAGTTGATGTCATTTTGCAATTTTTTTCTTCACAACCGCTTCTCATGTCCTAACAATTGGTGTTTATGCCTTAGACATCTAGCTTTATTGGAATGTTTTTCCTGTGAACCAGGTTGCGTTAGAAGATCCCAAAAGATTTCGCATTGAGTTAACATTCAGCAGAGGTGCAGATTTGAGCCCATTGGAGGTGAGTCTCCTTGATAGAACTGTCTCACGTCCTTGGGAAACTAAAGTACTCATGCCTATGCTAAATTTATTTTCAGCACAATGAAGGAGAAGCGTCCTTGTTGCATCAGGAGCACACACTCCCTATAATGGGGCCAGAGAGACTACAAGAAACAGGGTCATGTCTTACATTAGAAAAGATGGAGAAGATGATCCGCCCATTTGCCATGCCTGCTGAGGACTTCCCACCCCCATCGACTCCACAAGGTTTCTCTGGTTATTTTGCTAAAAGTAGTGGAATGCTAGAACGCTTGGCTAACCTCTGGCCTTTTCACAAGCAAGCTTCGATGCCAAAAAACCATTGACAGTAGTATGGTTCCCAGTTTTAGTTTTGCTGATATAGGTTTGCAGAAAGCACTTTTAGAAACCTTTTTTTGCCTGACCGACAAATCATTTTGCATCTTGAAAAGGAAAATTCGTCAGGAAGCTTGAACTGTTTTTTTGACAGTTCAAGCGAAGTGCATCCTCTGTACAGAATATATAATCTCACTTGCATAGTTAACGACTGTACTGTAATCCGAGCTCAAAATCAATGCCCGATGCTTGCTTACATTTGAAATTTACGGCTCTACTAACCTCTTGTAAACAAAGATCTGTTTAAAGCTAAATCCTGTACCGGTCAGATGCACTAGGAAGATTATTGTAAGTTCATCCCGTGCTTACCAATAACCAGATAAAATTTTGTGAGGATGACAGCTATGCTTTGTACTTGTTTTTGTTCTAAAAGAGATTTGTAATGTCTTAAAATTTGACGTTATGGTCTCTACTGGAAAACTAGAATGGTTGGAAGAATGCTTGTTGTAGGTTCACTGTCCCTCTAATGTGTGCTACATTGCTACATCTCTCCTTCGCTAGATTGAGTCCAACCTTTCATCAATGGATGGGCTTTTTTGGTTGGTAACGGATGTAGAATTCTTAATAGTGAGCAATGGTAGAATGCCATCGGTAGGTGACGTATCCCATCAGTGGAATTCTGTCTGCAAGTCTATCAGTGGATGCAAGAAGCTCTTTTGTCAGGTTGGTGACAGTTTTGTCATTGGTATATGGATACTGATGAAAACGTAGAGAATTTTGTGTCATTGGTTTTTGGAGTAGCCGAACCATCGATTGATGACTATTAATGAAAATGCAGAGCAAACATCATCTGCAGGTTAATCGATGAAGTTTTGGATCTTCGAGTTGAAGGCATGCCCAACCATCGGTTGATGTTAATGGATAGACGGTTTCCATTAGTCAACAAACCAATGGTTTTTCTAGCTTGGTGGAGGAGTGCCCTTTTATCAGCAACCGAATCATCGATTGAGGAATGCTATCAATCCATGAACTAAAAAAGATGCAAAGTTATTACTAAAAGAGGAAATATCATTATATATAGTTAAGTATAAGATTTTTTATTAAGGAATAGAATATTAGAGGAATTAAAAAGTAAAATGGGCATTAACATCCACAAAATTGGATGTTTTCAACCCCCAAACTTAGAGTTTATCTTGTCCTCAAGCTAACAAATAGAATCAAAGTACAAGGTGATGACTCAAGGCTTTTTAGTTAGGTGAATCATGGTTATTATGATAATGCCTTTGTGTAACCTCGACGCTAAAGATTTTTTCTTGGCTGCCTTTATGGTTTGTTGTGTTCTAGAATTTTCCTAGGAACTTGGAGTCCTTTGACCTTTCATTTGTTACTCGCCCTACTCAAGGTTTGGTTCTTCTTCAGTGATGTTCACTCTATGTCTTGTTTCCTGTTTGTACGGTGCACAATTTTCATAGAAGGCACCTTTCACTCTCAATTTTTATTTTTTTGGATAATAAAAAAGAGTGTGTAGGGTGGGATAAGGCTGAGATGTAGCCAGTACTCTTATAGGTCACTTAACTAAAAGTCCAATGTAGTAGACAAGTTGGCCCTACAGTCCAAGCTAGTTGGTGATGAATGCATATTCATCATGTTTTCTTTACAAATTTTAGATTAGTTTTAATCATTTTAGTTGTCATTTGCATCATGATTTATTTAATTTTGTTATATTATCTTTGTTCTCAAATATTAGGATTTTGACTGAATTTCTTGCTCTAACATAGAGGAAAGCACATATCAACTCATGAGCAAGATGGAATTCTTTCCTAAGGTTTATGTTTCAAGATTCAAAAAGAATTTCAAGACAAGCTGGAACTGAACCGATTGGGCAATCCTCTTTAGAATGTCGTTCTAATTGATAATAACCTATGATGAATTTTCATACCAAACTGATCGGTCAATCCCACTTCATGACCAGTCAATATACCTATAGAAGAGCACCTCACAAACAATGTTGATAGATCGATCCACTCGTTGATCGGATGACCGTCATATGCACCTCCAAAGTCAGAAGCCAACAACAACTTCAAGTGTCCACTTGATCGACTGATACACTCCTTGGATTGACTGATCAAATTACTCTCTAGAGGACTTATCATAATGATGATCGACCGATCACTCTTGTTGTTTTCCCGACCAGAAGTCCATCACACATGCCACCAAGTGGGTGATCGGCCAACCAGACAACATATTTTCCCGATCAATGTGATAGACATAGAAAATTTGCATAACCATCAATCGAAGGCTATTTTGTAGCAAAAGGAGGCATGACCTCATTTCAGTTATTTCGTTCACACTCAGTCTAGAGAATGTTTTGGGAGCAAGGAATTAAAGGAGAAGACAAGGAACAAGATCATCCTCATAAAGTTCTTTGGACTTTATAGGAGTGGATTGTGGAAGTTGGAGACCTCTGGCTACTTCTTTCTTCTCCATCATTGACATTATTTCTTCTCTCTCTACTTTTATTTGTGTTCTTGCCATGACTATGAGTGAGTGTTCTTCTTAATGGGGAATGGGGAGTGTTCCCATTGGCTGTACTCTATCTTAGTTTTCACACTCAATTTTTCTCAATTTATCATATTGTACTTCATTCGATTTATGCTTGCTTGTTGAATTGATCTCTCAGCTGGCATGTTTGATATAATCATGAGCGTAAAGACCATGAAACTTAGGATTAGATCCCCAAATCGATGTGTAGGATCTGGATGTGATCACATAAGATATCCTACAAGACAATTGATTCATGATTCATGGGTAACAAGACCTCGAGCCCATAGGAAACTCAATCCTTATGTAATTCACATGGCATAAGGAGGCCAATTCTCATGGTCCTGATTTAGACAGTTGTGATAATTGATTTGTAACAAGTAGGAAAGGTACATAGGTGATTGTAGAGAAATCCAAATGTACTATTGTTCTTTAATATTGATTTCAAACCCTTTTTTATTGTGTTCCCTTGTATTGCAATCTTTTAGTTCAATCATTAGTATATAATCATTCTCAAACAATCAATTATAATTATTGTTTTTTTTTTCCTTTGCTATACTACAATCGATCCATCCGCTTGCGGGTGAGTTAGTTATAATTGTAATAAAGTTTTAAAACCTAGGATAATTCTCCTTAAGAAATTTGTTTGTGCTATATAACTCATATCAAATGCTTGCATAGTTTCTGGGGAAAACGGAATAGCCTTCGAATCCTACTATTTAGAATAATTAAGATTTTATTTTCCTATTGTTATTAACTCAAACCTACTAAATTTTTCCTTCCTTGAAATTAGCATCGTCAGACATCTTCCAGGTATTTAAGGTGCATATGATGCTCCCAAAGCATTGAATCCATGCCTTTTGAGTTTTATCTAGAGATTGATAGAACTTTTCATTGCCTTAATTGGGCATATTGGAATAGCCTGGACAAGGAAGAAATCAAATGTAGACGGAACTTGGATCTCACTACCCAATGTGAGGATCTTTTCCAATAAAAAAGAGCAACTATTGCCGCATGCAATAGAGCTAGAGAGGATGCCCCTCCTTGAAGAAGAATGGAAGAAACAACTTAAGGACTTCTTCATCCCTAATTTTATTGATGCACATCATTTGGTGGTGCCTCTCGCTATTACTACCTCATAGTTTGAGATCCGCACACAATGGATGGCCATACTACATAGTAGTTCCTTTGTTGGCAATACATGTGATAATTGTATAGATCATGTGCAACAGGTTGCCGACCTTTATTCTTTGAATGACCAACTGATGCATCATAATGTACCCAAGCACCATTTGTATAGAAACCCTTATGCAAGGTCAAGTTGAATGATGATAAAGTTCATTGAATGCCATGTGATTATTGCAGTGACTTTAGATCTAAGAATGACAATCACCACTATCACATCGAGACATAATTTTGACTACCATTCAATGGTTTCCATGTAACATTCTCAAGGTTGGTATGTCCAGTACACTTGTTGTCCAACAAGTACCTATGAATGGTGAGATTTAGTCGTCAGTCCACACACATTCTAGTCTTAAGTATTATTGGTGTCTATATCATTTCCACAATAATACTTGATTAGGGACATGACAAGAATATATCTACTCTAATTATACATATGATCTCATGTTTAGGTCCTCAACCCAAATCATATGTCATTGAGTAATATTATTCTTCATACATGTATTATGTTATATCATCATCTTGTATTTGAACAGACATAACAAATAGAAATTGCCTTTATTAATAATCAAAGCAATCATATAATGTCTTAATACAATCATCACATGACTTTCTCTTAGAGAATGCATACCAACAGACTCCCACTTGCACTTAGGTCCTATCACACATGAATCTAATCCCAAGAGATCTAACATGACCATCATGCTTCTGCTGAGAATGTGCTTTTGTCAGTGGATCAGAAACATTTTTGTTAGTTGGTACTCTGCAAATCTTCACACAAAAGTATGTGCTTGGAACACTGATGTGATCTCTCACAACCTAACTTATAGATCTATTGTTGAGGCAAAACACAAATATGTCTTGTGATCAATAATCATCTTTTTTAGTTTCAAAGCTCTCATCGGTGTAACCCTTTACAACCAATTCTTCTTTACCACCATAAACAAAGAACTGATCTTTAGTTCTTCTCAGGTACTTAAGGATGTTCTTTATGGAAGACTAGCGACCTTCACTAGGATTTGACTTATACTTGCTCATCATGCTTGAAGCATACTAGACATCAAGATGACTGCATAACATTGCATACATGATAGATCCAATTGTGGATTCATATGAAATCATGTTCATGTGTCCTCTTTATTAAGAGGAATTGGGACATTGGGCTATAGAGAAACTAACACCATAATACATGGACAAGTTTTCTCTTTTTGAGTCTTGCTTCAACACTTTGTCAATGTATGTACTCTATTTTAGGCCAAGAAGCCTTCTGGATCTAAATTTGTAGATCTTGATTCCTAAGATATAGGATGTTTTGCCTAATTTGTGCATAGATAGGGTACCTCCTATCTAGGTTTTTGCCTTTTGAAGGGTAGGGATGTCATTCCCCATCAATAGTATGTTATCTACATATAATATGAGGAATACAATTATGCTCCCACTAACCTTCTTGTAAGCACATGGTTCATCTTATTTTTTACTAAAGCCAAACTCTTTGACTTCAAAGATTCCATCTCTGATATGCTTGCTTCAATCCATAGATTGGCCATTGTAGCTTAAAGACTTCATGGATTCAGTTGGAAGTAAAAAACCTTTGGGTTGTGTCATGTACACATCCTCAAGAAGATTCCTATTAAGGAATGTGGTTTTAACATTCATTTACCAAGTCTCATAGTCATAACAAGTTGCAATGGCAAGCATGATCCTGGCAAATTTAACCATGGCAACTGCTGAAAAAGTTTCATCATAGTTAACACCTTGAACTTGTCTAAAACCTTTTGCAATCAATCTACCTTTATAGGTTTGTACACTATCATCTATGTTTGTCTTCTTCTTGAAAACCCATTTGCATCATATGGGTGTTACCCCTTTAGGTGGATCCACCAAGGTCTATGCCTTGTTGGAAGACATGGAGTCCATCTCAGATCTCATCACTACTACAGAACACGCCTTTGACGTCGGTTGTTTAACCCCCTTTGGCGACGGTTTTCAAGCGACGCCAATGTGGGCGCCGCTAAAGGTCGAACTCTTCGGCGTCAATTTTCTAACCGACGCCTATATGATATATAGGCGTCGGTTATATATAGTTGGTCGACGTCTATAGGGTTCGCGCCACAAAAAAGAGCACCACCTAGGACACTTTCTGCGTTAGTTAACAACTGAACAACCGACGCCATACTCCCAGACGACACGGCGAAGCACGGTCGTGCTTCGCTGCACGGCCGTGTTTAGTACTATAGGCGTCGGTTTTATACGAATAAGCGACGCCTTTTCCACCACGGTCGTGCTTTCCTGCACGGTCGGGTTGTTTGTCATATTAGGCGTCGGTTTTTATCCAATAACTGACGTTGTAGGCCTTTGATGATGGTGTTCTATAAATAACTGACGCCTATACTTTATTTTTTTTTCTTATCAGTTTGCAGGCCTGCTGTGGCTGGTCAGCAGGATGAGAACCTGCAGTTCAGTTTTCTGAACTGCAGATTTACGACATCCATTGATATCAGCCTACAAACAGGCCACAAACCTGCAAAATCAACAAATATTTTTTCACACAAGTAGATACATTCAGACATCAATTCAATTCTCACATTCACACATGTAGAAACATTCAAATACATGTAGAAACATTCAGACATGTATAAACATTCAGAAATATTCATTTACAAAATATCATTCAGCATCGCTATCAGCATCCCAATTATATCTTACAATCGCCACTGCTTGTATGGCTTTTGCCCATTCTTCTCTTACTTCATTTAATGCTTCCATCGTATATGGAGCATGTACATTTTTAAGCGTTTACCTATAGTGTGGTCAGTTTTAAACACCTGCAAAGAGAATGATGTATATATATAAGTAATAATATAAAAATAAGATTGATATATTTCATACTAACTAATGAGACTATATATAATACCTCATGTATGGTATTAATATCCAATGCGGCATGTCGGATAATCATCTGCATAAATCGCATCACATAGTATGTGCATGCTCAGCCGTTGTCTTGTGTAGCGCACTATAAATTGAAACATACAAAATATTAAAAAATACAACTAAGCACAGTTCACATAAATAATATATACATTGGAGTCGGGAACTTACTTTTACGTTCTCCCAAATTATTGGCTGGTTCTTTCTCCTTGGGACATTTCCTCCAGCATTTTTGAATGCATCTAAACCCCTACATGTTAATGTAACACAGTAAATTACATAATTAAATAGTAATGTAATAACAGATGTTAACGGATATAAAAATGAAATATTTCCCACCAGAATAATGGCATTCTCAATGTGTGTCCAATTTTAGTGTTCGATGTACTTCCCGCAGGATCTAGATAATAAACAGTGAACGTCACGGGGACAATAACTAGTAACTCCCAATGTCTAGCGTTATAGGTAAAAAAGTTAAAAATTAATAACTCAAAATGCACAATAAAAATAGAATTTTCTTAAGTCCAAATTATAAATAAAGTAAACTTACTTGACATTGAATGGAGCTATTATTATCGTCTTCTTTTGCTGACCGAAAATTATAAAAGCATCTATACAGTATTGTTGAACACTATCAGGGTCTTTAGCTACCATACTAATCAATGATGGAATCAAAAATCTCACATGATCAAATGCAAATTGTTTGCATTGATCTTCGACTAAGTAGCTGCAAAACATGTATTACGTATGCATTAATATATAAGAAACCAGATCACCGGATCTTACACAAGGTATATGGATGTATAAACAAGATCTCACCTTATCCATGTCTCTATCATTGATGTATTCATCCAATCATACATAAATAGCTCAATAATATCTTGTATAAATAAAGAGCTATTGTATGATTGACCTGAATAATCTGCTTCTAAAGAAACAATTATAGGGCAATGTATATTATGTGTTCGTAGCCAACATGCCATTCCCCTACAAGCAGGACCTAACGGGTATTTTAGGTCAGTTGGAACCCAACTTGGTAATGCAGGAAGTGGAGGTGGAGGCCTAGGTGCTCCGGGTGTCTTCTTTTTAACCTGTATATATAATTTTAGATCAGTTGACCTCATATATACACATTAACAATCTAAAGTAATGTAAATTTATCTTACAATTTCAGTAGTGTAGACGACATCTGCTTTGGGCCACAATATCACCCCGCCTTCTGCCTCACCAAGTGTATCAATATCTGGGTGGGCATATGGCAATGCAGCTTCCCTCCAATCGGGTAATACACATATCGGGCTCACACGAACGTAGCCCTGCGGCATTGGAGTCCCATGAAACGTTTCCCCAGGAAGGGACTGGTAAGTCTGCGCCTCTGCAACAACATAGTGTTGCATTCTTAAGCGGCATGGCTTCAATGCCTACAAATTTACGTAAAGAATGTTATACATATATACATATCATCTTGAAAACATATCATCTTGAAAAGACTAGCTACAATGTCATAAACAATACTTACAGCAGACGTGCTAGGCGATGGGTCTCCAGGATTACTCGCAGTCTGTGCATCAGGAGAAGAGTGGGTCGCCATATGCTGATTGGAAGCCTGAGATGTCTGCCACTACACTATTGCTTCCTTGACCTTCTTAGCAACTATATCATTGACCTTCTTAGCAACTATATCCTCGACTCTCTTATTCTCCTATACATGGATAAAAGAAACATTAGCTTCTTATTATTGAATTCCCTTTTGCAGTAACATTCTAAAAAAAGAATAGGTTACCTCTTCTTGTGAAAGTCCCGCTCTGGGTTTGCGCTGGGATGGCCCAAAGAATGCTTTGATGCCCACACCAGCGCCTGCACCCCTAACACATCCAGGATGTTCTGGGTTACCCAGAGCAACTGTCAATTCATTCCTTGTGTCTTGAGGGATGAACGTGCCTTGTTTCCTCTGCTCGTGCAGCTCCCGCTAATCACCATCAACAGAGATTGGTAAGTTAACACCACAAATAATCAATATTTAAATGATTTCTCTAAGAGTTGTATTTTACCATTTTCACAGCCGCCTCAGCAGTTACGGGCTTCTTTATTTCACCCTTCTTGTTTTGCCTCCCAGCTATCCAGATATCATGGCGAGGCATGGGTGTGGCAGACTCCTGAGTAGCAGCAGACTCCTGAGTAGCCGCAGACTCCGCCTGTAGTCTTTGGCGAACGCTTGCATAGTCCTTTGGACCCATAGTGTGGTCATGCACATTCCGTGCACGCCTTGCTTTTTGCGCGTCACTGAGGGCCTAGTTAGTATGCACATTAATGATTTGGTTAGTAGCACTAAATGTTAATCTTGAATAGGTAAATACAACATATATTAATTAAATTGGGAGTGACGCCTAATACCTTGAATTCTTCAGATTTTCTTGAAGCAACAAAATTGTCCCAATCTTCTTTGTCCAAGAAGTTCCACTGCTCAAGGGCTGACTTCTTCTTCTTATTCTCTGTTCAGATTTGTCCTATAGTTCCTAAGCATCTTTCCAGCGCGTTGCATCACGCTTTTACGATGCAGCTTCTCATCCAATGCAAACAGATTCTGTAAAATAGAATTCTTATTAACTAGTATCCAAAAATAGAATTGCAAATAATATAATATGTAATCTACAAAATAGAATTGCAAATAATAATAACTCACGCATAAATCCTTCCATATCAAGTCTTTCTTCCCCTGAGGAACTTTATGCCAATTATCATACTTAACACCACAATGGCTTCGAGTGACACACCCAAGATAGTTTACAAAATTATTGCGGTTCACTCCAATTACATTTCCTTCATTATCAAACTCAACAACCAATTTGGATCCACTGCCACTCAGCTCTATTAACTTCTTCAACAGAGTGATGCCCTTTTCTTGTTAAGTGTTTGGTGTTGCGCATCAAGTTGCTCCAGTGCTTCAGTGGGTACATGTGCATCATCAACCTAAAATTTGACAAAAATAAACACACTGAATTAGCCCAATATAGAAATATAGGATATATGACATAACTAGAAGATAATGAATTTTATAAAAATACAGGATATGTTTTTAGAACTTACATTGATATCCTCGCCATGCTCGTCATGGACAGCATGCTCATCATGGATTTCATGCTCATCATGGACATCATGCTCATCATGGTCAGCCATCTGAAAATGTCATTAAAAAGGCAAACATTTAGCATTTGTATTAACTAGAAAAAGGCAAACATTTAGCATTTGTATTAACTAGAAAAAGGCAAACATTTAGCATTTATATTAACTAGAAAAAGGCAAACATTTAGCATTTGTATTAACTAGAAGATAATGAAAAATCAAATCTGAAAATGATATTGATATTAAAAAAGCAAACATTTAGCTTCAATAAAAAAATATAAACATACATGTCTCTAAAATTGTGATCTTTTATCAATTAACAATCCTTCATTGTGATCTCCGCGCACATATAAGTCATCATTAGCTTCAATATTTTATGGAGTTGGCAACCCAACTGAGAATGGAATGGAGTCATCATACTTATCATAGTACTCTTCTTCATCTATAGGATCTTCAATGAATTGTCTTTTACCATGAAGAACAACCGACCATTTATCATTTGCAGGATCATCGATATAGAATATTTATTTCGCATGTGATGCCAATATGAATGGTTCACCCTATCCAAGATTTACTCCAACAAACACATGTGATGTCATTCTTATATATAATAAATGTGTACCACCTATCCCATCCTTGAACACCTAATCTCACTAGTAAGTGTATAATGTGTATTGGGTTTTCAAGAAAATTTCAGCAGCATTTCCCCGCTGTTCTCTAAGTACATATGTACTTCGAGAACAAACGGGGAAATGCTACCAAAATTTTCTCGAAAACCCAATACACATTATACACTTACATCCTAAGTGAGATTAGGTGTTCAAGAACAGTCCCAAACCGGGGACTATCCAAGATTTACTCCTAATGAGTAAATCTTGGACGGGTTTCTAGGCCAACAAACACAATAATAGATATCTACAATGAAGCCGGACTCCATACAAACAGTATATAATTTAGTGATTGTTCATTCTAATTTATACCAATGTACAAGTAATATAAAGAAAAATGATTGTTCACTTTCTAGGCCAACAAACACATGTGATGTCATTCTTATATATAATAAATGTGTACCACCTATCCCATCCTTGAACACCTAATCTCACTAGTAAGTGTATAATGTGTATTGGATTTTCAAGAAAATTTCGGCAGCATTTCTCCACTGTTCTCTAAGTACATATGTACTTAGAGAACAAACGAGGAAATGCTACTGAAATTTTCTCGAAAACCCAATACACATTATACACTTACATCCTAAGTGAGATTAGGTGTTCAAGAACAGTCCCAAACCGGGGACTATCCAAGATTTACTCCTAATGAGTAAATTTTGGACAGGTTTCTAGGCCAACAAACACAATAATAGATATGTACATGTTAGGGTTTCATCACAATTGATGTTAGGGTTTCATCAATGTTAGGGTTTAATCAAATCAAATTAGGATGCTAGAATGGACAAGTTTAAATCTTATTTTAACATGCATCAAAATTTACTGAATTAGGTTAAGCATTACGATTAGAAGCACAAATATATGCAAGCAAAAGATTTGTTCGTATCCTAGAATTTACATAAAGCATTACATATAGATTTATTCATATCCTTACCAACAGCAAACACGGCCGTGGCAGTGTTGGCCTACCACGGCCGTGCTGCCCAGCACGGCCGTGGTAGGCCAACATAGCCACTGCCGTGTTTGCTGCATGTAGGTAAAAAGCTAGGGAGAAAGGCTACGGCTAATACCTAGAGAGCATACCGAAGCTAGGCGGCACGGCGGGCGTGAGCAGGGAGGAAGGAGCGGGCGGCGTCGGCGACGCAGGACGAAGCTAGGGCAACGGCAATGCAGGAGCAGCAGAGTAGGTGGCGGGCGGCGGTGGCGACGCAGAGCAGCAGCACCGTCGGCGGTGACGGCGAGGCGAGGCGAGGAAGCACAGGCAGCGTCGGCGACGGCGAGAACCAGCAGGCAGCTAGCGGGCGATCGAGCAGCAGCTAGCGGGCGATGAAGACAATGAAATAGGTACTGGTGCGATCGATCGTGGGTCTATTAAGTTTGTAAAGGCGTTGGTTATCAAATACAAACGACACCTAAAGTCTTCAGTGTCGGTTGATAGTAAAACACCGACGCCCAACTAGACAACCTTTACCCTAAATTTTTTGGCGGGAACCATTATCAGCGTCAGTTATCGAAGGATAACCGACACTGAAAGTGGGACTTTTCGCGTAAATTTTCATTTTAAATAGGCGTCGGTGAATTATTAAAAAACCGACGTTGTAGGTGACCTAAAATGTTTTCGCACAAAAATTGGATTTCGCGGGTGATTTTAGGCGTCGGTCTGTTATAACCAGCCGACGCTGAATACAAAGCGGTACCCGTGTCTGGCTGGTCTTCGAATATAGACATCGGTTTGCATAAATAACCGACGTCTAATATTATAGGCGTCAATTTTCCTAAATAACCGACGCCCATAAAAGCGACACTGAACGTTGTTTCTGTAGTAGTACATGGCTTCAAGCCATTTCTAAGAATTTGGTACCTCAATAGCTTCTAAGTAGGTTGTTGTATCATTTTCATTTATGACCAACTCATTACCTTGTTGAGTCATGAGATATCTAAATCTTTGTGGTTCAAGGCATGTCCTACTAGATCTACGAGGTTCATGTGCTACAAGAGGAACTTGAGATTCCACAACTATTTGTGATTCTTCTTGTTCCTTTTGTACCTATGTAGGTTCAATATTTTCTAGTTGGTCTCGAGCATCTTCAAGTTCTACTTTATTCCCACTAGTTCCTTTGGAAATAAATTCCTTTTTTGGGAATACATTAGTCTTGTCAACAAAAACTTTGTTGTCAGATCGATATAAAAGTAGCATCCTTTAGTTTCCTTAGGATATCCAACAAAGTAATATTTATCTGATTTGGGTCTAAACTTTTCAGGCAACTATTTCCTAACATAAGATTTGTATAATATCCTCAATTTTGGTAAAATTGAACAATATAAATATAAAGCATGTCATGATAAATAATTTTCTCCAGTGGTATTATTTATGGAATAAGAATGTCCTTGTGGCATAAGTAACAGAAAGGAGATTTGTACATGAAGTAGTACTAATGGCCTTTTGTTATGATAAATGAAATAATTATAAGGTTTCCAAAAGAAATATGATTTATGGTGTTTTGATAATCACAGGATAATTATCTAGTCGAGATTGACAACACCATGGTTGGGTGCATTCCTTAAAGGGTTTTGGTTCCAAATCCAAAACCAAATTTAAATCGTATGATGGTGCCTCTCGTGGCCTTTTGGAATATATAGAGTTTATTTAAAAGAGTATATTCTTTCCTAGTTGGTGTTGTGATTAAATAATCTTGGAAAAATTGAGTTTATGAGTAGTTGTAATACTCCTTACCACTTTTGGATTACTTAAACCCCAAGGAAAAAGAAGTAAGATACCAGGAGGACTCTTTATATATATGATTATGTACGGAAATCCAAGATAATTAAATAGGAGAACAATCTAGAATAGGTGTTTCACCTTTAATGGGTTGCTAACCAAGTGCTTTAATTGAGAAGTTGGCAATTATCCACTAAGGAAAAATGGGACGGGATCCATTATATCCTTCCTTGTTTGACGTGGGAACTGACCAATTATGTATAAACGTCTAACAAAACCAGAACCCCACGGACTAGCAAATCCTAGTTTATACAGATCATATATATATAAGATTTACCCTGGTGGTCTTTGTAGTCTCTTCCCACATATGAACCCTAGCAGTAGATTTGTTGCCTTCACCCGTCTCATGGCCTTGTACTACATCCTCTCTTGGCTTCATGGGCTGGAAGGAACTCTCTCTCTTCTTTCTTCAGGTCTGGCCATGGATAGGAGGGAGACAGCAGTCACGCATTGGAGTTTCAGGGAAACAGTGACCGATTCTTGAGGGCTTCCTGTGCTACCGCAAGGGTGGTGGTGCAGCGAAGCAGTGGAGGTTAGGGTTACACAGCGGCCAGTGGGCGGCTCACCCCCTCCCCCAATACCGGCAGCGGTCACGTACTACAGCGTCGACCAGGCTACGGCGCAAGAACGGAGGAGACCGACAACAACATCGTGAATCCAGTCTATACTAGAGACGGGTCCGCGGGGACGGTGCTGCGCGGAGGAGATAGGAGGAAGAACCCAGCAGACGACACTCTCCGTGACGGAAGGCTTGGGCTCGCAGGTGGGTGGTTGTAGCGTCGAAGGTGGCACCTTCGCGTCTGCATCTAGGTGGGCGCCTTGCGCCGGGGAGATCTGAGGCCAGTCATACATGCGGATGCGGTCAGAGTGTAGCCGTACGTGAGACCGATGGGCCTTAGCCTCGGCGGAATGCGTGTTGAGGATATGCCCAGTCACACGCCGCATAGCCGTGACGTGGGGAGGAAGGCAACGACAATGCAACCCCAAGATGGCCGTCAGCTGTGGGCGAAGCTTGATAGGCATAACATACCTGAATTTGTTGGTACATCCATGGCGCAATGACCACAATGGCGTAGACGATGCCGGAGGCAGCGACGTTCGGTCTTGAGAGGAAGTGAGAGGTGTCCAAAACGGAGCGTACGCCTTTGAGAAGACAAAAAGTCGGGAGTCGGTAGACAATAAGTCGGGAGTCGGTTTCTCTCTCCTTCTGGATTCTTCGGGAGATGGATTCGGTTACGGCACAGAATCCCTGGAGAGAGAACCACTCTTTATATAGAATATCTTTTATTCTCTCCATCCATCATGAAGAGACACGTTGGTTATGGAAACCAACCCCAACCCCAACAGACACATCCCTTCAGGAAAAAACCTCTTATTAAATGTAATTATTTATTTTGGGTCATACTGAATAGGACCTTTTTTTTTACATTTTCCCACTTGGCCCAAAATTCCATGGATATAACATTTAACAATTTTCATGTGATGCTCAACATAAGTACTTTTGTATATGTGAAGAAGATATGAGTCATTGCGGTTGATAATCAATAAATGATTACTTCCTTCTACACACCACAATATCAAAACTCATATATGTAGTGATATTAAATTTATAAATAGGTTGACCTCAAAACCTATTTCTTGGTCCCACTTTATGTCAAAACATACATTCTATTATAACTAGTATTGAAACAGAAATAACAAGTCAAAAATATGTGATCACACATTAAATATTACATTGTCAAATCACATTAATCATTACACATCAAATGACTTTCTCAGACCCATATTCTTTACATGAGATATATACAACCCTGGAGCTAGCCCTTTTGTAGGGGGATCTGAAATCATATACTTTGTACCAATGTGATCAATCACTATCATCTTGTTGTCAACTCGCTCATTAACAACAATTGAGTTTTATGTCTAGATGTCTGCATGCAGTGGTACTCTTATCATTATTAGCAAAAGTGACTGAACCTTCATTATCACAGTATATTTGTATTGGCTTATGAATTGTATCCACAACTTTAAGATCTTCTATCATATTCTTAAGCCATATTGCATGTGACGATGTTTCATGGAAAGCTATAAGTTCAGCTTTCATAGTAGATGAAGTTGTAGTCTTTTGCATAATACTTCTCCATGATACTGCACCACCGGCTAGTAGAAAAACATAGCCTGTTGTAGACTTCCTACTATCTAGACATCCTACAAAATCTGCATCCGAATATCCCATAACCTCAAGGTGGTTTGTCCTTCTATATGTAAGCATGTAATCTTTTATTCCTTGCAGATAACGCATCACTTTCTTCACAACTCTCCAATGGTCCATGTCGGGGTTACTTTGGTAACGACCAAGCATTCCAGTAGAAAAAGTAGTGTCTGGTCGGGTGCATATCTGGAGATATTGTAGGCTCCCAACTGCATATGCATATGGTATTTTCCTCATTTCATTCCTTTCTATATCACTACTAGGACACTACTTGGAGTTAAACTTATTTCCTTTAACTATAGGTGCAGGTCTAGGTGAACAATTTTTCATTCCATACTTCTCTAAAACTTGAGATATGTAAGCTTTCTGGGATATACCGAGTATGCCCTTAGCTCGGTCTCGATGTATCTCCATGTCGAGTACTAATGCAGCTTCTCCCATATCTTTCATCTCAAAGTTAGAGGAAAGAAATTATTTAGTTTCATTTAACATAGCAAGGTTATTCCTTGTTAGTAGAATGTCATCCACATAAAGAATCAATATTATGAACTTATTCCCACTGACCTTGAGGTATGTACACCGATCAACAACATTTGACTTAAACCCAAAAGTTGATATAATGGTGTTTAACTTTATATACCATTGTCGAGATGCTTGTTTAAGTCCATAAATTAATTTCTTTAATTTGCAAACCATATGACTTATACTATTATCAATGAAACCTTCTGGTTGGTCCATATAGACTTCTTTAGATAAATCCACATTCAAAAATATCATTTTCACATCCATTTGATGTAGCTCAAGATCAAAATGAGCCACTAAGGCCATGATTACCCTAAAGAAGTCCTTTGATGAGACTGGAGCAAAGGTCTCTTTATAATCAATGCCTTCCTTTTGTGTGAAACCCTTCACAACTAATCTAGCCTTGTACTTCTCAATTTCACCATTTGAGTTCCTTTTGGTCTTAAAGACCCATTTACAACCAATAGGTTTAATATTCTCTAGCAAAGGTACAAGGTCCCATACTTGATTTTTATCCATGGATGCTAGTTCCTCCTTTATGGCATCAAACCACTTAGAGGAATTTTCACAATCCATTGCTTGTGAAAAAGATAAGGGATCAATATCTTCAAAGTCCATGTTTGGCTCTTGAAGGTATACAACATAATCAGATGGAATGGTAGACCTCCTTGATCTTGTGGATCTTCTTAATTCAGCATTGGGTTCTACATTTTCTATAGGCTCTTCGGGTTGTCCTTCATCATGAACATTATCAACTTGTTCATTTACAACCTGACTAGGAGCATGATGTACTTCTATTGGCTCATCCACTTGACAATTATTCATAGGAATAATTATTGGATAGCTTATACAAGTTTGACTAGGTGCAGGTGGGACTGAATTATCCTGCACTTCATCAAAAGATATATTTTGAAGTAGATCATTCCCACTGATTTGATGATCCTCCAAGAATCTAGCCTTACCATTCTCGACTATCTTTCGTGGGTGAGATGGATAATAAAATCTATATCCCTTTGACCTTTATGGATAACCAATAAAGAAACCACTAGTGGTTCTTAGGTCAAAGGCCTTCTCATGTGGATTGTAAATTCTAATTTCTGCACGACATCCTCATATGTGCATATAGTTCAAGGATGGTTTCCTTCATGTCCATAATTCGTATGGGGTTTTTTGGACAGACTACTAGGAACCTTGTTTAATACATGCACTGTCGTTTTTAAAGCCTCACTCCACATTGAAGAAGGAAGGGATGAATTACAAAGCATTGCACGAACCATTTCCTTTAATGTTCGATTCCTTCTTTCAGCTACATGATTTTGACTTGGCGTGCCTGACATTGTATATTGAGGTACAATACCCTCTTCTTGAAGGAAATGTGCAAATGGTCTCTTTCTTTGTCCCATCTCAGTGAACCTTCCATAATATTTGCCTCCTCTATCGGATCTAACTATCTTAATCACCTTACCTAATTGTTTCTCCACTTCAACTTTAAAGTTCTTAAAGGCTTGAAAAGCCTCACTTTTATCATTTAATAGGTAGATGAACATATATCGTGAATCGTCATCAATAAAGGTTGCAAAATATTTTTCCCCTGTAAGACAAGGTGGGAATGGTCCACTAATATCCGTGTGAATTATTTCTAATGTTCCATTACTTCTCTTTGCACCCTTTTTAGAAATGTTGGTTTGCTTAGCCTTTATGCATTCAACACATGTTCCAAAATCAATAAAGCCTAAGGGTCCTAAAATTTCCTCCTTTACTAATCTTTGAATTCTTTCTTTGGAAATATGACCCAACCTTCGGTGTCAAAGTAGTGATGACTTTTCATCTAGTAATGTGCGCTTATTTCCAATAATAGTATGTTGGACTATAAATGATTGCTCAAAATGAGTGATTAATTGAACTTGATAGAGATCATTTATTAAAACACAAGTACCAACTAAACTAGAGTTTTTATATAATGATAGTTATCCACTTTGAAGAATGAAACTATAGTTTAATTTATCTAATCTAGAAATAAAGACTAAATTTCTACTATAATTTGGTACATAAAAAGTATTTTATAAGTCTAGTAACTTTCCATTATCAAGGATTAATCTGCATGTGCCAACGGCCTTTACGTGAGAGCCCAATTTGTTAGCAGAATAGAGGACTTTTTCACGCTCCGTTGGTTTCCTTTGATTCAGAAATCCCTGCAATGTATTAGAAATATGCACAGTGGCACCAGAGTCAAGCCACCAACTATATAAAGGAACATTTAAAAGATGACATTCATATGAAACAAGAGACATGATACCTTTTTTTCCAACAATTTCTTGTACTTGAAGCACTCCTTTTTAGCATGTCTTTTCTTACCGCAGAAGAAGCATTTCATGTTAGCCTTACTCCCCCCGGCCTTGCCATCACCTGGCTTGGACACTCCACTTGAGATAGGAGCAGTTCCTTTTATTTTTCCTTTACCCTTGTGGCTATGCTTGTCATGGGTGCTTAAATGTGCAGTAGGCACTCCTTCATTCTTGAGTCTCTTTTCTTCTTGAACACACATGGCCAATAAGCCATTTATTGATCATTTTTCTTTTTGTGTGCTGTAAGAGACTTTGAATGATCCATATTGACTAGGCAAGGAGGTTAAAATGAAATGAATAAGAAATGTATCAGAGATAACTCCATCTCATTGAGTTGTGCATCAATGTCTCTCATTTCCTTGATGTGTTCACAGATCCCACATGAACCATCGTACTTCATAGAGCACATATTAGCCATTAAGGTGTTGGCCCTAGACTTACTGGAAGAAACATATTGTTCTTCAACTGCCTTTAGAAAATCTTTTGTCAATTCCGAAGTGTGAATGGATCGTCTAATATGTTTTCCCACATGTGCTTGCATAAGTAACAAACTAAGCCTATTAGAACGTTCCCACTAATCATAATTGATTTTTTCAGCAGTAGTACTTTCCTCTGTAAGTGGCTGCGGTTTTTCCACTCAGAAAGTTAAGTCTAAGTCCATACACCCTAATGTAAACATGACCTTTTCTTTCCATTCATTAAATTTTGAACCATTGAGATTTGAAATATTGTTATTTTCACCACACAACGATGAGGAAATGACTGCAATAGTAAAGACTGTGTTAAAAATAGAAACAAACAAGCCACAACTTTGAATGTAAAAGTAAATATGAGGTCTACTTTAATTTAAATTTATCTACTAATTTCAATAGTCATCACATCATTACCTTTGGATAAATATGTGACACAAAATGAAATTAGAAATATGTGGGCCAAATTACTTGAAAATATCAACATTGCATATGCATTAAAGTAGTAAAACTTTTCACATTTGGGTAAAACATGTTATTATTTTAAAAACATATGCAAATTTGTATCATGCTAATCATGTATAAAATGATCCACCTTTGGGTGGTATCATTATAACTTAAGTCATACATGATGTGACCCTTTTTTTATTAATGAGAACATACGCATATCACATCTATGTAGTATGCAATACGCAATATACATGATGTGTACACAGTCATACATGCCTTCTTTTTCCATAATCATATCTACTTGTATTGTTGTTGTCCATGTAAAATATCATACAAATTTATGGAAACTTTATTCATGTTGTACATATATACATGACACATGTACATGTTCACACATATAGAATAATAAATCTACAAATCTCGGTGACCATGCTTCTGTATTTATTGTTAATGCAAAATACGGTTTCATTTACTGATATTAATTTTCTGCACTGCTAGACAGAAAATAGTATGCAATCAACACTGCAATTACACGAGAATTGAAGTTTGAAATTGAAGTTTTCCATAGCAAAACATGGATCGCATGTACTTATAGGTCACCATTAAGGACAGAGTTTAATACACCTTACTGTAAGAACTACTAGTGTCGTAGATGCATATATGAATAAACAATTGAGAGCACATTACTATAAGCAATGTCGAGTTATTATAGTAAACCATCCATGAACAACTGAGAGAACATTACTGTAAGCAGTGTCGAGTTATTATAGTAAAATTTGAGAGCATATTACTGTACACCAGCACATTACGAAACGTTGTGCTTTAATGTCGAGTCATTGCAGTAAAAGGTCTTTCATCACATAACCGTACAAGCATTAAACCATGTTGGTGTTAGCGACAAGGATTGACATCCATATAGCCAAAAGATGATGGACAGGAAAGATATTAAAGAACGCACGAAAGAAAAAGAAAACATCCCATTGCATCTACTCGCCGCAGACATTGTGAGTATGAATCTCACCACCTCTCACAATGAAAATCCATGGGTATTAATAGTTATCAGGTCTTCATATCAGGATACATCGTTTCCCAATTCTCCATTTCGGCTACAAGAAAAAACAACGGATTCGTTTCAAGATTTCCTGTTCCGGTCTCTAGCAATGAAAATCTACGCCGACTTGAGGGGAGAAAAGGACAACAACAATCTTGTTAGGAGACTACGGCTCTGATACCATTGATAGACATAACATACTCGAATTTGTTGGTACATCCATGGCGCAATGACCAAAATGGCGTAGACAATATCGGAGGCAGCAACGTTCAGTCTTGAGCGGAAGCGAGAGGCGTCTGAAACGGAACATACGCCTTTGAGAAGACAAGAAGTCGGGAGTCGGTTTCTCTTTCCTTCTGGATTCTCCGGGAGATGGATTCGGTTACAGCACGGAATCCCTAGAGAGAGGACCACTCCTTATATAGAATATCTTTTATTCTCTCCATCCATGGTGAATAGACATGTTGGTTATGGAAACCAACCCCAACCCCAACAGACACATCCCTTTAGGAAAAAATCTCTTATTAAATGTAATTATTTATTTTGATCCATACTGAATAGGACCTTTTTTTAACAGAGCTCCCCTGAGCCGTGCAGGTGGCCGAGGATGGTGTCTGGGCCGAAGGGTTTCTGCCATGGTGGTGGCAGGATTCAGGTGCCCAGTGGCAGATACGAGGCCACCTTCCATCGCAGTGGCGTTGGTGTGCGGACAACTGCGGAGTTGCGCCAAGTGGATCAGGATCGGGAGAGGGACGAGTTCCTCGCAAACCAGGGCTTTGTATGGGGACTGAATTTGGGTCTCAGGGTAAGAGGACCCTCGTCATGGACCCACGAGCTAGAGGAAAAGGAGGTAATACAAACATACTCGTTATGTTGATGTGTCAGCGTCCCATTGGTCGATGAATATGTTATCTTGAAATAATTATAGAAATTGCTAGGATGATCGGATTTAGACAAGTAATATATGAAACTTGCTCAGAAAAATGAGAGGAGTCCAAATAAAATACTATTAGAACATGATTATTCTTCCTATTCTAAAAGTATGTGTAATACATGTGTTAATGTGATTAGTGCAAGGGAAAACCTAGATTTTGCTTAATCTAATGCTTAATTAGATAGGTTCGTTCATGTTAAACTAACACCTGATCTTGTCATGTATAATGAGTGAAACCTTGATAATGATGAATAATGGACGATTCCATATTAGTAATCTTATATATGTTGTTTTAGGGTTTTGAAACCAATATGGACATCTTGCTATGATCATAATGTTAGTAATATGATTTAGGTGTCATGGGTAATCTAATATGCTTAATTGATGATTAGGGTTTCACCTAATATGCATAACTGAACTTGTAGTCTTAGAAATCATAATATGATGGAAATAGGGTTTGTAACCCTAATCCATTGTCCAAACACGAGGTAGATCTAAACCCTAGTTTAGGATCGCATCTAGATCTTATTAGTAGAATGTGAACACATGGTGACACATATGTAGTATACTTGTTTCAGATTAAATGTTTTATTGCTTGGATGTTTGGATACACTCTTAAAGTATATGATGTTCTGCATGGTTTCTGCAATGGCATAAGGTACGTGGTTACGCTTATGAATACATGTATCGAATTCTGAGATTGCCGATGTTTCTCGATGAGATTGAATGACAAATAAATTGCTTGCTTGTTTATTTACTTCTTGTGAATTATAAAGTTCCTATGAGTATCATGTAAAGTAAATAATAATATTCTAAACCCTGGGTTAGACTGATCTTAAGAATAATGCACACGAGCCCCAGAGGGACAGTGATTACACCTGAGGTAGTTGACCAGATATGAGTTATAATTTGAAAATAAGTTTATGTTCTTATATGCAAGATAAAGATATTTGCTTATATGTTACTTGTGATTATTGTTTGAACCCACGTACCAGTATAGCAATATACTGACCGTGTATTTGTTTTTCGGCATTTTAGGTATCAGATATACTTGATTCGTGGACATGAGGGTACATATGGAGATGTTGAAGACACTACAGTTTAATCATGAAGGTTTAGTCTTAATGGTTTATCTTCACACATGTAAAAGTTAATTCTATTTAAAAGCTATATAAATCCTTAGAGGAGTTTTTTATGTAAACATGTAAATATTTGATCATTAATGGAAATTGTTTACTATATTGTATTATTTCTTGAATCTGATCTTGGAATTTATGATTAACGATCTGCGACTTTAAGGTCTTTTAGACACTCAAAAGTGTGGTTCGTTACATTTGGTATCAGAGTACAGATTCATCAACTAATCCTTAATAGTTTATAATTTCAAATCATCCTTAGAAATTTAAGAGAAAAATTAGTAAAGCATAATGTATCTTTTAAGTTTCTTATCTCACATTTTCGTCTACTTCTCATCTCTTGCTTAAAAAGATTTGAAAAGAAATTGTTAATTAGAGAAGTAAAATATGAAATGATGTAACCTTTCATGTATGTCCCACTAGAGAGGGTAGACACTAGAAAGATACATGTAGGGGTAAGCCCTTTCTTTAAGGAAGGACTTGGTTTAGGGTATGAAAACTCTAGAGAGTCTAGGGACAGGGAAACTCTGAGAGGTAGAGTATAGTCCCTAACCCTAACCCTAAAACCTTAATCTTAAATAATGAACATGGTGTGGTGGTATGGGACACCACCCATGTGAAACTTGAAATCAGGAATAAGAAAGATAAAGGGACGGGTTGAGGTAACCCAGTCTCCCATGAATGTGTGCACGAGGAGCATAACATGTATGTAAGAGGTCTTAAGAAATATATGAACCCAATAGTTATATATGATAATGAAGATTTGAATATAACTTGCCCAAACCCCTCATGTTGTGTCTAGAAGTTTGGTGACAGTAGCCAAGCCCAGGAGGGAAGGCCGATGTAGCACCAAGCCCCAGGAGGGGAAGTTGACCTGCGTTCATTGAATGGATAGAGACCATGAGGGGGTATTCCATAGATTGAGCCAACATGGGTTGAGAAATTTTAATGATAAGAATTTATACATGATTAAAAATAAAAGAGAATATATATGAAACCTTTAAGGTTAGTGTGCCAACCTGGGGTGGGTCAACCCAAGAGTGGGAAGATGACCTATGAGGGAGGAAAAACCTAGATCTTGGGATCATGTTGTGGCTAGAGAGCCTAACCCCCTCCTATGAGACAAGAAGGCACCCTAGGCTAGGATTGTCCCTTAAAAGATAAGTGAATAAATGTATAACCTTAATCCTACCTAGAGGGGTAAAGAGTTAAAAAAAATGAAAGTACTTATATTCTTTGAACCCAAGGATGCCATCTCTGAGTGACACAACTGGTCAAGCCCAGGAGGGAAGATCGTTAAGGCACTAAGCCCAAGAGGGAAGGTGGCCTAAGTGGATGACCAAGCCCAGGAGGGAAGGTCATGAAAAGGTCAAGCCCAGGAGGGAAGACTAGAGAGGCACCAAGCCCAAGAGGGAAGGTGGCCTAAGTCCACAGTGTAGTTGTTTTAGGATCAAGCCCCTGGAGGGGAAGATCATAGAGGTCAAGCCTAGGAGGGAAGACCGATATGGCACCAAGCCCTGGAGGGAAGGTGGCTTAATCCCAATGTTGGGACAACACTGCATAATTCGTACTCAAAAGAGAGAGATGACGGCAATCTGGGTTAAAGAATTATATAAGAAAATAATGTGCTTAAAATATGTGACGTCGCAAAAGAAATCCTTAGGGAGGGTAGAGTCCTAATGCAATTCTAGGGTCAAGTAGGGTGTATTAGAGGTACATAGGACTGATAGGTTGGGAGTTGATATGCCCTGAATGTACATGACCATGTGGTCGGGAGGTAACAGCTAGGTTTACCCAAGGTACATGACTTAGGAGATTAGCTACCTCCATGAGGATCATGTAGCCTAATGGGTGAATGTGAAAGGCACTCTCTTGATGCATAAGGATGAGGTCACTCCAAAAGTACCTCTACCCCTAGAGACCTCAAGAATTGGCTAAGACTTATAAAACATGAGGTGTAAATATAAAAGATGTAAGGAAGTCATAGAAACTTGAGAGAAGTGGTGCCATAACTTAAGAGTAAGAAAAGGGACACTTGACTTCATGGAATATAAGAATGCTATGAAATTAAGAACAAGTAAGTTTAGAGTCATATTGTGTATGATTCAACTTAATATGTGAAATTGAAAGGTAATGTGTGGATGTACTATCTCCGCTCTTGGAATGGGACGATCTTTGTGTTTGGGCTGCAGCCAAATGCTTATTTCATTTCATTATAAGGGAGGGAGATTGGATAGACACGCGTTATACTTTAAAATTAAGATAACGAGAATGAATATCCTACATCGAATGTGTAATGGCATGACCTAGGGTTAGAGGTGTTACCTCACCTGTGTTAAAAGTAATGAATAATAGGTTGGAAACCTAGGTGAAAAGGGAAATTACCAAGTAATAATGAAATCGTCGAGTGATGATAATATGCATATACTAGAGATGTGGATATACTTGAGTTTCAATTCATGTGTCAATCTTAGTAATAAAATGAAAATTGCTATGCTAATGAAAAGTGGTTAAGCTAATTAAGCAGGGTGATAGCCCTAAGTTTTGAAAATGAGATGAGTTATCATTCACCTAGGCTTAGTAGGCATGAATTTTGGGGACAAAATTCCTTTTAAGGAGGGGTGAATGTAATATCCTCAATTTTGGTAAAATTGAACGATATAAATATAAATCATGTCATGATAAATAATTTTCTCCAGTGGTATTATTTATGAAATAACAATGTCCTTGTGGCATAAGTAAAAGAAAGGGGATTTGTACATGAAGTAGTACTAATGGCCTTTTGTTATGATAAATGAAATAATTATAAGGTTGCCAAAAGAAATATGATTTATGGTGTTTTGATAATCAGAGGATAATTATCTAGCCGAGATTGACAACACCATGGTTTGGTGCATTCCTTAAAGGGTTTTGGTTCCAAATCCAAAACCAAATTTAAATCGTATGATGGTGCCTCTCGTGGCTTTTTGGAATAAAAGTATAGAGTTTATTTAAAAGAGTATATTCTTTCCTAGTTGGTGTTGTGATTAAATAATCTTGGAAAAATTGAGTTTATGGGTAGTTGTAATACTCCTTACCACTTTTGGATTACTTAAACCCCAAGGAAAAAGAAGTAAGATACGAGGAGGACTCTTTCTATATATATGATTATGTACGGAAATCTAAGATAATTAAATAGGAGAACAATCTAGAATAGGTGTTTCACCTTTAATGGGTTGCTAACCAAGTGCTTTAATTGAGAAGTTGGCAATTATCCACTAAGGAAAAATGGGACGGGAGACTGATGGCTCTCATCCTCGGCGGTGTGCGTGTTGAGAAAATGCCCGGTCGCACGGCACACAGTCGCGACGCGGGGAGGAAGGCAACGGCAATGCAACCCCAAGATGGGTCAGCTGTGGGCGAAGCTCCCTTGAGCCGTGCAGGTGGCTGAGGATGGTGTCTGTGCGGAAGGGTTTCTTCCATGGTGGTGGCAGGATTTAGGTGCCCAGTGGCAGATACAAGGCCGCCTTCCATCGCAGCGGCGTTGGTGTGTGGACAACCGCGAAGTCGCGCAAAGTGGATCGGGATCGGGAGAGGGACGAGTCCCTCACAAACCAGGGCTTTGTACGGGGACCGAATCCGGGTCACCAAGTAAGAGGACCCGCGTCATGGACCCGCGAGCCAGAGGAAAAGAACGTAATACAAACATACTCGTTATGTTGATGTGTCAGCGTCCCATTGGCCGATGAATATGTTATCTTGAAATAATTATAGAAATTGCTAGGATGATCGGATTTAGACAAGTAATATATGAAACTTTCTCAGAAAAATGAGAGAAGTCCAAATAAAATACTATCAGAACCTTATTATGCTTCCTGTTCTAAAAGTATGTGTAATACATGTGTTAATGTGATTAGTGTAAGGGAAAACCTAGATTTTGCTTAATCTAATGCTTAATTGGATAGGTTCGTTCATCTTAAACTAACACCTGATCTTGCCATGTATAATGAGTGAAACCTTGATAATGATGAATAATGGATGATTCCATATTAGTAATCGTATATGTTGTTTTAGGGTTTTGAAACCAATACGGACATCTTACTATGATCATAATGTTAGTATTATGATTTAGGTGTCACGGGTAATCTAATATTCTTAATTGATGATTAGGGTTTCACCTAATATGCATAACTGAACTTGTAATCTTAGAAATCATAATATTATGGAAATAGGGTTTGTAACCCTAATCTGTAGTCCAAACACGAGGTAGCCCTAAACCCTAGTTTAGGATCGCATCTAGATCTAATTAGTATAATGTGAACACATGGTGACACATATGTAGTATACTTGTTTCATATTAAATGCCTTACTTCTTGGATGTTTGGATACACTCTTAAAGTATATGATGTTCTGCATGGTTTCTGCAATGGCATAAGGTATGTGGTTACGCTTATGAATACATGTATCGAATTCTGATATTGTTGATGTTTTTCGATGAGATTGAACGACAAATAAACTTCTTGCTTGTTTATTTACTTCTTGCGAATTATAAAGTTCCTATGAGTATCATGTAAAGTAAATAATAATATTTTGAACCCTGGGTTAGACTGATCTTAAGGGTAATGCACACGATCCCCGGAGGGACAGTGATTACACATGAGGTAGTTGACCAGATATAGGTTAGAATATGAAAATAAGGTTATGTTCTTATATGCAAGATAAAGATGCTTGCTTATATGATACTTGTGATTATTGTTTGAACCCATGTACTAGTATAGCAATATACTGACCACGTATTTATTTGTCGGTGTTTTAAGTATCAGATATACTTGATTTGTGGACATGAGGGTACATATAGAGATGTTGAAGAAACTACAATTTAATCATGAAGGTTTAGTCTTAATGGTTTATCTTCACACATGTAAATGTTAATTCTATTTAAAAGCTATATAACTGCTTAGAAGAGCTTTTTATGTAGACATGTAAATATTTGATCATTAATGGAAATTGTTTACTATTTTGTATTATTTCTTGAATCTGATCCTGGAAATTATGATTAACAATCTACGACTTTAAGGTCTTTTAGACACTCAAAAGTGTGGGTTGTTACACTTCGCATCCACAAATCTTCATAAAATACACATTGGGACATTTTCCAACCCATATCTCGAATGGTGTCTTTTGAACCGATTTAGAAGGAACATAGTTATGTGTAAATGTTGTGGTTCTAAAGCATATCCCTAAAAGGAAGTCAAAAGATTAGTGAAACTCATTATTGATTGTACCATGTCCAATAGGGTGTGATTCCTTCTTCTGATACGTGTTGTGGTGTTCCAGGTGGATCCCACTGTGATACAATACCACGGTCTCATAGAAGGTACTCAAACTCTTGGATTAAGTATTCTTCACCTCGATCACATTGAAGTGCTTATGTACTTTTCCCAAGTTGGTTTTATACATCATTCATAAAATCCTTGATCCTTTCAATGGATTCTGACTTGTGTTTCATTAAGTATACATAGCCATATCTACTAAGGTCATTAATAAATGTGATGAAATACTTGTAACCACCTCTAGCATTTGCACTAAAAGGTCCACATACATTAGTATGTATGACAAGATCCTTCACTCTCTCATTGTTTCGAGTGAAAGGTTTTTTTTTCATCTTGCCCAATAAATAAGACTCACACCTCTCTATTGATTCAAAGTCAAAAGAGTCTAGATAACTATTTTTATGGGATCTAGAAATGAGTTTCTCATTGATGTGCCCTAGATGACAATGCCAAAGGAATATTTGGTTTGAGTCATCATATTTTAGGCTTTTGGTATTTATGTTATATACGCTTGTCTCAAGATATAATAAGTAAAGACCATAATATGTAGGGACACTTCCATAAAAGATCTCATATTTAGAAATAGAACATTGATAGTTCTTTATGTGAAATTTGAATCCATTGTTGTCCAAAGAAGAAATAAAAATGATGTTCCTATTAATGGTATGTGCATAATAGAAGTTCTCTAACTCTATTACAAGCCTCTAGGAAGAGATAAATGATAGGTTCTAACTGTAGTGGTAGCAACTCTTGCTCCATTTGCAATGCACAGTTCCACCTTACCCTTCTTCTAGGGTTTACTTCGTTTTAGATCATGCAAATTAGAGCATACGTGAGATCTACATCTGGTATCCAATACCCATGTTGAAGAAGTAAACATATTTATTTCAATAGAGCATATACCTAAAGTAGAGATCTCTATCCCCTACTTATTCTTCCTAAGTTCCTCTAAGTAAATAGGGCAATTCCTTTTCCAGTGTCTAGTCTAGTGATAGTGGTGAAAATTGCCTTCCTTACTCACCCATCCCTTCACCTTAAGTGTAGAAGACTTGGGTTTCAAGCTAGCCTTAGAACCTTTATTGTCTTTGTCCTTTCCCTTGGACTTCCCCCTTTCCTTTATTGACCATCAACACAGACTTGGGTTTGTCCTTCTTCACTTGTGCTTTGGAAGTTCTCAACATGCCACAGCGGTTTAGCAAAATTATTCATGTTATAATTCATGACTTATTGCTATATGTTTTAGGAAAGGATTGTAGAATAACATATGTGGCCAACTCTTGGCCTAAAAGAAATCCCAAACTCTCTGTGTTTTCCATGTACCCAATTCTTAAGTACATGGGGCCCTACTAGATCTCCTTCAACCATATTGCACTTTAAGAGCACCTTAGAGACATCATACATCTATTTCCTTTCTTGTTCTTCATACATGCTCTTAAGATGTGTCACGATATCAAGAAAACCCATGTTATGATGTTGCTTTTGAAGCTCATAGTCCATGGAGCATAGCATGAGGTATTTGATGTCTATGGCATCATCAAAATGCTTATGATAAGCCTCCTTCTCAGCTCTAGGAGAAATGAGAGTGGGTTCCTCTGGTTATGGTGTTTCTAGGACATAGAGCTTACACTCTTGAGTGAGAACAAGACTTAAACTCATGAACCAGTCATGGAAGTTGTTTCCTTTTAGTTTCTCCTTCCAACATCTGGTCAGAATGAAAAAGTGTTGTTGTTTTCCACTTATTTCTACAAAAGTAATTTTGCATAAGTAAAAAAAATTAATTTGTTTGATTTGAAAAATATTGATAATATAAATTAGGCCTTTAATTAATTATATCTCCAGTTATTTTCTAAAATTAATGACCCTCACTATTAATTCAGGAAGATTGCAGGGTACAATTTTCTAGTGGGTCAAGATCCATATTTTATCAATTTGTGAGTTAGCTTTGGTTGATCACCCACAACCTGATTATTTAGGTAGGCAATATTTTCCAATTGCATATGATGCAACTCATGATAGATGGTATGCATAAATCATTATCACATTCCATCTCTATGATTCCAAGCACTTAATTCTATTAACATCGCCTAGCTAAGCCTGACCCAAAAGACAACACAATAGAAAATGCACCCTGCTTTGGTAGACCTACATATTAATTATCATACATCCACGAGATAGATAGTGCATCATGCTTAGGCATGCACACGCATAGTCGATCAAGATTTCCATGTGTGTTGATTTTGGAAAGCATATATGGCTTAATATTTCATTGAGGGGTTTTATTAAATATAAATTATATATATCCATTCACCACATACGTATAATATGTATCATATACATATTATATCCACAAATGAAACATGCAATGACAAACATATGAGCAATGGATATGGCCATACTAATGCAACTCTTTGGAGCTACAAATAATTTTTATCCACCTAAGGTCAAACGTCATATGTATCAACCTGCATAGGAAAACTTGTGTGTTGAAAATAGCTCGATCGATCGACTGGACTAATCCAGTCGATCAATTGGGCCTCTTGTTCACTGGTTGACTGAATCTTTTAGTATGTCAGTTGGTTCTTTCATTCACTCGACTAGACTCCCCCTCAATCGGTCGAATGAACCTTTGGTCAGCGTCACATGGGCTCCTGCTTAGTTGAGCGAGTGGTCTTCCAGTCAGTTGGCTCCTACTCAGTCGGTCAGTTGGGCTCCAATTGATTGACTCACATGTACAAAACATGTTGCTACTCTTATCTACTATTAAGCAATATAAATTGAATACCTTGAGTTACATTCGAGGGGAGTAAGGCAGTTAAGCATTGTTTACATTTAGAGATAAAGAAAGAGGTTCGATATGCAAACCGAATTTACAAATAGGATATAAATCATTCTATTGGTTATGTATGCCCAGACATCCAATCATGTGTGATTTTGATGGCATATCATGTAAAATGATTTGATTACTAATAAAAGGAAAGCTTCCAATTTATTCTGTTTAATTCAGTTATGAGGTAATGATGTAACATTATAAATGTCTAGAGAATTATATTGCTTAATGACGTATGTATTCAAGTTACTATCCTTGTGGATGAGATCACATAGATGTTAAGAGTAAATATACATATTCTCATTATGTCCCTGATCGGTTGTCATCGTGGAAGTTTGATAGAGAACACTGACACATAAGATCAGAATGTCAGTTGGTTGATGACTAAGTCTCATTAGTCACAATATGGCGATATCAAACCAATCACACAGATACATGTTAGAGAACAATGTATCGGATAGACCCACCGTGAGACTGACACTTGGAAGCCATCATCATGGAAGTCATAGTCATCTCTCACAGTGATGGTGGTAGTTTTGGTTCTTAGACCTGAAATCACTATACTCAACACATGTCGTTGGGTACACTTTGACATCATCAAACGCAGTCATAAAACATGGTTTGTTATAATAGTGATGATTGGGTGGTTTTGACACATGTGGATTGACTATGAGTGATAGACATGGGAATTGTCCCTCCTACTGGAGTGTGATGTCCTAGGCCTCTTGATAAGAGAGACTGAGAAAAGCATGGTCATGTGCATGTGAGTCAACATGTGATATTGAGCTTACGTATATCTTAGATAGTCCACTCTTGGTTTAAGAAAAGGATTGAATAATAATGAGGGTGACTGCTCCATGACTCTAGTTCAATTTGGACATCAATGACAAAGGAACTATGCAAACACTGTAACACCATAAACAGATTGTAGGTTGAAGTTGTTCCCAACTTTTCCATTTACTTGGGTAGCAATGATGTGTGACTAGGCACCATTCTCTGCTTGTGATGTAATAAGTTGTTGTGGACATTCATTGCCAACATGATATGGGACCTATAGGGTCACACACATAGGAACTCGTCTAGAAGAGGAGTTTGATCTTGAATGATAATTGAATTAAGTATAAGTGTTTAGGTACTCAGTTCACACAACAGATCAACGGATTGGCTGACAGAACTTCCAAACCACCATCTCACTGGGTGAGACGGTCGTTTGGGAAGCCAGACGGGCGTCTCAAGTGTTGAGACGGCCGTTTGGGTTGTCAGGCAGATCAAAAATTGAATTGGTTTAGTTCTGCCCTATGAACCGACCTGTTCAAGATGTTGAACCAATCAGCTCGACTCGAACTCACCAGACGGTCGTCTGGGTGAGTGAGACGGCCCAGTTGGGATGAACGAAAGTTTTGGAGTTTTTTGATCTCGTTTCAATTGCACATACTTGGGGTGCAAGTAAATTAATGTATGACATTAATTAGGAAACAATTTGCTAATTCATATCTGACAGGAAAAGCACGAAACAACCGTCCCTCTTAGCAAGATGACCATCTCATGTCCCGGACAATCATTTCACTTAGCAAAATGATCGTCTTGCAATGTGCGAGACGACCATCTCATTTGGCGAGACGACCATTTCATTGCACGCAGGTTGTAAAACTTCCAGAAAACTTGTGAAAATTCAAGATCTACTTGTCTTTTTCACTCATGCTTTAGTCCTGCATTGTTTGGGGACTGGGAACCCTGACCCCTCCTATATATAGAGGGTTACTAGGGACTTCCCAAAGTATAACTACAACACGGAACTGAGAATTAGTTCCGCTAACAATTATTGTCATCTCTGGTTGTGGTAACCATGAGAGCCCTAACAAATCCTACCCGGTAAGGGAGGGATAGCCACAGGAGAGAACAACTAAGAGTTGTCATTGTGTGAGAGTAAGTCGGTGACTAGTACATGGGAAGAGAGGAACAACTCCTTCCTATCTGGTCCAATAGGACGACAGGAGTTCTAGGCGGTCTGTATGGACTACCATAGAGGCGGGATGTTGGTGTTTGCCTCTTAGAGGATAATGTCAACCAGTAGTCCATGATAAGAGATGTTGAAGAAGATGACGTTTGTAGCTGCAGTTCATGGTGCGGACCAGGAGGTGCAGCAGTCAGATGAGTCCTAGTGCAACTAGGATTCAAAGTTTCATATCTACAATGATGAGGATTGTCATTGGACTTGCTCTAGGACCAGGTATATCTCATAAACTATCCTTCCTACATTATAGTTATTGATGCTATCTACTGTTTGTAGAAAATATGGGAATAAAATTTTAAATTTTGTTGCCTGCTTTGTACCATATTTCCCTATATTGGTATCAGATCCAACGTCAATTTACTATATTACAAGATAATCGATATGATCAGATTTTGGTTTTGTCATTCTATTATTGTATGCGATGTGAATAATATCTTGTCAAATCCAAACACCACGATAATCCCAAACTAATATATATATGATATATATATGATATATATATATATATGCAATTTACATGTGTCGCCCTAAAATAGTTTTGATGGTGGATGTGTAGCATGGTTATGGCCAACAACCCCTATTTGTGCATGGTTGTATGTGGATGGTTTATTTGGTTATCTCGGTTTGTGTACCGAGCCTCTATATTATCTTCCCAATGTAAATTTAATTCTCTTCTACCTTTGCTCCCCTCGATTGTAACTCAAGGTTTCCTTATAATCATGTAAAAGTAGGATAGTTTACTTTCATGTTATGACAAAGATGAAGGACCTTGGAGGACATGGTGGACAAGCCAAACCGATTGCCTGGTAGACCCAACTGATCCACTGGAGGAGCCAGCCAATGGTGGATAGAAGGACCAAGCGATAGGTGAGACGACCTAACAACCAGCCATGAGGTGAGCCCATCGGTTCAAGGGTTGAACCAATCAACCCAGATTGGCAAGCATGGACCTTCATCAACAATATGTGTATGCATGTGATGTAGACCTAGATGACTGTAATTCCTTGTGTCTCTAAGGGATTACATTAGGACTGACCATAACCATCGCTTTCATTTATTGCATGGTTTTGTTGTGGGATATATCATGTATATGATACGTACTATATATGTGGTGATTGGATAACGTATATGTATTTATACAAACTCCCTCAACAAAAATATTAAGTCTTAGATGCCTTTCATTAGCAATACACATGAAAAGCTTGATCGAATAAGCAAAGATTTGGACAAAGCATGGTGCTTCGTCTATCTCGTGGAAGTGTGATGGTAGATATGTAGATTTTCATAAAGCATGGTGTGTATCTATCATATTGGCTATTGGGTCAGGCTTAACTAGTGACTTAGAGAGCCCAAGCCCAAAGACATGTAGATGATCATGGCAAGGTGTTGTGCATATCATCTATCTAAGAGTTTCATATGATGCAATTGGCATGATGGCCTACCTAAATATTCAGGTTGAGGGCGATCGGCAAAAGCCGACCCATGACTTGATGAAATGTGGATCTTGGCCCACTAGAATATTGTACGATGCAATATTCCGAACTGATATTGAGGGCTAATAATTTGAATAAAATAGTGGGAAAAATAATAATTAAAGACCTAATTAATACGTCAAAATTTTCAAATCAAATCAAAAATAGATTCTGACAAATGCAAATTTCCTCTTGTAAAATCAATGACGAACAAATCTAATTTATGATTGGTCCTGAAGAAGGACAAACTTGATGGGAGAAACTTTAACAAATGGTTTTAGACTTTGAGATGGGTTCTCAATGAAGAGTGCAAGATCTACGTCCTTGACAAACCTGTGCCTGAAATACCTCCTCCTGATGCACTTAAGGCTCAGGTGGATGCTTACTGGAAGCACGCCAATGATGTCTTAGAGATAAAGTACCTTATGGTAAGATGCATGAACTATGAGTTGCACGAGAAATGTGAGGACATGAGTGGTATTGAGATGGTGACACAATTTAGGAAGGTAACACTTGTTCTTGACAGGAAAGAAAGGAATGCTATCTTAAAGGTGCTACATGAGTCAAAGCTGACAGAGGGAACCTCAGTAGAAGAACATGTGCTCAATATGATTGGACAAGTGTATCATCTTGAAGAGTTGGAAATTACCTTGAGCTAAGAGTTGGATACTGATATGACTCTAAAGACTATGCCAAAATCATATATCTATTTTATTGTATGTCAGCATGTGAGTAATTCGGCTAGACAGATGTCAGAACTAATTGCCAGGTTATTTCATGCGGAAGCAAAAGTGAAGAAGGGCAAGCCTGTGATGGTGATCAACATGACTAAGTCCAAGTATCAAAGCAAGACCGAGAAAAGTTTTGTGGTCAAGCCTAAGTCCAATTCTTCAGCACTCAAGATAAGGAGAAAGAAAAGTATAAGAGGAAGTCATCCTTTGTACTTGAAGGCTTTCATGAAGAAGAAGATGGGGATGGTGATCTCCACTTCAATTATATATATTATTGAGATAAATTTGTCTACTTCTTCATCTTCGGCATTAGATACCGGATGTGGATCTGACATATGTTCTCATATGTAGGATCTGAAAGGAAGTAGGCATTTGGGAAAAGGTGAGGTGGAACTGCAAGTTGTTAATGGCACAAGAGTTGCGGCCAGCACAGTTGGAACTTATAGTATATCTCTGCCCACGGGGCTTGTAATAGAGTTAAAGAACTGCTATTATGTACCTGCTATAAATAGAAACATCATTTTTGTATCTTTTTTGGACAATGATGCATTTGAATTCCATATTAAAAGTGGTCGATGTTCTATTTTAAAAGATGGGATCTTTTATGGAAGTGCCCCTATGTCTTATGGTCTTTATCTATTAGACCTAAAGATAGATGTATATTACTTTAATAACAAAAGGCTAAACTCAACAACTCAAACAAAACATACCTTTGGCATTGTCATCTAGGGCACATAAATGAGAATCGCATATCTAGACTCCATAAGGATGGTTATCTAGACTCTTTTGATTTCAAATCATTTGGGACGTGTAAATCTTGTTTGTTGGGCAAGATGGCTAAGACCCCTTTCACTGGCAACAATGAGAGAGCTAATGATCTATTAGGACTCATACATACTGATGTGTGTGGACCTTTTAGAATAATAGCTAGAGGTGGGTATCAGTACTTCATTACCTTTACTGATGACTTCAGTAGGTATGGTTATGTTTATTTGATGAAACATAAATCAGAAGCTCTTAAAAAGTTCAAGGAGTATATGAATGGAGCACATAACCAACTTGGTAAAAGTATTAAGGCACTTCATTCTGATTGAGGTGGATAATACTTAAACCAAGAGTTTGAGGACCTTCTTAGAGCCCATGGGATTGTATTCCAGTGGACTCCACCTAGAGTACCTCAACATAATGGTGTATTAGAAAGAAGGAATTAGATATTGTTGGATCGATGATGAGTTTAGCAGAGCTTCCAACTACCTTCTGGGGGTATGCTCTAAAAACCGCCATATTTATTCTAAACTAAGTACCATCTAAGTCGGTTCAAAAGACACCATATGAGATATGGACTGGGAAACGTCCCAAAATGTCTTTAATGAGGATTTGGGATTGCAAAGCTTATGTCAAGAAAATATTTCCTGAAAAGCTTGTCCCTAGATCTAAAAAATGTTACTTTGTTGGATATCCCAAAGAAACTGTGGGATACTACTTGTATAATCCATCTGACAACAAAGTGTTTGTTGCTAGAGATATTGTGTTCCTTGAAAAGGAATTTATTTCCAAAGGAATCAGTCAGAGACAAGTAGAACTCGAAGAGGTTCAAGACCAACAAGAGAACATAGAACCAGTAGATGAACTAGAGGAACCTAGAGAATCACAAGGTGTTGTGGAATCTCAAACTCCTCAGGTAACACAGGAACCTCGTAAATCTAATAGGACACGCCTTGAACCTGAGAGATTTGGATATCTTGTAACTCAATAAGGCAGTGAATTAGTCATAGATGATGATCCAATAACCTATAAAGATGATATAGAGGGACCAAAGTCTGAGAAATGGCTTGAGGCCATGAGATCAGATATGGAATATATGTATACCAACAAAGTATAGACCTTTTTGGATCCACTTGAAGGGGTAAACCCCATAGGGTGCAAGTGGGTCTTCAAGAAGAAGACCGACACGGATGGAAAAGTTCAAACATATAAGGGCAGATTGGTTGCAAAGGGTTTCAGACAAGTTCAAGGTGTTGACTGGGTGCAAGTGAGTCTTCAATAAGAAGAGCGGCATGGATGAAAAAGTTCAAACCTATAAGGGAAGATTGGTTGCAAAGGGTTTCAGACAAGTTCAAGGTGTTGACTATGAAAAAACCTTTTCTCCAGTAGCCATGGTTAAATCCATCAGGATCACACTTTCTATTGCAGCTTATCATGACTATGAGATCTGGCAAGTGGAAGTTAAAATTGCATTCCTTAATGGGAATCTTGTTGACGGTGTGTACATGACACAACCTGAGGGGTTTATAGATCCAAATATTTCCAATAAAGTTTGTAAGCTACAAAGGTCAATCTATGGATTGAATCAAGCATCTCAAAGCTAGAATCTTTGTTTTGATGAGATAGTCAAAGGGTTTGACTTTGTTCAAAATGAAGATGAACATTGTGTGTACAAGAAGGTTAGTGGGAGCATAGTGATATTCCTCATATTGTATGTAGATGACATACTATTGATGGGAAATGACATCCCTACTTTACAAAAGGTAAAGACATGGCTTGGAAATACATTCTATATGAAAGACTTGGGAGAAGAATCCTACATCTTGGGGATAAAGATCTATAGAGATAGATCCAGAAGACTTCTCAGACTAAGTCAGAGCACATACATTAACAAAGTGTTGAAGCGGTTCAACATGGAGAACTCAAAGAGAGGAAATCTTCCTGCGCACCATGGTGTCCCCATCTCTAAAGATCAATGTCCCAGTTTTTGTGAAGAAAGGGAATGCATGAGTGTGATTCCATATGGCTCGGAAATTGGATCAATCATGTATACAATGTTATGTACTCATCCATACATCTCGTATGATTTAAGCATGACGAGCAGATATCAGTCAGATCCATGTGATGCTCACTGGATAGCCGTAAAGAACATCCTAAAGTACTTAAGAAGGAATAAGGATCAGTTCTTGGTCTACGGCGGAGAGGAAGAGTTGGTGGTAAAAGGTTACACAACAAGCTTCCAGACAGATCAAGATGATTACAAGTCACAATTTGGATTCTTGTTCTGCCTCAACAATGGAACTGTAAGCTGGAAGAGTTCCAAGCAAGAGACAATTTATGATTCTACAACAGAGGTTGAGTATTTTATTGCATCAAGTGCAGCAAAGGAGGTTGTATGGATAAATAAGTTTATCACGGAACTTGGGTTTGTTCCAAGCATTAGCGATGCAATTGAGCTATATTGTGACGACAATGGAGCTATTGCACAAGCTAAGGAACCCAAATCGCATCAGCACTCAAAGCATATACAAAGGTGGTATCATCTCATATGAGAAATAACACAACGTGGAGATGTAAAGATTTGCAAAGTACCAACTAAAAGAAACATTGTCGATCCCTTGACGAAAGCAATTTTACAACAGAAGCATGATGGACATGTAAGGTCACTCGAAATAAGATTTGTGGGTGATTGGATCTAAGTGCTAGTGTGAGTCTATTGGTTATGTATGTCCAGAGAGCCAATCATGTGATGATTGTAATGGCATATCATGTAAAAATGATTTGATTACTAATAAAAGGCAAGCTTTCAATTTATTCAGTTTAATTCAGTTATGAGATAATGATGTAACATACTAAATATCTAAAAAATTATATTACTCAATGGCTTATGTATTCAAGTTACTATCCTTGTGGATGAGATAATACATATGTTAAGAGTAAATATACATATTCTCATCATGTCCCTGATCAGTTTTCATTGTGGAAGGTTGATAGACAATAATGACACATAAGATCAGAATGTGAGTTGGTTGATGACTAAATATCATTAGTCATGATATGGTGATATCAAACCAATCACATAGATACATGTTAGAGAACAGTGTATTGGACAGACCCACTGTGAGTCTGACACATGAAAGTCATCATCATGGAAGTCATAGTCATTTCTCACAGTGATGGTGGTGGTTGTGGTTGTGGTTCTTAGACCTGAAATCATTGTACTCAACACATGTCGTTGGGTACACTTTGACATCATTAAACACAGTCCTGAAACATGGGTTGTTATAACGGTGATGATTGGGTGACTTTGACACATGGGGAATGACTGTGAGTGATATACATGGGATTTGTCCCTCCTACAGTCCTACTGGAGTGTGATGTCCTAGGCCTCTTGATAAGCGAGACTGAGAAAAGAATGGCCATGTGCATGTGAGTCAATATGTGATATTGAGCTTACATATATCTCAGACAGTCTATTCTTGGTTCAAGAAAAGGATTGAATAATAATGAGGGTGACTGCTCCATGCCTCTAGTTCAATCTGGACATTAGTGACAAAGGAACTATACAAACACTATAACACCATACACAGATTGTAGGTTGAAATTGTTCCCCAACTTTCCATTTACTTGGGTATCAATGATGTGCGACTAGGCACCACTCTTTGCTTGTGATGTCATAAGTTCTTATGGACATTCACTTCCAATGTGATATGGGACCTATAGGTCACACACATAGGAACTCATATAGAAGAGGAGTTTGATCTTGAATGATAATCGAATCAAGTACTAAAGTGGTTAGGTACTCAATTCACACAACAGATCGACGGATTGGCTGACTGAACTACCAAATGACCATCTCATTGGGTGAGACGGCCTTTTGGGCAGCCAGACAGGCGTTTCAAGTGTTGAGATGGCTGTTTGGGTTGTCAAGCATATCAGAAATTGAATTGGCTTAGTTTTTCTCTATGAACCGATCGGTTCAAGCTGTTGAACCGGTCAGCTCGACTCAGACTCACTAGACAGCCGTCTGGGTGAGTGATATGGGCATCTCACTTGTGTGAGACAGCCCAGTTGGGATGAACAAAAGTTCTGGAGTTTTTCCAACTCGTTTCAATTGCACATACTTGGGGTGCAAGTAAATTAATGTATGACATTAATTAGGAAATGATTTGCCAGTTCATATCTGACTTGAAAAGCACAAAATGACTGTCTCACTTAATAAGATGACCATCTCGTGTCCCAGAAGACCGTTTCACTTAGCAAAATGACCGTCTCGTGACTTACAAGATGACTGTCTCACTTGGCGAGATGACTGTTTCATCACTTGTAGGTTGTAAAACTTCCATAAAAGTTACAAAAATTCAAAGATCTACTTGTCCTTTCCACTCCCATTTTAATCTTGCATTGGTTGGGGATTGGGAACCCTGACCGTAACCCCTCCTATATATAGAGGGGTATTGGGGGCTTCTTAAAGTAAAACTACAACACAGACAACTGAGAATTAGTTCCTCTGACAATTGTTGTCCTCTATGGTTGTAGTAACCATGAGAGCCCTGGCAAATCCTACCTGACTAGGGAGGGATAGCCACGGGAGAGAATAATTGAGAGTTGTTGATGTGGGAGAGCAAGTCTGTGACTAGTACACCGACAGAGAGGGACAACTCCTTGTCCGATCCAGTAGGACGATATGAGTTCTAGGTGGTTCGTGTGGACTATCATAGAGGAGGAAAGCCATTGTTTGTCGCTTAGAGGAGAACGTCAACCAGCAATCTGTGACAAGAGGAGCTGCTGAAGAAGATGACATTTGTGGTTGTAGTCTGTGGGGCAGACTAGGAGGTGTAGCAGTCAAACGAGTCCCAGTGCAACTAGGATTCAGAGTTTCACATCTACAACGATGAGGATTGTTGTTGTACTTGCTCCAGGACCAGGTATATACCATAAACCATCATTCCTACATTATAGTTATTGACGTGATCTACTATTTATGGGGAATATGGTAAAAAAAAATTCCACTGTCTTCTCTGTACCATATTTCCCTACACATTCACCATTCACAAACAAGAATCTAGGGGGTATAGGCCTTAACCATGTATACATCCACCAACAAAACACATTTTAAGGTGACACTTATGATTTGCATATATATGTATATATATATAATATTCTACAATATATATATATATATATATTCTACAAGATGTTCCCTAGTGTTTGTAGAATTTACTTGGATATGCACATTAACCATTTATATGTTCACATTGTATGCAGCAAAATAATTAATAAAACAAAATCTGATTATCTCAGTGAAATCCTAATACACCATAAATTGACATGGATTTGATACCAATGTTGGAAAATATGAAACGAGAGAAAGGTAGCGGAAACAATTTTTTTCAATGTCTCCTAACTAGAAGATTGCACCAACGATGATGTAAAAGAAGCAGGGTGCGAGATATACCTTATCCTAGAGCAATTCCAGTGGCTATCCTTGCGCATGGATGTGCTTACTTCTTGATAAACACATAGATAGTGGTTGACAACATCCTCCTAGCACATTAGCGAAGCTTTTGTGCCTCTACGCAGTCCACGCAGACCATTGAGAACTCCACATTGTGATTCTTGAGCCGACGAGAAGGATTAGCCCCATCTTTCCTCAACATGCTAGCGTCAAATTTCTTCTCCCTTGCTATCTCTCCCTTTCATCGATAAGATGCTATGTTTTCATGTTACCACAATGTGAATGAGAAGTGTGAGAGAGACTTGGCCATGCCCCCTTTATATAGGAGTGGTAGGGATAGGGTTTCCAAAACCCCTAGAAGATGAAGGGTCAAGTTTCTTGGTTGGACGGTGGATGCACATAGCTAGTCAGTCGATTGGACTATCCAGTCAATCAATTGGTATGCTGGCCTTCTAGATGTACACAGTCAGTCATTCGACTAGACTGTCTAGTCATTCGATTGTCTTATGGTTAGTGGTGAAATAACACTGGCCTTTAATGCATCTATTAATGGGTGTAGTTACGAGTATCATTAATCATTTGTCCTGGTCCAACTAGTCAATTTAAATCAGTCAATTGAGTGGATTCTCTATCTGCTCAACTGACCATTCCAGACATCCATTTGGTGATACTTTTTTGTTGGTCATCTGAACTCTTTATTTGATTAAATTGCAGGTCCTATCAGCTACAAATGTCATTGTCGAGTCGGTCAATTGGACTCTCAAGTCGGTCGATTGCCAATATTGTTTAGTTTGATTACATTAACACTTTAGTAACCAAATTAAATGATGTTCATGATTAATCTCTTTTTCCCAGAGCATCCTATGTGTGTGACCCCATGGACTCCATATTACATTGGTTGTGATGTCTATAATCATATTATGACTTCATGGGTAATTAGTGGTATCTACGAACAAATCACTGCTACCCAAGTAATTGGATAAGTTGGAGGACAACTTCAACCTAAAAATGTGATCAATATTACAATGATTGTATAGTTCCTTTGTCACAAATATTGAGATTGAGCACAAGACATGGAATCATCATCCTCTTAATATTTGATTCAAGGTTCTTGAACTCGAGTAGACTGTTGAGATGCATGTAAGATCAATATCACATATTGACTCATGTGAGCATGGCCATATGCTTCACGGTCTCACTTTTCAAGTGGCCAAGATATCACTCTGAAAGGAGGGGAAATTCCATCTACATCACTCACAACAATCCCCATGTGTCACAATGTACCCAAGAACCATTTGTATACCAACCCTTATTCAAGGTCACGTTGATAGTTTTAAAGTTCACTGAATGTCATGTTATTATTGTAGTGACTTCAGGTCTAAGAACCACAATCATCACTATTACATTGAGATATGATTTTGACTATCATTCAATGGTTTCCATGTATCGTTCTCTAGGTGACTCTATCAGGTACACTTATTCTCGAACTAGTACCTATGTGTATGACTTGATATCCAATATCATGACTAATGGGATTTGGTCATTAGGAAAAACACATTATAGTCTTAAGTATTATTCTTGTCTATACAGTTTCCACAATAATATGTGACTAGGAACTTAATAAGAATATATCTACTCTAATTATGCATATGATCTCATGTTCATGTCATCAACCTAAATCATATGTCATCAAGTAATATTATTCTTTAGACATCTAATATGTTATATCATCATCTCATATTTAAATAGACATAATAAATGAAAATTACCTTTATTATTAATTATAAATATGTCTCAGATTATACGTATGTCACTAACACGATCCCCTCTTCATTGTCTCCCACATTGAATAGGATGGTCTAAGCTACTGGGCCTTTCTATTTCATAGGCATCTTTTCTTGAGAAAAGGCACTCAATATCTTTGCTTATTTGATTGTCTCTACTTCATATCCTCATATTCTCTTGGTTACAAGATCCTTGAAGAACTTAGCATAGGTTGTCATCTCTATGATATCATTAAGGAATGGAATATCTAGGTGTAATTTCTTCACCTCTCTCCTTTTCTTTACCTCTCTCCTCATTTGTTGTCTTCTCAAGAATAGGTGTAGGGATATTCTCTTGCTCCACCTCATATGTTTCTTATTGAAGGTTGGGAATCTAGATAGACTCTTGTTGAAATTCGATAGTAGAATAATAAAGGATAGATCTAAACCTAAGAATGGACATCATAGGATATTTATGACTACTTGACTTTCACTATGTGTTAAATGGGATCCATCTAATTGGGTTCTTTTTTAGGTCAGCAAGATTATCTAGATGTTGGTCAATCATTTTGTTATGTTGTTGCAAATCAGATTTATGCCCAATCATACTTTGCATTTGCACTTCTTGATGATCAACATAGTATTTGTCTTCATAGTGGTTTGATTTAGTTATCTTTGATCTCAGCTTGCCTTTTTGTGAAGGTGTACATTTTGGATAGAATATCAGGTTTTCATTGATTCTAATTTTGATTATGGAAGTTGATTCGATTTTTCTGGTAGTTGGTATTATGTTGATACCCGGATGGCCCATTACCTCTCCCAAACCCAAGTGGTTTGTGAGGTTGATTAGGAGGCTGGTTAAGCAAGTGAGAGTTGTCTGCATAAATTGTGTTTCAATGAGAAAATCTTGCATGGTCTGATTTCATGTAGTTGACATATACGACATTTTCTATTGCTCCTTATGTATTGCCTTCTTCTCAATGGATATAGATGTAGTAGTTGAAACTATGTCCACTCTCTTTGCTAGTAACATAATTCGTGACTACCTCTACATATTCTTACCTTTGACGTTGGTTTTCTTCAAAGTAAGTACATCTATAGCTATCTTGTCAAGCTTCTTTGTTAGGACTTCTAAAGCTTTTAAAATGGCAGCAATTCCAATAGAAGAGAAGTTTCTATCAGGTCATCTCTCATACTCCCACCTAGAGTGGAGTGCATACATGTTTTCTATTATTTCTTTGGAATACTCATATATATATATATCCCCATGAAGTTGCTTCCATCTTCTGCATTTATGGATTACCTTTTACTTTGGATAAGACCATTGTAGAAGGCATTAATCATGTATATGTCGTCAAATGTATGGTGTGGGCACTCTCTTTGATATCTATAGTAGCTCTCCCATGAATCATACAAGGTTTCTATAGGCTTTTAGTTAAATGTGCCAATATTATTCCTGCACTTAACCTTCTTCTCAATGAGGATGAATTTATCCACAAAAGCATTAGTTAAGACTTCCCCATCTGGTATGCTCTAGGCTTCAAGGTGTGGTACCATGCAAGTACATGACATCTCAAAGAGAAGGAAAAATCTTTACAATAAATCACCTCCCAAGAAACCCTATCAATCTTTATGTTGTCACAAACATACTTAAAGGCATCGATGTGATGGTAACGGTTGTCCTCAATAGAATTTTATATGAATATTCCCTATTGAACTATGGGTATGAAAGTTGGCTTCAATTTGTAGTTGGACTTGATTCTCGGAGGTATGACTAGTTGTGTTGTCTCATTAGCATGGGCTAAAACTAAGGAACAAAGAGACATAAGGACTGGTGGTGGTTCTCCTCGACCTTCAACTCCATTAGGGGGTGGTTTGTTTTCATTCAACAGTAGTGGGTTTCCTCTAAAGGCAGCCATAGTGGCCTTCTTTTGATGAAAATTAGCTCAAACTTAGTACTAAATCTTAGACAAATTGGGGTGAAACACCAGACACAAAACTAAATTTCCAAGATAAGTGTAGATATTTTTCAGGTTATGTGTTATTGGTTCTATTACTAGAAACAAAGGCAATATGAAAAAGTCCAAGTACAGTGTGGGTCCCTAATAGTTGTTGATTTCCCTATCCCTATAAATGGCACCAAAAATTGATCTCCTTTGATTCACATGTCCAAAATGCAAGGGTAATGGAGATGGATCATGAGGAATCATACTTTAAATTTATAACCTAATACCTTAGATGCCTCCAATGATAATATGGGTCCTGAGTAGTAAGACGAGTTAAACACATGGGCAATGGTGAAAAACTATTTAGGATATTTGATCTTATCTTAGCTAAGTCAAAACAAATGTAAGTTTTGTATTCCTTTTTAAGGTAACAAGTAAGAATTAGGAGAGAAAAGGAAATGAAAACTAAGGTAACATGGCAAAATAGTTATAGATCATATTAGTAGATTTAAATAACTTTGAATGGGACTTAAATAGGTTTTGACAACTAAGCACACTGACTGACATGGAAACACACATTCCCATTGTATACCATTGGCATAGTTTGAAGTCATCATTAGTGTCTACTCCTTCCTTTCTGAATTGGGTTAGATCTAGATTATAATCATGTCTCTCTCAATATGATAAACAAAAAATCAAAACATACAAACATATGAATATTTCTCTAGTGATCCAACACTTTCATGCATTCACACCACTCCTTAACTCCAAATCTGATATGAAACTACACTTTCAGGGAAATAGGAATCACAAGATGGTAGCTAATCATACAACTACTCTGTTCATGAATAAGAGTAAGGATATGAACATTTCTAAGAGTTTATACATTCAATGGAATATGAATATTTACATGTTGAAAAGGCCTTGGTGGCAGCTCCCAACCTTATTTAATGAGTCTAGCCACTCATGTTAATAAGTCACTCAATTGACTTACAAGAAAGGAAGGCCATATCCAAATAAAAACAAAACATGCATATGTTTAGAATGGGGAATAATGTGGTAACAAAATAGAACATTAGATCGAGGTATTGAATCTCAATGTAGACCTCCTCTTCATAATAGATTCATGATGGTGAGGAAAGCTTATCCAATCCTTGTTCTCTCAAAGACATGATGTAGACTCCTTCAAGAAATCACATTGACAAACTTGGACCCTCATCCTCATTAGTTGATGAATAATGAAGGCCAATGAGGAATTTAGAAGCACCACATGGAAGAATATGTGCCTTATTTTAAAGGATTGGGGTCCCTCTTTATAGGGAATGGTGTTTTGTCAAGCACATGGGTGCATGAGTCCTTTACTTGCACTTTAACTATTAGGGTACATGCCTTGGGCATGTGCTCATCTAACTAAGTTGATGGAGGGTTTAGCATGATCTCGATTGGTGGGTGAGATCTTGATGTCTCTCCATTGATAAAGTGGACTAAGACCTACTGTGGATGGATGCATTTTGTTAATTGGTAGTGGGTGCAATGTTCTCGTTGGTTAGAAATGGTAGGAATGCCATAGGTAGGTGATGCTTGTGATCCCATCGGTGGAAATATGCATTGGTGGATGCTACATGGTCTTTTTTTAGTTGGTGACCCAATCTTTTCATCATTGTATGGTTTCCGATGAAAATGCAGAGACTTTGGTTTCATTAGTTGTTGGAGTAGGTGTATTGTTGGTTAATTTTCTACCAATGGAAATGTAGAGTAGATATATAATGGGGCTTCAAATGTCACACCACTAAGAACCCTAAGGGAAGAACCCTTAGGTTTAATAGAAAGTTGTGCAGTAGTTCCCCACTCCACATGAATGGAAGCCTTATTGCAGTATACTTGAGGATCGAACCCATAGGACAACCTTTTTAAGTATGTATATATATTCAAAAGTATTAGGGGTAATATTTATTACGGAGGAAGTTGGTTGATTAATTAAACTAAATTGTTTCCAACAACAAATAATGATTAAGGAAGTAAATTAATGATAATAAAAGGACCAGGGCATGGGGTTTCACTTTCCAAAGTCTACGTAATTATTCTAGCAAGATCGAACTCTAATTATCTTTTTACTAAATATAGGCTTAGCTATTTCACCCTCACATGATATAGATCATTGCATGGATCAAACTCCCTTAGAACTGACCAGTATCGGCACCCAAGTTCCTTATTTATCTGATTGAACTCCCTAACTATGAGTGATCAGTCTCTACAAGTTAGTAGATTGTAACCCAATATCCTCACTATCCCTTGCTGACACTTCAGGGGGATAACAAGATCGTTCTGAAGTTCTAATCACAATTGCAGTAGCCTGCACATCCACGATTATAACAGACATGCAAAGAAAGTGATCAATTTGCAAGGTGAGGAGATAAGCAAAATGATACTTTATTTAGCAATAGCATTGTTGAGTTTAAATACAAGCTAGGATAAAATATGGGTTGTTGTGGTTAGTACCCATGCCTCAACACAAACATTTACTTTCTCATGGAGAGAGACAATAGTAAAAGGATAGAAACAATGATGGAGGGAGCCATGATGCTTGGTGTAAGAAGACTAGTCTCTCCACTGTGGTTGTCGTCTCCTTGCTCCTCGCTAGGGTTTGCACCATTCAAATGTGGCTTCCAATCACTAATCAGCGACCCTTAGAAATGGATGAAGAGGGTTCCCTTTTAGATATGCATTCCTCACTGCTGAAACCCTAATGTTGGATACTTGTGGTCAAAGGAAGATAATCGCATGACCCGTACTCGGTCTACCAAGAAACTCTTGTGAGTTTCTCAATATGGACCTTGTATCTGGTTCTCTGGTGAACCAGTGTGGGTTTAACTGGGGTAGACTGGATGTGGAGAGCGCACATCAGAGCTACAGAGTTAGAGAGACTTTGGGTAGAGAGTAGCTCAAGTTAGATGATTGGCAAAGCTGATCGCCTGACTGGGTGGTTGGAAGGTGGACACTGGATAGCTTATTGTGCATTCATTCCCGTAAGGTATGGCACCTTGAGGGATTGATCGTCCTTCTAAGCAATGAAGTATATATTTATTTGTTTCTACATGAAAAGTATATAAAATGCATTAAAGTCTAGAAAAGGGAAGATAATTGCATTTAAGTAAATCTAAGGCTAAAACTAAGGAATAAAAACACAACAACCCCTAAAAAGTGAATAAAATTTCATGCAAAGATGGGTATAAATATACTCATGAAAATTCCCCTAACTTAAAGCTTTTCTCATCCTGAGTAAATCAAAATAAATGGTGGACAAACAATTGATATTGAGATCTAGGCTTCCTCCCCCAATTGATATTGAGATCTAGGCTTCCTCCCCCAATTGAGCATACTTTGTGCCCCCTTCCACCAAGCACGATCAAGTGACCCAATCCTTTGAGGTCACATAGCCACACTTGGATATCCCCCAATTGGGGTTTGTTTCTCCATTCTCTAGAATCCAAAACCTACATAGAACTACTTTTGTCTCAATAATACTCTTGATTTGTCTGCACAAGATAGAAGGGAGCACAAATCAGGGTTGGTTATTTTTGGGGAGAGTTTTTGTAAGTCCCCTGGGTACAAAATTTGTATGAATGGGGGAGAAGAAGGCATGGCATAAACCCATTACATGATCTCTCCTCTATTCAACTTGAGACCTTATTGGGAAACAATTATTTTATTTGTCTCTCCTATATTCGACTCAAGACTTTGTTGGTTCCAGTTACATTAACTAAATGTTTTCTTTGGGATCATTAGCCTCTTTTATTGATGGCATGACCATAGAAGAAAAAATGAAGAGGAACATATTTCTTGTAGGGGATGCCAACCCAAACTTGGGTTTGACATATAATGGATATAATTTTTCCTTTTTATATGGTGAAGAAATATGAAATGATTGAAGAAAGGTGGAAACAAAAGGCTAACTTGTGCTTCTTTGTTTTAATTTTGTATTGGAATCAGATCAACATATTATATCAAATATTTCAATTAATGTGAGGTAGGGAAGTGTTTAGAAATTTCATTGCAAGTCATATCGGGGGCATGTGTGGCTTGTCCTTTCTGACTCTTTCTTCTTATCGTCATTTCTAAGGGGAAAGAATGCCCAATTTTGTCCTTAGGACTCAGTTCTATTCAAGACATGTGTGTTCCTTAAAAAAATCTTTTTGCATGGGTTAGCTCAAAAAAAGGGATATTTTCACTTATATATTTCAAATTTGCATACAACTAAGTGTCTTTAACTGGATAGAGGCCACAATTCACACAAAATAGAACAAATGTGAAGATGAAAATCAATATAAGAAGCGGGGAAAACAAATTTGAAAATAGCATTGCTAAAAGAAGATAATTGGGTGGATATGAATCTTACCTCCCATCCCACCCCAAACTTAGACCTTTATTCATCCCGAGTAAAGCTAATCAAGATGGAGGGGAAGAATTGGTAGGGTCTGCATAGGTTGTCATGTAGTCGTGTCCCCATATGTTGAATGTGGATACAGGAACTGATGTTCAACACCTACTTCATGGAAGAGCATTGATTGGGCTGAGTAATCTCCACGACGGATGTGCCATCATTCATGACAGCATTACAGAAGATATATGTGATTTATTTGCTCATCCTGTCATTACAATTCGCTCTCAATGTGGCATTGCAACGTCATCACATGTTCCAGTAAAAGTTGCAGCATAGGGGGGTTGCATTCCCAGTCAAGATCTTTGTTGTTCTTAGTACCTATGTATTTAGGTAGTGGGCCCTTCCCATGAATGTTATCAGATGGATTTTCATAGTGGTCATTATTGGGAGAAGGATTTTCTTTATTGACCTAATAGAAGTGATGGATATGTGTTGAGAGATCTTCAAGCTTGTAGTCTATGTTTGCTTAAGCAAATTTGGCATGGATGGGAAAAGTCAGTTAAGCTGATGTATTGCGGAAGATAACGTCATAAGTGTCTTGTTTGGGATCTGATTGGAGACATTTTCTTGATATAAGATAGGAGATATCAATCAGGTTTTGGTTTCCCTTTAGTTGAAGGGTTGTATGTCTAGGAATCCTAGGGAGGGAGATATTATTGATACCAAACCACCTTGGTCGAATTTCCCACTAATGTTATTGGAGATCTGTAGCCTGAGGTGCTCAATAAAAGTGCTCCCCCAATTAAAGGGGTGGTGGCGAAGATGCAGCAGAGAGCATAAAGATCGGTGTTGGTAACAACAACCTAAGTGGAGTCCCTGCATAAGACTATGCGAGAAAGAATCCAATGGAGATATCAGACCACATGGCTATGTATCATGGATGCCTTCATTTTTTAAGATTTGGGATCATATCTACCAGGGATTTATCCCCAAAAATCATCTACCTTGTAGTCTAGATTATCATTATGATCTTAATCATCACAGTAGGAAATCCATTCATCCTCAGCTTCTTGGCAGAAGATAGTGATACCCTGACAGGAGCTAAGATTGTGGTTTTCTTTGAAGAGTTGAAGCACGCAACTAAGATTCCCATTCTTGTTACGTTGTTTCCCAAATGAGGCCAAGAACTCCAACATCAATGCAAGGAAGACTGAAGGGGTGTGACACGTGAAGGACCGAACCTTGCTTTGATGAAGGGTGTCATCAAGAGGTCATTGGATTCCTAGTTTCATTAAGGTGTCATTGTAGGCCCATCGGGGGAGAGTTACCCCAACCTTTCAGATGATGTCGTAGCAGTGATGCAGTTCTTTAGTGAAGAACACATAATATTGACCAAGAAGCGGAGTGGTTCTATCTTCAATTGGCGTTCGGGATTGTGTAGTTGAACTCATTGATGCCCTTGATGCAAATGGACTCATTTGGGCTATCTGCAGCATCTTGTCGAGTATTTCAACTTCATCATCTGAAGGCCGAGAGTGATGATGACTCAGAATGACTGGAGGTGCTTGTCAGGTTGTAGATCATAGGCTATGGAGTTGCGGTCGTAGGCGGCGTCGAAAGGCTATCTTTTTTCTCTACTAACCCAATTGTAGTTGCCCATCTATCTTGAGATGCTTGATCTTGTCACTTGACATGCCATCGGGCTCCCTGGTTCAAGGGTGTCCAGATGATGAGGGAAGATCTTCAATCGCCAGGAAGTAATAGCAACTTGTTGTGTGTCAAGAAGAATTTTGAATTGTCAGATCATGCTGGTGTGGTTAAATAGATAGGGCCTCTATTCAATCAGTCATCTTTCAGTGAGTCAGGTGATTCGTTAGACAAATAAGCTATCTATGTTAGGGATGAGTAGCATGCCCTCTTTTTTTAAGTAGAATGGTTGTGAAGTAGAAAGGAACTATGTTAGTAAAATTGGGTTGCCTCCCGGAAGCACCTTGTTTTTAATGTCAGTTGGCTCAACGTAATGATGATGTCCTCTCCTTTTATGTTCTTCCTAGATTGTTAGAAAGAGAAAATGTTAGGGATTTGGAAAAAAGTATCTCAAAAGATTTAATCTTAAATATGAGAAAATAAGGAAAAAAATAAGAAACCAAAAGGTGAGTGGGTTGCTTCCCAGTAAGCATCTCAATTTAACATTGCGGACTCGACCGATGAGAATCACCGAGCATTGGGTAGTGGGACAAGGATTTGTGAGTCTTTATGCTGACTAGGTATTGCTTCCCTAGGGTTATGTTTGCCTTCTTATAGTAAAAAATCATCACTGGTAAGATATCGCTTAATTCTCTAGTTGTTCACAACAAAATCAGCCTTGAGCTTATCCCATAAAATGAACGTGTCATGGGGGTAGACATGTTTGACCACATAAGGTCCTTACCATCTGGTTTTTAACTTTCATGGGAACAATCACATTCTTGAATTGTGGACTAGAACAAGGTCTATGACTCGAATATCCTTCCTTCTTATGTAATTGTCATTCCAACTCCTAGTCCACTCTTTGTATGTACGTGTACTTCCATATGTTAACATCTGGGGTTCTTCTAGCTCTTAGATCTGCAACAAGTGGTTTTCCATGGCAACAGATAAATCAAAGTTTAGGGCTTTTATATCCCAACTGTCTTTGTGCTCCATTTCTCCTGGGAGGTGACATGATTTCCCATAAATCAATCAGAAAGGGGTTGTTCCAAGTGGTGTTTTGAAGGAGGTTCCATAGGCCCACAGAGTGTCACTGAGTTGCAAATCCCAGTATTTCCTCATTCTGCTCATAGTTTTTTTCAATATAGCTTTAATCTTCCAGTTGGAGACTTTGACCTGACTGCTTGTCTGAGGGTTTAGGGAGATGTTGTCTTGTGATTTACTCCATACTTTTTCAACAACAACTCGAACTTCCTTTCAGTGAAATGAGATCCCCCATCTAATATCACAATTTGTGGCACTCCAAATATGGGAAAGATAATATCTTTGAACACTTTGATAACAGGTTTTGAATTGCATGAGATTGTGAGGATAGCTTCAACCCATTTAGAGACAATCAACTGCTACCAAGATGTATAAGAGTTCACATGAGGGGGGGAAATGGCCCCATGTAGTTAATACCCCATACATCAAAAATTTCTAGTTCTTGCCATCGTGTGAGGGCCATCTGATTTCATTTAGAGATGTTGTCTTCCTGCTGACATTGGTCACATAGGTGGGTGTGTTCATAGGTATCTTTGAAAATGGTCAACCAATAAAAACCACATTGTAAAACTTTGGTTGTAGTCTTCTAGAGAACATATGTCCTCTTGTGGGCCTAGAATGGCATAATAGATGATCTGATGATTGCTGTCGCTATGTTTCCCTAAGGTTTCTCCAACTACATAATCACTTGCATCACACATAATTTTAAAGGTTTTTGACCAATTGGGCGTACAGATTACAAGGGTTGTGGTTCGGGCCTTCTTTAGAGTAGAGGAACACTTGGTGAATTCTTTGTTGAAATAAAAATCAACTTTTTTAGCAGGAGGTCAGTGAGAGGTTTTGCAATCTTCATGAAGTCATGTATGAACCTTCGATAAAAACTAACATGTTTGAGAAAGGCACAAATTTTCTTCGCGGTTGTAGGTGGTGGTAGCTTTTCTATCACTTGTACTATAACGACATCACTTTTAGCAACCCCCAATCAAGGAAGGCATAAAAATATGAGAGATGTTACCTAAAAAATTAGCAAAGGATCTAGATTAGTTAAATACCAATTAATAGAAAAGAATTTCATTATTATAAAAGATTATAAACAAGATGCTTACATGAACTTTGTATTCTTAGAGTTTTGCATTGAGAAGAGATGACTATATAATCCTCCTTACAAATCTTTAATGCTTTCAGGACATTTCTATCTTTAGCTTCATGTCCTTTATCATGTATATCTATTTATACCTAAAACGGCATCAAACAAATATGCAATCAATATGTTGCCATACTGGTACGTGGGGTGCATCCAGAAAGTGTAAGTATTGTAAAAACATATATTAGTCAATCACTTGCAAATAAGAACATCAACATCTTCTTGTAATATTTCTTTATTTCATACTCATAATGGCATTATGAATGATAAAATTGCAAATAAACACTCAACATTCTATTTCACATATCCTCGAGAAACACTCGGAAAACCTCGACAATCGATATTGTGAGTAGTCATAAGCGTATAAATGTATATTGATGGTGAGCCATGAAGATCATGCAGTATATATATATATATATATATATATATATATATATATATATATATATATATATATATATATATATATATATATATATATATATATGTGTGTGTGTGTGTTGTGTGTGTATATATATGTACACTTCAGGCATATTATCCAATCAACAAGCAAAATCAAGAAATCCACATTTTAATCTGCATGAATGTAAACCCTAAAATGTCATCATCACGTTAATCATATTAAATATATGAAACCCTACTCGGGACCTAATTCTAGGGTGTAGGCTTCCTTGATTTCAGGTTATCATTAGGATTATTCCTCGAAACCCTTAATTCTCATGATTATCATTTTTATGACTTAAGAACCCAGATTCATGTTAAGTGTAACCATGATCATCAAATCTACCATACCCCTTTATTATGAACACTTAGATCAGAAACTTCATTAATCATTATATCAAGATATGATCTTTAACCCTACTTACACATATGTATAGTTATTCACGTTATTAACCCGAATTATCATCTTTATTATCATTATCATCTTAGATTCTCATTATGTCCAACAATATCAAATGATAACACAAAAGAAGGCTTTTTAACATATTCAACGTGTTAATACTCAAAGCTAGAGTTTTTATGCTTTAATCACCACTTTAACCCTTCTTTACACTACTTTCGAAATTGGAAACATAATTAGACTCTAAAAATATTTTATTTGGATTGCCCTTGTTTTGATAATCAATTTTCATAAAAGATTGTTAAAATTTGAGCTACCTATAATTAATTATGAATTTTACAATATTAGTGGATCTTGACCAATAGAACATTGCCACGTCAACATTATACTATATTATTGACTACCAACAATTGGCTTTTAATATAGGAGGAAAATACTTAGTCGCCCTCTGGTTCTTGAACATGTGAGCGGGGGAAGAGGGGTCATTTGACTCTGTCTGTTCTCCTAGTTCCGTTCTTACCTCTCTCGCCCGACGCAACATCCCCGACGCAACATCCCTGACGCAACGCCTCTGACACCCACTGTAGCATGGTTTCTGGAGGTGGACCTTATCTTCGGTCCTCCCAGTTTCTGAGTTTGTTTCCTCCCTAAGATCATCTCATCACCACCGCCTTGCTGACTTACCCATTTCCTATGGCTCCTCTTACATCCTCCTGACCTAGAACATAGGACCTCCTCCGTAGGGCTCCTACTGACCTGTGTGCAGGTTACTTATTTGCTATTCCTGGCTCTCCACCAATGCACGCCAACCACCGGCACTGTCCCTTTGGTGGCTAGGGCTGCCGACCGTAGGTGATTCCCTCCTTAATCGTCATGGAGGGTACTACCAGGTGACATGGTTTTTACTGCACTAACAAATTCACCTAGGGCTGAAATCCCTAAGTTTTTACCAAAACCTTATGCAATAGTACCACTTGCAAGTAGATGAGTCTTATCACAGTATAGTTAAGGATCTAATACTAAGAAATGATGTTTTTATGAATCTTTCTAGTTGTATCCAGTTGAATGAAGACTAAAGACTAATATTTAGAACCAAGAGGTGATTTGGGTTTAGTTAAACTAATTGCAAGGAAAGTAAAGGAGCGGGATCAAAACTAAGTTTAGATTAATGATGGGAATCAGTGGGGTGGAACCGGGTTTCACCACCGCATGTTTAAACACATCCGAAACACATCCAGAGAAGATACAGCTATCCAAATGGATTAAGAAAAGACCATCTATTAGGAAATAGAGATTGTGTAAGCATCTCCATGAGCTTGATGTCTTGTTACTCACAGATCACACACTTACTACTCTGAAGATATCCCTTTATAAGTTCTCATCCTAGCATCAACCATGTTAATTAATACTCAAATCATAAGAATTGAAGTTCTCGCAGCAAAGGAATATAGTACATCATGCAAGACAAGTGATCAATCCATAAAGCATGCATTAAAAGATTAATAATGAGTTGGAAAGTTGTATACAAGCCATTGAATGTTATAAATTGAACATGTAAGCATGGAAAGGGGGCTAGTTCCTACACCCCAATAAGATGAACTACTCGCTCCTCATGATGGAAACAAAGAAAACAAGGGAGAGGGAAGATTCCACCATGGTCATGGGGAAGAAGATGGTTGCGGCTCGATGGAGAAATAATCTTCTACTAGATGATGGGGTAGATCTGGAGGAGGAGTGGAAGACCACTAACACATGTGAGGATGATCTTCTCCTTCCTTCTTCCTTGCCTTTTCGTGCTCTTGCTCACAAGAGATGGAGGAGTAGGTGGATTGGTGATGGTTGATGTAGATCTGAACTCCAACCTCCTTCATGGCTAGAGAGTAGATCTTGATGGAGCGGAGGAGACAGCACAGCAAGGACACCATAGAGGCGTCAATGGTGGCAGTCGAAATGATCTTCTTCCTTGGTTGGGCATGGAGCATCATCCTGGAGGTAGCGTAGAGAAGAATACATGTCTCGAATGAAGGAGGGGGTCATCTATTTATAGGCTTAGATCTGGGAGCACCGACTTAACTGTAGCAATCAAAACACTTTTTGGCATTGTATTGGTTGCAACATCTTTTGGTATTTTGGTTTTGACACCCTTTGGCATTGTGGTCGCAATAGCTTTAGGCATTTCCGTCGTGATGATGGTGATACCATTATGGTTGAAACACTTTTTAGCATCACGGTCGCGACCATTGTTGCGGTCAAAACCGTCATCTCAATTGTGACCATTGTTGTGTTTGAGATGGTTATCGCAGTCACAATTTTGTCTTGGTCACCATATCTATCACATTCGTGACCTCTTATAGGTCGTGAAGGTTGTCATGGTCGCAACAATGGGTGGTGATGTATCGGTCGCTACCTTTTGGAATAAACCCACCCCTGTGGGGGGGGCTATTACTATGGGTCGATGGGCCTGCATTGGTGAATCATCTGACTAATAAGGGTGCTTTCTGATGAAGGAATTGGCCATAAAAAATAGTGTCCAAATGAGTGGGACCATTGTCTTAAGCTGGTGCACTTAGTGTAATGCTTTATCTTGCCATGGAAACTAGTGGATTTGATTAGAGCACTAAATAATCATATTAAACTGAGGAAAATTATACATGAGAAGATTTAGGGCGTATGTAAGATATTTGAGTGAAAAATTAGGCTAAAAGTGGCGACTGGAACTAAGATGAATACGCATTCATCACCAAGACACCCAACTCTGATCCCCATCCAATTGCAGTGGAGGCGCCACTACTAGGACCTCCCTTCTCGTCATTGTAGCGCATGAGTTCCAACACCAATTCTTCTTCCTTTCACTTCTCATGGTCTCGTGATTTGCCTCCTCTATCTCCCTCACACTTCTATCACCATCCTGGTGGCAAGAACCCAAGGCGGCTGGTGCCCTAGGTTGCTGGTGGCAGACCTCTCATGGTTGTCTCCAACCATCTCTTTGCCTCCTGCCTTCCTTGTAATGACCCTGCCTCCCAGTAACCCCCAATCAAGGGAGACCAAAAGCTTAGAGATGTTATCCCAATATTTTAGGATCCATGGTTTGACATTTATTCAAAAATAATTATCAAATTCTACTATTGCTAAACTAAAAAGTTGGAATAAAATAAATATTTTTGCATACCTTATAAAATCTGGATCTAGACTTCTATCCACAGAAAGTTCTAACTATCTACTCCTCCTTGTACAGGTTAATTGTATCTTCACAATATATCGATTTACTGTTTGTCCATTTTTAGAATTGTACCTAAAACGCCGACAAACAAAACGTCGGTCAATATATTTCTATACTGGTATGTGGGGGACCATCACAATTTCACAAGTAGTTTCTAACAACCTAATTATCATAAATAATTTATTAACAATCCAATTTACGCTTTCAATGTGATATTCTCAACCGCTTTTGCCCTAAACACTAGATTACCCTCTCTTAGGGTTTTGTCCTTGCAAGGGACATAAGGCCACCTTCTCCATCCTGAGCTTGGTGCCTGGGGTCACCTCTAGTGGTGCCCAATGGTCTTCCCTCCAGGGCTTGACCAACTCAGACCTTCCCTTCGGGGCTTGGTCTTGCAACTTACATCAGGGTGGCATGTAGGTTCAAGAATACACATACATAATTAATTGTGATATTCATAGGGACTTTATATGTTTGCATTATTGAACATCTAATAGTTTAGGTTACAATCACTTGATAAAAACATTCGAGAAATGTCGTGAAAGTAAAGGTGATTACTCATAATTAACCACATACATGTTCAGTCGAATTGACAAGCTAACAATAATCCAAGCAAGGAAATATCTAGGCAAGTAAGCAGTTCACACAAGCAATGATCCTGAAACAATCATATAATATAATTACTATTCACTTTCTTGGATTACACTCATATGAACTCACTTCCTAGGGTTTCCTACTTCCTTTTAGGGTTTCATTAGGGTTCATCTTCATTATTGACACTACAAACCCTAAAATAGCAAAACTAAACATAAACCCTAATTAGCTTGTTATATTCCTCTAACAGGCTTAGGATCAACTAATAACAACATTATCCCAAATAATTCGAATTATTGAAGTTAATTTCCTTCTTTACCCTAGATTAGGGTTCCTGCATGTATTATCATATATTCATGGATTAAAACCCTAAAACAAGCCAATTATTATCTAATATCATATCTAAATCTCACTTTATCTCCCAACGGGTTATTAATACTTGAATTAACCCATTAAGCACCTTAGATTTGATCTCTAATCATCATTAGGGTTTTTAACCTAAATTTAATGCACTTTATGATCAACTCATGGTACTTTTGCAATTAGAAATGAAATCATATGCTAAAACTATTTTTATCAGATTACTCATATTTTTCTACTCATTTTTCATACATAAAGTTTCTTCATCTGACCTTCCTATTAATTTCTATGATTTTTACAAAGAAAGTTATTTTCTTGAATATTCTGGCAGAGAGAACTATATTAGGAAATTGCCAAAAAAGTTCGGCTGATCGATCTGTGGTCCGTTGGACCATGCGGGATCTGATGATCCACAGTTGCACTTCTCACTCACGATCAAAAGAAACCAAAAGGCGAGAATGCCCTTACCTGGTTAGAAGGAGCGGGAGGGCAAGACGGTAATTTGGTCAGAGGTTCGTCTTCAACCTCTCACGTGCAACTAGAGTGAGCTGAGGTCAACTCTTGGGTTGACTTCAGGCTCCCGACCACATGCGAATGAACCGATTGGTCCAGAAGCCTTGCATGCTCCTCGTAGACTCGAGGGTCCCTTCAATTGCTGGCTTGCTTTGCTTCTTCACCGCCAATGAACCCTTACTACTCCAGCGAGGTTACAGCTAGACGGGGGCAAAGATCAGGGGCAACGACCAAATTGAAGGCATGAACCTACTCGTCTCCGCACTCCGGTCACGAGGGTACAACTTGTGGGATGGCTCATGTTGTATAGAATCTCCCCCTATATATAGGGTCGACCAAGGTCCCTGGTGAGTTGGGGATTCTCTTGAGCCTCAATGAAACCACCAACAAATTAGGTTAGATACCCTCGGAACAGACTCCCCAAGATGATGGACTTGTCCTCGTCTCTGCTCATTACCTTAATCACAATCAAATCCCAATTTTCCCCTCTCCCTTTCCTTCTATGACTCGGGGTTGACGATGTACAGCCACCGTCATATATGTGGTCTTCTGGACCATGCGGGGATCTGATGGCTGTCATCGCTCCCAATATTACCTTTTCCTTGAAATCGAGAAAAACTTGTAATATTTAATGCAATGCATTGAAAACTTGCAAAATCCATAATTCTCTCCTCGTTTATCCTTTTTCATCCAAATTTCAAAGGAAACTCTGGATTGGTATTATCTACTCGTTTACCAAATTTGATACCCAAATTCCAAAGAAAAAGGGTATTTCCTTCATAAGCAAGTTATCTTTTAGTAAAGCTAATTTAACTGGTATTGTCTCTTTACTTTCTTGTTATCTTGGCAACTTGGGCTCCTTGGAACCCAAGAAATCCCAAAGATATGAAATCCACCTTTGGAGGTTGCCTCCTAGCCTTCTATAGGCTTCTACCTCTTTCTTTTCTCCTTTTCTTAATTATTCTTTTATTAACTGAATTTCTTTTCCTTTTATTTCCTTTTTCTTGTTATTGGGCCCAATAGCCAATAAAGCCCCATGAAATCAAACGCCAAGGCTATTAGCAAGGAATTCCACTCATTTAAATCAAATCACACAAATATTTGTTCATATATCTTTAAAAGGAGAAATTACATTTCAATTCTGAATTAGGAAAATTAGGCTATAACATCCTCCCCTCCTTATAAGAATTTTGTCCTCAAAATTCAGAAATCAAACAAATAAGTCAGGATATGCTTTTTCCATGTCCGTCTTCAGCTCCCATGTGGCCTCATCCTCTCCATGGTGCTTCCAAAGAACATTTACCATTTCTATATTCTTACATCTGAGTTCTTTCACCTTGGTATCTAGAATCTACAAAGGCGACTCAGGATATGTCAACTTCCCATGAAGCTCAATAGGCTCAATGCTCAGTACATGGCTTGTATCTTGCACATAACGCTTCAAATTAGACACATGGAATACACCATGCATCATACTATACTAAGGGGGTAACGCCAAATGATATGCAACTTCACCAATCCATTCTAACACCTCAGACAGACCCACGTATCGGGGACTCAGCTTCCCTCTATTCTTGGATATAGCTCGGAGCGGTCGGATTTTCAAGAATACATGCTCTCCCATAGTGAACTGCACGTCAATCTGCTTCGCATCAGCATACGACTTCTGTCGATCTTGGGCTCTCTTCATCCTCTACTTGATCAAAGTGACATTATCTGCATATACTTGGAGCTCATCTGACCTCAACAAGGTCCTCTCACTGACATCATCCCAGTGAAGCAGTGACTGACACGGTCTCCCATAAAGAGCTTCATATGGAGGCATCCAGATACTGGCTTAGTAGTTGTTGTTGTAGGCGAACTCCGCTGAAGGTAAGTATTGCTCCCATGATCCACCCCAATCATGCACACAAGCCCTCAACAGATCTTCTAATGTCTGGATCGTTCTCTCTGACTGACCATCTATTTGGGGTGATAAGTGGTACTAAACTTCAACCTTGTACCCAGTTCTTCTTGTACCTACTTCCACAACTTGGAAGTGAACTTCGGGTCTCTATCTGACATCATGGAACTGGGTACGCCATGCAAACATGTTATCTCCCTGATATACAGCTCGGCTAGGTATGACACCTTGGCAGTGGTCTTTAGGTCAAGGAAGTATGTTGACTTGGTAAGGCGATCTACCACAACCCATATTGCATCATGACCTCTCTTGGTTCGGGGTATACCCACCAAAAATCCATGGTGATCTGCTCCCATTTTCACTCTGGAATTTCTATCGACTGTAAAAGTCTGCCGGGTCGTTAGTGTTCATCCTTCACCATCTAGCATGTAAGACAGCTGGCCACATATGCCACAATGTCTCTCTTCATCCCTAGCCACCAAAAATACCTCTGCAGATGCTTAAACATCTTTGTAGTGCATGGGTGTACCGTATACTTAGAACCATGAGCCTCTTGCAAGATACGTTCCTTCAATGGTGAATCCTCATAAACCCATATATGGTTCTCGAATCTGATCCCTCCATCTACTCCCACAGAAAGACGGGTCTGTGGCTTCTCCAACAAGCCCTTCATCTTGCTAAATTTTCTAAACTGATCAATTGTGCCGCCGCTATCTTGTTCAACAACTCTGATTGAATCTGAATATTGGCCAATCGAACTCGGTCCTCTAATGGTTGCCGAGTCCACTCTACGAGATCTTCTAAGCCCTTCCACTGGCTAGACAAAATAGTCGCACACATGAGCTATTTGTGACTCAACGCATCAGCTACGACGTTCGCCTTACCAGGATGATAGGTGATGTGAAGTCGTAATCCTTCATGTACTCCATCCATCGTCGTTGTCGTAGGTTCAGGTCTCTCTGTGTCAGGATGTACTTTAGGATTTTATGGTCAGTGAGGATCTCAAAGGTAGCATCGTACAGGTAATGCCGCCATATTTTCAGCGCATGGATGATTGTAGAAAGTTCTAAGGCATGCGTCAGGTAGTTCACCTCATTGGGCTTGAGTTGTCGGGAGGCATATGCAACCACATGCCGATTCTGTTCCAACACACAGCCAAGTCTCATCTTCGAAGCGTCGGTGAATATCACTAAACCCTCATTGCCGGAAGGTAGGGTTAATACTAGAGCAGTGGTCAGCTTCTCATTTAGCTCCTGAAAATGAGCCTCACATATATCGGACCACATAAACTTCACATCCTTCTGATTCAACATGGTAAGCGGCAAGGCGGTCTTCGAGAAATCCTTGATGAAGTGTCGATAGTATCTGGCTAACCCCAAGAAGCTACGAATCTCTGAGGGGTTTTTCACTGTAGGCTAGTCTCGAACTGCCAACACTTTAGTTGGATCCACGACGATCGTTCCTCCTGAGATGATATGTCTGAGAAACATGACTCGATCTATCCAAAACTCACATTTTGAGAACTTTCCATAAAATTTCTGCTTCTTCAGGATATCAAGGACTCTACCCAGATGGTCACAGTGTTGAACTACATCATCAGAGCACACCAATATGTCGTCTATGAACACGATCACAAAGGAGTCAAGGAAGGCTGGAACACATTGTTCATAAGGTTCATAAAGACACTAGGTGCATTGGACAACCCAAACGGCATGACCACAAACTCATAATGGACATATCGGGTTCAGAAAGCCATCTTAGGTATATCATCACTTCTCACTCTCACCTGATGGTATCCTGACCTCAAATCAATTTTGGAAAAGACTCGGGCATTTTTTGAGTTGGTCAAAAAGTCATCTATCCTGGGTAGGGGATACTTGTTCTTAATGGTCGCTTGATTGATCATCCGATAATCAATACTCATCTAAAGTGATCCATTCTTATTATTCACAAAAAGGATTGGTGATCTCCATGGCGACGTACTAGGTCGGATAAAACCTTTTATCTAGCAACTCTTGCAGCTGAGTTTTCAACTCAAGCAACTCTGGGGCCATCCTATAGGGTGCCTTAGATATAGGACTAGTTTTGGGAGCTAACTCAATGGAAAAATCTACCTCCCTCTTAGGTGGAACCCCTAATAGATCATCTGGAAACACATCTGCATACTCCCGAACAACCTCTATCTCCTCTAAGGGTCGTACCTTGGCCTCAGGCTCGGTGACTATGGCTAGGTATGCTCGGAAGCCTTTGGATATCATCTGTTGAGCCTTCAAAACTGACACATAAAGGTTGATATTTGCATCTCTCCTTCCTCGAATGGTAAAATGTGGATGACTAAGTTTCCTAATGAGGATCTTATTTTCTCTACAGTTAATATGTGCTCTATAGGTGTAAAGCCAATCCATACCAATGATTACATCTAATTCATTCATATCGAGGAGGATGAAGTCAGTAGGAAGCTCATGACTCAGGTACTTAACTCGCAAGACAGGGGTTTTTAAAAGAGATGTATATATCTGACCACTCGGGGTTGTGACATCCAAAACATAGCCTAAATCCTTGATGTCCAAACAATGCATAGTTGCCAAATTTCTCGAAATAAAAGTATTAGTAGAACCAAAATCAAAAAGAGATTTTATATTTTGTCCCATGACTTTAAGCATGCCTACATAGTTTTATACGGTATTAGATTGTTATTACATGATCAAACTAAACTAAAAGGAAAACTCTATGGGTTATTACCCTCGATCAACCTATTAGCATTTGCCTGGGCTTCTTCATTATCGATGGCGAACACTCTGGCTTGCCTTCTCTCTCCAACAGGTGGACCTCCAATTGGTACTCCTCCTCCTGCTGGGGGTGTTGTTTCCACTGGACCTCTCAGATCAGGCAGAGGACAGTTGGCGATGAAGTGTCCCTCCTGCTGGAAACGGTAGCACACCCTCTTCTTGAAGCGACACTTCCCAGGATGTGTCCATCCACAGGTACGACACTTCTGAAAGCGACTCTCTCCATGTGGCTTTCCTTTGTTTCCATGCTTGCCCTTGGTTTGGTTACGTCCTTGTCCCTTCTTGTGGTCATTATTCTATTCTTGAATACCTTCAGTGAAACCCAAATATCCTTTGGGTGGGTTCTGAGCAGGCATCACTATCCTCTCCATGTCTAAGGCAGTGTTATAGGCTTCAGAGAAGGTTGTTGGTTTACTCTCCATCACATGAGGCTTGATTACAGGGTGAATACGCTCTACAAAATGGTCCACCCGCTTTTCCTCGGTCATCATGTGCCCAAAACAGTCCAAGATGCAAAACTTACGGCCAAAGTCTGCACATATAGGCTACCCTGGATCATGTTGGTGAACTCTCTTTCCTTCTCCTTCTTAGCTGAGGTGGGGATGAATCTGGATGTAAAGATAGTCCTGAAGTCAGTCCATGCCATCGGCTCCTCACTCAGATCTCGACCCATGATGTGGTTCTCCCACCAGATCTTGGCTGCTCCTTCCAAAAGGTGAGCAGCAAAAGGAACCTTCTTGTTTGACTATACCTCTAACATGCAGAAACCATTCTCGACTGCCAGTAGCCAAGAACCCACTTTGTCGACCACTTCGATCTTATCCTCTCCCCAGAATCTCTCGATGTTCAGCTTGACAAAGTCTAGAATGGTGACTCCAAGTCGGGGATGAACTTAGGATCCCTTAATTCTTATATTACTTATCCTAACCTCAAGAGTGTGGAGAATAGAGAGAAAGACCCTAAATCCTAGAATCCTTAATTGAATTAGAATTGAGAATGGATGAAATAGATGAGAGAGTCCTAAAGGTATCTTATTTTGAGTCAGAACCTCAGACACTGGCCAGGTAGTCACACTGCATCTGGGAGTCCTCATGACCGACTAGCGGGGCGGAGGGAAATATTGCCAACCCCCGACCATGATCCTTTTCTAGACACCTCTGTCTATTAGAAAATCCTCTAATAAATCCCTCAGTTCTATAGAGTTTGTAAAATTTCATAATTACTAAGGATTAAATGAGAAACCACAGCTCTGATACCAAATGTAAAGACCCTGCCTCCCGGTAACCCCCAATCAAGGGAGACCAAAAGGTCAGAGATGTTATCCCAATATTTTAGGATCCATGGTTTGATATTTAATCAAAAATAATTATCAAATTCTACTATTACTAAACTGAAAAGCTGGAATAAAATAAATCTTTTTGTGTACCTTGTAAAATCTAGATCTAGACTTCTATCCATAGAAAGGTCTAACTATGTAATCCTCCTTGTACAGGTTAATTGTATCTTCACAATATATCGATTTGTTGTTTGTCCATTTTTAGAATTGTACCTAAAATTCCGACAAACAAAACGTCGGTCAGTATATTTCTATACTGGTATGAGAGGGACAATCACAATTTCACGAGTAGTTTCTAACAACCTAATTATCATAAATAATTTATTAACAATCCAATTTATGCTTTTAATGTGATATTCTCAACCGCTTTTGCCCTAAACCCTAGATTACCCTCTCTTAGGGTTTTTTCCTTACAAGGGACATAAGGCCACCTTCTCCATCCTAATCTTGGTGCCTGGGGTCACCTCTAGTGGTGCCCAATGGTCTTCCCTCCAGGGCTTGACCAACTCAGACCTTCCCTCCAGGGCTTGGTCTTGCAACTTACATCAGAGTGGCATGTAGGTTCGAGAATACACATACATAATTAATTGTGATACTCATGGGATTTATAGGTTTGCATAATTGAACATCCAATAGTTTAGGCTACAATCACTTGATAAAAACATTCAAGAAATGTCGTGAAACTAAAGGTGATAACTCATAATTAACCACATACTTGTTCGGTCGAATTGACAAACTAACAATAATCCAAACAAGGAAATATCCAGGCAAGCAAGAAGTTCACACAAGCAATGATCCTGAAACAATCATATAATTTAATTACTATTCACTTTCTCATATTACACTCATATGAACTCGCTTCCTAGGATTTCCTACTTCCTGTTAGGGTTTCATTAGGGTTCATCTTCATTATTGACACTACAAACCCTAAAAACGCAAAACTAACCATAAACCCTAATTAGCTTGTTATATTCCTCTAATAGGCTTAGGATCAACTAATAACAACATTATCCCAAATAATTTGGATAGTTCAAGTTAATTTCCTTCTTTACCCTAGATTAGGGTTCTTGCATGTATTATCATAGATTCACGAATTAAAACCCTAAAACAAGCCAATTATTATCTACTATTAGATCTAAATCTCACTTTATCTCCCAATAGGTTATTAATACTCAAATTAACCCATTAAGCATCTTAGATTTGATCTATAATCATCATTAGGGTTTTTAAATTTAATTTAATGCACTTTATGATAAACTTAAGGTACTTTTGCAATTAGAAATGAAATCAGATGTTAAAACTATTTTTATCAGATTACTCGTATTTTTCTGATCATTTTTCATATATAATGTTTCTTCATCTGATTGTCCTATTAATTTCTACGATTTTTGCAAAGAAAGGTATTTTCTTGAATTTTCTGGCAGAGAGGACTATATTAGGAAATTGCCAAAAAAGTTTGGTCATTCAATCTGTGGTCCACTAGACCACGCGGGATCCGACGATCCACAGTTGCACGTCTCACTCGCAATCAAAAGAAACCAAAAGGCGAGAATGCCCTTACCTGGTTAGAAGGAGTGGGAGGGCAAGACGGTAATTTGGTCAGAGGTTCGTCTTCAACCTCTCGTGTGCACCTGTAGCAAGCCGATGTCAACTCTTGAGTTGACTTCATGCTCCCGACCACATGCGAACAAACCGATTGGCCCAGAAGCCTCGCCTACTCCTTGTGGACTCGAGGGTCCCTTCAATTGCTGGCTTGCTTCGCTTCTTCACTGCCAATGAGCCATTGCTACTCCGACGAGGTTACTTCTAGATGGGAGGGGAAAAGATCAGGGGCAATGACCAAATTGAAGGCACGAACCTACTCGTCTCCGCACTCCGATCACGAGGGTGCAACTTGTGGGATGGCTCATGTTCTATAGAACCACCCCCTATATATAGGTTCAACCAAGGTCCCTGGTGAGTTGGGGACTCTATCGAGCCTCAATGAAACCACCAACAAATTGGGTTAGATACCCTCGAAACAGACTCCCGAAGATGATGGACTTGTCCTCGTCTCTTCTCATTGCCTTAATCGCGATCAAATCCCGATTTTCCCCTCTCCCTTTCCTTCTGTGACTCGGGGTTGACAATGTACAGCCACTGTCAGATCTGTGGTCTTCTGGACCACCCGGGGATCAGATGGCTATCATCACTTCTGATATTACCTTTTCCTTGAAATCGAGAAAAACTTGTAATATTTAATGCAATGCATTAAAAACTTGCAAAATCCATAATTCTCTCCTTGTTTATCCTTTTACATCCAAATTTTAAATGAAACTCTGGATTGGTATTATCTAGTCGTGTACCAAATTTGATACCCAAATTCCAAAGAAAAATGGTATTTCCTTCATAAGCAAGTTATCTTTTAATAAAGCTAATTTAATTGGTATTTTCTCTTTCCTTTCTTATAATCTGGCAACTTGGGATCCTTGGAACCCAAGAAATCCCAAAGATACAAAATCCACCTTTTGAGGCTACCTCCTAGCCTTCTAGAGGCTTCTACCTCTTTCTTTTCTCCTTTTCTTAATTATTCTTTTATTAACTAGATTTCTTTTCCTTTTATTTCCTTTTTCTTGTTATTGGGCCCAATAGCCAATAAAGCCCACGAAATAAAACAACAAGGATTTTAGCAAGGAAATCCACTCATTTAAATCAAATCATACAAATATTTGTTCATATATCTTTAAAAGGAGAAATTACATTTCAATTCTGAATTAGGAAAATTGAGGTTATAACATTCCTCAACCAGACCATTGCCCAACAATGTTCGGCATTGTAGAGCCAAAATAGTCTATGACAATGAGAAACATATGGGGAAGGCATCCAGACTCACCCCTAGGTCTTGTCTATAGATTGTGAACAATGGATAGAGAAATCAGAGAGGATACATGGGCTAAAAGAATGGAACTTCCCCATATATTTATATAGGCACCCATTGTATAAAGTTTAGGGTTACCAGAGGGAAGATAAAGTATGACGATTATGGAGGCAGGCCCAGGGTTTACTTCCCATATATACACCTTCGTGCACCCATGGCCTTCCTTCCCATTACTTGTCCTTTCCATACTACAACTTGTCAATTGTATTATCCCTTGTCATATACACACGAGTCCAAATCCCTCCTCTTTATTTTCATCATATTAATTCTTTTCCTTCTAATGCTTAAAAAAATTCCATAGAAAATATGTATGGTATAAAAAAGGAAGGCATATAACATATTCATTAATTGGTCATGTAATCTATTTTATAAATCACTTTACCATTGGTTTGTAGAGTATTCTTTTATCTCTCTTTGGTCTATCCTTTATACAAATTATCTCATTGCATGGCAATTTATAAGACCTTTCTCAATTCATATTGGGATTTATTGGTATGTCTTTCCCATACAGAACTTATTCTTTTTAGGAATTATTTAAAACAATACTATTATCACATGGACTATCCTTTTCTCTAATATTTGGAATTATATTTCCTTCTATTACTTTAATACAAAATATTCTCATTTCATGCCTTAACCATTGTGTTGTCAATGTTGGCTAGATAATTATCCTTTAATTATCTAAAACACGATGCATTTTATTTTCTCTTGAAAACATGAGAATTATACCATATTTCACTTATTTATTTATTTATTCATAAAGTCGTTTCTATTTATTTATGTGCAAAACCTCTTATTTATTTAACTTTTGCCATAAGAACCCATGCCATAAAGGTGATTCACATTATTATTCTACCAATATACTATTGGGGAATTTACAAATCGATTCATGTGTTATATTTATATCATTTAGTTTTACCAAAATTGAGGATATAGAATTCACCCCTCCTTAAAAGGAATTTGGTCTCCAAAATTCAAACCTTAGTAATATTTAAGGTGAATGAGAACTCATATTAATTCTACATCATAGGGTTAGCAACCCTACTTAGATATCTTTAACATCTTTTATTGATATGTGAATTCCTCTCATCATTATTAGGATTGGTACTTGAAATCAATTCAAGGTATATCTACATCCTTCACCTGATGATTATCTTTTCACCTAGGTTTCCAACCTATCATTCATTTATTTCCACATAAGGGTGAGGTGACACCACCAACCTAGGTAATTTATTTACATCTTAACTTAAGGTTTTTCATTCTCATATATCAATTTTAAGCATAACACATGTCTACCCAATCTCTTTCCCTCATAATGAGATGAAATAAGTACTTGATTGTAGCCCAAATACAAAGTTCATTCCATTCCAAGAGTACATACGGTATATCCACACATTACCTCAACATTTCATATGTTAGGTTGAATCATTCTCAACATGACTCTAAACCGTACATACTTTTTTATTCCACAATATTCTTACATTTCATGAAGCCAACAGCCTTTTTCACTCTTGAGTTTATATACAGCTCCTCTTATGATTTCATTATACATGACTTCCTTGTATGTTTTACATTTACACCTCAGGTATGATGAACCTTATCCACTTCCTTAAGGTCTCTAGGGGTATAGGTACTTTTTGGAATGATATTATCCTTATGCATCTATGGAGTGCCCCTCACGTTCACCCATTGGCAACATGAACATCATGAAGGTAGCTAATCTCCTAAGGCATGGGCCTTGAGCAAACGTAGTTGTTACCTCCTGACCTGATGGTCTTGCGCATTCAAGGATTAATCAACTCCTAATACCATTGGTCCATGTACCTTTAATACTCCCTAATTGACCTTAGGATTGACTTCGGGCTCTACCCTTCCCAATGGTTCATTTATAGAACATTATTTTCGTATGTAATTCTTTAAAGCAGATTCCTCCATCTCTTATAATGCTCATTATTCACTTTATATTCCCTCGTTGGACTCATGGAAACAATTTATGGCGACATTTCTTTTTCGGACTCGGTCTCATACGGTCAGTTACTTCCATAATGAATTTTCCCCATGTTCCCCAGATATGGCATACTTAGGTTCAAAGAATCATACTCAATATATGTGCTTTCATATTTTATATTAGGTGACCCTCATGGTTACCTCAATCTTTAACCTTATTATTCAACTCACCCTTCTAGGGAAGGTCCTAACCTAGGGTGTCTTCATGGCTCATTGAAGGAGGTTAGGCTCTCTAGCGGCAACCCAACCCTATAGGTTTAGGTTTTTTCTCCCCCATAGGTCATTTTCCCACTTTTGGGTTGACCCACCCCAGGTTGACATACTAGCCCTAAAAGTTGAACTAAGGGTTTCACATTATCATCTTTTTATGCAACTTGAATAAGCATTCCTTAGGGTCCCTTCTAATAAAGATTTTGGTCATCCTTGTGTGGATATTTCACAACCTTCCCTCACTCAGGCTTGGTTTCTGTGGCAACACATCCCACTATCACATAGACAGCGAGGTGTTACGCGAAAACGTGTGGAAAACACCATAAACCAAGATTTGCCAAAAACACAGGTTAATTAAAACCGATTGCGGAACATAGATAAACTGAGAAACTATTACATTTAGGTCCTCATCCTGCAAGGAAAACAGGTTATATAAACATATACAAGATCTTGACATGTGTCAACAGCTTAGGAGATCAGCTGTCTAGCCATCGCATGAATTCATCACCTGTTTATACATACATAACGGCCCACATCCGGCCAGCAACAAGATATACAAAACATCAACAGCTATACATCGTGAAACAACGTCAAAACACCTCCAAGGACCCGAGAGTACAGGGATGACTCTAAGACTCTACTGCAAAACAACCAAAACAGCAGCATGTCCAGCTCTTTCCTTCTACTGCTCGCCTTGCTGCTCGGCCGCAACCCCGTGACCACCAAACCACGTCTAACTCGAACACCTAAAAAGGTTACAAACCAACGGGGTGAGACACATAGTCCCAGCTCGAAACATAACTCCTCGCCGAAATTATAAAACCTCATAAAGATAAAGAAATAACAACAGATAACTGATAAAAGGTACAACAAGAGTAGTCTATATAACTAAGCTATTCATACCATCAAGCTTACCAGATGTATGGAAGGCCTATCACCAATTATCTCTTCATGGAACATGATTAACAAGATAAGATTATAAGGTCTTACCACATACATGAGGAACATATAAGTAATTGCAAGGTATAACAAGATTAACTACACAAGCAGGGCCTCAACCAATGTTTTGTGTTTTGCCTTAAACAGTAAATACTATACGGATGGATTATGTATTATTATGCCCTAAGGAAGTGAGTCGTACCGCTCAAATCCAACCGACGACTGCGAAACCTGGAGCCGATGCCATACAAGGTCAATGGAAGAGTCGGACTCCATGACCTCCCACCTCGTGTTCAATGCATGAGAACCAAAGCAGGACCACAGTCTCATGCTTAAGTGGCCTTAGCCACAGGGTCAGCTCCATAGGCTACCCTTCCTCTAGCCCGCCTCGGTACAGGTCTCGGTGCTAGTATATCTGAGCCACGGGCCTATTCACCGTGCTCTGAGCCATGAATGCATTCATGCTCCCATATCACATATCCTGACCCATGGGCCTATTCACCATGCTCATATACATATCCCGAGTCTGCAACTGCAGTTGCACTCAATTCCCTCTCTATTTTAGGCTAGGAGAAACCTCGCATATTCAACAATATGTGCTCCGGGTTAACCCACAGGAGAACCCGTTTCACCATCACCAGCTCCTGACGATGATGGATCTATGGCCAGGGAAAACTACATGATATATCCCACTGTAATTAGTTAATATATTTTAAGTGATTTGCAAAATTTCAACCAAGTTGTATAACATGCAACTTATAACAAGAATAAACAATATGAAACTCAATATTATGCTTTTATTGTAATCAACATCATCCTGATCCATCACAAGGATCCAACATTACATGCCATGGGATCTCAATCCCTCATCACATAGTGTCACTGCCTCTCAAGGCTTACATCATCATCATGGGATAGCAATCCTAGATCATCATCAGAGATTAACATCTCATTAAGGCACTCTAACCAAACTCAGGTCTTCCGACCAAACACATCATGTATGTTATCTCATTGTCATGAGTAACCATCAAAGCAGTGTTACTCCAACATGTATATATGTATACCTCATAGCCCTTATTCCTGGCTATGCAAGTGTATGAGCCACCTGCATGGTTAGTATACACACTCATCATGAATTAACAAAAGATTCATATTATCAACATAGAGCCACTTTGATGATTATACACTTTGTCATCCATGCCTCAACCTGTGACCATAGACATAGGTCATATCATCATGCAAGGCTTCTTACATGCTTATCATTTCCTTAGCATTATACATGATCATATACACATGAAGTGGCGTATTAGGATACATGGATGTGATCTACTATCTCAAGCATATCAAGGGTTACCATCATAAACCAAACGTGATGCAAGAATAAGAATTAGCGTATAGGTTTTCCATAAGAGACAAGACCCTCACTAGAAGCGTTTACCACCCTCACCAAAGGTGGTATCGGGCAGGATACTCTCCCCTATCACCCAGACCTCAAACGCATAATGGTTAAGCAGACCAGCACCTATTGGCCAAGCACACAAACCTACTATCGGCCAAGCAACCAACAAGGGTGTCGACTACCAGCTCAAGATGTAACGGGCAACCCTAGGTGTCATGCACCCAACCATATCATGCAATCGGGGTCTATCGGCCTCAACACCTATCGTGCAGCTCAGCCCCAAAGGCGTGTTGTGCAACGTTGTGTCGTGCAACGGGTGATAGGCGACCAGGTCTAAGGGCATCTCATGCAATGGTGCATCGTGCATCAGGACTACCGTGCACAAGGCTACTCATCTCGGGATGTCGTTCAACCAGCCTAGTCATGAACTATTGGCCAACACTCAAGGCAACGACTGAGGTGCAATGCCCGACACAAGACCAGAACAACAACACCCAACGTCCAAGGTAACAGCACCAAACCACTACTTAAGCCAGGCGTGTCGGGCAGGATACACCACCAGGTGTGACGTCCGACACATAAAGGTCAGCAACCAGGAGTGTGACGCTCGTCACAACATCACAGAACTAACTAACAGACTTTACACCTCAAGCACAACGACACCAAGCCATCTCATAGGCTAAGTGTATCAATCAGGGGACTTCATCGAGGTATGATGCCCGACACACCTGACGTGTATTTTACTACGCGCTTAAATGCAAGTATACGTGTCGAGTAATATAGGCCTTCGTGAGGCCCGAGTCGAACTCAGGGATACATGAGTTACTGGAGACTCCTACTAACTAACCACAATCAGCTAGGCCGAATGACAAAATAGGGTTTGTTGTCGAAATTAAAAAGAAAACAAAATGAAACAAAGAAAACAATCGATTAAAGGTTAATTTAATCAATTCAAAAGAGTATCTTTAGGATTGCGGTTTCACCGCGGGTCAACATTGCATTAGATTTTATATAATTCCTCATTCTTCTCTCTCTATCCGGGTAGTGGCCTGAAAACAGAATTACCCACTGTCGTGGTGTAATTCACTACTTAGGTTTAGGTTGATTCCACCGTCGTAGTAATCATTCCCCTAAACTAAGCGCATTAAAAACGATCTCTCAGTTTCCACCATTAATTTTACAACTCCTTTGTCAAGGGTTTTATCGATTAATGTAGGTTTCGTCTCTTTTCAACCGTTAATCCTTCTGTCGAAGTGATTAAAGGCATTAAGTTATTATTATGGTGATCAAGCATAACAATATATATGGAGAAAACGAAACTATACCACAGATTTAAGAGAAAAAATATGAATTATCAATATAAAATTGTCATACAATGCATTCCCGGGATACTCCCGGTCCTAAAGATGGAGGATTTTAGCCTCTCATGTTCATCTTACACGAATACATGGTAGAAATAGGGGAATTCATAAGAAAAACGTGAAACAAGTGGGAAAACCCCTGAACGGAGAAGAACCGGTAGATCCTTGGCGTAGAATATGAGCTTCCCCGCCTGTCGTTGGTGGAATTCGTCTTCGGCAGCGTCCGAATCACCCGGGATGAGCTTCTGGCCCCCGTTCTCCTTTCTCTCCTCCTTAGCACTCGTGCAATGCAAAATCCGATGATGATCTCTTCCCTGCGGCCGTCATTAGGTATAAGTCCCTAATTAGGTTGTCAAATAACTCCAGCCGTCCGATTGAGATCAAAACGAATCCAACGCATATCTGCCGGTGTCGATACCATCGACGCGGGTCGATGGTATCGACCCAGCGTATTAGCGGCAGCTTTCCTTTTCTTTTCGTCTGAGCGCCTGTGGTCATCTCGATACCATCGACTTGGGTCGATGGTATCGACTCTCTTTAGCGTCGGTTTTGTCTTTTAGAGACGCTGTAGCTCTCCATGTGTCGATGGCATCGACTTCCGTCGATGGTATCGACAGCTTCCTCGCTAGCAACTTGAAGGGATCTCGATGCTATCTGCCTCCCTCGCGAGTATCGACGGCTGACCACATGTGGCTTGGTCGATGGTATCGACTTCCGTCGATGGTATCGACGGAAGCAGATACTTGTTTTTCCTGAAATTCCACAATAAGACCAAGTAAATCCACACAAATTATGATAATATGATAAATAATGCTCAAAATGGTAACACACAGGGGATTTGACATAGAATGATGGCAAAGACCGAAATGAGTGAATTATGCAATATTATTTATAAAATTAGTAATTAGAGCACAAAACACCTATGAAAAAGGTCTATAAATGCGACTCAAAATCATCGCATCAAACTCCCCTAAGCTTGAACATTGCTCGCCCTCGAGCAACTAATCCTTAGAATAGAATTGCAGATGTCAACTAAAAATCAACACACCAACCCAACATCCCATGTGACTCCCACTGAACGTTCTCAAACCGGCCTTCTCTAACCACAGAACAGTAATTACCCTAAAGGCGACAATAATCATCAATAAGAGAAATTATCCTTCAAACTGATGAACACTATCACATAAGGCAGTTAACATAATAAAATTCGCCGATTCAGCATTGGTGCATCTTGTGATCGCCTACACTACATTGCTCGCCCTAACTACCATCTACATGGAAGCAGTTCTCCTGATAATCATTAGTGAGGAGAAATTCACGGTGGCCTACCAATCCGAGCAACGGGTGGATGGAATGGGTGGTTCATGGAAGAACTTGGAAGTATTGCACAGTTTCAATATGCATAAAACAAAATGTCCTACGTGATGCAAATGCACATTAAAAATGCCCTAATGCCTAAATTGGTTGAAATGATGCATGCACTAACCTTCCACCTCAAAATGAGATGGAAATCTAATTAAGCCACATCATGTACTCAATTTTCCTGTAATGCGAGTGATATCATGTTCCTTTCTCCCTCTTATTCCATTTCCTTCTAAATTCTCTTTCTTTTTTTTTCTTTCTTTTAATTTTTTTTCAGATTTTCAGAAGAAAAAAAAAATTCTCTTTTTTTTCTCTTTTTTTCCCACATATCCATAATTGCTTAGAGATACATGTATTGGGCTGTTTTCTTCATGATTGGAAATCTTTGTAATATTTCGAAGGTATGGAACAGTTTTAGATCACTTTTGAGGAAAAATTGAGATACATGGTGTACTTTATGCATGATAATCATGAGTGCAACTACATGGCATGCACCTAAAGGTAATGTGCATGAATCCCTATATTTTTCTCTTTTTCTACACAAGTATGGAAAATATCAATGCAATTCCTATCTAAATGCTAGGCACACAAGAAGGAATTAAAATTGTACTTTACTTCCAATTCTTAGGTGGATTATGGAAAAATGAAGTGGAATGATCACAAGATTAGATGACTGAACCTTAGAAGAGTATTATGTGTCCCTCCTTACTGACATGTGTAGTAGTTTAGAGGGTTCTCTCTCTTACATCCAATTAAGGTCTCATTACCATTTGGTTAGATTAGGCTCAAACAACCGTTACTATCCACTTTTCATGAGTCAATGGGAGTATAGGTGTGACATATTGTTTTAAAGTTGACATAATCAATCATTTTCATAGGATAAGTTCCCCAAGGACAACCAAGTCATTTAAAATTCCCTTAAATTTCCCATGAATACACAGCGAGATGACAACTTTTACGACATCCACAGTTACACTAGATAGATGTGGATCCTACACAAAAACTAAAAATGCAAGAACAAATAGCAAAGCAAAAACTAAAAACAACAAAAGAAAAGATAGAGCTGTTCCATCTACCCCCCTAAGCTTGAATTCGACTATGGCCTCATAGTCAAAAACAAACTTAAGAGTGGAACAGAGATACCCTGATCATTCTTGTGGAGGCGGAGGTGGGTACTGTGGGGCCGTAGGATCCCAAGAAGGATACTCCCCTGGAAGCTCGGATCGTAATGGGTCCTCGGCGGAGGCTGTGGATAGCCTCCAAAGTAGCTTTGACTCCAGTAGTGGTCAAAAAAGGGCTCCTGTTGCATCTCCATCCTTTGCAACTGATTGTGTATCTGATGTAGGTTGTCGAGGAGGAGACGTTCATTCTCGAACATCGCCCTTTGGTTGTCAAGTAACCGGTTCGTAGTATCCTGAATACCGGTATACATCTCTAGATGTTGCTGCTGTGTCTGATGGATGTCCTGCAGCATCGTGTACATTCCTTGCATTGAGTAGGGATCCTCGCCTGGCTGCGAGGGCTGTGGTGATGGCAGCGGGGACTGTGATGATGAAGACGCACCCGGATGCATCCTAGGACACTTCTGTGGTGCTACTCGTGCGCGAAGAGGTGTGAAAGCCTCCTCTTCCTCCTCAGCCTCGCCTTCTTGGTCGTCATTACCGCCTTCTTCTTCATCGGACTCGACGGCTATGATCGGCCACCGGAAGTGGTGTGCGCCCTCGATGTGGAAGACGGCATCCGGTAGTGCGCACTCCTGATAAGCATGGTTGACGTGGCAGTGTGCGTGCACCAACCCATCCCGTAGAAGGATAAGGTTTGAACGGTGCAGATGCTGCACGTTCACCTTACTCCTCGTGGAAATCGGAGTCATGGACTGTAAATTCAGCCCCAGGTACATCGCCAATTTGGTGATGAGCCCACCAAAATGGATCGGAGCCTTCCTTGTACTCCTCTTCACCGCCAGGACGCGCTACAGAAAGAACGCACCCCAGTTGCATTCTTGTCACTTCAGGAGCATGTAGAGGAAGAAAAGATCGCTCTCCTGAAACTTGCTCAATGCTAAATCGCTCCGAGCAAAGAACGTAAGGCTCAACATCCGGTGTAGGACCCGGACGAAGGGATGCTCGAAGTCCGCTACCGCAGCATTATGGTAGCTCACTGTCTTTCCCGCCGGCACTGTGACTAGCTCGGCGAAGATCTTGTCGTAGTCGGTGCGGAAATCTGGGCGCCGGTGATCATGTTGGGAGTGGTTCCAGTTAAAGATGTTGTTGAACTGCTTAACAGTGATGTTGTAGTTGATGTTGAACAGCCGGAATGATACCCGGCCCTATATCCACTCACGATCCGATGCAACCACGTCATTGGGCACAACGCAGACATCGAGGGACGCCATAAACTCCGCCACCAATTCCTTGTAGGTGGGCCATTCGCCGAAGAACGGTTTCCCATCCACATGGTACTCCAGTTGATCGTGACGGCGGCCGGTGTGACGCGCTTGCCCGGCCAGCACATAGGCCAAGTTGGCCTCGAATCCCAGCTCCTGGAGCATACCCCGGTCCACATACCGGGTCGGCTCAATCTTCCGCTTCATTATTTCCTCATAGACCTTCCTCACCTCCGCGGATGGGTGAACCAGGCGCGGACGTGAGACTGAAGCAGTAGGGGGTGGAACAAACTCCACGATCTCCATGGGGTTCGCGTGTGAGGACGATGATCCGGCGGCGTGCACCATTGTTGCAAGAAAGATGGGATTAGAAGAAGAGAGCTCGGGGAAGATGGAGAAGTGATTCTCCGCTCGGTGAAGATCCTTGCTCGATGTTGCTTCTCTTCAGTCTTGGAAGGCTCGGAGGAGTGCTCGGTGCAAAGGAGGACGTTTGTTCTGAAGGTGTGACGTCAAATGACGTTGCAATTCTCCTTAAATAGACTTGGTCGGTGCCACTGCTGACCCATCGATACCATCGACGCGGGTCGATGGTATCGACACGTCTCGATGCTATCCGCCTCCCTCGCGAGTATCGACGGCTGACGTTTGCTGGATCGGGAAACCCGGATTGCTGACCTGTCGATACCATCGACGCAAGTCGATAGTATCGACGCAGCACCCGGATCGCTGGCATGGACTCGCGATCGTCGTCGATGTCTTTGCGCGGATCGGTGACATGGATGTCGATACCATCGACGAGGTTCGATAGTATCGACTTGCCTTTATTGCGACACCGCCACTTCTTCAATTCAGCCTGTGATCATGTCGATACCATCGACGAGGCCGTCAATGGTATCGAGTTGACTGAGCAAAATCGTTCTGAACTTCTCCAGAGATCTCGATGGTATCGACTGGTGTGTCGATACTATCGACACTTTTATTGCGACCTGCCTGTAGGTATGTCGATACCATCGACGGGGTCGTCGATAGTATCGACTCAGTGCAATTTTTGCAGCTGTCAACCTGAACCCATGTCGATACCATCGACCAGTGTGTCGATGGTATCGACCCTACCTGTGCCTGCACATTGAACAAACGGATCAAGGTATCTTCTTTACACTGAAAATTAAATGAAATAAAAGCAATCTACGACTATACTAAACTATCCTAATGTACCAATGGTTGGGTTGCCTCCCAACAAGCGCCCTTCTTTAACGTCTTAGGCTGGACGTCTTGAAACTCGTCATCTTTTCACATTGGGGACTGCGCTTAGAGGATCATGCGGTAATTTGAATTCAACTCGATCTCCTCCAATACCCAAAGACAAAGTCCCTCTCCCTAAGGCAGTCACAACATCCGCCGTTTCTTGAAACAGTCTTCCTAGGAGAATTTCACAGCCTTGGAGTGGTGGCATATCCATGACGACAAAGTCCACCGGAAATATGAATCTGTCTACTTTGACTAGAACATCTTCACATACTCCATAGGGTCTCACTGTAGACCCATCCACCAATTCAATTGTTGCAGCCAACCTCTTTATCTCTTTTAACCCCAGCTTTTGAAATGTAGTTAAAGGCATGAGATTTATGCTAGCGCCGGAATCACATTGCGCTTTAGGAAAATGTTGACCACCTATTGAGCACGGAATGTAGAAACCTCCAGGGTCTTTTCTCTTCTTTGGTGAATTCCCGTGAATCATAGAGCTCAATGTCTCATTCATCCAATAAATTTCAACGTCTTTTATCCGCCTCTTCTTAGTGATGATTTCCTTGATGAACCTCCCATAAGCGGGTACTTTCTCAATCATCTCCACTAATGGAATATTGATGTGGAGTTTCCGAAATATCTCCAAGAATTTCTTAAAATGACGATGCTCTTTCTTCGACTTAGAATTGACCGGATCTGAAACATCAGTTGCATCAACACGCCTGTGAGGTGGCACATAAGAGCTTTTCAGGGGTATCTCCCCCAAGCTTGCTTCAATCGCTCCCTCCGACCTAGGCTTTGGTAAGACAACCTCAATGGTAGCAGCTTGTTGTGGTTTCTCTCTCATGTTCGCTGTCTTCGCACGTGCACAAACAACCTGCAATTCATCTTCTTGCCTACATGGAGATACAGTGTTCACAACTCTTTGTGATTTTATGAAGAAAGGGTTTCCGCCCGGCAATCCATAGTACGTGCGTGGATATGGTATCGCCGGTGTTGCATTCACATTGAAAGTCATTTTTCTTTCTTCTACAACTTCTTGCACCTGAGATTCCTCCTCAGTGCTTACTACAGACATGTACTTGACTTGATGGTGTGCCTGAGCCACATTTGCATTCTCGGCTGGTTTCTGTTGATTGGCATGCTTGATGGACGCCACTTCACTCGAAATCTGTGCCACGGTGGTCTCTAATGCCCGCATTTGTGCTCCATGGCTTTGCAGCGTCTGCCCAAACTTGGTTAGGATATCACCTTGAGATTGCAATTAAACATGGCCATCATCTCTTGGTTTTGCTGGACCATTTGACTTAGCAATTCAGTGTTCTTATCCTCGGCTTTCTGCTGTGGCTTGGCATCCAGATCCTGCAGAAAATTATTCGGATCCTTCCATGAAAACTTTTTATCTTTCCTCCATGCATAGTCATTGTTCCTGTAGCCCTGTTGTTGCATGAATTTCACTTGGGCCTCCTCATCGTCAGATGCATCCTCTTTAGTTAGCAGCTTCTTGGCTAGAAGATCTAACTTATCATTCAGCTCCCTCACTATTCTGGATTCACCAGCAGCCTTGACCTGTTCCACTGCACCTCTGTCGCCCCATGACTGTTTCCTAGCCATGTTCTTTAATATCTCCCAACATCTGGTATCCGTATTATTCAGAAAGAATCCGGATCCGGCTGAATCAAGATTACTTCTATCGTGCTCGGAGAGAGCAAAATAAAATATTTTCACTTGTGTTTCCCTGTCCAGCCCATGATGTGGGCACCTCCTCAACATGAACTGAAATCGCTCCCAGGTCTCAGAATATGTTTCACCCGCCTGTTGGGTGAAATTGTGAATCTTCCTAATCATGTCGTTGGTCTTCTCAGGAGGGAAAAACCTCTCGAAGAAAACCTCCACCATATGATCCCATGATTCAACAAACTCATCGTCGAGGTTATGTAGCCACTCTCTCGCAACTCCTGCCAGGGAGCTTGGGAACAACTTGAGGTACAGAACATCCTGTGGGAACCTGTCTATCTTCACCATATCGCAGTTTTCAACGAACTGACTGATGTGTGCCATTGGGTCCTCATTCTTCAACCCGTGAAATGCATTTGATTTAACCAAGTTAATCAACGCCGGATCGATCTTATATGTTGGTATGTTGACCGCCTGCTTCTTTATAGGCCCCTTTGAAGCTGATGAAGAAGAGGCTTTGATCTTCTCCCATATGGTCTGTGGTTCGGCCATTTCTTCTGCTTGCTCTTGCTCAGATTCAGAATCTATGTCGCTTTGGTGATCTTGCTCGTAGTAATCCTCGTCCTCTGGTCCCGGAGGTGGAACCTCAGGTGTGCGATTCGCGTAGTCTGCGCTATGTGTATGCACCATGCAAAGTACCTGAAATAAGAAAATCGGGGTTCAGTACTACGCTTTGAACGAGTAAACACAATTATAGAGAAATTTAAGAATATTTAAAATTGTTTCAAAAAAATAAAATAAAAATGTGGCCTAGAGTGGCCGCTCTTAGCACTCAAAGTGCCAATAATTCGCTGTATCCCCGGCAACGGCGCCAAAAACTTGACGTGTATTTTACTACGCGCTTAAACGCAAGTATACGCGTCGAGTAATGTAGGCCTTCGTGAGGCCCGAGTCGAACTCAGGGATACGTGAATTACTGGAGACTCCTACTAACTAATCGCAATCAGCTAGGCCGAATGACAAAATAGGGTTTGTTGTCGAAATTAAAAAGAAAACAAAATGAAACAAAGAAAACAATCGATTAAAGGTTAATTTAATCAATTCAAAAGAGTATCTTTAGGATTGCGGTTTCACCGCGGGTCAACATTGCATTAGATTTTATATAATTTCTCACTCTTCTCTCTCTATCCGGGTAGTGGCCTGAAAATAGAATTACCCACTGTCGTGGTGTAATTCACTACTTAGGTTTAGGTTGATTCCACCATCGTAGTAATCATTCCCCTAAACTAAGCGCATTAAAAACGATCTCTCAGTTTCCACCATTAATTTTACAACTCCTTTGTCAAGGGTTTTATCGATTAATGTAGGTTTCGTCTCTTTTCAACCGTTAATCCTTCTGTCGAAGTAATTAAGGGCATTAAGTTATTATTATGGTGATCAAGCATAACAATATATATGGAGAAAACGAAACTATACCACGGATTTAAGAGAGAAAATATGAATTATCAATATAAAATTGTCATACAATGCATTCCCGGGCTACTCCCGGTCCTAAAGATGGAGGATTTTAGCCTCTCATGTTCATCTTACACGAATACATGGTAGAAATAGGGGAATTCATAAGAAAAACGTGAAACAAGTGGGAAAACCCCTGAACGGAGAAGAACCGGTAGATCCTTGGCGTAGAATACGAGCTTCCCCGCCTGTCGGTGGTGGAATTTGTCTTCGGCAGCGTCCGAATCACCTGGGATGAGCTTCTGGCCCCCGTTCTCCTTTCTCTCCTCCATAGCACTCGTGCAATGCAAAATCCGATGATGATCTCTTCCCTACGGCCGTCATTAGGTATAAGTCCCTAATTAGGTCGTCAAATAACTCCAGTCGTCCGATTGAGATCAAAACGAATCCAACGCATATCTGCCGGCGTCGATACCATCGACGCGGTGCCGGCGTCGATACCATCGACGCGGGTCGATGGTATCGACCCAGCGTATTAGAGGCAGCTTTCCTTTTCTTTTCATCTGAGCGCCTGTGGTCATCTCGATACCATCAACTTGGGTCGATGGTATCGACTCTCTTTAGCGTCGGTTTTGTCTTTTAGCGACGCTGTAGCTCTCCATGTGTCGATGGCATCGACTTCCGTCGATGGTATCGACAGCTTCCTCGCCAGCAACTTGAAGGGATCTCGATGCTATCCGCCTCCCTCGCGAGTATCGACGGCTGACCACCTGTGGCTTGGTCGATGGTATCGACTTCCGTCGATGGTATCGACGGAAGTAGATACTTGTTTTTCCTGAAATTCCACAATAAGACCAAGTAAATCCACACAAATTATGATAATATGATAAATAATGCTCAAAATGGTAACACACAGGGGATTTGACATAGAATGATGGCAAAGACCGAAATGAGTGAATTATGCAATATTATTCATAAAAATGAGTAATTAGAGCACAAAACACCTATGAATAAGGTCTATAAATGCGACTCAAAATCATCGCATCAACACCCACAACATGTGTTGTCCAAGGCTCAAGGCCAAGAGGGGATATTGGGCAACACAAACCCTAAGGTCATATCAGCCAAGGTGCAACCCGACAGGGTCACCACTAACCCCAAGCACAAGGGCACCAAAACCCTAATGGATCAAGAAGATGGCTCACCTCTCAACTTGAACTAGAGAGGGGTCTTGCACACTTCATATCACCAATCGGGCAACACAAGAACAACCACAACCAAGGTCCACTACTACTACAAAGCTCACCTCTAGAATCCATGGTGAGAGAAGGGTGTTGCTCAAGCAACTAGAATACAAGCTCACCTCTCAACTCAAATGAGAGATGAGTATTGCTCATATTACTAGATTTCAAGCTCACTTCTCAATACCAAAGGAGGTAGAGGGGTGTTGCTCAACAAGAAACCCTTGAACAAGGATCGGCCAACAAGGTACAACTAAGCAAGGAACCAGACTAACAACATGCATAGTCGATATGATCATAAGCAACATACAAGAACATAAAAAAGGTAGTGTAGTTAGGGTTAGGAGTTATGTAACCTGCCTTAAGCAAGCTCCAAGCTCCTAGCACCACCACAAGAAGGAGAGTAAGGCACTCTAGGGTTCGGCCACCACTAGAGGAAGAAGGAGACTCCAAGAAGGATCGGCCACCAAGCTTGCAAAAGAAGAGGGGTGTCGTGCACCAAGGGAGAGGGAGACTAAGGAACTAAAAGGGATCCTTAGCAAGGGAAAGGAAACGCATATATAGAAGAGGATGGAGGAGAAACCAAGGAAAGACAAGGCAAGGTGGCGCCCACCTAGGGACACTTGTCCATGGGTAATGCCACCACACTAACATGCCCTAAACACATGTCCAAGGCCATTGCCACATGCAATCATCAAGCTCCAAGTGTCTACTAGTGGTGACACAAACGAGGTCAAAGAAGGTCAAAGGGTCCATGGGCGACACACCTCCACACCATGGCCGACACACCCACACCATGGCCGACACACACCCTGGGCGACACACCACAGGCCGACACAAACCCTGGGCGACACACCACTGGCCGACATAAGAACAGGCCGACACACCTAGGCCGACATGGGGCACTCTTGCCCGACACAAGGTCCAAAGAAGCCAAAACAAGGCACTACAAAGCCCAACAAGCTCAACCAAGCCCAAAGGAACTCAAGCAATGAGCCCAAACCTTCCTCTCAACACTAGAGGAAGTAAGGAGAGAGAGAGGAACACCTCTCAAGGTGAAAAACTTGCCCACAAACCCTAGACTTGGGTTAATTGCAAGTAGCACCTCCAGCTCTCAACAAAACACCAACAAACCCTAATCACCCTCAAAGGTCATTAGCAAGCAACTAAGCATCAGGGTTAAGCAAAGCAAATAGGATAAGCCCTAAACGGAGGTCAGGGTCCTTACAAGCTAACCCCCTACAAAGGGATTTCGTCCCCAAAATCTGAAGAGAAAAGTGAGGGATACTTCCTCCTCATCTCTTCCTCAAGCTCCCACGTGGCTTCCTCAACGCCACGATGATGCCACAGAACCTTCATAAGAACCAGGTCATTCCTCTTCAGCTTCTTAACTCTCCTGTCAAGGATCATCACAGGACCTTCCTCGTAGGTCACATCTTCATCAAGCTCAATTTCAACTGGCTATATCACTGTCCCTGAATCCAGATGACTTTTCTTCAGCATATTGACATGGATCACTGGATGTAACCTGTGCAATTCTGGCGGCAGCTCTAACTCGTAAGCTACCTTGCCCATACGTGCTATGACTGGGTATGGCCCCATATACCTGGGTGCTAGCTTACTCTTCCGGCCAAACCTTAGCACACCTTTCCATGGAGAGACTTTAAGATACACTTTGTCTCCTATCTGGAACTCCAAAGGTCATCGGCGATTGTCTGCGTAAGACTTATGCCTATCCTATGCCGCTTTCAACTGTTGTTGTATCACCTTGATCTTTTCTGTCGTCTGATGTACTAACTCAGAACCCAAAAGCTGATATTCACCAAACTCATACCAACACAATGGAGATCTGCACTTCTTGCCATACAAGGCCTCATAAGGAGCCATGTTAAGGCTCCGCTGATAACTATTGTTGTAAGCAAACTCTATCAAACTGAGATGTACGTCCCAACAGCCTAGGAACTGCAAAACACATGCTCGAAGGAGATCTTCCAAAGTCTGAATAGTCCTTTCAGACTATCCATCTGTTTGTGGGTGGAAGGCGGTACTAAACCTCAGTTGTGTTCCTAACGCTTTGTGCCATTGTTCCCAGAAATGACTCATGAACTGAGGACCTCTGTCAGAAACTATCATCGTTGGCACATCGTGCAAACGTACTATCTCATCCACATATACTCGAGCGAGCTTCTCGGTTGTATACGTTGTCTTTACGGTATTAAATGGGAAGACTTCATCAATCTATCCACTATTACCCAAATGGAATCATGATTCCTAGTTGTCCTGGGTAAACCAACTACGAAATCCATGGTTATATGATCCCATTTCCACTGCGGTATCGGCAGGGGTTGCAACGTACCTACCAGCTTCTGATGCTCAGCCTTGACTTGCTGACATACCGCACATCTAGCCACGAACTCAGCTACATCTTTCTTCAAACCGGGCCACCAATACAAGTCCTTCAGATTATGATACATCTTGGTGACTCCTGGATGCATAGCATACATTGACGTGTGTGCTTCCTCGAGCACTAACTTCCTCATATCATCAGCATCAGGGACCACCATCCTATCACAATAGCAAATAGTCCATCCTCAGACTCATGGAACCCATCACGCTTTTCGTTGTCGAATTCTGATCTGATCAACTGTACTGTATCATCTGTTTGTTGTGCATCTTTGATCTGTTGTCTCAGCGTAGGCTTCACTTGCATATGTGCTAAAAGTCCAGCTAACAAGGAAACTTCCATCTGCACATTCATCTGCCGTAAAGAAACAAGCATATCCCGTCTATGGCATACCAGGGAACTCAATTGTGCCTTCTTTGAAGGAAAAGAAGAAGACTTTCGTCTAAGCGCATCATCTACCACATTCGCCTTACCAGGATGATACTCGATGGTGCAATCGTAATCATTGATCAACTCCATCCATCGACGTTGTCGCATGTTTAACTCATGCTGCGAAAAGATGTACTCTAGATTCTTATGATCCGTAAAGATCTGACACACTTCCCCGTAAAGATAGTGTCTCAAAATCTTTAACGGATGAACCACTGCTACCAACTCCAAGTCATGAGTCGGATAGTTCTCCTTGTATTTCTTAAGCTGTCGCGAGGCAAAAGAAACCACATGATCTTCCTGCATCAACACACAACCTAAACCTTTCTTGGAAGCATCATAGAAAACAACGTAGTCCTTCCTAGGATCTGGCAGCACTAACACTGGAGCACTAGTCAGCTTCTCCTTCAAATTCTGGAAAGCTTGTTGACAACGATCATCCCCGACAAAAGGTACATCCTTTCTGGTCAACTTCGTCATTGGCAACGCAATCACACTAAAGTCCTTGATAAACCTCCGGTAATATCTTGCCAAGTCTCGGAAACTACGAACTTCTATCGGTGTCTTCGGATGTTCCCACTCTGCAACAGACTCCACCTTCTTTGGGTCCACTTTGACTCCTTCTGCAGATATCACATGGCCCAAGAAAGTCACTTCTTCCAACTAAAACTCACACTTGTTGAACTTGGCGTACAACTGATGTTGGCGAAGAAGAGTCAACGCTAGTTGAAGATGTCGCTCATGCTCTTTCTTGTCCCGATTATAGATCAAGATGTCATCTATAAAGACTACAACAAACTGATCTAGGAATGGACGGAACACTCGGTTCATCAGGTCCATGAAAGCAGCAGGTGCATTGGTTAGCCCGAACTGCATAACCACAAACTCGAAGTGACCATACCTCATCCTAAAAGCTGACTTTGGTATGTCATCTACCTTAATCTACAACTGATGATATCTGGACCGTAGATCGATCTTTGAAAACACTATAGCACCACGCAACTGATCGAACAGATCATCTATCCTCAGTAACGGGTACTTGTTCTTGATCGTGACCTTGTTCAACTGTCGGTAATCTATATATAACCGCATCGACCTGTCCTTCTTCTTAATGAACAACACTGGAGCACCCCAAGGCGACGTACTTGGTCGGATGAAACCTTTCTCCAACAACTCTTGCAACTGCTTCTTAAGCTCTGCCATCTCTACTGGAGCCATCCTATACGGTGTCTGCACAACTGGTTGCATTCCTGGAACCAGATTGATCTCGAAATCAATCTCTCAGGGTGGAGGAACACCAGGGAACTCATCAGGAAACACATCAGCAAACTCTCAGACAACCGACACCTCTTTGAGACTAGGACCCTTTGCCTTGGTAGCCACAACGGTATCCACAACGTGAGCTAAGCACGCCTCACATCCTTGTCATAGCAACCTCTCTGCCACCATGGCTGATACCAGACACGTAGGAAGAATCTTCCTATCTCCTTGGAAAATCCACTTCTCACCATCATCATCAAACACAGCTTGCTTGGAACCATAGTCCAAAACAACCTTATACTTCTCGAACGTATCCATCCCAAGGATAACATCAAAACCATGCATATCAATTGGTATAAGATCCACTTGTATAATGTGTCCCGAAAAAGATAAGACACAAGATGGACACTCTTCTCGAAGCATTGAGGAACCATCAAGAGGGGTTTCTAACCACAAGCTATCCTTCTTACAACTAACAGGTAAATGACAGTTTTCAAGCATACTATAGGCGATAAAAGAGTGTGTAGCACCCGGGTCAACCAGAATAGATATAAAGCAAGAAGAAGACATATCAGAATGAAATAACTCCATCTGACATGTCACCACTCGCGGGTTGACTATCGCCTTCGGCTGACTCATAGCATAGAATCGAGCCGTTGCTTGTTGTCCACGTCCTCTGCTTCCTTGAGCAGATGATCCCGCTTGCGATGCTTGACCACGTCCTCGCCCTCTGCTACCACTGGGCTGTTGTCTTTCTGACCCTTGTTGACTCTGTCTCGGCTGCTGCGTCACTTCAACATCTCTGTTTGGGCAATTCGACTTGAAATGCCTTGTCTGACCGCAGATATAACATGTCTTTACTTCAAACTGTGGCCTAGATGGCCCTGTCACTGCCACTGAAGCAGTACTATGTGCCTTTTTCGGTGAAGAAACATATCCTCTTCCCTTACTCGGAGACCACTGTGACGGTGCTGAAAACCTGGGCTTCTTGAAGCCACCAAACCTCTGTCCTTGGAACTGAGCAGGCCTCTTCTTAGACATGGATTCTCTTTTCTCCTTAACTGACCTTTCGATCCTTCAAACAGATTACACAAACGTAGTAAACCGCTCTTTGTTCTCCAACGCAGAAGCAGGTGTCATTAGTTCAGCACTCAAACCTTTCTCAAAATGTCTGATCTGCTCTTCATCTATCGCTGCCATGTGAGGATAAAACCTCAACAGATCCATGAACTTGGCTTCATACTCAGTGATGTTCATCGTTCCTTGGCGCAAGCGCTCAAACTGACTGATCTTCTCATCCAGATACGTCTTCAGAAAGTATCTGCTGACGAACTCGCGCCGAAAGACCTCCCAACCGATCACCTCACCAGGTCGCTTCTCTTCCTCGATGGTCCACTAGTGACCAGCACTACCTTTCAAAAGGTAGACATCGTGCTTTACTTTGTCTTCTTTGGGGATGTTGAGGATCCGGAAAGCCTTCTCAAGACTTGTCAGCCACAGATCTGCATCCGCTGGATCAGCCATTCCAGCATAATCCGAAGCTCTGACTCGGCGAAGCCGCTCAAAGGTCTTCCCAATACCCGATGTTTCACCATGGGGAGTTTGTGCTCTCGGTGGTGGCACTGGCAATCTTTCAACCATGAGATTCATCGTAGCCATCATCCGCCCCATAAGTTGTTGATAGGCAGGGTGTTCAAGAATGACTGGGTCAGGTTGGGGGACCTCAGGCACCCGATCTTCATGTGCCTACCCTATAGCTCCATCAACGGATGCAGCATCGCTGTTCTCAGCAGTATGTTCTGTTGGATAAATTGGACATTATGATAAATCCCTTTGTTTCGATGATGACAAACATTTCATTCTTGTTAATCTAACGTGCTACTTGAGTGTTGCAGGAATGAGGTGGATGACAAAGCTCTAGGAAATCTATATGCTTGAATGATTGTAAATGTCATGAAATGTAATCAATTGTAAACTTGTACAAATATATAATGTACAAGTACTTAGACTTCATGTAAATCAAGCGTTAGATCTTCCCTAGCCAATCACCACACCTAGATAGGTCATCTCCTTCAATAGTGTCACATATGCACACTCATACACACACTTAGTGCCTTAATTGAAAGATTGAAATAGGGTCAATCTCGGTCGACAAATTCCTCGACCGAGACACTCTCGGTCGACAAACTTCTCGACCGAGAAAGACCCAAGTAGTCGTTAGACACAGCAGACAAGGTAGTTGGCAGTTGGAAATTAACGTTGCTAACACTTGATCCAGAGAGCCTGTCGGTCGACAAAACTTCGACCGAGTAGGTATCTCGGTCGACAATTTCTCGACCGAGATGGACTCTGACAGCAACAGCAGAATAAAGTAACTAGCCGTTACTAATGCAACTAACTTATACCTAACGGCTAGTTAAGCACTTAGAACCCCCTAGAAAGTGTCTAGAACGTCCTTAAGCGCTTGTAGGCCATTCCTATAAATAGGACATGCCTTAGGACACCTAAAGATACCTAAGCTATACTTGTGATACACTTGAGCATACACTAACAATTGGCAATCTGTTTTGAGAAATTGAGCAACACTTGCATTGGCAATACCTCTACTTGCTCTAATTTCGTGTCCTATAGGCTAGTATCTCCTATCCACTGCAATCACACTTCCATACACATTGGTTAGGAGATCTACACGCTTGATATAGGCAAATCAAGCATTGTGCTTCAAAGGATAAGTTGTAATTTCCTTTTTCCTTCTTGTTCCTTTTATTCTTTGTATTCTCCTTGCTACTCCTAGGGTTGGAGGCTGCGGATTGGAGAAGGTTCTTCTCGGAGGAGAAGGTGGACCTCAAGCTACTTTAAGAAGGCTATTGCAACGGGAAGCTACTTCAAGAAGGCTATTGCAACGGGAAGCTACTTCAAGAAGGCTATTGCAACGGGAAGCTACTTCAGGAGGAAGGCTGCTTCAAGGTTGGTGCAATTACTTCTAGGTGAAGGCTGCTTCAAGGTTGGTGCAATTACTTCAAGGTGAAGGCTGCTTGAAGGGTTTAGGGAAAGAATTGTAATTTTATGTAAAGTCCTTGCGAGGTAATAAAATTAAATTCTTGCCAAATCCCGGTTGGGTAAGCAACCGGGTAGTGGACTGACTACCTTAGTATTTGTTAAGGTAGGAACCACTCTAAATCCTTGTCCCCTTGTCCAATATTCTTGAGGTTGGTTGTTTGAGTTAAATAATTGTTAAAATATTTAAAAACTCTATTCACCCCCCCCCCTCTAGTGTTTTTCAATTGGTATCAGAGCAGGCTTCAAGGAACCCTAACAAGGTCTTGAAGAATGGGTGACGGGGTGCTCAACAACCTTAACCTTGAAGGGACATTTGTTGCTAGGCCTCCAGCGTTTGATGGAACAAACTACACATATTGGAAGAGAAGGATGCAGTTCTACTTCCAAGGCATCAGTTGGGACTTATGGAGGATGGTGTCAACCCCATACGAGCTTCCTCAAATGCAATATGCAGAGTGGGATGCAAATACGGTAAAATCGGCTCAAATGAATGCAAAGGCTGTAAGTATTCTTTATTATTCAATTTCAGTAGGAGAATTTAATAGAATATCAAACTGTGAAATAGCCTATGAAATATGGCATAGACTTTCTATAACTTATGAAGGGATAGTTCAAGTTAAGAATTCCAAAGTTAGTATGCTTAAACAAAAGTTTGAACATTTCCGTATGGATCCAAATGAATCTATTAGTGAAATGTATGCAAAATTCTCTTCTATTGTAAATGGTTTAAATGCCTTAGGTAAAGTTGTTCTTGAGGAAGATCAGGTATCAAAGATTCTTAGATCACTTCCTCCCAAATACAAGCCCAAGGTGATGGCCATTGAAGAAGCAAATGACCTCACCCGACTAAAGATGGAACAACTCATAGGCAACCTAGAAGCTCATGAGGCAACGTTAGAAGAGGAAGAAAGAAGAGAACGTGAACTTCAACAAGGGAAAAAGAAGAACATTGCATTCAAAGCATCAACCAAGGACAATCATGATACAAGTGAAGATGATAGTGAAGAAGAAACTCTCATTGTAAATGGTAAGCAATATAAAAGTGTTAAAACTAATAAAACTCCTAGTGTTTCTTCTTCCAGGTGCTTTGAATGTGGCAAGAAGGGACACATGAAAGGTGATTGTCCAAAACTCAAGAAAGGGATGAAATCATCTCACAAAAAGAAAGAAAGAGCATATAAAGCTGCATGGGATGATTCGAGTGATGATAGTGATGATGGAAAAGAAGAAATAGAATGCCTCATTGCTACAACAAATGAAGAAGAAGAAGAGGTAAGTCTTTTTGATCTACCAAAAGAAGATCGAATTGCTAGTCTTCAAGATACTCATGAGAAATATATTGAGTGCAAGAAGAAACTTAAGAAATCAAACAAAGTAAATGATGATTTAAATGTTAAACTTCTTGCTCTTGTATCTAAAAATGAAGATCTCAAAAAGGCAAATAAAGATTATGATCTTAAGTTAAAATCTGTAGAAGCTGATTGCAATATTCTTTCCTTAGAAAAGTTAAACTTGCAAACTCAAGTGAATGATCTTCAGAAACAACCTGTTCTATGTTCACACTTAGATTATGATGAGGTTGTCAAAGAAAGAAACTCTCTAGTATCTGATTTAGATCAAGCAAAGAAAGATATAAACAAGAAGATGGATGATATTTCTAAGTTACAAAGAAATATAAATGAGTTAAGAGGAAATGACATGCTTGAAAATATTTTGAAAATTTCCTCTAGTTATAATGGAAGAAGAGGATTAGGATATGCTCCAAAGAGAAATCAACCCAAAAGAGCTAAATCATCCAAGACTAAGACTATGTTTGTACCTAGGAACACAATTTCTATAAAGAGAAATGAAGTTGACTCCATTAGTTGTCATTATTGCATGCGTCTTGGACATTATTCATTTTCATGCCCATATAAGAAAAAGAATGATGATTTAGCTTGGATTCCTAAAACTTAGAAGCTTAAATTTAACTAGTTGAGATTTGACCTAAACTGATTCTTGATATACAAATGTCATATCTCAACATAATCGAGCTCTAACTTGCATAATTTTGTTTTACTTGGAAGCAATTAACAGTTCTGAAAACATTCCAGAAACCTTGTCGGTCGAGAAACTGTCGACCGAGAGAACAGTCGGTCGAGAAATTGTCGAACGAGCAGGTCACTGATTTCCAGTCTGCAATAAATCTGCTGAATATGTTTTCAATTGATCAAATTGCTATCTATTTGTTGTTAATGACTGTTTGTACATGCAAAACAAAGTATAAATTCTGGAAACCATCCTTGAAAACTTATATGAGATTAATTTGGTTTATTCTCTAAATGGTTTAAGTTAAAACTGAAAATTATGAATTATGTTGATTTAAGTCAAATTACTACCTTCATGGTCTATTCTAAGTATTCTTTGATTTATTCACATAGAAACCATATGTTGAATTTCATGTTGTTACTGTTTTATCATTACATCATGGATATGCTTTCACCATTTCATTATTCAATTTTCTACATATAAAGATGATGCTTGTTGCATAAGAATAAAACTCTATGGCACAAAAAGATAGTGATTATTGCATGAATGATCCTTGATGATACATAGGCAAGCAAAATGATTTGTTGTTGATATATTCCTTAGAACTTCAATGCTTGCTCTTCTAAAACAAATAGTCGTAACTCATAAGATATTAATACAAATTCCTTAATTGGTATCTTTAAAGACTTGAGATATTAATCGTGCTTTCAAGGATATATATTTTTATGAAAATAAGGGTACAAGAAGAAATAGAATTTGATATTTATGTACCTACAGCAAAGCTTATCAAGGATGAACATCTTCATATTGAGTATAACTCAAAATGCTTCAAATTGATATCTAATCAAGTTTCATGCATACATTACACTTCACATATGAGTGCTCAAATTGGAAATCTGCAAAATTGCCTCTTGGTTGAAATTGAGTTTGACCAAGGGGCGCTATGGTCGAAGTCAAGGTCGACCTAAAATAAGCTTTGACAAAATGCTTATTTGGACATCATTTTATTGTACTTAATCTTAGTATACTTTTGATAAAGGTCAAAATCAAAATTTAAAATCATATGTGACCTTAGAAGCTTTAAATTGCTTTAATTGTAAGATTAAGGGGGAGCTCATAAAACAAATTTGATTATTTGATTAAGAAGCTTACAAAAACATTGTAAACATCATTTGAAGCTAGTTACGACCTTAGTATTTTAACTCTTGGTTATGAAGAAATCTACAAATTTCATAAAAATGATATATCCTATTCTTAAAGGAATTCTCTAAACAAATCAGGGCTTAACATCCCGTGCATTTGGTTAGAGACATCTTTATGTACTGTAAGATTAAAGGATTCTCATTTCATTTTCAGGATTTAACATCCCTTGTAAAATGGGTGAGAAATCAATACATATGCCATGAACCTAACAGGATCTCACATCCTTTGCAAATGATTGAGAAACAAATTGTGGCTAAATTAGACAAAAATGATATTAAATCCATGTTCCTAATAGAATATCTATCTAAGGGGGAGCATAGTATAAAATTAAGGGGGAGAAGAAATATAAAATATTCAACTTGGATATCTTTTTGAAATGACAAAGGGGGAGAAAGAATATAAAATCAAAAATATAAATGAGTAAATGAGTTTCATAACATCTTAGCCAGTACTCACTTGCAAACCAAGAATGGCTACAAAAGGTAATCCTCAGGTATGAAACTCACATTCTTTATATTTCCTTATTTCATATTTAAGAAATGTTTGTCATCTTCAAAAAGGGGGAGATTGTTGGATAAATTGGACATTATGATAAATCCCTTTGTTTCGATGATGACAAACATTTCATTCTTGTTAATCTAACGTGCTACTTGAGTGTTGCAGGAATGAGGTGGATGACAAAGCTCTAGGAAATCTATATGCTTGAATGATTGTAAATGTCATGAAATGTAATCAACTGTAAACTTGTACAAATATATAATGTACAAGTACTTAGACTTCATGTAAATCAAGCGTTAGATCTTCCCTAGCCAATCACCACACCTAGATAGGTCATCCCCTTCAATAGTGTCACATATTCACACTCATACATACACTTAGTGCCTTAATTGAAAGATTGAAACAGGGTCAATCTCGGTCGACAAATTCCTCGACCGAGACACTCTCGGTCGACAAACTTCTCGACTGAGAAAGACCCAAGTAGCCGTTAGACACAGCAGACAAGGTAGTTGGCAGTTGAAAATGAACGTTGCTAACACTTGATCCAGAGAGCCTGTCGGTCGACAAAACTTTGACCGAGATGGACTCTGACAGCAACTGCAGAATAAAGTAACTAGATGTTACTAATGCAACTAACTTATACCTAACGGCTAGTTAAGCACTTAGAACCCCCTAGAAAGTGTCTAGAACATCCTTAAGCACTTGTAGGCCATTCCTATAAATAGGACATGCCTTAGGACACCTAAAGATACCTAAGCTATACTTGTGATACACTTGAGCATACACTAACAATTGGCAATCTGTTTTGAGAAATTGAGCAACACTTGCATTGGCAATACCTCTACTTGCTCTAATTTTGTGTCCATAGGCTAGTATCTCCTATCCACTGCAATCACACTTCCATACACATTGGTTAGGAGATCTACACGCTTGATATAGGCAAATCAAGCATTGTGCTTCAAAGGATAAGTTGTAATTTCCTTTTTCCTTCTTGTTCCTTTTATTCTTTGTATTCTCCTTGCTACTCCTAGGGTTGGAGGCTGCGGATTGGAGAAGGTTCTTCTTGGAGGAGAAGGTGGACTTCAAGCTACTTCAAGAAGGCTATTGCAACGGGAAGCTACTTCAAGAAGGCTATTGCAACGGGAAGCTACTTCAAGAAGGCTATTGCAACGGGAAGCTACTTCAGGAGGAAGGCTGCTTCAAGGTTGGTGCAATTACTTCTAGGTGAAGGCTGCTTCAAGGTTGGTGCAATTACTTCAAGGTGAAGGCTGCTTGAAGGGTTTAGGGAAAGAATTGTAATTTTATGTAAAGTCCTTGCGAGGTAATAAAATTAAATTCTTTCCAAATCCCGGTTGGGTAAGCAACCGGGTAGTGGACTAACTACCTTAGTATTTGCTAAGGTAGGAACCACTCTAAATCCTCGTCCCCTTGTCCAATATTCTTGAGGTTGGTTGTTTGAGTTAAATAATTGTTAAAATATTTAAAAACTCTATTCACCCCCCCTCTAGTGTTTTTCATGTTCTTCATGGTTTCAAGACATCTTGGCTTTTCTTCCGCTGAGGGCAGAAGATGATTGTAATAAAATCTGGAAAACTCACAAGAACAAACACAACCTAGTCCTAAATCCCTGTAGACTCAGCGAACCTAGAGCTCTGATACCAAACTTGTGGCAACACATCCCACTATCACATAGATAGCGATGTGTTACGCAAAAACGTGCGGAAAACACCATAAACCACGATTTGCCAAAAACATGGGTTAATTAAAACCGATTGCAGAACGCAGATAAACTGAGAAACTATTACATTTAGGTCCTCATCCTACAAGGAAAACAGGTTATATAAACATATACAAGATCTTGACATGTGTCCACAGCTTAGGAGATCAGCTGTCTAGCCATCGCATGAGTTCATCACCTGTTTATACATACATAACGGCCCACATCCGGCCAGCAGCAGGATATACAAAACATCAACAGCTATACATCGAGAAACAACGTCAAAACACCTCCAAGGACCCGAGAGTACAGGGATGACTCTAAGACTCTACTACAAAACAACCAAAACAGCAGCATGTCCATCTCTTGCCTTCTACTGCTCGTCTTGCTGCTCGACCGCAACCCCGCGACCACCACCACGTATAACTCGAACACCTAAAAAGGTTACAAACCAGCGGGGTGAGACACACAGTCCCAGCAAGAAACATAACTCCCCGCCGAAACTATAAAACCTCAGAAAGATAAAGCAACAACAGCAGATAACTGATAAAAGGTACAACAAGAGTAGTCTATATAACTAAGCTATTCATACCATCAAGCTTACCAGATGTATGGAAGGCCTATCACCAATTATCTCTTCATGGAACATGATTAACAAGATAAGATTATAAGGTCTTACCACATACATGAGGAACGTATAAGTAATTGCAAGGTTTAACAAGATTAACTACACAAGCAGAGCCTCAACCAATGTTCTGTGTTTTGCCTTAAGTAGTAAATACTATACGGCTGGATTATGTATTATTATGCCCTGACGAAGTGAGCCGTACCACTCAAATCCAACCGACGACTATGAAACCCGGAGCCGGTGCCATACAAGGTCAATGGAAGAGTCGAACTCCATGACCTCCGACCTCGTGGTCAGTGCACGAGAACCAAAGCAGGACCGCAGTCTCATGCTTAAGTGGCCTTAGCCACTAGGTCAGCTCCATAGGCTACCCTTTCTCTAGCCCGCCTCAGTACAGGTCTCGGCGCTAGTATATCTGAGCCACGGGCATGTTCACTGTGCTCTGTGCCATGAACACATTCATGCTCCCATATCACATATCCTGAGCCATGGGTCTATTCACCATGCTCATATACATATCTCTAGTCTGCAACCGCAACTGCACTCGATTCCCTCTCTATTTTAGGCTAGGAGAAACCTCTCATATTCAACAATATGCGCTCCGGGTTAACCTGTAGGAGAACCCGTTTTGCCATCACCAGCTCCTGATGATGATGGATCTATGTCCATGGAAAACTACATGATATATTCCACTATAATTAGTTAATATATTTTAAGTGATTTGCAAAATTTCAACCAAGTTGTATAACATGCAACTTATAACAACAATAAACAACATGAAACTCAATATTATGCTTTTATTGTAATCGACATCATCATGATCCATCACAAGGATCCAACATTACATGCCATGGGATCTCAATCCCTCATCACATAGTGTCACTGCCTCTCAAGGCTTACATCATCATCATGGGATAGCAATCCCAGATCATCATCAGAGATTAACATCTCATTAAGGCACTCTAGCCAAACTCAGGTCTTCTGAGCAAACACATCATGTATGTTATCTCATTGTCATGAGTAACCATCAAAGCAGTGTTACTCCAACATGTATATATATACCTCATAGCCCTTATTCCTAGTTATGCAACTATATGAGCCACCTGCATGGTTAGTATACACACTCATCACGAATTAATAGAAGATTCATATTATCAACATAGAGCCACATTGATGATTATACACTTTGTCATCCATGCCTCAACCTGTGACCATAGACATAGGTCATATCATCATGCAAGGCTTCTTACATGCTTATCATTTCCTTAGCATTATACATGATCATATACACATGAAGTTCCGTATTAGGATACATGGATGTGATCTACTATCTCAAGCATATCAAGGGTTACCATCATAAACCAAACGTGATGCAAGAATAAGAATTAGCATATAGGTTTTCCATAAGAGACAAGACCCTCACTAGAAGCGCTTACCACCCTCACCAAAGGTGGTATCGGGCAGGGTACTCTCCCCTATCGCCCAGACCTCAAACGCATAACGGTTAAGCAGACCAGCACCTATCGGCCACGCACACCAACCTACTATCGGCCAAGAAACCAACAAGGGTGTCGACTACCAGCTCAAGATGTAACGGGCAACCCTAGGTGTCGTGCACCCAACCATATCGTGCAACCGGGGTCTATCAGCCTCAACACCTATCATGCAGCTCAGCCCCAAAGGCGTGTTGCGCAACGCTGTGTCGTGCAATGGGAGACAGGCGGCAAGGTCTAAGGGCATCTCGTGCAACGGTGCGTCGTGCATCAGGTGTACCGTGCACAAGGCTACTCATCTCAGGATGTCATTCAACCAACCTAGTCATGAACTATCATCCAACACTCAAGGCAACGACTGAGGTGCAACGCCCGACACAAGACCAGAACAACAACGCCCAAGGTCCAAGGTAACAGCACCAAACCACTACTTAAGCAAGGCGTGTCGGGCAGGATACACCACCAAGTGTGACGCCCGACACACAAAGGTCAGCAACCAGGAGTGTGACGCCCATCACAACATCACAGAACTAACTAACAGACTTCACACCTCAAGCACAATGACACCAAGTGTATCGAGCAGGGGACATCATCGAGGTATGATGCCCGACACACCCACAACATGTGTCGTCCAAGGCTCAAGGCCAAGAGGGGATATCGAGCAACACAAACCCTAAGGTCATATCGGCCAAGGTGCAACCCGACAGGGTCACCACTAACCTCAAGCACAAGGGCACCAAAACCCTAATGGATCAAGAAGATGGCTCACCTCTCAACTTGAACTAGAGATGGGTCTTGCACACTTCATATCACCAATCGGGCAACACAAGAACAACCACAACCAAGGTCCATGACTACTACAAAGCTCACCTCTAGAATCCATGGTGAGAGAAGGGTGTTGCTCAAGCAACTAGAATACAAGCTCACCTCTCAACTCAAACGAGAGAGGAGTATTGCTCATATTACTAGAGTTCAAGCTCACTTCTCAAGACCAACAGAGGTAGAGGGGTGTTGCTCAACAAGAAACCCTAGAACAAGGATCGGCCAACAAGGTGCAACTAAGCAAGGAACCGAACTAACAACATGCATAGCCGATATGATCATAAGCAACATACAAGAACATAAAATAAGGTAGTGTAGTTAGGGTTAGGAGTTATATAACGCGCCTTAAGCAAGCTCCAAGCTCCTAGCACCACCACAAGAAGGAGAGCAAGGCACTCTAGGGTTCGGCCACCACTAGAGGTAGAAGGAAACTCCAAGAAGGATCTGCCACCAAGCTTGCAAAAGAAGAGGGGTGTCGTGCACCAAGGGAGAGGGAGACTAAGGAACTAAAAGGGATCCTTAGTAAGGGAAAGGAAACGCATATATAGAAGAGGATGGAGGAGAAACCAAGGAAAGACAAGGCAAGGTGTCGCCCACCTAGGGACACTTGTCCATGGGCAATGCGACCACACTAACATGCCCTAAACACATGTCCAAGGCCATTGCCACATGCAAGCATTAAGCTCCAATTGTCCACTAGTGGTGACACAAACGAGGTCAAAGAAGGTCAAAGGGTCCATGGGCGACACACCTCCACACCATGGCCGACACACCCACACCATGGCCGACACACACCCTGGGTGACACACCACAGGCCGACACAAACCATGGGCGACACACCACTGGCTGACACAAGCACAGGCCGACACACCTAGGCCGACACAGGGCACTCTTGCCTGACACAAGGTCCAAAGAAGCCAAAACAAGGCAAACAAGCTCAACCAAGCCCAAAGGAACTCAAGCAACGAGCCCAAACCTTCCTCTCAACACTAGAGGAAGCAAGGAGAGAGAGAGAGGAACACCTCTCAAGGTGAAAAACTTGCCCACAAACCCTAGACTTGGGTTAATTGCAAGTAGCACCTCCATCTCTCAACAAAACACCAACAAACCCTAATCACCCTCAAAGGTGATTAGCAAGAAACTAAGCATCAGGGTTAAGCAAAGCAAACAGGATAAGCCCTAAATGGAGGTCAGGGTCCTTATAGTTTCATTCATTGGCCATCCTTCCGGCTTGATCACTAGTCATCCCCATGTGATGACTCTATTCACCCCATGCTCTTTAACTCACTAGAGATCCATAGAGGGTTTGAGCAGGTTACATCCATAGATGCCTTATTCATTGATTGCTTACCTTTTTCTGTTAATGCCTTGTTCCACATGCACACATGCATGGGAGACAGACTCGCTTAACTCATTTACATATATGTTCCTTATTTCTTTTTCAATGTTCATATGGGTAGTGTACTATATCACCACACCATCTCATTCCTTATTATTTGGGTTTTAGGGTTAGGGGTAGGGACTACTCAACCTACACCTTACATCTTAGGGTTTTATGATTCCCTTGACACACTAAGGGTTTTTCTGACTCAACCCTAGTTCCTTCTAAGGTTTACCCTTGCAACCCATAAAACAACTTTCTTTACTTTATCACCATTTCAACATTATTATGTCCACATTACATGTACAATTTATTTCCATAAAATATGTACATTTTATCTCCACATGTACTTTATTATTCTCACATTTCCATGTGCATTAATTGGTGGAGGATGCCTTAATCCTACTTCTACTAAAAATCCTAACTTGGGATGAGGAGGGAAATTCCTTTAATGGTGTATTAAGCAAAAAGGTGAGAAATGTATGAATCAAAATGAGAAGAAACCCTAAAGGTATTTTACTTCGGCAAAAATTGGCTGACTTTGTCCAGGAAGGATGCACTAGCCCAAGAGTCCTCATAAGCCAACTAACTGTGCAGAGGAAAATATTGCTAGCCCTCAGGTCATGGTCCCTTCTAACACCGTCGTCTTTTGAAATGCCCTAATAATTCCCTCATGTTTCTATAGATTATTTGAAATAAATAACTATTAAATATTATTTGAAAAACCTGGGACTCTGATACCGAATGTAATGACCTCATTTTTTAGTAACCCTCAATTAAGGAAGGCATAAAAAGATGAGAGCCATTGCCTGCAAAAATTACCCAAGGATCCATATTAGTCCAATAACAATTAAAGGAAAATAATTTCAATATTACAAAAAATTATAAACAAGATGCTTACATGAACTCTCTATTCTCAGAGGTGTACATTGAGAAAAGGATACTAGATAATCCTCCTTTTAAATCTTTAATTTTTTCATGACATTTCTATCTTTAGCTTCATGTCCTTTATCATGTATATTAATTTATACCTAAAACAACATGAAACAAATATGTGATTAGTATGTTGCCATATTGGTACATGGGTGTATCCAGAAAGTGTAAGTATTGTGACAACATATATCAGTCAATCACTTACAAATAAGAACATCAATGTCTTCTCATAATCCTTATTTATGTCATACACATCGATGACACAGTAAAAAGGAATAAATTGATTGCTTCAATTGAGCTTAGTTAGAAATGGAGAAACAAGTAATTGGTTGATTCCCACAAAAGATCCCTTACAATCCTTCTCTCGATAGAAATTAATTAATTGTCCATCATTAATCGAAGTCCCATCCTCCATTCACTATTTATATCTGGCCACCTACTTAGTCTTTGTAACTTAGGGTCAATCCTCAAGAAGAAGAGGAGAAGGGGTTTGTCCATCGCACACCACCTTGTGCTACCCTATACTTGCATCCATGAAAATGACTATGTCCTCTTCCTCCACTAGATGTATTGATATTTCCATGTGGAGTGAGTAGTTTATTCAGTTTGGTGTGGGGGTTATCTACACTATCTATATTACATGTATTTGTTTATTATTTAGTTCTTGTATGGACCATGAATTTATTTTAGTCACTTATTTCATGTTAAATAAATTGAAAACTTATGTTTCATGTCCATTATTTTTCTAGCCCAAGAGAACTTCAAATCCTAGAATTAGAATATTGATTAAGTATATTTAACTCTGTAATGAGAACTTTAGATGGATGGTTTTTGGTTAACAGATATAGGATATTTACATAATACAACGAACAGCCTATAGGGATAGTCATCCTTACAATTTCCTCGAGCCAAAATGATTAGGAATTTCTTAGCCTCAATTAAAAATCTTGTGAACAATGATATGATGCAAGTCATCAAATGTAGGTAGTGGTGTTGAAACTCAATTCTATCATAGTGATTTTCATAATTAATTTATATTTCAATTTAATGTATCCTTTACTTTTGTTGCAAGTATATTGATTCAATCATCCAAATATTGGTTTGAAAAATTAGTCAACTTGAACTGGACAAAATTAACATTGTTCTTAAAAATGTTGTCTCGTGAGATTTAATCCTTAACTATACTATGATAAGATCCAACCACATGTGAGTGGAATTATTGTATGTTTTCTTTCATAAAAACAAGGATTTGTATCCTAGTGAATTTTTCTATGCGACAAATTTTCCACATCAAATCTTTTGTGTTGTTTTTGGGGACAACATAATTGTTTAACTATATCCAATTTGACTTAGGAAAATTTTAGGTTTCCTTTTTTTCAATTGATAACACTACATATCCTCTTGAATCAAATCTTTCCCATTTGTTTGACTAGCACTAGATCCCTTCTATCTTAGGTGCTACCACTAGGTGCATGCAACTTTTAATGGGCATTGATTCTACATCGAGCTTTGACCCCAAGATAGATAGGAGATTCAACATGTGTAATAGAGAAAATGGACAAAGAGTAAATAAGGGAGTGATTCAACATCAAGTGGATCAAGATCCCTCCACCCAGAGAGAAATACTATTGTGAGAGACCAGGGCTTCCATACAACTAAAGAATCAGACGTCCCAGGGAGAAGACCAAGAAGAATATGCTAAAAGCAACTTAGGGATGATTCTATCCATAAAGCCATAGAAATTCATCAAATTATAGATCCACTTATGATTACACTCACAGCGTGTAAAGAGGCAAGATCACCCCCTTAGTAAAATTTGAAGAATAAAACATTCATTCCAAACATGCACATAAGGTATGTTGGAATAGGAGTAAAATTTTAAAATCTATATTATCGGTATGCAAAAGACCAAAGTGTAGAAATGAAATAAAAGAATTGACTATATTCAGTTTTACAACAAGATTACAAAAGAATGTCATAATTTCCCATAAGGGTTTACATGAAGATTCCACAAAAGGATCTAAGATAGAGGGAATTCTAAACTACTTCGACTTTGTTCCCAGCAACATCTCCATGAGCTAGATCCATGTTGAAAGATATGTTCTCCTTAGTCTTGTTTGATACCTTGTCCTAAACCTGGGTGGTTGGGAATCACCCAGCAATAGAGAGAAACAAGGTATGTGTCAAATAATGAACAAGAACAAAAGAAAGAAAATAACACAAAAGATCATCAATAGATGAAGAGATCAAGAGTATGAGGCATAATCAAAATAGATGTTTGCCATAACGCTAAAATAGTGAAGGAATTGCATGCATGATTAATATTGACTACATTAACTAAGTAGGGTTGAGGTACCTACCAGACCCCAACCTATAGGTGAGGGGAGAAATAACACATTCTCAGTCACCTACACAAGTTATATATGGGGGAGTATAACACATTCTCTAGGGTGAAATAACACATGCCCTATCTATGGGTGGTTGTACATAATTACCACTACATTAGATAAATAATCTAATAAAATCAGCATGCTAAGAGAAACAACGGCTAGTAGAAGCATCATATATTTGAATCATGGTAGTGGGGTACAAGACCCAAGAAATAGAATATCAATACTAATCTTTTAGGCAATATAGCAAAAGAGTCATGAATACATAAAATAGGGTTCATATAGTGCCTGATTAGGGAATATAGGGTTTAGTTTGCAAGTATCCCAACTTAGGGTGTAAGAATTCACATACCTCTTTACTATGCTAAAATACCAAGTTCCACCACTTCTAGATGTTCCAAGTTCAACTTTGGCCTATTTCAATTTATTAACATTCATTAGTGTACATATCACAGATTATTGCATAGAAACCCTAAGATTGAACCTTTTTCACAATACTCGGATTTAGAATCTGAAAATCTTGCCATTGGACTAATTAGGTTACCCTGATCAAGAAAATGTATCTTTTTGTCAGTTTTGGAGTTATGGTGATTAAGTTGTACTTTTTGGATTTATGCATTAAAACCATATTCCAAAAATCACCTTTCAAACAACCTTGAAATCAGACCTAAAAAGATTTTTTATTAGATAGAGATTAATTTTCCAATTCCAAAACATTTTTTATTAATTTTGGATGAGCGGCTTAAAAGATCTGAATTTTCCAATTTTGACCAACCAGAAAATGACATGTCAGCAATTTAGTTGCAAGCAAGGAAGTAAGAGGGGGAGAGGGGTCGGCCCATGACTTGGCCCCTAACAACCTGTCCTAGGTCATCCTTTATCCTAGGAGGGATTTATATATGATTTCATGTTCATCTAGAGCTAGTAACAAAGTATAGAACAACAAAGAAACAAAACCCTAAACAAGAACATCATCTAAAGGTGGAGATCATCATTAAGAATATGAACTAACAAGCTTATAATAAGCAATAAACATGGAGTAAGTTATATAACTTGCCTCTAAGAAGAAGATCAGAACCCAATCAGTTGGAAACTCAAGCAAGATGGTTGGTAGCCCCAAGCACAAGCTCCGAACTCGAGCAAGAATCACCTTCTTCTCAAGGATACAAACCCTAAGCAACAGGGGCATGGAAAGAAGAGTTTTTGAGCCTTTGATGGAGTTCCACCATGGAAGACCAGGGTTCCAACCTGGAGGAAGGTGGGAGGAAGAAGAACAATAGGGAAAATAGAGGAGAAGGGGAAAAACCTACTTGCCTTGGTCAGAAATGCCAAAAGGTGACTTTAGAAACCCTAGATGAGCTTAGACGAAACCCTAGAAGACCTCTTTCACCAATATGGTGTCTTATTCTACTTTGGGATAGATCCTTCGTGTCCAAACAGATATAGGACGAAGTTCTAAGTAGGAGGGAGGTGATATGGATCATATATTTTGGTTGAGAGGTAAGGAAGGAGTATATAAAGCTTTATGGTTAAGGAAGAAGCAAGGTATGAGGTGTCCAAGCTACTTTCCATGTGTTCATGTCTAAGGGTGTCCATGGTCATGCAAGCCTTTATGGATAAGGAATAAGAAAACCATGAAGTGTTCAGATACTTTCTATGTGTCCATGGCTAAGGGTGCCCATGGACATGCAAGCCTTTATGGATAAGGAAGGAGTCAAGCGTGAGGTGTCCATGAAGATTTCCATGTGTCCATAGCCTAGAGCTTCTATGGCCATGCAAACAACTATTCCAAATCTCCTAGAGAATTCTTAGCCATAATTTTTCAGTTCTCTAGGCCCACTACTGACCTACAAATAAAGAAACCACCCCATTGGTTGATAACTCTTAAATATAAGCTCGCCCATAAAGGGGGAAATCCCTAAAATGCCCTTGAGGAGAAAAAAAAACTCCAAACCAAGGTACAACTAGGCACCCCATGGCCCAAAAAGATCGAGAATGATAAGGAAAAATCAAAGGATCATAAGACATGTGATAATTTACAAAGAAAACCTCCCAATTGTGTAAATTGCAAAAAAAATTCAAAATGTGCATATAGAGCATTAAATCCAAAAAGAGCTAGGACCTTTACACTTGAGAGGCATATTATTGAATAATACCATTCTTTTTAGCTTCAATTTTCATATTCTTCATGTATGTGTTTGTGACTAAGCAAGATCTTGAGTAATTTAGACCAATGGGACATCTCATCCATGACATCCAAGAATAATACATCGGCATACAAGTTCTTCAAGGATTATTTAAATTATTTGAACATGGCGTCTAGTCATGTTTGAGTGATATGATTCAGATGTGGAACTTGCAACTTATACACAGGAACATATGGTTGTGACAGGTCATAAGAAACATTTTTCAATTGAGTTGATTCCTTGTTCTGACTACAACATGTATCTTCCTTATTATCTTGGCTAGTTTTCGCATGGATGTGTGGTATCTTCCTTATCATCCTGGATAGTCGTCAAAGTTATAGGGGGTGTTCTCTCTAGAAGGATGAAGCCAAAATGATTGGCCACAAAAAATGCTCTAAACGTTTTAGCTATTCCTCTAGTTTCCTTGCCAAAGTACCAATTAGAAGGTGAAAGGAAGTAGTGAACTGAGCCAATTGAGACTCCATGGCTTTACCATGAGCTTGATGGTTGTCTAACAAGGTATTTTGGGACTACAATATCCTTTCAATGGATAAGTATTTGTCTTCAATAGAAGGATTAGGATTTACCTATAGTCCACTTATTGTGGATGTGGCCCTTGATTGATAATCTGAAATCGCCACAGTTGATCTTATTCTAGTGGTTTTCCCATATTTTCTTTGATTGAACTTCCTCTAGTTTATGAAATTATGCTAATTGTTATTTTATAACTTAGAGGACCCAAACTTGATTATTAGCCTATCCTTTCCTAAGTTGAGAGGAAACTGTAGCACATGTTGGGTTGCCATACTTTAATACTAGATGGTTTCTATTTTGGTTCAAACTATAGTATCCATGTCTTGGTTTAAGTCCTCTACTTGATTGTCTTCACCTAGGGCTTGTGTATTTTTCCTCATGATATTGGAAAGTATTTGACATCCTAGAGAGAGGGTTCATTTCCCTTGCATGCATCATAAAAGAGTGTAGCCTTTACCTCATGTTGTTATGGTAGACTTCTCCTTTGATACGCATTGAAGGAGGTTTCCAAACTCTCTTGTTTTATTTCTAGTTTCTTTAGATATTCCACAATTAGTTTGTGTTTTGAGATATCTTCTTCCATGGTGACATTAAGTCCACCTTCTTGTCCTCTTTCCCAATTGGTTTAATTTTTATGTGACATGTCTCACAACTAATCATTTTCTATCATAACTTTGTTGTATGAAATTTCCTCTAGACTAGGAACTTTTTGGTGTCATCATAAACATCTTTGTAAAATATTTCTATGAGTGAAACCAATAAAATGTGCTATCATACTTTTGTTGTATGAAATTTCCTCTAGACTAGGAACTTCTTGGTGTCATCATAAACATCTTTGTAAAACATTTCTATGAGTTAAACCTATTAAATTATATGATGAGGGCATTGGTGGAGGAGTTATTTGTATCTTTTCCATGCTTCTTTTAAGGATTCCCCAAGGACCATGGCAAGCTATGTGATTTGTCCTCTAATATAGTACGTGAGGGATGGCACGTAAAATATATTGAATAATTTGATACACAACCTTCCCTATTTGTAATATTGTCTCCTTCCAAGGAGTTGTACCCCCTCAGATCCTTTCTAAAAATAGAATACTTAAATAAATCTAGTTTGATGGCATCATTTGAGACACCTAGATATTTTTTCAGAGCACATAGTTAAGGTATATACATCAGTGGTCTCAAAAATTTTCCTTTGTTTCCTACAAAAGTAATGCTTAGCATCATTTGCAACTGTCATGTAAGATACTGAATTACGAATGTAATCTCCATGTAACCCTTTTCCCTAAGTTTTGTTCTCAATTCTGTCCTTTATGTCCTTGTTGATGAATTAGTGGAATTTATAGTGGTTTGGTGAACATTTGTTCAATAATTATACCAATGGAAGGTTTTATGCACAAATACCTCAGTGAAAGCTTATTTAAGGATCTGAAATGCAAAATCACCACTTAAGCAGAACAATGGTAAATATATTTGTGCTAGAAGTGTAAGGCCCCAAACCCTACTTAATGTGTTCAACAAGCTTAATTACCATAATTAAGTGTTATAAACCTTAATCTAACCTTGTGAGGTGTTTTGAATTCATTAGATAAGCTTAATTTTCGAGTTTGGTCCAATTGGGATGTTGTTTGTGCAAGTTATCTCTGGGCTAACATCTCCATCATACCTCTTATATTATACTAGAGACTTAGCCTTACCGACTTATTACCCTCGTGGATTATTATCTAAGTTGTTAATTCCTCTATGACCAAGCCAGTAGGTATCACAAATGATATACTGATCAAGGTCGAGGAGCTTTATGCCCTATGCAATTTTCTATTAATTGACACAAGGGAGGTCATTGGTACCTTATCATTTGGAATGCCAATCCTTTCCACCGCCAGATTTTTGATCAATGTTGAAGAAGGAATTGTAATTGTATGAGTAGGAAATCAAAATTTAGACTTCAAGGCATTTGGTGAGATGAAGAAACACATTCAAGAAGAAGAGGTGTACTTTCTTGATTATGTACATCAATTTTATCAAATACAGTAGTAGCTCACCTCCTCAAAACCCCATCAATGGATACATTTGGGTTGAAGACACAATGCAAAGATAATTGAGAGTGTGTCCGAGTACTCATAGTTGAAGGAAAGAATTCCAACTGTACAAAAGATTCTTTCTCCTCCTACCACTACCCTTACAATACCTTCCCAAAAAGCCACAAGCTATCTCATCCACATAGATCTATCTCCATGCATTCACTAGTAGTCCAGTAAGTAGTAACTAATCCTTCCCTGTTTGCATCATAGAAAGATCCAAATTATTAGGAACATCACACCATATAATTTTGCAATGCCTCATGCCAATCAAGGAGAATCAATAAGGAATACAAAATTCTAATTTTATTAAGACCAACACCAAGATTTGTACCCTACAGACACTAGTGACCAACATGGTTGTGTCCACATGAGTGTGCATCAACAAATGAGCTTTAAATCCATACCTACACAATGTTACCTTGCCCATGATTCATATCAATATCCCTACAACTAATCACCATCTTCTATCAAGTAGTGGAAATCAGTTCAACACAACTTGAATTGTTTAGCTTTGTAATTTGACATTTGTTGTACCATATGGAGTAGAATACAAAAAGTAAGACTCCAAGATATGTTAAATGAATGGATGAAAAGGATGACAATGGGAGGACACCTCACTCCATCTTAGGCTCCATTTGAAGGCCCACCATAACATTGAAAATTCATGTGTCAAGCCAATGATGTTAAACATGCAGCATGTTGGGAGGGAAACTTAATAAAATTTCTCTTTAAATTTCCCTATATTAGTTTTTCCACAATTATATCATCATTATTCTAAATATTAAATAGCACATTTTATGATAAGATCCTAAATTCTGACTTTTCTTAGGTGAATGACCCATCGCTGATTGGAGTGAAACCACAATTGATGGTTCAACTAGCATGATTTTTCCCTCTCTTTCAAATTTACTATTTGTCAGGGACAAGAAATTTCTAATTTTTTTGTGGAGGGTGGTACATATTCTACCCTAAGTCAAGACCTATTTTTTTACTTAATATTTTTTTAGGTCTCCCAAAGCGTGTTGCTCCCTTTTTTAACTTTTTGAAAAATTACAAAACTATCACCAAGGTAGGAAGAAAACCATCAAGGCGTCCGAGAAGAAAAGAAAATTGTACAAGGGAAGAGACAAACAAGAACTATCTATACAAGAGAATCTATATCCTTTTTAACTCGCTTCCAGATCTGAGAAGCACTGGTATCCATACCCACAAAAATTCTTTGATTCCTCTCGCTCCAGATAACATAGGCAATCAGCTATGAGCAGATTCTACTCTTCAGGCCAGAGAGTTGAAGAAGGCCAGGTATAGAAACAGGAATAGTAGAGATGTACCCTTCCACATGAGAAAACTCCCAAATACTCAAGGAGAAATAACAACCAAACAAGATATGATTGAGATCCTCGACATTATCTCTGCATAACTCACGTCTTGAGGCAAAAGCAAAACCTCTATGCTTCAAATGATCATGAGTAAGAAGCTTATCTAGCATAATCCTCCACATAAGAAATCTGCATCTCATCGGGGCTTTTGTTTTCCATACCCAGTTATCCCAAGCAACCGGAGACTTCTTATCTCTAAGCAACTCCCAAAAATCCTTCAACCTGTGAGGCACAACTCTGTCTAGATAGATACAACCAGCTGAGTTAGAAGAAGGAAAGTAGTTGGCTCTAATGGTATTCAAAATCCTTGAGTAATGTCTATCCTTCCGCTCAATCCAAACACCACCATTCATGAGACAGCCAATATTTGCAAGTTTACCTTTACCAAGCTTCAAGATGTTTGTATGATCGAGACGACTTCCCAAGAACTCGCCATTAGGAAGCCATGGCTCTCTCCAAATAATAGTATCAATATTAGGTTTAACAGAAATTCTTTTGACAATCGTATTCCTAGTTCACAAAATATAGGACCACATCCAGGAGGAACTAGAAGAGCTACTACAGCTCCAAATAGAATAACCCTTGAGATATCTCAAATGCACCCATCGAACCCAAAGAGTATCTTTCTTCATGGCAATGCTCTAAATGTTCTTTACCACACAGGCTTTAACCATATCAATAGAGAGCTTAACACCCAAGCCGCCTTCTTTCTTCAGTTTACAAACACTTCTCCACGCAACTGCATGGGAGGTTTTCTCATCCAACAACCCATTCCGAAGAAAATCATGACACAATTGATCAATCTCATCAGTTACAGTAGAACGAAGAGGAAAGGAAGACGCCCAATAAACATGAAAAGAAGAAAGAGTCGATTTGATCAGTTCAAGCCTTCCAGCATAAGAGAGATGAACAAATTTCCATCCAGCCAGCCTGCATTTCATCTTGTCAATAATAAGTGAACATAGCGACCTAGAAAGCCTGCCACCTAAGAGGGGAAGACTGAGATATTTAAGAGGCAAATTTCCAATCTTAATATTCAAACCAGAATTCTCAACAATAGAGATGGCAGCATCATTGCAAATAACCACACTCTTCTCCAAACTGATATTCAGGCCTGAGACATTACTAAAGCACTCAATAACCTTCTTAACTCCTTTAATCGAACTTGAATCTTCCTCTGAGAAGATAACCACATCATCCGTGAAAATAGTGTGAGAAACAGCAAACTCATGTGACGCCTTGATGGGGTACATGGAATTAAGAGAGACAGCAGAATTGATAATACTAGTAAATCCCTCCATCACAATCACAAAAATATACAGAGCCAAGGGGTCTCCTTGTCTAATACCCCTGCCAGGATTAAAAGAAGAGCTAGGGACACCATTAATAAGCACATGCATGCTAGCAGTACCAAGAAGCACATCAACCCAGTGAATAAAACACATGGGAAAATTCATATTATGAAGCATGAGCTTGATAAAACCCCAATCAAGAGAATCGTACGCCTTCATGATATTAGTTTTCACACACATCTTGGGCTTGGAGCTCTTGTGGATATTATTAATCAATTCATTAACAATAAGAATAGACTCATTGATCGATCTTCCTTTAATAAAAGCACTCTGAGAAGGGCTAATAAGGCAGGGCAAGATCTTCTGAACTCTGTTTGCTAAGATTTTCGAGATTATTTTGAACAAGACATTACAGAGGGAAATAGGCCTCCAATCCTTAATAGACATAGGATTACTGACTTTAGGAATAAGAGTGATATGAGTCTTGTTAACCTCTTTAAGTAGTTTACCACTCAAAAAGAAATTCAAAACAACTTTAGAAACATCGCTTCCAATGATGTGCCAGCAGGATTTAAAAAAATGGAAGTTGTAGCCATCAGGGCCAGGAGCTTTGTCTCCATTAGAATGATGGATTACATTATCTATCTCATCCTGAGTAACGAAACCACAAAGATTGTCAAAACTTTCCTTAGACAGCTTAGGTAGAGACCAAGAGGGATCCCACTCCATGGAGGAAGAACATGAATCTTTAGCAAATAGAGCTTGAAAATAACCAGAAATATGACTTTCAATAACATCCTCGTCCGAGCACATAGAATTATCAATCATAATACTTCTAATATTGTTCTTCTGTCTCTTGGTCTTGAGAGAGGCATGGAAAAACTTAAGAGTTTTTATCACCCAATTTCAACCATTGCACTCTAGATTTTTGTCTAATAAAAGATTCCTCTACATTGTAAGCTTCAATAGCTTCTTTCCTTTTAGAAACAGCAATAGACTGGAGCGTACAATCCAAAGGGTTCCTGTCTTCTTTAAGTTGAGCAGCACAAGCCTCGCTTTCCTTAATTCTTCTGTTATCAAAAATGTTACCAACTGCTTTTTTATTCCAATCATAGAGAATTTTCTTAAGCTTCCTCATCTTCTCACACACCCAAAACATAGGATTCCCGGTAACTTCTGACTTCCAGACCTCCTCTACCATGCTCAGAAAATCCGGCCTCTCAGTCCATGCATTGATAAATTTGAATGGAGTCTTTTTCTTCACCCCTTCCTCAAGTTGAATCGCAAGGATTCTGTGATCACTGTGAATGGAAGCAGAAATAACACCCCAGAGATGAGGGAATTTGTCGATAAACTCCAAGTTATAAAAACTTCTGTCTATTTTAGACATCACAAGATTAGCACCATCTTGTCTATTTTCCTAGGTAAAATCTGACCCCGAGAACGAGATTTTAGACAACCAAGCATCATTAACAAAATCATCAAACAGAGACATAGATCTGTAGGAAGGTTCAGCATTACCATACTTATCAGCAGAGAACCTCACGCAGTTAAAATCTCCTATAATCAACCAAGGAGAATTGCCAATTGAGTCACGAAGGCTGAGCAGCTTAGGCCACAACACATTTCTTCTAGTTTCTAAGTTATGAGCATAAATTGTCGTCAGGAAGAAAGAAACATCCTTTGTAGTTACTAGACAATGGAGGAATTGATCATCGAAACAAACTGGGGTCATCTTAATAGTGTCGCTTAACCAGACGATAACAACTCTGCCTAAAGGATGAGCAGAATGATTGGAAATCCAACTAGAATTAGGCCATCACCTACTAATAGCTTTAGGAATCTTCTTCCTTCTAACCTTGGTTTCAAACAGACAAACAATAGAAGAATTATTACTAAAAATCGCCTCCCTTACTGCATCCTGGCGCCCTGGTTTATTAAGACTACGGACGTTCCAGGAAAGAATAGAAAAAGATTCAACCATTGGGGGGACAGTAGGCCCTAACTCACCCCCGTCAGAATGACGTGAAGAAGACCCATCCTCCTGACAGCCACTATTGTCGAAACTAGATAGGGGAGAATATTTATTAATGGACTCAGGGATATTCTAGGGAGTGTTCTTCGGAACAACTTTAGGTGGGTAACTAGCCTTTTTCTTCTTTTTAATTTCCCAACCAGTATCAGGAGAAACCACTGGAGTGACAGAAGAGGAAACCATAGAAGGAGCGACCTCAGATTCAGATGAATGAGACCCAAACTCTCCAGACTGAACAGCCATCTCATCAACTTCTTCCATAGCATCAATGAAGACCTCATTATCTTCCTCTGCATTTCTAGCTTTAGGAACCCAGGTTCTTCTCACCTTCTTCTTCAGAGTACCTTCAACTGAATCTTTCGGGATATTACACAGAGAAGATTCATGACCATACAGACCACATGACAAACACTTCATAGGTACCCATTCATACTCAAATTTGATAGTATCAGAGTGCCCATCCTCACTCATAATCTGAAGTTCTGTTGGAAATTTGAAATCTGAAGAGACAATCACCTGCATTCTAGCGAACTCAAGCCTTCTGAATTCGGAGGTAAACTTGTCAGGTTGAAGAGGCGTCCCCAAGTATGAACCGATGATATTAAACATCTCAATATCCCAGAGTTCAAGAGGGAGTTTATGGATCTTCAGCCAAATCGGTATCTCCGTCAGCTTCATCTTTTCCAGCGGTTCACCCCTCTCCCATTTCTTAATGATTAAGGGATTTCCCGCGACAAACCAAGGACCTCCGTCCACAGCAATAGCCAGATCCTCATCATTCTCAAAGAGCACGGTGAAGAAACCACGACCTCTAGATCTAACTTCAATCGCACCTTTCGCTCGCCAAATCTGTGCAAAATGCTTTGCTAGTGTCGGTCAATGAGGCTTCAGACCAATAACGTACCCAGCTGTAGTTCTACTCCACCTTCCAAGATTCCTCTCAGCAATAACCTTTGGATAGATGAGCTTCCCATCAACCAGTCGGATATCCGCCTTCTTTAACTTCACCGGTCCCAAACTATCCTTCTTGAAAAGATCAGACCATTGCTTAGGATGCTCCTCCACTGTGATGTTTCCTGAACTCTTGTAGTAAGGGTTACGGGTAGGTACAATGCCAGCGAGATCAAGAGGGTCCGGCGGCACCGTCACCTCGGCATCCGCCCCCTCATTTGCCCCAGCATCCGCCCCCTCAGTCGCCACGGTAGTCGCTCCCGCAAACATGCTCAATTGTACTTAATATTTTATCATTTATACATTCATGTATTTAGTGTAAGTTTTTCAAAACATTCTTTTTCAAAATAATCAAAGAAGTTATCTAGATGGCTTAGATTCAAACTCCCATTTGCATCCTTGTATGTTTGCATAATTTAACTCTACTTATCCAAACCCATGCTTCAAGATAGACATTTTTTAAAACTAACTAATGGCTTGAAATTACTATATTTAGCTTAGGAACTCGAATATCACATTTTCTTAGAAAAGATAGCGGGTGTTATAGAAACTGAAAGGGGTCAAAAAAATCATTCTTCCTAATGACTAGTAAAACAATCATGGAATCATCACATGTTCCTTATTATGAAATTATTTGAGTGTAGTGTGCTAAATATAACAACATGATGCACTAAATTGTAAAGCATGTTATAGGATGGTCTGAACCCTTTTCTATATTTCTTTCTTCCATCTTCTTATCCTTCATCCCCCCCAAAAAATAAAAAGCCCCAAAAAGAGTACCAAACCCTAAGTCTGGGATGGAACATGTCTTTCTTACTATGTATCATTCTTCCATATCCCTCTCTATGTCATAGGGGTGTACCACCACAAATAAAGAATTGATGTCAATGTGCGCACAAAAAATGCAAAATAAATATATGTACAAAAATAAAAACATAATCTAAAGTTGAATAGAGGAGAGATTCACTTGTTCACTTTACAACCCCATTCTTTCTTTTTTATAACTAAGGGCACATTGAATGTCTAACTTTCAGATTCTTTCGACACACCCTAGTGTTGAATCTTATGCATATATGTTGTTGTATGGATTTCTCTAAAACACATAGACAAGCTTGATGTTGAAACAACAGTGAGGAAGTGCCTTTGGGAAGATAAACAAGGAACAAAATATGGATAGATTTATTTTGTTATCTCAAGAATTTAGGCAGCTTGTCCATAGATGGTAAGGGAACTAGCATGTTGTGAATATGATGCAATAACTTGGATTGTAAGTATCAGTTTGGTTACCCGTTATGGATTTTGTATTACTTGAGGATGAAAAATGTTTAAGTTTAGGGTTGTTTGTTGAATGACTATCCAATGAATTTTTATCACATTTTAAATGAAATTTGTATCTCAACATAACATTTTATCATGTAATATAGTTCATTTAGTTTTTTACTTCCCTATTTGTTCTTTAATTGGTTTTGCATTGCTTTAGACAATTTTTCATTTGTGAAGGTTCAATTTTAATTTTCACTGCCTTGGTATGATTATAATCCTTTTAGATAATATAAACCAATTGTCTTTATAGAAGACATCAAAATGACAAATATAACATTCATGGTTTTTTCATGCATGCAATTATCACATCTATCACTACCCAAGTCAAAGAGGCACATGCAATATTTTCTATCAAGATGAGCCCCTCAATTAGTTAATTGATGGACATTTAATTGAATAATTGAGATAGTGGGAAGCTTATCATGGCTTCAATGGTGGAGCCATGTGCAAGAGGGATCACACCCTCCAAAAGAAGCTTTAAAATATGTATAAATATATAGGTAAGTGTATGTACATATACACCAATATATATATAGAGAGAGAGTCAATCTAGAATACATTCGAGTGTACTGATCGCATGAATACACTCAAGTGTGTTTGCATATCAAGACTATTTTTTTTGTAAAATGTAAACCATTGATCTCCATTTTCATACTATAACTAGGCTACATACAAATTTTGAGCCCATTTGGATGAGTGTAAGTCACTCATCTAAGGGCAACAAAATCGACGTGCAAAATTAATTTCAAATACATAATTTTTGCGGTCTTTATAACATGACCTATAAATGTCCAAATGCGCTCAAATTTTGTATATAAGCTATTCACAATATGTTTAAGAAGATCAACATATTAGATTTTTGAAAAAAAACATATTGCATCATGAAAAACTACTTGAGTGTATTCCACTCTGAATACACTTGAGTGTATTATAGCTTGACTCTCTCTCTCTCTCTCTCTCTCTCTCTCTCTCTCTATATATATATATATATATATATATATATATATATATATATAATAGTCCTACATTCAACAAAAATAGCATGGTAGCCTATTGAGTCAACACATTCATAATAGTATGTGTTGGCTTGGCCGCCTGGGTTTGACTCCCACCTATCACATTTTTAATGGATCTGTCTCAAATCATCTCCATGTCATGTTGACTATATAGTTAAGTTACACAAGTACATTGGAGATTATTTGGCAGTCTATAGATGTAATAAAAATTGTGTAGTACTTTTTTCATTTAAGATTGCAAGTTCAACTCCCACCTACTACTATTTTATTACATTTTAGTATATATTTAAATTTCATTGGAACCCAGACTTAAAGTTCTTACTCCCCTTGTGTGGATCAGACCATTATGTTTTATCTAATTAAGGAATTGGCCTTCTCTAATTTAGGTAGCTAAATTTAAGTGATTGAGGCAAATGATCATCGCAATGCATCAAGTCTGTCGTGATGCTTGACCACTGCAACTCTCTTATGGTTTCACCTTTTTTCACAGACACTACTCTCTTATAGTTTATCCCTCTTCTAAGCCTACTCTCTCTCTCCTACACATGCATCTCTTCCCCCTGTCTCTCTCTCACACACAGACACACACCGCTACAACATACCACACATTCTCGATAGGAAAATGTTGTGCAACACTCCACCTATACATGGTTTGATACAATGCATCATTTTTAGTGGAGTACACTAAGTAATAAAAAGAAGAGAGAGGGGAAGTGGAAGGAAAGTATAATAGAAGATTGCTTTTCTTATAACTTTCAAACCATAACGAATTTTTAATGAAATAAACCATTTGAGTTCCTTAAAAAAATACATTCCAACAAGACTAATGTTGATATATATTTGAAAAAGAATTTGAATATAAAAAATATGAAAATGAGTACTTTTATGTATATATATCTACAAAAGATTATTATTATCCAAAAAACATATATATAATACTTATTTTGCATTAAACATTGAGAATTGTGTACAATCTCATTAAATATATTACTATTCTAAAATTAGTAGTGTATTAGGGATAGTACTTGTAATGCCCCTCCAAGCACATGCATAACAGCATAAGAAAACCCTATGTTGTCCATAACAAGGGTCACTTGGCTTGGAGGAACATTACAAAACATGATATTCAATAGCAATAAGATAAATGAAACACCATGCATTAACTTAAAATATAGATTCATACATTGTTCTTTGGAAGGGAAAACATAAATTGTCTCATCTTGATCTCAATCCCAATACATGTAGACTAAGAAAATCTAAAATATGGAATGATAAACTAGACTAAAGAATCTAATGAGTGGTAGATGACACCCCACCAAGCTAAAGTCTCCTTTGATGTCATCTACTCTGAAGGGCTCACTTCAGTCCTCTCTTGCTCCTTGATCTTGGGACATCGTATCCCACATCCATGTGAAACAAAGAAACAACGTAAGTAAGAGGCACTATGCATGTTATAAGAACTGAATATTAAGCATATATGTTTGAACTAAAATAAACTTGACATAACTTATCATTAAGAATTATCACTACACTTTAGCTTTCGTTACATCAATTAATTAAGAAACATTACTATATGCATTATCTCTGTCACTGCACACATGGGGCACATCATGCTCGGAAAGCCCATCATTTCTAGGAAGCCCATAACAAACATAAAGGTCTATCATTGTGAGAAACATATAATAAGTTACTTAATTGTCTTATCTTCATCATTAACATCATTATTCTTATCTTTCCATCAGTGTAAATTGTCCTCATCCAATAATTGCACCAAAGTTCTCATCAGTCTGGCTAAGGCTCACCTTAGTTGAACCAAAGTTCTCATCAATGCCATAAAGACAAAATAACATCAAGAGGAACAATTCACAACTTAAGTGAATTATCTTAATCATCATGGAATTTCTCCCTCTTAATCTTGGCATTAAAATTACATGATTTACATGATTTTTTCTACAATTTCTTAATCATTACATGAGCATAGCATGAAATAATGAGCATCACTGATAAGCATAGGACTTTATAATTATAACAAACAACATGCAATACTAAAATTTGAGGCATCATCATTATCTAAATTTCATTGACTTGGAAATTTAAGACATAATCTTAAATCATAGATTAGATGAAATTCATCCAAAGTACTTATACATAGTGGCATGACCCGCTTACCTGGAACAAGGTAGATCCTAACTTAGTATTCTTGATCTTGATCGAATCATATGTTTTTGAAATTACATGATTTTATATTAATTATCACCTTGAATATCACCCTAAACCCTAATTTTGGTATTTCAGGAAACATGGTCAGAGATGATGGAATTATGGCTTGGAAACATGGAAATATGATTCTTCACAGAATAAGCTTTCCAATGAGTATTTTTCTAAAATTTTCTGACAAACCCTTGATTTATTAGGAATTTTTAAGCAATCCACCAATTATAAAATGCCAAAAATCCATGTAGGCAGTGATATCCAAATTAGCAAATTGTGGACGGGTCCCATGTTGTCATGGTCCAAAGAGGTCTAGGCACATGGTTGTGCTTGTTGAAGCAGCAAACTCTACTAGAAAAATGGAGGATATGGTCCAGATTACCAAAACACCCTCGGATGTGATTAGCAGAACAAAACGATGAGGAGGGTTAAAAAAATATCCAATCTCATCTCCCACCCGTGATGGAAGAATTGAGTCAATCAGTCGACGGTAGTGCATACACCAGATCAAAACATCGACTTCCAGCAAAATAAAGACGTGAAACCATTCAATCATCTGCTTGGGTCTCTGGCAAACCCAGCTATCACTAGTTCGAGTCTCGCTATGACAGAGGGTGGCCAAAAAATCTTTATTGTGACTAGCATTATGATGGAACACGGAAGCGATACAGGTGAAACAAGACGGAAACACAGAGCATCGAAGATTGTAAATTGGTTGATTATGAACCCATGCATGTAAATCCTAGCGAGAGGTAACGAATAGACCCCTTTATGTCTTTATTCGATTGAAAACAATAGGAAGGAGGCAATGAAGTTAACTTGAGTCAGGAAGCAATGAAGGCAAGGAAAAGCTTCGATAGAGATACATGAACCAAGGCAAATTGCCTATCCTCGGTGTGATGGCTTCCACATCTAAGGCAAACCTCCACAGTCAAGCCAAAGAGGATGGAGAAGACGACACGATGGGTAGGTGGTGGCGAGTTTGAAGCCACTCAGCGGCTGCAACGGTCGCTAGTGACAGCCTAATCCTCCAAAGGTGACTGGGCAAGGCAACACTCGGGTGTGAGGGAGGCGATAATTGTACTACCCCAAATTGTTGAAGTCGCAGGTTTTATAGGTTAGTGTTAAAGTCTTCGTTAGTTGGGGTTTCTCTTGTTAGAGTCCAAGGTCTATAAGGATCTCCATTTGTGGGGTTCTGATTGGAGAGGATCTCGTATCCTGGAGAGTCCCAGTGGAATAGGGAAACGGGCGAGAGGGTGACCCCTCTTTACAGATACCCATGAGGGTTTGAGAGTCGAAGGACTCAATCACTAGACTTAGGTATATATAAGTTATATTAATACACTATCAAATATTTTGGGTTAAAACTATATGAAATCTATCCAAATTGCTTTGAGGGGTCAAATGAAGTTAGATTAGCTTCAAATTTGAAACACATGTGTATTTTAGGTCCCATATTGTTCTTATATGATTACTTTCCAACATTGAAGTCACAAATATCACTTATTACTATAATACATATAGTATCACTTATATACATTACACACATTATGATTGACCCAATAAATGTGACTTTTGGTTTAGGTTCAATTAGGTTTTACCCTAATGGATCTGATTCTATTGGACAAAATTATCCCAATTAGCGCACATATTCTTATTAATGATAATGAGGTTACTTAAATGTGAGAGAAAGTACTTTATACTTTAATGTGAAAGGATATTGAATTAACTATCATCATCGTAGGGAAAACATTGCATAATTTATTGGACTTCACTTTAATCACTATTTTGGACTAATAGTCATATTAGGTTCTAAATGATGCATGAAATTTGAATTTTGAAAGATTAGGGTTTTCAATTAAGGATTTAATTGTAAGATTAAATTTTAGTATGTTATAATTCTACTCACCTTAAATAAATTTCATACTCAAAATTTTATGATACTACCCACCTTAGGATTTTACATATTCTATGTACACAACTTTCTAATCTAGTCTTCAAGTCTCATTCTCATGGTAAACACTATCTAGCCCTCATTAATAAAACAACATGTAGGTATACTACTAATGGATCTATTTCACATCATCATTGAGATGACAAGGAACATCTCTTAACTCTTCTCTAGGGTTTCTAATTCTACCATGGATCTTACTTGTTGATTGGTGTGATTCTTCCAATTGTGTCACACACTACTCAATTGGAGTTTGAATAGATGCAACCCTGCAAATAGAAGCATGTGGTGAATTAAACTTTTAAAATTTATAAAGACCTAACTTAACACACTATCAAAAACTAAAACACTACACCCGCAAGTGCACGGGGTCGTGTCGTAGTATAGGAGGGTGGCAAGTATAAGGTCTCGATCCACTTGGAGAAAAAAGGGCACTACATCTAGGTTAGTTTTTGGGCTAGGTTCCTACTGTGGAGTCTAGGGTTCAAGGGTTTGAAGGTTGTTTTGATTGTTAAACTAAGGATGAAAAAGTGAGCAATTAAATAAAGACAAGCAAGTTTAAAACCTAAGTTAACCCTAGACAATTAATTCTACTAAGCAAGAAAAGACAAGACGAGGCAAGAAAAGAACAATCTACACTAAGCCAAGCAAGGAAAGGTCTACACTACACTGAGCTAGCAAACAAGGCAAAAAGGCAATTAAAGACCTAAACTAGCAAGACAAAAGCAAGAACAAGACAAGAAGCTAACTAAGAAAGTAAAGAGCTAATTAAGCTAACACTAGCCAAGCAAGATGGAAATTAGGGTTTTAAAACAATTAAGGGGAATGCGGGTTGTTTAGGGGATGCACTTATCAATTAAGTTTGAGGGTGACATATGAACATAATGATTTAATTTAGATTATCAAACCAAACAACAAGCTAGAGTCTAATGAATTATCCTAAGCTACTAACTAGCCATGGATATGCTAGGTTATGTATAGGGGAACTAGTCTATAACACTCCCTACTACCCTTGTGAGGCTCAATTGGGTTAGGGTTTATGTGTAATTCAGTTAGAGTCTAAACAAGCCTAGGTTTCTAGGTTAGATGATTTTAGGAAGATTAGGGGTTGAGACTAGTAATGGGAGTGGAAGTGAGGTTTTAGGCCTCCCATCACTCACATTATAGCCTTGAGAAAGCTCCATGCTAAGCACACCAAATTCATCTAAACTAGCTACTTAGATCTCTCAACTAGGGTTAGGAGAATTGACTAGAATGTAGGAGGATGGGTAGCTAGCTAGGGATCCAAGAATTGGACCTAGGAGCAAATCCTAAAATTCACACATACAAGCAATTTCCTTAAACTCCTAGGTAGTTTTAAGCACAAACCAATAAGAAATCCATGAAGAGTGAAATAGAAATAGAACATAATCATTAGCAAATGAAATTACAATGTTTACATGTCATTTTCCCCGAACATGGTATCAAAGTGACATTTTTGACCCCAAACAGCCCACCCAAGGGGCCTAGCTACTCATGGAAATGGAAAATACAAAAAGGAAAGAGAAAGAGGAAGAAGTAGCCATGGAGATCAGTGTAGATGAGTGAATCCTCCTCTCTAGCTATTGCAAGGTCGACCTCCTCCTTCTTCTTGGATGGAATGGTGTGAAATGGTGGTGGGAAGTGGATGGAAGGCTTGGAAATGAGGGTTTTGGTGGTGGAAATGGAGAAATAGAGTGGAATGGAGGTGGAAATGGAGTGGAATGGGTAAGGGGTGAAATGGAGAGCTTAAGGGTGCCAACCTTTGACCTCCAGCCACCTTCAAGGTTTATATAGATGTCTAGGGGGTCTAGGGTTAAGTGGGGGGGCAAAATAGGGACATCAAGTGATAAAATTGGTGGGGCTCAATGGTAGCATGGTCATGCTTGTTAGCACGGCCGTTCTGGCCACCTCCCAGCACGGCCATTCTGCCCAAAACGGTCATTTTAGCCATAAAAATTATTTTCTGCAAGTTCTGTGAAGAGTTTGTGATTGGGGCATGTCCCAGAATGGTTGTTCCATGGTATCACGGTTGTGCTAGGGTCCTTCCCATGCATTTGGGTCTTGAACTTGGCCATCCATGAAGGTTATTGCTTCAATACATTCTTTGACCACTTGGGGTAAGTTAGGAGTGGTTTTGGCCTCATTTTGGGCTCCTCCAAGCCTGGGGAAACCCTAGATTAGGCCATCTTATTTTTGTACCTTCAACTAGTCGCCAAAGTACTTGTATAACATGCAAAAAGCCTCAATAAGTACATTTGATAATAATATGCATATTGAGGGAAGTAATGTGCATTGTAACATGTCTAGGTGTGAATAAAGAACAAATTGGCACAAGATGAAGCCCTAAAATAGGGCTGAATCACCACCCCAAACTTAAAACATACTTGTCCTCAAGTATGCTCCAACTCAATCTCTCTACAAGTTTTCCACATCAAGAAATGACAAATGCAATGCAATAGATATTATTGGCCGAATGGGATCAATGGTGACTAAGTACATGTATTCCACCTCTCTCCTCTCCTTCTTTCACAAGCCAATCATAACAAAAGCATTGAGCATACAAATTTAAAATATAGGGCATAGAACACACATTAAATCCATATGGTTGTCATGTTGCTCTAGGTAAACCGTTTCATTGTGGTGAAGATAAAAAATGGCTAAAGTTGTTGTTTCAAAATTATACATTCAATCTCATATGCAATTTCACACTAACTAACCCACGAGGCTGTGAAAAAGGGTGAAATGAGCCGAGTTTGATGTTCCTATCTCAATGGGCATGCAAATGGAAGAAAGGGGTTGTGGTAAGAGAGTGGGGTGCTATTACATAGGAGAATTTTCTTTATTTGGATAAGGAGCATCTCTTTATTTGGATAAGGAGCATCTCTTTATTTCTTTTTGCATTTTTCTCTTCTTTTCTTTTTCTTGGCCCTTGGTGTAGATAGGGCTCTTAGTGGTTAGAGTGAAGCGGGGAGGTAGAGATATGGCCACCTCAAACTTTTGGAGGTGGCCAAGGTGGATATGTGCAGTTTGACATGTTTTCATGAGGTGGAGTGGTAAGAAGATGGTGGAAGAATAGTGAATCAAAGTTGGGTGACTAGTATGGATTGCACATGAGATCTCCTACATAAAGACTACTCTAACAAGTTCATCAACCAATGGTACACCACGTGAGTGAGCAACATTCAAATCACATTTTTATCATGATATTATGCAAACCCTAAGCATTTGTAGTTTGCTTACATCACAATTCAACCAAAACATTCAAAGTGGTGCACATGTAAAAAATCAATCATTGATCATTTAGCAAAAAATAATGAGAAATCACTTGCATTTGTCAAACATCATCACTTTTAATTCAAATAGTAGAGATTGGGTCGAAACACACTTTTCGGGCAAAATATTCCAAGGTTGTGCCAAAATTGGCCAAAATGGTGCCAAGTTGCCTTAATCACATCTAAGACTTATTTATGGAAACTAAAGCAATCAAAAAGCACATTCTAACTAAAACATGCAAAAATTACAAAACTCTACATGATATGCAATGTATGGAAAAAATTGAAATTTTTGAAAATTACGCAAAAATGATAAGAAAGTAAACTACATGACATGCAAGGATGCAAAGTAGGAAAAAGAAATGTAAAACTAGACAAGTGTAGGGATCAGTCAAGTAATTCATCATTTTAGGCAAAAACTAGAACAAGGAACAAAGTAAAATGAGGGCTTACCGCCCTACCCCCCCCCCAACTTTTAAACCATGTTGTCCTCAGCATGACGTAGAAGCTTAGAATGGTAGGGTAATGATCATGGAACTGTGGTGAGTACTCATCAAGAGATGTGAAATCCAAGCAAAACTCAAGTGGTCATGACAAGGGCACCACGTCTATTCTATGGAGAATGGCCATTTTGAACATATGGCACCGTGGCCATGGTGAAGAGAACGGCTGTGGTGGTGGATTTCTAGTACATTTTTCCATTCAGTTCACATTTCTTCTTCTCCTCATCTTGGATATTCTTATGAATTAGCCATTCCATGGATCATTCTTTAGTCTAAGTTTCTATTCTAGGTGGGTTGCCTCCTATAAGCATTGAGTTTCATGCCTTCAGTTGGGCTTCTTGGTGATTCTTCAATCATTCATCCATTTGGCATCCTCATGTGCCCATTTTTGCAATAAATGCATCTCTCATTTGCACTCAATCGATACTCCTCATCCCTTTGATCACCAAAATTGTCATCAAATCTTTCATCTAGATCTCCTCCTCTCAAATGATCAACCAGACTCTTGAAGTGACCATATCCAATATCCTCATCTCAAACTCGTCAGTTTGAGGACTTGTATATGTTGGTCTTTATCTTCATGTCCATGAAAGAGGATGTCATTATGCCACTACAAACATGTATCTCGGCATCAGATGTAGATAAGAATGGTTTTCCCAAGATGATGGGGATCTTCCTATTATTCGACTCCATGTCAAGAACAATGAAATCAGCTTGGAACACTTCTCCTCTTTCCTTGTCAATCATCACTAAGATATCATCCACTCGTCCTCTAGCACTTTTATGGAATGAATCTATTGATTGGAGAGTGCAATATGTCGGTTTCAACTTGCCTAGGCTCGGCTCAACATAGACACTATATGGAATCAAATTCACACTAGATCCCAAATCAAGTAGGGATTTGTCTATGCAATGTCCCCCAATGTATCTAGGTATCATTGGGGCGCCTGGGTCTTTCCTCTTCATGGGAAGTGAGTGTTGGAGGATTGAGCTCACTTGTTCAGTCAACTTCACCCTTTTTGGTATTCTCCCTGATGCCCTTCTCTTCACAGTGCATAAGTCTTCAGAAACTTAGCATATGATGGGATTTTCTTGATAGCATCCAATAATGGAATATTGACCTTCACTTGGCGAAACACTTCAAGAATGTAAATGTTGTGCTTTTGTCTCCTCCTTACTTCCAGTGGCTCATCTAATGCTTCAACGAATGGTGGCTCACATGCTTTGGCCTTACTTGCATCAACAGGGTTCTCTTGTGGCATGTTATGAAACGGAACACTAGGGATGGTAGGACCTATAAATGGAGGGTGAGGTGGAGCACATGGTATCACAAACTCAACATGAGGTATCACAGAATCATCTTCACCAATCTCAATCACAGTATCACCACTTGTCTGCTTTTCCTTTGCTTTGTCAACCTTTCTTTGACTTGCGGGTTGCTCAAGAGAATTTCCACTCCTTAGAACTATCACAACACTTCCTTGCTCATGGTGGAGAGGGGGATCTAGTTGTGGTTTTGGAGGAGGTGGAGGTGGTACTTGATATTAAAATTAAGGTGGAGGGGAGAATTGAGGTTGGAAGGTGAATTGTTGAGAAATTTGTGGAGATGAAGGAGGAGGAGGAGGAGGAGGAGTGTAAGGCTTGGGATTGCCTTGAAAGTGGGATATGGTTTGCACTTGCATGGGAGGTGGACTATAGAAAACTTTTGAAGAAGGCATTGGTTCACTTGCTTCATTGAAACTCAAGATGGGTTTTAAAGACAATTTTTCTTCTTGGAGAGCTATAATGGAAGATAGCTACTCTATCCTCTCTTCAAGCCTTGTCACATTCATTTGTATGTCATCAAATCTCGTCAACCTAGAGAGAACCTCTTCCTCAAACCTTGAGATATATATTGGACTTTGTGGTTCTTGGTAGCTATATGAGTGAGGTGTCTTCTTTTCTTCACCATAGAACTCAATAGAATTGACCGGGTGATGAGGAACATTTGTCACTTGGTTCTTCATGAAGCTCACCATGTTGCCAAGAATCTTAATTACTTGAGGGATTGAGTCATTATGAGTTGGAGATGTCACACCAAAGGCATGGCCACCATCATTCATCATGCTAGAAGCTCTAATTCTTGAACCTTTTGCTAGCTGCTCATATAATGGCCATATCTCCTCAGGTGGCCTAGCCATGAAAACTCCTTTATAAGAAGAGTCTACTATATCTTGGTCCCTTAAAGATAGACTGGAGTAGAATCATTGAACTAGCTACCACAAAGGGATCTCATGGTGTAGACACTCTCTCAACATCTTTCTAAATCTCTCCCAAGCATCGTGAAGCTGCTCATTGCCCATCTGCCTGAAACTTGATATGGCATGCCGCATTTGTGTCAACCTTGTTATAGAGTAGAATTGCCTCAAGAAGGTATTTTTTATCTCTTCCCAACTCATGATGTCCCTCCTTGAATCATACCAATCTTTGGCTTTATCTTTGGGGAAGAAAGAGAATAAGGTCAATCAGATTGTGTCATCACTGGCCATCGACGTCCTGAAGGTGGAGCATACTTCAAGAAAGGAGTCCAAGTGTTTGTAGGGGTTCTCACTCTCTGAGCCATAGAAGGTGGGCAGGAGCCCAAGAAGACCTTGATGGATGGAAAATTGCTCCCCTGGCATTTGATCAACTCTCCTAGAAATTGGGGATTTGTAGTTGCTAGGCATGAAGTAATCTTAAAGTGGCTTGTGAGGTGCATTTTGGCCTTCCATCTTGTCTTCCTCCTAGTGGCTTGTCACATGCACAAGGCACAATCAAACAAAAGAGAACAAGTTAGCAAAGTAATATGCACAAAGAATGCAAATAATAAAGAATAAATAATAGCAATGATGAGGACAGTAGGAAAAGTCAAAGAAAAACTAACTAGCTAGGCTGAGCACCTTTACTCTCCAGTAACGACACTAGAAAGCTTAGTGTGATTCTGCCAATGGTGTCACACATTACTCAATTGGAGTTTGAATAGATGCAACCCCACAAACAGAAGCACACAGTGGATTAAACTTTCAAAATTTATAAAGGCCTAACTTAACACACTATCAAAAACCAAAACACTACACCCGCAAGCACACAAGGTTGTGTCGTAGTATAGGAGGGCGGAAAGTATAGGGTCGATCCATAGGGAGAAAGGGGGGCACTAGAGCTAGGTTAGTTTTTGGACTAGGTTCCTATTGTAGAGTCTAGGCCAGGTTCAAGGGTTTGAAGGTTGTTTTTATTGTTAAACTAAGGATTAACAAGAGAGCAATTAAAGAAAGACAAGCAAGTTTAAAACCTAAGTTAACCCTAGAAAATTAATTCTAATAAGAAAGAAAATACAAGGTGAGGCAAGAAAAGAACAATATACACTAAGGCAAGCAAGGAAAGGTCTGCAGTACACTAAGCTAGAAAATAAGGAAAAAGAGCAATTAAATATCTAAACTAGCAAGAGAAAAGCAAGAACAAGACAAGAATCTAACTAAACAAGTAAAGAGATAACTAATCTAACACTAGATAAGCAAGATGGAAATTAGGTTTTAAAGCAATTAAGGGGAATGTGGGTTGTTTAGGGGATTCACTTATCAATTAAGTTGGAAGTGATATATGAACATAATGATTTCGTTTATATTATCAAACCAAACAACAACCTAGATTCTAATGAATTATCCCAAGCTACTAAGTGGCCATGGATATGCTAGGTTATGTATAGGGTAAATAGTCCCTAACACTCCCTACTACCCTTGCGAGGCTCAATTGGATTTGGGTTTAGGTGTAATTTAATTAGAGTCTAAACAAGCCTAGGTTTCTAGGTTAGATTATTTTAGGATGATTAGGGACCAAGACTAGTAATGGGAGTGGATGTGAGGTTTTAGGCCTCCCATCACTCACATTCTAGCCTTGAGAAAGCTCCATGCTAAGTACACCAAATTCATCTAAACTAGCTACTTAGATCTCTCAACTAGGGTTAGGAGCATTGATTAGAATATAGGAGGATGGGTAGCTATCTAGGGATCGAAGAATTGGACCTAGGAGCAAATCCCAAAATTCACACATACAAGCAATTTCCCTAAATTTCTAGGTGATTTCAAGCACAAACCAACAAGAAATTCATGAAGAGTGAAATAGAAATAGAACATAATCATTAGCAAATGAAATTACAATGTTTACATATCATTTTCCCCGAACATGGTATCAAAGTGACATTTTTTACCCCAAACAACCCACCCAAGGGGCCTAGCTACTCATGGAAATGGAAAATACAAAAAGGGAAGAGAAAGAGGAAGAAGTAACCATGGAGCTCGGTGTAGATGAGTGAATCCTCCTCTCCAGCTGCTATAAGGTCAACCTCCTCCTTCTTCTTGGATGGAATGGTGTGGAATGATGGTGGGAAGTGGATGGAAGGCTTAGAAATGAGGGGTTTTGTGGTGGAAATGGAGTGGAATGGGTAAGGGGCAAATGGAGAGCTCAAGGGAGCCAACCTTCGACCTTTAGCCACCTCTAAGGCTTATATAGAGGTCTAGGGGGGTCTAGGGCTTAGTGGGGGGCAAAATAAGGACATCAAGTGATAAAATTGGTGGGGCTCAATGGTAGCACGGTCGTTCTGGCCACCTCCCAACACGGCCATTCTATCGAAAACAATCATTTGCCCATAAAAATCAATTTCTACAAGTTTTGTGAAGAGTCTATGATTGGGGCATGTTCCAGAACAGTCGTTCCATGGTAGCATGGCCGTGCTAGGGTCCTTCCCATGCATTTGGTTCTTGAACTTGGCCATCCATGAAGGTTATTGCTTCCATACATTCTTTGACAACTTGGGGTATGTTGGGAGTGGTTTTGGCCTCATTTTGGGATCCTCCAAGCCGGGGAAACCTTAGATTAGGCCATCTTCTTTCCGTGTCATAATGTAGTGGCCAAAGTACCTATATAACATGTAGAAAGCCTCCATAAGTACATTTGATAACAATATGCATATTGAGGGAAGTGAAGTGCATTCTAACATGTCTAGGTGTGAATAAAGAACAAATTGGCACAAGATGAAGCCCTAAAATAGGATTGAATCACTTATGTATGTCAAATATCTACTCTTTGTATCTGTGATTGGTCACACTATGAATAAGACTAGGTTTAGGTGACTATATGTCACAAACTTTTAATGCCAACTCTAATTGTATTTGTCACCTTTACATGTCGGCTACTCATATATTCAAAGGCAACACTGATTTATCACACTTATCTTGGTACCTCCCTCATGCACGTGTCCTTTACCATATACACTTGATAGGACAAGACAAGCATGCTTATGCATATAAAATTCTCTCTACAAAATCCCATGACCTTGTGTCCCATACCACAAACACATGGGAAAAGAGAGAGTTAACATAACCCTAGGCACACAACCTAAATCTTTATCTAAACTTGGGTCTCATATCTAGACATCTACTTTGGTTCCCCATATCTTTATCTTAATCTTCTATACCTAGGGCTTTAATAATGTGAATCTCTAGCTTAGTGGCTATCTACTCATTGCTCTGATATCATATTGTAACTCCCCTCCAACCACATACATGACAATGGAAGCAAACCCTATGTTCTGTATAGCATGGGTCACTTGGCTTGGAGGAACATTACAAAACATGATATTCAATAGAAATAAGATAAATGAAACACCATGCATTAACTCAAAATATAGATTCATACATTGTGCTTTGGAATGGAAAACATAAATTGTCTCATCTTAATCTCAATCCTAATACATGTAGACTAAGCAAATATAAAACATGGAATGATAAACTAGACTAAAGAATCTACAGAGTGGTATATGGCACCCCACCAAGCTAAAGTCTCCTTTGTTGTTAGATACTCTTAAGGGCTCACTTCAGTCCTCTCTTGCTCCTTGATCTAGGGACATCTCATCCCACGGCCATGCATAATAAAGCAACAACATAAGTAAGTGGCGCTATGCATGTTATAAGAATTGAATAGTAATCATATATACTTGAACTGAAATAAACTTGACATGACTTATCATTAAGAATTATCATTACACTTTAGTTTTCATTACATTAATGAATTAAGAAACATTACTATATGCATTATGTCCATCACTGCCCATGTGGGGCACATCATGCTCGGAAATCCCATCATTTATAGGAAGCCCACAATGACCATAAAGGTCCATCATTGTGAGAAATATATAATAAGTTACTTAATTCTTTTATCTTCATCATTAACATCATTATTCGTATATTGCCATCAATGCAAAATGGTTCTCATCCAATAATTGCACCAAAGTGCTTATCAGGATGGTTAAGGCTCACCTTAGTTGCACCAAAGTGCTCATTAATGCCATAAAGACAAAATAACATCAAGAGGAACAATTCATAACTTAAGTGCATTATTTTAATCATTATGGGATTTCTCCATCTTAATCTTGACATTAACATAACATGATTTACATGATTCTTTCTTTAATTTCTTAATCATTACATGAGAATAGCATTATAATAGTGAGCATCACTAATAAGCATATGACTTTATAATTATAACAAACATGCAATACTAAAATCTAAGGCATCATCATTATCTTAATTTCATTGACTTGGAAATTTAAGACATAATCTTAAATCATAGATAACATGAAATTCATCCAAAGTACTTATGCATAGTGGCATGACCCGCTTACCTGGAACAAGGTAGATCCTAACTTATTATCCATGATCTTGATCAAATCCTATGATCCTGCATTTACATGATTTTATATTAATTATCACCTTGAATATCACCCTAAACCCTAATTTGGGTCTTTTAGGAAACATGGTTTGAGATTTTTGAATTGTGGTTTGGAAACACTAAAATCTGATTCTTCGCAGAATAAGCTTTCCAATGAGTATTTTTTTGAAATTTTCTAACAAACCCTCAATTTTTAAGGAATTTTTTAGCAATCGACCAATTATAAAATACCAAAAATCCACGCAGGAAGTGATATCCAAATCAGCAAACTATTGACGGATCCCATGTTGTCCTGGTCCAAAGAGGTCTAGGCACATGGCCACGCTTGTTGACGTAGAAAACGCTACCATCAAAATAGAGGATATGCTCTAGATTACCAAAACACCCTCGGGTGCAATTAAAAGAACAAAATGACAAGGAGGGTAAAAATAGAAAACCATACCATCTCATCTCCCACCCACGACGGAAGAACTGAGTCAAGCAGGTCGACAACGGTGCATACACTAGATCAAAACTGTCGACTTCTAGCAAAATATGGAGGGGAAACCATTCAATCTTCTGCTTGGGTCTCCGGCGAACCCATCTATCCCTAGTTCGAGTCTTGTTAGGACAGAGGGTGGCCAGAAAATCTTTGTTGTAACTAGCAAGATTATGGAACATAGCAGCAATATAGGTGAAACATAGAGCACAGAAGATTGTATATTGGTTGATTACGAACCCAAGCATGGAAATCCTAGCGAGAGGCAACGAACAGACCCCTCTATGGATTTATTTGATTCAAAATAGTAGGAAGAAGGCAATGAAGTTAACTCAAGTTGTGAAGCAATGAAGGCACAAAATAGCTTCGATAAAGATACATGAACCAAGGCAAATTGCATGTCCTCGGTGTTATGGTTTCTACAGTTGTGGCAAACCTTCGCAGTCAGGATAAAGAGGATGGAGAAGATCGCATAATGGGTAGGCGTTGGCGAGTCTAAATCCGCTCAGTGGCTATAACAGTCGTTGGTGATAGCATGATCCTCCAAAGGCGGTTGGGCAAGGCAACGTTCGGGTGTGATGGAGGAGATAACCATACTGCCCCAAATTGTTGGGGTTGCATGTTTTATAGGTCACGGTTAGAGTCTTTGTTAGTTGGGGTTTCTCTTATTAGAGTCCAAGGTCTATAGGGGAGGTCTATAGGGATCTCCATTGGTGGGGTTTGTTGACCTAGAGGTTATACATTGCCTATATTTTGATAATGACTTAACCATTCCATTCATATGTATCTAATATGTGTATTAAAGATTGATTTCAGGTATTAGGTACATGAAAAGGATCCCAAATCCAAAACCCTACATTAACTCAAGTTCAAGTCAAAGAGCTACAAGTGTGCTTTGTGGAAATCTATGTCAATGACCTTAGAACATATTTGTAATCACTTGTAATGATGAATTGACTTGTAACTAAGGTGAGAAAATTGATTGGGACATAAAACACCAATGTTAGATCACTTTAGATGCATATTCAAAAAATGACTTCAGGTTGTCAATCAGTCGAGTTTCTCCCCAGGACAAACTCGGCCGATCCATCTTGGTCAGGTTTCTGGAGATAGCATCGGTCGAGTTGTGTTTACACAGAACTCGACCGACCAAGTGTCTGACCAAAACGATCTTCAATGATCGGTTGAGTTTCCCCAAGACAAACTCGACTGACCGTTTGAATATCGGTTTTGTCTTTTACTTGATCGGTCAAGTTAACTTTATTAAAACTCTACCATTGGTGGGTTATCTGATCGAAAATAGAGATGTTTTCTTGAAGGAAAATGGCTATATTTCGGCCCAAGAGTTCACCCAACTCAAAGCAACACCCTCAGCTATATATAAAACACTTGGAGTTCATTCTAAGGCTGCTCATTCATTGCAAACTTAGTTCTAGCATAGCTGAGAGTGTTCTAAGCCTTTGAGCCCCTTTCTCTCTCTACCTTCAAGTCAAATTTGTGAGTATGAGTGAGATAGGTTCCTATGTAAGAGAGCTACTCCCTGTATTGTTGTAAAGCTCTCCTCCTCCATCTTCCAACCTCAATTCCTATTGAAGTCAAGTTGAAGATCCCTCTCCAAGTGAAGGAGAAGGTGTTGTTCTTCAAGATTGAAGAATGCAAGCTGCTCCAGGTCTCCAAGTGAAGGAGATAGGTGCTCCAAATCTCCAAGTGAAGGAGAGAAGCAAGGCAATGCTCAAGGAAGATAGTGTAATCCCTTGAAGGCTGAAGACTTGAAGAAAGGAGTGGGTAAGTCCATGTTGATGGCTGAAGACTCCACGGTTCAAGTGGGTAAGCTCCTTCTATAGGTTGAAGGTCTTTGCTTTTGGTACTAAGCCCTTGGATGTGTAGTTGTTGTGTCTTGTAATCTTATTGTGGAATATAAGAGTACCAAGATTGCAAATCCTAGAGACTAACCCACTCTAGGTAGTGGACTGACATTGCTCCTAAGTTTAGGACATAGAACCACTCTAAACCACTTGTCCAAGTGCTTGTTTTTTCACTATCTCTCATCCTTACTATGTATGTTAGATTAGGACATCAAATTGCTGCTTGTTTAAGCTTTTCAAATATATAATTTGGTGGTCTGATTTATCTTGTGAGAATTTTTGAAGCTCTATTCAACCCCCCTTCTAGAGCTCATTGATTTAACAAGTGGTATCAGAGCAGATCTTCTCCAAGCTACTTCAACAAGTAGGAGAAGATGGGCGATTCGACACTTAGTTTGCTTAACCTAGAAGGAAGCTTCTCCATGAGACCTCCGGTCTTTTACGGCACCAACTTCCTCTATTGGAAGAAAAGGATGCAGTTCTACCTCTAAGGTGTGAGCTATGAAATGTGGAAGATCGTCCACCTCAAATATGAAGATCTAAAGGGGGACATCACCACATGGACTGAAGCTGAAATGAAGCATACTCAACTCAATGCCAAAGCTATGAGCATCATCTACACCGCCCTCACTCCATCCGAGTTCAACCGGATCTCCTCATGGGACACCGCACATGAGATATGGCACAAATTGTGTGTCACCTATGAAGGAACCGAACAAGTGAAAGAAGCCAAGATCTACATGCTTGGTGGTCTTCTAGAGAACTTCAAGATGGGTAAGAATGAGAGAGTGGCTGATATGTACACTAGGCTCAATGTCATCATAAATGGATTGGCAACCCTTGGGAGTGTGCTAGACAAAGGCACCATCAACTCCAAGATCTTGAGATCTCTTACAAAGAGATGGGGGCCCAAGGTTACATCCATTGAAGAGGTGTACAAGCTAAGTGAGTTGTCAACCGAGGAGTTGGTTGGTAATCTTAAAGCCCATGAGCCTAGGCTTGACAAGCAAGAAGAGGAAGAGAAGAGAGAAGAAAAAGAGTCCAATAAGATAAAGGACACAACCTTCAAAGCACAAATTGAAGAAATGGTGCGGAAACAACAACTTGCTTTGAAGTCCCCCAACCCTTCCTCAAGTGAAGATGAAGGCCCTAATGAGAATGAGGCAAACTACTCAAAGGGCAAACACTTCGAAAGCAAGCCCTCCTCTTCAACTCCAAGGTGCTATGAGTGTGGTCAAAAAGGCCACTACAAGAGTGACTACCCCAAGGCCAAGAAGAGCCATCATAAGAGCAGCCACAAGAAACATAAGGAGTACAAGAAAGAAGGCAAGTACAAGAGGAAGGACAAGAAAGAAAGAAGATCAAGAGATGCAGCCCATGCAGCGTGGGAGGAGTCTTCTTCAAGCTCCTCAAGCTCCGAAGATGGAGAATGGCATCTTGCTCTCATGGCATCTACTAATGAAGATGTATGTGAGGTAAGTGAGGTAAGCAAGGTAAGTGAAGTAAATCTGCTAGAGCTGCCTAAAGAAACTATCATTGATATGCTAAATGAATGCCAATCATCCTTTACTAAATGCAAATCTAAAAGGAAAAGGTTAGGCAAGATAGTTGATGATCTTTATGCTAAAATTGAAATCCTTGGTAAAAATGAAAAACTGCTCCTTGATAACATAGACTCTTCGAAAGGGCAATTTCTTGACCTTGAGCTTCAACATAATGGAGTAGAGGTTGAGAATGGTGTATATCTTAAAAATATTGAAAATCTTAAGATAGAAAACCAAAAGTGCCTATATGAGCTTGATGGTCTTAAAACTGAAAATGTAGAACTCAAACTCATGGATGATGACAGAAGAAATAAAGTTTATGCTTATCAAAGAGAAATTGTTTTGCTTAAATAAAAAAATGTCAAATTGCTTGCTCAAGTAAATGACTTATCTTCTAGACCTATTTTGTAAAGTAATGAAGTTGCTAGCATAACTTTAGAAAGAGATTCCCTTCATACTAAAGCCCTCTGTCTTAAGGCCGGCCTATTGCATGCTAGAGATGATCTTGCTAGTCTTTATACTACTATCATTAACCTTAGTGATGATAATGCCAAGTTAAGATCTTCTTTGTAAAAGTTTCTCTTAGGAAAGAAATCCCTCAATGACATCCTAGAAAACTCTACCAAACATGTTGGTACTAGTGGTTTGGGATATGATGGGACTGCTCCCAAAGGTAAGAAAAAGAGCAAGAACAAGGGTAAGAAGAAGAGTGTGGAACCTCCTATCTTCCATGGAGAGACTTCCGGCTCTAAAAATCCTATGGTTTGTGTTCATTGTAAATGTGATGACCATTACTCTACTTATTGTCCTTACAAGCCCAAGGGGACCAACCCAAAGATGAATTGGGTCCCTAAGCTAACCCCGGATCCCAAAGTTTGAGTTGGGTTCCGACATCCTTCTTTCTTGTAGGTTAAAAAGAGATGGATTGTTGATAGTGGTTGTTCTAAACATATGACTGGAGAAATCAGCCATTTCAATAAGGTCATGAAAAAGAAAGGAGGATCGGTAACCTTTAGAGACAACAAGAATGGTAAGGTCATAGGTGAGGGTGATGTGGGCAATGAGCTATGTATTAAAAATGTGTTGTTTGTTGATGGCCTGCATCACAATTTGATTAGTGCTAGTCAACTTTGTGACAATGGATATCTTGTGTTATTTACTTCTTTAGAATGCTTGCTTCTAGATTCCCTCTCCTATAATGTTATATATAAGGGAACTAGAAATGGTAATCTTTATGTTATTATTCTTGATGCTCTTGAGCCCATACTAGATAGATGCTTGGTAGTGGATAAAAATGATATTTCTCTTTGGCATCGTTGTTTGGGTCATGTGAATATGCATCAAATGAAGAAATTGAGCAAAAAGGACTTGGTTCGAGGATTTCTCAAATTGGATTTTGAAAAGGATGAGGAATGCCAACCTTGTACACAAGGGAAACAAACCAAATCCTCCTTCAAATCCAAATGAGTTATGAATACCAAGAGAGTTCTTGAACTTCTTCATATTGATCTATTCAGACCAATGAGAATGCAAACGTTTCGTGGTTCCAAGTATTGTCTTGTTATTGTTTATGATTTCTCTCAATATACTTGAACCTTCTTTCTCATTTTTAAAAGCGATACTCTTGATGTTTTCTCGAGCTTTTGTAAATGAGATGAAAATGAAGCTTCTTGCCGGATTGTTTCTATCCGTAGTGATCATGGGGGAGAATTTGAAAATGATCTTTTTGAGCATTTTTATGAAAAATCTGGTTATTCGCACAATTTCTCTACTCCTCATACGCCTCAACAAAATGGGGTTGTAGAGAGGAAGAACATGTCACTACAAGAGATAGCTAGGACCATGTTTCTTGAGTATGACACTCCTAAGAAGTTTTGGGATGAAGCCGTTAGCACCTCATGCTTTGTGCAAAACTGAGTTTTTACACATCCTTCTTTAAAGAAAACCCCCTATGAACTAAGGCATGTTAGAAAGCCATCTATTGATTTCTTCCATATTTTTGGATGTCCGTGTTTTGTTTTAAACATGAAGGATTCTCTTGACAAGTTTGATCTGAAATATTATAAGGTTTTCTTACTAGGCTATAGTGCTACTAGAAGGGCATATAGAGTATTCAACATTGAATTGTCTAAAATTGAAGAATCTATTAATGTTAAGTTTGTTGAAACTAACCTTGTTGTTAGCAAGCATGTTGTGGATAATGATGTTGTAGATGACTTAATTCCTATCTTAAAAGATCTCAACATCGACAACAAAGGCAAGCAAGTGATAGAAGAAGAAGAAGAAGAAGAAGAAGAAAAGAAGGATCCTACTCCCCGCTTTGCAAAGAATCATCCCAAGGAACTAATCATCAGCAATCCATTCGAGAGAGTGAAGACACAAGTTGCATACAACAAAGAACAAGCAGACAGTGCCTTCATCTCACAATTAGAGACAAAGAACATTAAAGAAGCCCTTGGTGATGATGAGTGGATCCTTGCCATGCAAGAAGAGCTGGAGCAATTTGAGCTAGATTGCCAAGACCAAGTGATAGAAAGATCATTGGAACCAAGGGGGTCTACCGCAACAAGCTAGATGAGCAAGGCAAAGTGGTAAGAAATAAAGCAAGGTTAGTAGCACAAGGTTACAACCAACAGGAAGGTATTGAATTTGATGAAACTTATGCTCCCGTTGCTAGACTTGAATCCATTAGAATGCTACTTGCTTTTGCTAGTCATAAAAAATTCATGTTATATCAAATGGATGTTAAAAGTGTGTTTTTAAATAGTACAATCGAGGAGGAAGTATTTGTTGCTCAACCTCCAGGCTTTGAAAATGACAAGCTACCTAATCATGTTTATTTGTTGCAAAAAGCTCTCTATGGACTCAAACAAGCACCTCGGGCTTGGTATGAAAAACTAAAGAACTTTTTGTTAGATAATGGGTATGTCATGGGCAAAGTTGATTCTACCTTGTTTTTAAAACACACTTCTAACAATTTTCTTATTATTCAAATTTATGTTGATGATATCATTTTTGTCGGAACTGATCTTGATCTTTGCAAGGAGATTAGTTCTCTTATGCAGAGTGAGTTTGAGATGAGCATGATGGGTGAGTTGACCTTCTTCCTTGGCTTTCAAATCAAACAAACCAAAGAAGGGAACTTCATCAACCAAGGCAAGTACACAAATGAGCTACTCAAACGCTTTGGGATGGAGAATATGAAGCCAATGGATACACCCATGTCCAACACCGCCAAACTTGATAAAGATGAAGAAGGTGAGAAAGTAGATGAGAAGCTCTATATAGGTATGATTGGAAGTTTGCTTTACTTAACTACCTCTAGACCTGATATTATGTTTAGTGTTGGCTTGTGTGCTCGCTTTCAATCTAGCCCTAGAAAATTGCATCTTATAGCTGTTAAGAGGATTTTGAGGCACCTAGCCAAAACCCAAAATTTTGGACTATGGTATCCTAAATCAAGGGATTTTACTCTTAGACCATATAATGATGTAGATTACGCAGGCTATTTGGTTGATAGAAAGTGCACAAGTGGCACTTGCTTTCTCCTAGGACCATGCTTGGTGTCTTGGTTCTCCAAGAAATAGAGCATTGTGGCATTATCAACTACTAAGACTGAGTACATTGCAGCCAGGAGTTGTTGTGCCCAAGTCCTATGGATGAAGCAAATGCTCCAAGACTATAACATATTTTTTATGCTTCTCCTATCTTTTGTGACAATACTAGTGCAATTAATCTTTCTTACAATCCTATATTGCATAGTAGAGACAAGCATATAGAGGTTCTTCATCACTTTCTCCATGATCACATTGCCAAGAAGGATATCTATATCACACATGTGGACACAGAAAATCAATTGGCAGATATCTTTACTAAACCTCTAGCTAGAGATCAATTTAATTTTATTCAATCTAAACTGCTTATTGTTGCTTTGGATGATGTTTCTATGTGATCTAGCTAGTTGTTTTCAACCTATATGCTTGCTCATGTCATTTCTCATCTTATATGCCTATATATGCTTCAATATTCCTAAATTGCTTGTTAACATGCTTAGTTTTTGCTTGTTTTGGGTTTTTATTGAATTTCTTGTTTTAACTCTAAATAGTACACAGTGATGAGCTAAATGTGCCTAAGTATGTTAATGATACATAATAATATTGAAAAATGAATTTAATTGGCATGTATATGGATAGAAACCAATAATGTGACTTTTAGGTCAGGTTGACCTTCGGACGAGTTTTACCAGGAAAAACTCGACCGATCAAGAGCCGAGAGTTGTTCTTCAGAAGAACCGTTCGGTCGAATTTTACACTCTCAGAACTCGACCGATCTGCGGGCTGAGCCAATATTAAGTCAGGATTGGCCGACTATTTTCCCTCTCAACTTGAAAATAGCCGGCTGACTCCTCATCTCTTAGCCCTAAGCTCTCACCCCCTGCCCTAAACCTCCCGTTCCTAGCCCTAGTTCAACCTAGAAAGCTCAACCTAGACCTTCCCGGGCGTCTCTGGTGGGTTTTTAATGGCTTTTGAGGTTTGTTTTTGCTTGTTTGCACGTTTTCTATCTCATTTTCACCTCCATGGCTTCCCAAAGAAGAAAATGAGCTGCTCCAAGCAATGCCCCTGCCTCTTCTTCGCAAAATTGCTTGGTTCCCTTTGATAATACCTCCTTTGTGTCGATTGAGGTTGTAAATAGGTATAAGGACCGTCTTCCTTGAAGCCCTTTTCCTTTTTGTGCTTTGATCGATCCTTCTCCTAGGTATCAAGTGATTCTTGCTCAGGTGGCTAGGTTTCTCGCCGTCCACCATTTGTCCACCCTAGCGATCAAACGTGACTGCTTTCACAACTCCATGTCAAGCACTAAGGTTGTTCACAAGTTCTACGCCAACTTGCGTTGGAACTACGATTCGCTTATCCCGCCGCTGAATACTCAAGTAATTCTTACATCTATGATCGCCGATCGTTGTTTCCAAATCTCTCTGGATACTTTAAATATCTTTTTTGCCAGAGATGAGGAAAATGACACTTGGCGTAAGGATTATGGCGAGTACTTCGGTCTTATTGACCCAGAAGGTTTTTACAATCACTATGAATTGACGTTACTGGATATTCATCGGTTTGTAAAGAAACCCAACATGGATTACAAGAAGAGGTCCACCCTGCCCTCATCCTCTCTTGACCTAAAGAGGCACATATTGGATTTAGTGATCAACTGTAATGTCCATCCAAAGAAAAATCAAACGGACATTGCAGAGAACACTACAGTCATTATGTATTGTTTGTTGAAAAATATCAGTGTCAAGTGGGCCAGATACATCTTACATCATATGACCTATTTTGACACTGGTAAGAACACCAAATGCACCCACACACCCTACCCGGCTTTGATTTGTGGTATTTTCAAGTTCACCGCCGACAAATCCCTTTTTTCTGACTTCCATTACATGGTTGCTAGAAAAGGTGTTTGTATTAGTGAAACCACTCTTCAAAATTCTGTTCTCATGTTTTCCTCCACCTCTGGTGCTTCTGCCTCTGCCTCCGATTCAGCTGCCTCATCCTCCTCTACCCAAGATCCACCTCCGCAGCCTCCTCCTAGACCCAGTCATACGTCTTTCGGTGTGTCAAATGAAACCCTTTTGGGTTATATGATGCATCAAGAGGTGTACAACCAATAGGTTCAGGACCACCTACACCAGGATTTGTGTTCCATCATGTCAACCATGAACCTTTCCTGTACTCACCCCTATCCCAACTACCAGCCCTATCCCAGTAGTGCTTATGCTTCATATGCATATGATCATTACTATCTTGCTCCTGAGCCTTCCGCTGTTGCTCCACCACCTTTTTCTACTGGTAGCTCCACTCCTGCCATCCTCCCGTTACCTACTGCCCCCCTAGCCACCCTGCTAGCCTCACTGGGTGACTCTGCTCCATCTTTCCCACAGGCCAATGAGCTTCACGCTCTTGGTATGTCTTGGGCTGAGCAGAATGCCCGTTGGCATGGTCGTTCTTTTGAACCTCCTGCTGATGAGGAGATGCTAGACTAGGCTGAGGATGCTGATGCTAATGATGGTGACGATGAGGATGCTTCCGACGATGGTGATGGTGATGGTGTTGACGATGATGCTGGCACTACTGCTCTACCTTCTGACGGGGACGAGGACTACACACCTAGTGATGATGACGTTGTTGATATAGATAGCTTAGATGTTTAGGTGGTTTCTTCATTTGTAGTCTATCATGCTTATTATATACATCTTTCTAGACTATTTTGTATCAGAAACATCTTGGCACATTCTTATGAGTTGTACTATTTCTTATCTTTGTTTTATTACTTTTGTGCTTGTAGTTGCTCTCATGTGGACATATATCTGAGTTGTAATATATTTGATGTGCACTATGGCTATTTACTCTGTTTTTATCCTATGTGTTGGTTCCCTCTTGAGTTATATTTTGATTATGACTTGGCATGTATGTTATCTTTTATCCTTGTGTGATATATGCTTTTAAACTGTTGCTTATTCCTTTGCATATATGGTTGTGTGTGTTTTGGAGAAGACCTGGCTTATGCTCTTCTACCCCCCCCCCCCACCTTTTTGATAATGTCAAAAGGGGGAGAGATATTTCAAGAGATATCTCAAGTCTTGAAACTCAATCATATTGGTTTTTTTCTTTGCTATAATATTGCTTTTTGCTAGTGAGATCATTTCTTGTTCAGTTCACTACTTATTATGTGAACTTGCAAAGGACTACATACTACATGTATATTGCTACTGCATTGTGTAGATAGATTAACCGTGCAGGTTAATAGAAGCACAGATTTAGGGGGAGCAATTCACATTGTTCATATCATGAATCTCCCTATTTCGTAAAGCAAAGGTATAATTTCTACATCCTTTTCAATATGTTTGAGGAATGGTTTGTCATTGTCAAAAAGGGGGAGAATGTTGACCTAGAGGTTATACATTACCTATATTTTGAAAGTGACTTAACCATTCCATTCATATGTATCTAATATGTGTATTAAAGATTGATTTTAGGTATTAGGTACGTGAAAAGGATCCCAAATCCAAAACCCTAGATTAACTCAAGCTCAAGTCAAAGAGCTACAAGTGTGCTTTTGTGGAAATCTATGTAAATGACCTTAGAACATATTTGTAATCACTTGTAATGATGAATTGACTTGTAACTAAGGTGAAAAATTGATTGGGACATAAAACACCAATGTTAGATCACTTTAGATTCATATTCAAAAATTGACTTCAGGTTGTCAATCGGTCGAGTTTCTCCCCAGGACAAACTCGACCGATCCATCTTGGTCAATTTTCTGGAGGTGGCATCGATCAAGTTGTGTTTACACAGAACTCGACTGATCAAGTGCCTGACCAAAATGATCTTCAATGATCAGTCGAGATTCTCCAGGACAAACTCGACCGACCATTTGAATATCGGTTTTGTCTTTTACTTGATCGATCGAGTTAACTTTATTGAAACTCGACCGATTGCACTGTACGGAATTTGCAGAAAAAAGTGATGTGACCATTGGTGGGTTATTTGATCGAAAATAGAGACATTTTCTTGAAGGAAAATGGCTATATTTCAGCCCAAGAGTTCACCTAACTCAAAGCAACACCCTCAGCTATATATAGAACACTTGGAGTTCATTCCAAGGCTGCTCATTCATTGCAAACTTAGTTCTAGCATAGCTGAGAGTGTTCTAAGCCTTTGAGCCCCTTTCTCTCTCTACCTTCAAGTCAAATTCGTGAGTATGAGTGAGATAGGTTCTTGTGTAAGAGAGCTACTCCCTATATTGTTGTAAAGCTCTCCTCCTCCATCTTCCAACCTCAATTCCTATTGAAGTCAAGTTGAAGATCCCTCTCCAAATGAATGAGAAAAAGGTGTTGTTCTTCAAGATTGAAGAAGGCAAGCTGCTCCAGGTCTCCAAGTGAAGGAGATAGGTGCTCCAGATCTCCGAGTGAAGGAGAGAAGCAAGGCAATGCTCAATGAAGATAGGTAATCCCTTGAAGGTAGAAGACTTGAAGAAAGGAGTGGGTAAGTCTATGTTGATGGATGAAGACTCCATGGTTCAAGTGGGTAAGCTCCTTCTATAGGTTGAAGATCTTTGCTTGAGGTACTAAGCCCTTGGATGTGTGGTTATTGTATCTTGCAATCTTATTGTGGAATATAAGAGTACCAACATTGCAAATCCTAGAGACTAACAGACTCTAGGTAGTGGACTGACATTGCTCCTAAGTTTAGGACATGGAACCACTCTAAACCACATGTCCAAGTGCTTGTTTTTCACTATCTCTCATCCTTGCTATGTATGTTAGATTAGGACATCAAATTGCTACTTGTTAAAGCTTTTCAAATATAAAATTTGGTGGTCTAATTTATCTTGTGAGAATTTGTGAAGCTCTATTCAACCCCTCCTTCTAGAGCCCATTGATCAAATAGGGTTCTGATTGGAGAGGGTCTCGTGTCCTGGAGAGTCCCAGCGGGACAGGGAAACGAGTGAGGGGGGATGACCCCTCTTTACAGATACGCGTGAGGGTCCGAGAGACCAAGGACTCAAAGGTCCACATGACAGCAACATAAATCACTAGACTTATGTATATATATGTTATAATAATACACTATCAAATATTTTGGTTTAAAACTATATGAAATCTATCCAAATTTCTTTGAGGGGTCAAATGAAGTTAGATTAGCTTCAAATTTGGAACATAGGTGCATTGTAGGGCCCAAATTATTCTTAATGATTACTTTTCAACATTGAAGTCACAAATATCACTTATTACTATAATACATATAGCATCACTTATATACATTAAACACATTATGATTGACCCCTAATAAATGTGACTTTCCTTTTAGGTTTAATTAGGTTTTACCCTAATGGATTTGAGTATATTGCATGAGATTATCCCAATTAGGGATCATATTCCTATTAATGATAATGAAGTTACTTAAATGTGAGAGAAAGTTCTTAATACTTTAATGTGAAAGGATATTGAATCGACTATCATCATCATAGGGCAAACATTGCATAATTTATTGGACTTCACTTTAATCATTGTATTTTGAGCTAGTAGTCATATTAGGTTCTAAGTGATGCATGGAATTTGAATTTTAAAAGATTAGAGTTTTCAATTAAGGATTTAATCATAAGTTTAAATTTGAGGATGTTACGATACTCATTTTAGAGTAATACACTAACTCAAAAATGAGTATTATTTCGTTTTTAGTATATTACCCTTTCTTTATGTCATTACTTTTTAAAATTCATATTGTGTTTTATATTATGGTGTGTTTTATATTATGGGGTAAATACTTATTTAAAAATATAAAGACATTAAAAATGAGTGGTATCAACAAGAATATAATGCAATACTCATTTTAAAACTTGTCTTAAAATATAATGGCATAAAACATGAGTATTATACCAAAATAAGTATTATATATACCAAGAACAATATGCAATACTTATTTTTGAATTAGTGTGTTATTTAGAGAGTGAGTACTACTCTAATATATGATATTCATGTTTATATTTTGTACTAGTTCGTCTAAAGTGTGTCAAAATTTGTCTTGTTAGATTGTATTTTTTATAAGGATAGTAGTGATTTTTTTCATAAAAAAATCATTCCGGTTTGAAAGTTATAAATAAAATAACTTTCTCTCTTTAGTTTTTCCTTTTTTTAGAGTTCTTTTTGCCCTCCAGCTTTTCTTTCTCTTTCATGCCACACGGTTGTTGGTATGTATGCCCAGAGAGGCAATCATATGATGATTGTAATGGCATAACTTGTAAATGGTTTGATAATTAGTAAAGGCAAGCTTCTAGTTTATTATATTTGTTTAATTTTGAGATAATGAAATAACATAATAAATATCTAGAGAATGATATTACTCAATGACGTAAGACTTTAGGTTGAGTAGTTGAACAATGAGATCATACATATATTAAGAGTATATGCATTCTTTTTATGTCCCTGATCAGTTGTTATTGTGGAAGGTAAATAGACAGCAATAACACGTAAGATCAGAGTGTGAGTTGGTTGATAACAGAATCTCATTAGGCATGATATGGCAATATCAAACCAAGCACATAGATACATGTTAGAGAACACTGTATCGGACAGACCCACCATAAGAGTAATACATGGAAACCTTAATTAGGTAAGTTAGAATCACATCTTATAGAGATGATACTATTTTTGGTTCTTAGACCTAAAATCGCATTGAGCTTACACATATCTCATACATTCTGCTATAGCAAGAAACATATATTAAATATTGAAAAGGATGACAGATCCATGCCTCGACTTCAATCTAGATATCAGTGACAAAGGAACTATACAAATATTGTCACACCATACACAGATTGTAGGTTGAAGTTGTTCTCTAACTTTCTATTTACTTGGGTAGTAATGATGTGCGACTAGGCACCGCTCATTGCTTGTGATGTCATATGTTGTTATGGGCATTCACCGCTAACGTAATATGGGACCTATAGGGTCACACATATAGGAACTCATCTAGAAGAGGAGTTTGATCTTGAACGGTGATTAGATTAATTAGTAAAATATTTAGATATTCAATTCACACAACAAATCAGCTGATTGGACTGCCAAACGATCAGTTCAGGTGTTGAGATGGTCATTTGGAATGTCAGGTTGATTGTATCGTACATTGGTTGGAATTCAAAAATGACCTAGGATGCGAGATGTTCGTCTCACTTGTGCGAGATGACCGTTTTGCATGATGTTAGACAAACGTCTTGTCTGCACCAAATGATCGGTTCAGGGTTGCAATTTGATTGGATCAAGGATTGGTGTTGACGTCATGTTATGCATCAGTTTAAATTGAACTGTCGAAACATGTACAAAACTGCAAAATGATTGTCTCGCATGCTAGATGACCATCTGGTTGCTACACGGCTATCTCGGCTGCGACAGGATGTAAAAATTCAAGATCTTCCAGTCTCTTCTACTCCTGCATAGACTGGAAACCTGACCCTGGCCTCTACTATAAATAGAGGGGTATTGGGGCTTCCCAGAACACAACATAGACACTTGAGAATCAGTTGCTCTAATAATTATTGTCCTCTTTGGTTGTGGTAACCAATATAGCCCAAGCAAGTCCTATCCGACTAGGGAGGGATAGCTACGAGAGAGAACAATTGAGGATCAGTGTTGTGGGAGAGTATGTTGGTGACTAGTACACCAATTAGAGGGACAACTCCTTCCTATCCGTTCTAACAGGATGACATGAGTTCTAGTTGGTCATGTGTGGAATTCTCTAGAGGCAAGGTAGCCTTTGTCTGTCGCTAAGGAGGATGGCATCAGCCAACAGTCCATGATGAGAGGAACCACTGCATACAACGACATTTGAGTCTGTTGTCCGTGGAGGAACGGTCAGAAGAGTCCTAATGCAACCAGGAGTTGCACAGATATTGTCTAAGAGTGTGCATCTACATCGACGAGGATTGTCGTTGGACTTGTTCTAGGACCAGGTATATGGACCAGGTATATTTTCATTGTATAGTTATTAACGCGATCCGCTGGTTAATGAGAAATACGTCAGTAATTTTTTTTGTTTTGGCTATCTATCTGATGTCGTATTTCCCTACAATGACACCTTATCTTATTTGTTGGAAATAGTAGACTATAGATGTTGTTGTTTTGAAACTATGTGTATCATTACTCATTTCAAATAGCCACTTGAGGAACATATGGTCAACCAGGCAACGACCAACACAAATGACAAGCACCACTGAGCGAATAGTCAGCCAACTGTGCGACTGTTTCTCCTCTGATCGAGCCCAACTAGTGATCGAGTAACTACAGCCTCGTCGGTGCCACCATGCAAGCAGTAGCATTCTGCGCCCACCAGACAACGATCGACCAGGAATGTCGACGATGCAATGGCATGCCTCAATAGTCCACCTAGTGAGCACCGTCGTTGGCACGTCGATACCCCGTACATGCACATATCAACAGCTCTGCCGGTCCTTGATCTACCTACAGGCCCGCAACCAATCGCTCATCATGATTGACCTCCACATACCGCCAAAAGCAGTACCTTGGAATCAACACAACTATTGCAGCAGCCGCAAACACCTCGATGGCATCACAACGACAGCCAAGCAGTCACTTCTGGATTGACTTCCCACGATCCCCGGCGATAAGCAATCGAGCACCACACTCGAGCATCACCACTACATCAACACTTGATCAGAGACTATCCATCTTTGGGCGATTGAGCAGAAACCCAGCGAGGTGCTGGACCTGCTGGCCGCCGATTATTTCACTTAACAGTAGGGTCTACCACTGCTAAACACTACGTTTCCCTGACAGCTATAAATAGAGAGCCGTGGCGTACGGCTGTCAACTGTTGAGTCCAAAAGACACAATTCGCAACCACGCGCTGCTGCATTCCTTCCATCTTACGTCCACACTATTCTTATGCATACATGCCACGGTAAAAAGCAATCGACCGATTGCTTCTATCGAGATCATCGTCAAAGATAGCAGTGGCGGAGTCAGCCCCGTAATGAAGGGGGCCACATATAAAAATGATATTAAGTACATATATGGCATTCATATTGAGTCTCAACATGTCTCAATTGTCCTATTTAATTGGATCTAAACTTGAAAATAGGTGGATCTTACATAAATGAAAAAAGATGTTGAAAATATAACTCATCACTTGGTGGAGTACTTAGTTTTAGATCTATGTATATTATTATTCTATATGTATATTATAACATTCTACATACATTTAAGACTTTTTTTACATTTAAGATGAGTTTAAAATGGTGACTTCTGATATTGAAAAGATTTAATCTTTTTCAACAAGATCTAATATTGCATTAAATTAGTTCTCCATGAATATAGGTCTTTTCGAATAAACCACATACCTTTAATGTTCAATATTGACAATGTGGATTATTATTTATTTTTTAAGACCACACAAGTAATTTCCTACTCGATGAGTTTGACAACTCAAATCAATAAAAAGTAACATAAAACAAAGAAAATTGAATATATAAACAGTACCACATGGAAATTACTATTATTATTTAAGAATAAAGAAAGCAATACTATAGTAATTTACTTTTAAATAAAGATACTTATGATGGTTTAAACCTATTTATTAATTTTATCTAATAAATAAATAATTGTTATGACAATATATTGGTCACTAAAATATTAGGATTGTTATTTTTATGTTGCATTGGAAACTAGAAAAATATAAAATTTTGTTATCTTTGACATCATGAAATATTTATAATTTAGGGAAACAATATTTACATAACTTTCTAATAGAAGTATAATTTTAAGAATTAATTTCATAACATACATGACACTACAATATTTTAGCAACTATTTATTGATGTAAAAATTTAAAATAGTACACCTATTTTAAAAATATTATTAATAAATTTATCTTGACACCATGTACTACTAGGAATATTATATTTCATTTGATGTTATCTTTCCTAGTATACATTATACTCATAATAGAAATGAATCAACATACATCTGCACACGTAATATATACACCTATAGACTATGTTGTTGATATATTTGTTATAAATTTAATTATGTATACATAATATAACACTATTTCATATCTCATGGAGTATATTTTTAGTTATACATATCAATTTTTTGTTTTCCCATTACCTATGTACTTGCTATATTGTTACACACTTCATTATGTATACATTATATTAAGTATTTTGGTATTCCATAAAGTATACATATAATTTTATATACTAGTTTGTTTTCCTCATTAACCATACAACTATGTACTTGTTATATTTGTTATTCATTTATTTATTTATTCATACATGATATAAAAATATAATATTGATTATAGATCATTAAGTATATTATTAATTATAGATATTACTTTCTTATTTAATCATTATAAAATGGGTGTAAACTAATATTTATCTAATTGACATTAATGTTTGTATTTTTGATATAGTTGTTAATATGTTAATAAAAAAATACAATTGTTGATTATGAAACAATGAGATATATGTATAAAAATAAAGAAGCATCATTTATTTTTATAAAATGTATCCTATTTTAATATGTTTATATTTGTAATTCTTACTTAAAATCGTATTGGTAATATTATTAATAATAATAAAAGTTTATTTAATTTGAATATAGGTTAATAAGCGTGTGTAGCAGATAAAGTATAAAAATAAATATTAAATGTGATACCATGTTAAATATATACAACATATATATTAAAAAAAATTAAAATTGGAGGGGGGAAACTTACCCCTGCTTGCCCCCCCTCACGCCGCCACTGAAAGAGAGAATAAAGTAATTGATTGCTTCCCACCAAAGATACATTTAGATCCTCTTCTCCATAGAGTTTTCAATCAATCCTCCATTATTAAGGGCAGTTCCGTCCCCTGTCCATCATTTCCCTTTGGACACCTGCTCAATCTCCATAATTCAAGGTCAATACTTGAAAAGAAGAAGAAAAGAAGGAGTTATGCCACCTCACACCACACTATGTTGTCTTCTACTTGCATCCATGAAAATGATTATGCATTTTTCCTCTATCGAACGTATTGGTCTCACTACATGGAGCAAGTAATTTGTTCACGGAGATATCAGAATTGGGCTCACAAACCATATTATATGAAATTGTTTAATTTTTTACTAGTTGTATATATCATTTGTTTGCATTTAGTTATACATGGCATGTTACATGAATTGACAACTTATGTTGCATGCCCATTATAATTCTAGTCCAATAGAACTATGAATTGACTGAGTCTAGTTAACTTCCTAATGAGAACTTTCGGATGGATGGTTTCTGGTGCGATGTATGTAGGATCCATAGATAACACGAAGGTGAGCCTAAGGGTATATCCATACTTGCAATTTCCACAAGCCAAAAGGATTGAAAAATATTTGACCTCAATTATATATCTTATGAGAAGTGATATGATGTGAGTAATTGAATGCAAGTAGTGCCGATAAAACTTGATTCCACCCAAATGCTTCCTATCATTAAATTTAGTTTCATTTTAATTCATTTTGTACTTTTGTTGCAAGTAGATTAATTCAATTACTAAAATCTTGATTTTAGATATTAGTATTGACTCTAACTTCATAAAACTAACAAGGCTCTTAATAATGTTGTCTCTTGGAATTAGATCATTATTTATACTATGATAGGATTTGTCCTTTTGTGGATGGTATAATTTTATGTTTGCTTTGGTAAAACTAAGATTTTTTTTCTCTTAGTGAATCTGCATATGAGATAACTTTCCCACATCATTATCCATATGTCAAAAGATACAAAGTATCTCTACCTCATTTCCTCATGTCAAGGGCGTGCAAACTACATTGAAGAAAGCTAGAGGTGATTTTGAGTAGCTAATAAACACCATGGGAGTTGGATTAAAACTGCCAAAATGTCACCCTTACACATGACAAAAATCCTTAAATATAGGTTGCATCACAAAGTCACAATGTTTATATGCAAGCAAACATTTCAAAATTTTCTCAAAAATTAGGGAGAGAAGAGAGGAAGTAAGAAATTTTGCACAAGGTAAGGGGTGACAGAATGTGCCTTCCTCATATGACTACCCCCTTCCCTCAAACTTATCATGCATTATTACCCCCATAGTATCAAAGGACAGGGAGTAAATTAAAGTGAATGGGGTGTAGAGCCTTTGTTGGTTGTAGTGGTTCAGATCACCATCGCCCCAACATGAGTGTAAAAGTTGATCAGCATATGCAATTTGAAGTTGATGGTAGTTGTCATCTTTGTAGTCTTTGACTCTTCAATCTAAGCCAACAAAGAATACATCCATCGTTGCACATGCAATCCATTGTCATTTGATTCTTTAGTATGTTGTGGGCTTCTATGGTAGAATTGTAGCTTACCATATTCACCCAATGAAATTTTATATTCCTGGTCATTATTATATACAAGATCTACAACCTCTTTAGTGCAAGTTATTGATATTTCCATAATGTCACATTGGTTTTCTAGGTCCAAACTATGCATCTAAGTAGTTGTAAAGACTTTTTCTATCTTTGTTGTGGTTGTTGATAGACGACAGGATCCAGTGACCATCATGCAAGATAGATAGAAAAATGAGCTTAGATATGGACCTCTTTATATGGTCTATAAGCTTATCCTCTTCTGTGATCTCCTTTTTAGTGATGAGATTAACCAAAAGTTCGTATCCTACAATAAACATCCTTTAGGTCATCTCTAAGAACAAATTGGCATGTTATCATGACGTTGATTGTCATATATCACCCTTTCTTTAGCATGTCATGGAGGTCATCTTTTGTTAGGCATATATTATTACATACAAAAACAAAAGTGTAAACATCATCATTAGGTTTCACCCTTTCCATTATAAGATCTAGGCCTTCCTCACTTAGACCATAGTATGCCCACCTATTCAAATTAAAAAAATTGTTTATGAATCACTAAGATTTTAGCCCTGATGCCCCTTCCCATCTATATACCTCGCAGGAGTAAGTGTGGCGGGCCTTGATGCGTTTGAGGTGACCCTTGATCTAATGCATTCATGGGTGACCAACAACACAATTTTGTAGTTCCTTGACATGAGCGAGCTAAGACTTGATGTAGCATGAACCAATTCACGGTGGAGTGCATCGCTAGGAGAGCCTCAATGTGGTACAACAATGCGAGGGAATATTGATATTTTATCCCCTGATGTTGGCTCCCACTAATCAAGGTTGATTTAATGTTCATGCATTCATGCCTCACTTCATCTCTAGGTGTAACTCATTAACGTGAGGCGAGGATCGATGCCATGATTATATGTAGTTGTTTTAAAATTGGAATTAATGTCTAATCATGTATAAGGTGTGATGAAGCTCGACACTTAGCACCGGGCTTCTATAAAGAGAGAAAATTTCATTTTTTTTACCTAAATTTTATTATGAATACAATTTACTCTTTGTTGTGCAAAAATCAAAATTCTAGTATTGTTGTATACTAGAATATAAAAATGAAGAAGTTAACATGAATGATATTTCAGAAAGAGACTTCGGTTGCATGCTAAGAAGCATTAAATTATGATCATAAGCTTGACCCTTTATATATAATCTATTTGGTGAGTCAGAATGGCATATTAACTCTCCTATTTAATGATTCATCCTCGTATTATATTTTCAGCCTCTGTCAGTTTACTTGGATGGTAGTAGATTTATCATTATGCATTCCCATAATTCTCTAACAATATATCTTAATGACCGTACATGGTTCCGACCACCTACATCTCAATTTTACTTGGAACAAATTGAATAATGAATTGAATATTAGGACCATGCTTGCTTCATTGATGTCCATTATTTTTAGGTGTGAGTCAGGCTAGGCTTAATTCCCTCCTAGTAGATCATGTCATTTTTGTAATTTGTAGTTGTGTTCTATTTTATTTCAAGTGAACAATCTATTCAATTGTAGATTTTTAACTCACTTTTATCAATAAATGCAAGAATTCATAAACTTTGATTTGAGAAATTCATTATGTTTTCAATGAAGTGTACTTTTTCAGAGCTCAATGGATACTTCACAAGTTTGAAGGTGTATGTGTGGTAATGTTGTAGCATCATGGATGAACATTGAAGATGTGGGGTTGTATGACTTCAGAATCCTTAGTGAAAGACTTGGAAAATGTATTATATCTATTTGGCAAGACATGTATAATATAACCACAATGATAGAAATGCACTAATATCCAAATTATGTGTACGTGGTCATTAACACAAATGAATCACATTATAGGGCAATGACAGGTGCCAATACTTTTATTGGATAGTCGATCTCTCCTCAACACTTACAATCTCCACATGTTGAAATTAAGTTGTTGAACAACGAATATAATTTGGTATTGGGCCAGGCAATGAATTTGAAGGATTTTGTTGGAATCAATCATGACGTTGAAGATGTTTACCAATCCAACTAGTATGAGTACAATGAACGACATGTCACAAGTATAAGTTGGAGGAAACCAATCACATTTTTTAAAGTGCTTCCCCTGCACTTACACCATAGGCATGTTGTATTTTTCTAAAATAAGTGGATGAAATCTTATTCATGCTTATGGAATATGTATATATTTTTGTCAAAATTACATTAACAGTTGGTTGCATATTATATCTACATTTTCACAACTTATTCAAAATTTAGATTTCAATATGGTTACCAAGATTTGGATTTGTTAGCAAATTTGAATTTATATTGAATTTGTATGTAATGACAATTTCAAACACACAACTATTTTGAGCAAACAAATAGTAATTGCTTACATCAATGTTTGTCAAAGTATTTTGCAATTGTTTGATGTTATAATGAATCACTCTTAATGGTATGATGATGCATATGCCACACTAGGAACTACATTAGGATGTCGATACTATTTAGGTAGAATGCATGGCCATTTCACATGTAAAGCTTGGCAGGATTTCCTTCATGATTTCTACACAAGAACTGGGAGGATACATGTGTCCATGAACAAGTTTAAATGAGGTGGAAAGTTATGAAAGATGTACCATGAACAAGTTTAAATGAGGTGGGAAGTTATGAAGGATGTAAGGGCAATTCCACACACCTTCTAGACCAATCCTCACACTTACCTAGTACGCCTAAAGAACAACCTCACCAAGTGGGAAGCTCTCAACCAAATGTAAGAATTGATCATGATGACTTTACTGAATGATGGTATGACAATGAATGAAAATCACAATTTCACTACCTAAATTATGTAGTATACACATATATTTACACAATAGTAGTAATCATACTTTATGAATATCGTTCTTCATTGCACTCGCCCTTCCACATAGAGCATGGGTATCTCATCTAGGGAGTTAGAGAGAGTGTTTGGGATCAGACCCATATAAATCTTTGATGAGTCCAACAGTGAAAAGAGAACTCATTCAACCATAGATTATGACACCACGTGCAACGGTGGCCTCTAAGTGTTCAAGTACAACCTCTTCTCCCTTTCTCACCCTAAGACACATCTATTTGTCTGTCATATCTTACTTTCACTCCTCATTGTACACAGTGTTGGGTACCAGTTGTGGGGTTGTTGGTCACTTTTGGTGGACCTATGGTTGATCAAGCACATTCTTCTAAGAGGCTGCTAGTTTTAGGCATTGATGGAAGAATGAGATCAATGTTTGATACAATATGAAGACAACACGAAGTCTTCTTCTTTGTGTTCCTCTAAACTTATTTATCGCTTTCAGAGTCTTCATTGTTGTTGTAGAAAACCTTTGAGGATCAATAGTTTTTCCAATCACATTCGTGTTATTCACTTGTCCTCACATGTACACGCAGATGACATCAGCAAGGCATTGGCTTATTATAATATTTGGGAGTCCTTAACTATTTCCTTACATACTTCTAAATGTTGGATGTGTGGTGTTTGTATCCACACCCAGTCTTGGTCTAAGGATTGCTCCCACAAAGAAGCAGACTATTCTGATGCAACTGTCATTCCTGCACATCGTTTTTCTCAGAATCACTATATGTGCTTATTGGTCTTCCTATGTGTCTCCTTTTTTTGTTCACTGCAATTTTACATCCAGTCAACGCATTAGACCACCTCCCCCGCCAGAAGTTTGATTTTTCATGACTGTGACTGTATTTAATTGGTAAAGTAGGGTTTACCTAAATGGTTACATGTTTTTAGATTGATCACTTCTTAAACATGATTAAGGATGTAGCTCAATTATGATGTGTTAAGCCTACTGAGGACTCTAAGTGTGTCTTTGTATCAAATAATTAGGATTTTATAAGTATACACCATAGTCAGGTGAAATTAGGGTTTTTCCCAACATGCATGTGCTCGAGTGGAACGTGAGAGGTGACCAAAGGGACCATGGAAATGGGAGTTGGAGGTTTGGGTAGCACGACCGTGTAAGGTTGTTGGTGGCACAGGCATTCTAGGCCACACTATCATTTTGGAGAAATTGAAGTGTTGGCCATTTTCATACTCAAATTTGATGGATTAAAGGCACCACAGCTATGATATGCAATGGGTCCATCTTAGCACGATCGTTGTACTTTGCAAGGCCGTTCTGGGTGTGTCTTAGTCATTATGTTCTTCAACCATCTATTTATAGACTATTATATAGTAGTGCACTATTTTATTTTTATTTATTTATTTATTGGTAGCTCCAAATGATTTGAAATTTTTACTGAAGCTCTAAAACTCAATGAAAAACAACATGCAGATTTCTATTATTTTGGAGGAGGTTTGACCTATTAAGCAAATGATTTACAATGATATTTTAATGACAGAAAATTCAACTAAAATAAAAGAAAGTATAAGTAGGGTCAATTTGCAATTGACCCAAGAAGCTCACTTTATCTATATAATCAATGTAGTACACTAGGAGCTCTCATATTTCGTGATTCATTCTAGAAAAATGAAATCCCAGAGAGAGAGGGAGAGTTAGGGTTTGGATGGATGGAGAAAGTGTTGATGTAGGGTTTTGTCTTCCTAGAGTTGATGAAATCAAGTAAGTTTGTCGTCTCTATATAGATTTTCTTGGTGATTCTTCTCTAACATGTCAAGATTCTTCCCCTCCTATATTTAATTTGAAATGATATCAAATGTCTTCCTTTTCTCACTCTTTCTCCATAGTTCTCAATTCCTAGGGTTTCTGAGCTGAAAGGAAGAAGGAAGAGGTGAATTGCTAGGGTTTTGATATGAATTTGGGAATTTCATATGTGGGGCTACAATTTTAAGGTTTTTTCACACCTTAGGTGTATGGATGCTTCATTTAAACAATAGATTGCATGAAATTGGAATGAATCCACATTAATCTTCAATTCCTTTATATGCAACTACAAACCCTAAATACGCCTTTCATTTTAAGTTTATGAAAGATGATCTAGAAGTGGATTGTTTTCCAGTCATGATGAATTTTAGATAGTAAAATCATATAGAAATTAATACAAATCATCTTGAATGGAATTCCTAAAGTTATTGAAGAAGTCATAACAAAATACTAAAATCTTGGGTTTTCTACATGTCTGAAATTGTGGTGTAATTGAGTGAAGAACATTTGCCTATTTGAATCTCTTTATTTATTAATGATTTTAATATGAATGTTTAGTATATATATGTGAGAGATAATCTTGGAATTAATCTGTTATCATCAGTGTTTGCTTGATATCTCAGTTAAGAGGGTGAAACCCTAAATGAGTGGAAAGTTGGAATAATCTGAATTGAAATTATGAAATACAACTAAAGTGATTCTCTTTGACGTCATTTATTTATTTATTCAATGATATTCTTGATGCATGGTAATACAGTGAATGGCGTGGAAACTCTAGTTCAGTTCATACTAGGGTTTCATATACATGTTTAGTTGAATGTGAGTTGTTAGAATGAGTTTTTTCATCAATTAAAGTTTATGATGCATTAAGTGCTTATATGAGTAATGTGATTTGTGAATGAGGCAAATGAAACCCTAAGTATATGGTATTTAGTGAATCAAGTACTCTCATTTCACTATTTCTCAATATGAGATTTTGTGTTGCTCAACAACTCAGTTTGTGATACATGTTACATATAATCTATGAAAAAAAACTATTTACAAGGTTATGTTGATTTGATGATTGACCTATGAATCTAAAGAGTGAATTAGAAATTAGATGCCTTGAACACTACATAATCCTCACAGGATGAGGCATGCATTGTGAGGAGGAAACATCTTCTTGGCTAGAGTTAGTCCAGATCGAGGTAAGCCGGATCGTACTAGTAGGGTGTGTGGGTCTTGACCGATAGAGAAAACTCCTTATGATTGTGTGGTGTGATACCCAACATCAACCAGATATGTCGGTAGTACATGTGTTACAAGTTGTGTTGATTATTGAACATCTGTGGTAGGTCCACTAATGCACACCGAGCTAGAGTGTTTTGACTCTTTGCCTGAGTACCCAAGTTTAGAGGATGAGTCTAGATATTCAACTGCTCCCATTAGCTGCCAAGAACTAGACATGGTGACTTCCCAATGCAGATGTGGTAGATGAAACTATAGGCCTAGGAACTCGGACATGCGTCTAAGCCTTCTGCAGTGAGATCGTAGCTTGCTATGATGCCTTCAAATGTCATGGTACACTTCATGCAGATTCAGGGCATAATAAGATGAATGAGAGATTAATCAAGTGTGTGTAATTATTCATATATTCTTTGTGGTTATCTTCAGTAACTTACCATTTGTATGCTTTTGAATTACTAGTTCCCTGTGTGATTAATCAAGTATGTTGAAATATTGATTTACTCTTTTTGAATATTTAAGGTATTCTACCATATATATGCAGGTGAATGATTACTTCTTCTATAGTTTATTAATGCTCTACTTGACATTCACTTGCTCAATAATATATCTTTCACTGTTGAAGTGTTTTATACTATTTCCTTGAAGTACTCATACACTGAGCGATATGCTCACCCCTCTGCTCATAAATTTTTAGGGAAACCATGTGATTTGAAGATGTAGATGTATCAGAGTAGATCTACCATGCACAACAGTCATGCATTAGATTAGTTAAGTTCAGTTGGTCTCTGTCACTCTGGGTCCTTGTATAGAGTTGAGATAGCTATAAATGATAATGTGTAACTTTTCTTCCTTCACAATAGAGAATGTATTTGATTATCATGTTGTATGTACATGGAAGTGTGAGAAACAAAGTGAATGTTTAGCTATGTATCTTTATAATTGAAATCAGACTAGAGTAATCAAGTTTTAATTTCCCTTGTAAAGTTAGCTTATGTGATTGAGTGTGAGAAAACAAAGGGTTTGACATTAAAAAAAAGATAAGAGTGTGATTTGTATCGTGTTTAGTCCTCAACTTATTCCCTATTCTCATGAGATGTGGGTCTAGCATAGTTAGAGCTATGTGTGATCTTCTTGACAATAACTTTTGAGTGGGTGGGGCTACAGTCAAGAGTGTCCTGATCCTTTTTTGTCTTCCTTTTGCAAATTCTTTGTGAGTAACTTTGAATCAGGTAGCATCATGTCCATCCTCTATTGATGCATGTATACCTATGTTGTTGCTTCCTATATGTGTCCTTTATCATTTTACTCCGCTAATTACTAATAAATGGTCTTCCTGGGAACATACTTCATTGCAACAATTGATGATTGTTAAAGCTTTGCAGGCTTGGACCTCAGGCCCAGACGACATTCATCAACTTTTTATCTGTATTTTGCAGCATCAACAACCTATCAATCAATTTCATACCTCGAACCCAAATGTTTCTCGTGCCAAGTCTAAGGTCAAAGATGGTCAGTTTCCTACAGCTATTTAGATTCCCTCTTCTAGTGGTGTTCGACCATATAATATTACTACTCAGTTGGACCTAGAATCCATGCATCCTCAACTCCTTCCTCTAATGGTGGTACTACCAGCCTCAGAACTATCTTCTTCTCCAATTGTTGCTTCTCATAATATGGTTGAAGATTCTATCTTTTCCTTTCATAAAGGCACGACTTGTGCACGTGATGACCTTTGTGTGCAACATGTTCTTGATGCCATGTGGGGTGTGGCTGTTGTAGTGAAGGACCTATTATTGGATGTTGTATCTACTATTGTAAATATTTGGTTGGTTGGATGTTGTCCTATCTCTTTGGCACCTTATATTGCTAGTTCTCCCTTGACACCTCTTCTTAAGCCTGACAATAATATCTTTGTACCATCATAGTTGGGACCATTTGTCATTGTATCATTTCTAAGATCACAGCAAAGGGAGTAATACCATACATTGTATCTTATCTTTAGGATCACCAATTTGGTGTTGGTATTTCTAGGGTTGTTGAAGCCCTTTTGCATGTCATGATACACATCGTCCATGAAAAGAAACATGTTCATACACACACATTGGATCGTGTGGACTTCTTCAATGTCTTCAATATGATTCACATGTCTAACATTTTTCATGAGGTTCATCTTCATCGCCCCACTATTGCCCGCTAGGGTGAATTCTGCTATTCTTTCCTGCTCATCTTTACTTGGATCAGGGTGAGTCTATTTTGTCCTCTAATGGGATCTGACAAGGTGACCCACTTGAGCCACTTATTTTCTCGTTGTCTCTTCACCCCTTGATTTTACAATTAAAGGAGGCATGCAATGTTGACTTATTATCTTTCTACCTAGATGATGACACTCTCATCGATGACACTATCGAAGTGTCTAAGACCCTATCTCTCTTGCAAGAATTGGGCCCAAATTTTGGACTTCATCTCAATACAAGCAAAATAGATATCTTTTGGCCTTCTGATGACCCCAGAAGAGCTCTAGGTTGTGAATTATTTCCTTCTAACATTTCTCAACCTATGCAGGGTGTGAAGCTTCTTGGTGGACCAACTTCCATTGATCCTAGTTTTGCTTTGGATTTATTCAAAAAGTCTTTGGCCAAATCTCTAGCTATGATGGACCTCATTTCCTCACTTAATGAACTATGAAATGAACTTCTCCTCCTTAGGCCATGTGTTGGAATCTTAAAGTTATTATTTTCTCTCTGAATAACAACACCTTAATTTGTTCCTTCCGACTTGGAAGACTTGATTGTGGACTTCGTCATTGCCTTTCATACATTATTGTTTGTGAAGGTCAAGGTTTTGGTGATCTACAATGGCATCTTGCCACACTACTTATGCATCTTTGGGGTTTGGGTACTACAACTTCCCAAGATGTGGGAAGCTATGCCTATGTTTCTTCATGTGTTCACACCAAAAAGCTTCAAGACCATATTCTTCGTGAGGTTCATTCTATTCCAGTTGCTGACATTTTTGACACTGCTTATGCTTCCATTTGTGAGCATGTACCATCCTTCTGTTGGTCCAAGTTGTCAAGTACTAATTTTGCAACTCCCAAGATACAGCCCCTTTTGACAGATGCCTATTACAACATGGTTCTTCTGACACTTCAAGGATTTAAAGTTGTCTCAAAGAAAAGTGGTTGTTTTGGATTCCCTATAGGCTGACCTTGCACAATACTCTCTTCTTGCTATTCTATTTATGGTCTTGAATTATTTGTGATACCAATTCAGTATCGTGCCAATTTACGTGATTGGTTGATGATCCCTCTATATCTTGGCAATGAGTGTAGCCCATTTTGTCATTCTACAGATCTTGATTCTTTTAGAGATCACGCGGTTCATTGTCGCATCTGCCCAAGCTTTAAGTTTTGTGATGATGTCATTTGAAATGCCCTCTTTAGCCTTATTTCTCATGATGGGATACAATATTTGAAAGAATCTCCAATCGCTTTTTCGGGGACATGTCATGATGGTCTTCACGCCCATAGACCAACTGACATTTTATTATTTGATAGGAATGACGGAAAACACACTTGTGTTGATCTTACTGGTGTCTCTCCATTGACCTAGAATATTTAAAATAACTTCAAGGCATGCCACACAAATTTTGATGTGGCCACACACAAAATTCGTAATTATGGGGCTGCTTGTGAAGCAAACTGCCATAATTTCCTTTGTCTTTGGTGTTCTTATCGACGACTCAATTTCCCTCCTACAAAGCATACAATATATCATAAATATATAAGAATGTGATGGTGCCATCATCTACTTCTTTAGATTTTGACTTTAGATAATTGGGCTTTGCCATACAAAAAGGATTGGTAACCCAGTTCATAGCTCGGGGCTCTGTGAAGGCCTTTATTTAAACTTGTTTATAGTTGATCAAATCTTTTGAAATGTCTATCTATGACGTTATGTACTCTTATTAAGGGTTGAACAATATTAGATTGATGTCGGAGTTAGTAGACTATAAGTGTGATATAATTTTCTATGTGTTGGGAATTTTAGCTTGCATCGATTGATTATTATCATTAAGTTAGAATATGATATTACTATACTCTAGATGTATACTTACAAGAAGCATATTTGAAGTATTCTCCAGACATAGATTTGTATCATAAGCATGTTTTAAATGCAAATAATGGTAAAAAAATCATCATGTATAAAAAATTATATATATGATGAATGTTATGAAAAATATAATCCCAAATCAATTAATGTAGTCATTGGTGTGTCTGCTCAAACTGAAAATGCCCTATTATTTTGAAAAGTGGCTTTATCAAGCATGTGCCATTACATTATTGACAAAAATAACTTACAAACACATGTATTAGAAAAAACACATCCCAGACAACACAACATTTCAATAGGATAACATGGTTGTAATTGAATTTATTAATATATATCGATATAAAAAAAATTACACATGAAGAGAAAAAATCTTAATCATATTTGAAAAATAAGTAGTTGCACATTTTTTAGTTCAGTAAATGCCAACAAAATCTTATAATCAAAATTTCTGATACAATGATATACAATATCTAATGTAGTTGGATTAATAGTTTTGCTATCGAGATAGATCTCGATTAACAACAGACTACAATTAGGCTAGAACAAGACTGGGTCCCAAATAAAATCAGTCTGGATATGCATCAGAGTGGATCTAGATTAGATTAATACAAATATTTTGATTAACCACATTATGATTCCAATCTCGAGTCTGATGGATGGGGGGGCAAACTTGTCCCGCATCTTGCCAATCCATTTTTCAAAAAAGAAGCCAACCTATTGCCATCCTTTTGTTGGTCCAAGTTGTCATGTACGCCTTCTTCCACTCCAAAGACCTAGTCTATTTTGGTAGACTACAGGACATTTATCCAACAATTTACTTTAAGCCTATCCCCATGAAAACATGCTATTCTATCTTCTCTACAAGCTGACAACACATAAAATTTCTTGCTTACTATTCCTACTAAAGGATTTGTCTTATCTATGTCTCCTATTGAGTATCGATCTATCTTTCGATACCAACTCATGATCCTCTAGTACTCTGGTGATGAACGTATTCTGCTCTACAACATTACAGAGCTCTATGTATTTGTTGATCATGATGTCCATTGTCGTTTACGACCAAGATATAAGTTTCGTCATGATGTTGTTCGTGGTGTCCTTTTTGACCTTGTCTCTTGTAGTGGGATAAAAGTATAAGGAAGCTCCTATGGCCTTTCTTGGGACATGTATTGATGGTGTCCATGCTCAACATCATCCTGATATCTTATTATTTGATTGGACAGATGGCAAACACAAATGTGTAGATCTCACATGAGTTTCTCCTCTAGCAGACTGATGCAGCCCTATTTTAGCGCTCCATCTTGTGCCTTTTTGTACTTTTATCACATCTAAAAAAGTAGATTGCAAGTTAATTTCCCCAATATGTGTTTTACTGTCAAATGCACTTATGGACGTTCTTTGCATTATTTTTAGGTACTTAGACCATACTTTGGATGGACGAGAGAGAAGGAAGGAGTCCTAGGATTCCTCCACTCATGGAGGGGTCCAAAGAAGGCCCCAAGAGATCCCTCAACCTACCCCAATGGCTAAGATTCGACATCAAGCAAAGAAGTCCTTTAATAATGAAGTTTGAAGCTATTTTAGCACTTGAAGACCCCAGTACGACTGTGGTGCCAAGGAACGACTGTGCTGGTAATTGCACAAAGTTACAGGTTGAATTGACAAATCCTGAAGTTTCAGCAACTCAACCACCATGACCATGCTATCCAGCACGACCGTGCCACAAAGCCCCCAAAACGGTCGTGCTACCCAGCATGGTCGTGCTAGCTGAAGAATAGAATGGGCGTGCTCTGGGGAATGACCTCCTTGCAACTCCACCACCACGACCGTGCTACCTAGCCCCCAGCACGGCCGTGCTACCAGCCTTCATTTCACCCATTCAACCTGTCATTTCACACTACCAGAATGGCCATTCTCCTCCACCATGGTCGTTCTCACCTCCAGCCACCACGGTCATGCTGCTCAGCACGGCCATGCTGCCACCTAAAACCTAACCCTTTTTACACTGATTTTACCACAATACCCCTACTTACCCTAGTGCTTCCACCACCATCTATATATACATGGGTGGCGGCCACAACACTAGGTTAGCTCCTCTAGCTTCTCCTAGCCTCCATTACTCCTCCCCTTGAGCATTTAGTGCATTTCCCTTGCATTTATGCTCTCCACCCACCATTTCCATCTCCATTTCACCTTAGAAACCTAGTTTTCTAGGTTTTCCTCCATAATCCCCCATATCTTCATGCTCATTTGCACCCTTGGAGGAGAGAGGACGTCTCCAGCAACTAGGAGGTGAAGAAGAAGGCTACTTCCCCGAGCTCCATGGAGTTTCTTCCCCTTCTTCCCATTTCTTTTGCCATTTCTCAGATTATGTGTAGCTAAGCCCCTAGCGGTGGGCTGTTTGGGGATAAAATGTGACTTTGATACCATGTTGGGGGAATTTTGGCTTGTAATGAGCTCATTTTTATCTATGATGATTTCTCCATACTTGTATCTCTTATCTCATTGACATGCTTGTGATTTATACTTTTTGCTATTAATTGCTTGTTTGGTGGTGTTTGATGATACCGTATTTCTAGGGGAATTGGGATGCATGTGGCAATCTTAGGTATGACTCCTAGGTCCCAATAGGGGATCCCTAGCTAGTCTCCTTTGTTCCTACATGACCTACCCCTCTCCTACTACTTGATATGAGACCTAAGTTACTAGTATATGTGGGATTGATGTGATTGCCTAGGGTCTTCTAAAGGCTAGAATGGCTAGTAGCATGAGGTCAAATATCCTCATCTCTACTCCCATCTCTACCCTCAACCCTCAATTGCTCAATACCACTTATCCTAGAAACCTAGATTTGGCTAATCCTATTAGAATTACACCTAACCCTATTCTTCTACTAGTAGTATAGGGTACATTATAATAGCATTAGTCTTATTGTTTGGTTTGGTAATCTAGATGTAAAATGAGAACCATGCTTGTCTAATAACCTTCCCCAACTAATATCAAAGTTACATACCCAAACGGCCCACCTACCCTAATCATCTTGCTTAAAACCCATCTTGTTGTGCTTGCTTGTTCATGCTAGTCTAGTTTAGTTGCTTTTGCTTAACCTAGTTAATTGCTTAGTTTTTCTCTTTAGTGTTAACTTAGGTTCTAGCTCTTTCTAGTGGTTAACTTAGCTTCTACATTGCTTCTCGCTTGTCTAGTATAGTGTAGCTTACTCTTGCCCTTGCTTAGCTAGTTTGTTAACCTAGTTTGCTAAATTTGCTTATTCAAGATAACTTAGGTTTAATTCTTCCTTTCTTGCTTATTCATTTAGAGTAATCAACAAATAAACCCTTTTAAAACCCTCAAACCTTGATCTCTGCACTAGGAACATAGCAAACACTAGTCTAGCTCTAGTGCCCCCTCTATCCCTGAGGACCGACCCCTTTTCTTGCCAATCACCTATACTACAATAGTACCCCGTGTGCTTGCGGGTGACCTGTTTAGTTTTGTGATCGACTTGGTTAGGGCCAATATAAATTTTGAAAGTTTTCCCATATGTGTGCTCGAGTCCTATGGAGTGCATCTAGCCACCCTTAGTTGGCTAGTGTGTACGCCTCTGGCTCAGACGCGCCAAACTTTTTGGCATCGTTGCCAGGGATAGAGGCGCTCGACCTAGCTAGTTAGTGTAACTTAGCCTTTCCTTTTTGCCCTCACCATTGCTATTTTTTATTCTTTGTGTTACTTTTGTATCTTGGTTTGCTAACTTGGTTTCTTGTTGCTTGCTTGTGTATTGTGTAGGTGACAGTTGTGCTTGCACCACACACATTCTACTTGTACTGAATTGGCGTTGTACAACCTCGAGATAGGTAGAAGGAGATGCCAAAGTCGCCGCAACCAACACCGAGAAGCCAAGATGGAAGACAACAACCCACATGCGGATGCTCAACCACCTCCACCGTAGCACTGCCCGCTCCATGAATACTTCACCCCGGGGAACTATAATTCCCCCATCGCCACCCTAGTTGACCAAATGTCAGGTCAACAGTTCTCCATTCCACCCGCACTCCTTGGACTCCTCCCTACTTACTATGGTATGGAGAATGAGAATCTCTATCATCACATTGATGCTTTCCTTGAGACGTGCTCCACTTTCTGCACCCCCACCGCCATGGATGACTTCATCTGGAGAACCCTCTTTCCTTTCTCCCTAAAAGAGAAAGCTAAAGAGTGGCATGTCAAAACTAGACCTTGTAACATGGAATGAAGTAAAGAATGAATTCCTCAAGAAGTTCATATCGATTGCCAAGCTGTCCTACATGAGAAGATGCATCACTTCATTTGCCCAGAAAGAGAATGAACCCTTCCAATAGGCACGGGAGAGGTTCCAAAAACTGCTTCGCGATTGCCCTCACCATGAAGTGTCATTGTGGAAACTCGTTCAAGCCTTCTACACCGGGCTTGAAGAACAAAGCCAAAACAACGTCGACTCCTCTTGTGGAGGTACTTTCATGGCAAAGCCACCCAAGGAATTGTGGCCCTTGTTCGAACATCTTGCTGAAAACTCACGCCATCACGTTTCTACAAAAGGGGAGCATTGCGGCCGAAGCTACATCCCTCCACCTTCTTCTGTGGCTCCTACCAGCAATGCTACCGACCCCGATATGATGAAAATGATGGCATATATGATGAAGATGATGAAGAATCAAGTTGGTGGCTCTCCTAGTCAACCCACCATGGCAGTCGATTCTGTGGATGAAGAAGTGAATGCTTTGCACTCCTTTGGCGGCCGAAACAATCAAGGCCCCATGTCCAACAACTACACTCCCGAGTGGAGGAACCATCCAATTTTTTCTTGGAAACAACGAAATGAGGATGGACAAGGACAAGGGCAGCAGAGGCCACGCTATAGTTCAAAGTTTGAAGAGGAGGTGCTTGGAATGTTAAGAAGTTTGGATGATGTGAAGAAGGATGTGACATCACATGGGCAGACCATCAACCACCTCAAGCAAAGACTGGATCATATCTCTCTCTCTCACTAGGAGGAAAGAAGGAAGACTTCCATCTCAACTGATGCTCAACCCAAATAATGATGGTATTTTCTTAGGGAATACTCCAAGTTCATATGCTCCGTCGTCATACCAAGCACCGTCGAACCCCTATGCTGCACCACCTCCTCAGGCACCTATTAACTACCAATATATTCCACCTCCACCTCATTCACACCAGCAGCCACCCCCGCAATACCACCCCCATCCACAACAACAACAACCACAACCACAATTCATCCTCCAAAACCCAAATTCACCTCACCAAAGGCCACCACCCCAACAGCCACAACCACCTCCATAAGCCTCTTCTTCCACTACACATGAGCATGTGAAGGAAATGACTATTCTGAGGAGTGGTCAAACATTAGAGCACCCCCATCATACCGTTGTTGTTGACAGAGGTGATATTGAGACTGGACAGGTTGATACTGAGATACAACCCGAGGATACTGTGATGAGAGCCAGGGTTGATATTGTGATACTGGGTGATGATACTGTGATTCTTGTGATACCTATTGATGATATTGTTGATCCGCACCATATGGGGTCCCAACTTTTACCATTTCCTGAGGCTCTTAAGGAGCCTTCTGCTGAGAGGAGAAGAAAGAAGCACACTAAAGACATCCTTAAAACTTTCAAATAGGTGAAAATCAACATTCCTTTGCTTGATGCAGTCAAGAAAATTCCTTTGTATGCTAAGTTTTTTAAAGATATATGCACCTTCAAGAGAAAGACTATAGGAAGAACCCCAAAGAAAGTCAAGCCCACCGAGCAAGTGAGCTCGATCTTGCAGCACACCATGCTAAGGAAAAGAAAAGATCTTGGTGCTCCTATCATCTCATGCTACATTGGGACACATCGCATAGACCAAACTCTCCTAGACTTGGGCTCTAGAGTCAACCTAATGTCGTATGATGTGTTTGTAGAGCTACAAATGGGGTAGTTGAGTCCAACTCATTGTACTTTACAGTTGGATGAAAGATCAGTAAAAACGCCTAGAGGGCGTATGGATGACGTGCTTGTGAGACTTGATGATGAGACGTCCACCTTCTTTCCTGTCGATTTCATTGCCTTAGACATGAAAAAAGACACAAGGAGGATCCCTATCATCTTAGGGAGGCCTTTATTAGCCACAACGGATGTGATTATTCATGTGAGGATCGGTACGATGTATGTGACATTCATGCACATGAAGATCCGTTTGAACATCTTTAAATTGCCAGCCACAGCCGAGGTGATAGGGCAACTGAAGTAGATTGCTATCTAATTGAGTGCCTAGATGAAATTGTGGAGGAATGCCTACCTACATGGATTCAAACTGCCACTCAAGGTAGAGGTCTAGAGCCGATAGTTGAGTTCCCCGATGATGATGATGAAGATGATGAAGAGAATGAGCTAGCCTTGGTGGCTACAAGTGAAGACCTCCCTTCTATCTCTGAACCATTAAAGAACTCTCTTGAAGAACCTCCCACTCTTTAGTTGAAATCACTTCCATAAGGATTGAAGTATGCTTTTCTAGGGGCAAATGACACCCTCCCGGTGATCATTTCTTCCATTCTCTCACCAGAACAAGAGGAGGCATTGATGAAAGTCTTGAAGAAGAACATCTAAGCCATTGGATGGTCTATAGGTGACTTGAGGGATATTGATCCCTCCATCTGTGTACACATGATCTATCTAGAAGATGATGCAAGGCCGACCTGCCAAATGCAAAGGCAGTTGAACCCAAAGATGAAAGAGGTTGTGACCCAAGAAGTTGTGAAATTGCTTGATGTTGGGATAATCTACCCCATTTCTGATAGTACATGGGTGAGCCCCATCCAAGTTGTACCCAAAAAGGGTGGGATCACTATTGCGGAGAATGCAGATGGTGAGCTTATATCGGTAAGAGAACAATCCAAGTAGAGAATGTGTGTTGACTATCGGAAGCTCAATGAAAAGACCAAGGACCACTATCCTCTCCCATTTCTTGACCAGAACATAGAGAGACTAGCGGGGCAAAAGCTTCTATTGCTTTCTTGATGGGTATTTGGGATATTTCCAAATTGTTGTGCTTCCTACAGATCAAGAGAAGACAACATTCACTTGCCCGAGTGGTACATTTGCTTACCGGAGAATGCCATTTGGGTTGTGTAATGCCCCTTCAACATTTCAGACATTTGTGACCTCGATTTTTGCGGATATGCTTGATTCGTCTTTGGAAGTATTCATGGATGATTTCTTAGTTTTTGGTAAGACATTTGATGAGTGCTTACTACATTTAGTTGCTATTCTTGAGAGATGTGTGAAGGTTCGCCTAGTGCTATCTTGGGAAAAGAGTCACTTCATGGTACCCGAGGGCATAGTTTTGGGTCACCGGGTTTCAAAGGATGGAATTGAAGTTGATAAGGTCAAAGTGGGCCTCATTTCTACTCTCACCATTCCTTCCACCGTAAGACATGTTCGGTCTTTCTTGGGACATGTCGGTTTCTACCATCTCTTCATCAAGGATTTCAGTAAAATCTCAAGACCTCTATGTCACTTGCTTGAAAAGGATGTTGAATTTCACTTTGATGACAAGTGTATTGAAGTTTTCAATCACTTGAAGGAAAGACTCATTTCTGATCCTATCATGCAGCCCCCGGATTTCTCTTTGCCATTTGAGATTATGACTGATGCATCCGACATGGTAGTGGGGGCTATGTTGGGCCAAAGAGTTGGCCAAATCCCACATGTTATCTACTACGCGAGCAAGACTTTAGACGAAGCCCAAAGAAATTACACAACGACTAAGAAAGAGTTGCTTGCAGTCATCTTTGCTCTTGACAAATTCCGATCATATATTTTGCAAAACAAAGTAGTGATATACATGGACCACGTTGCACTAAAGTAACTCATGTCAAAGAAAGATTCAAAGTCAAGGATGATCAGATGGATCATATTGCTTCAAGAGTTTGATGTGGAGATTGTAGACAAGAAGGGAGTGGAAAATGGTGTTGTCAACCATCTCTCCCGAATTGATGAGCCCTTTGATGACATAAGTCTAATCAAGGAAATGATGCCACATGAACAACTCTTCCTTCTTTCATCCACTCAAATGCCATGGTATCAACACATAGCCAATTTCTTAGCTAGTGGGAGGATACCTAGCACATGGATAAGGTAGGAAAGCAAAAGGTTGTTTGCCATGGTCAATAATTATGCTTGGGATTACCCTCACCTCTTCAAATATTGCCCTGATCAACTCATAAGGAGATGTGTTCTGGAAATAGAACAACAAGAAATCTTATCAATGTGCCATTTCAGAGTATGTGGAGGTCATTTTGGAGGAAAACACACAGCTGCAAATATTCTTCAATGTGGGTTTTATTGGCCATCCTTGTTCAAAGATTCACATGAGTTTTGCAAAAGATGCTTGAAGTGCCAAAAAGTGGGCACTATCACAAAAAGGGACATGATGCCTCTATCACCCATTCTTGTAGTGGATGTATTTGATGTATGGGGAATTGACTTCATGGGTCCTTTCCCTCCTTTCTTTGGGTATGTCTACATTTTGGTCACCGTGGACTACGTGTCAAAGTGGATAGAGGCTATTGCAACCCAGACGAATGACCACAAGGTGGTGTGCGACTTTGTGAAATCAAACATTTTTAGCCATTTTGGCATCCCAAGGGCCATGATTAGTGATGGGGGAAGTCACTTCAATCACCACACGTTTGAAGGGTTGCTCAAGAAGCATGGAGTACACCATCGAGTAACCACTCCTTATCATCCTCAAACTAGTGGACAAGTTGAGCTAGCCAATCAGGATATAAAGCTCATTCTAGAGAAAATGGTGAGACCAGACCACAAGGATTGGTCACTCCGTCTAAATGAAGCTTTATGGGCATACTGGACTGCATACAAAGCCCTGATTGGCATTACCCCCATTCAAGCTCGTCTATGGAAAAAGTTTTCATTTGCCGGTTGAAATGCAACACAAGGCATTATGGGCTTTGAAGACTATGGATCTTGATGGAGAAAATGCCGGAATGAATAGGAAGTTTCAACTTAATGAGCTGGAGGAAATGCGCCATGAGGCATATGACATGTCCAACAGCTATAAGGGGAGAACTAAGTTCCTTCATGATAAGATGATAAAAAAGGAGTTTGAGCCCAGCAAGTGGATATGGTTGTACAATTCAAGAATGAAGTTCTTTCCCAAAAAACACCGATCTAGATGGGAAGGTCCTTATCTTATCAAGAAAGTGTACCCATCCGGGGCTGTTGTGATATGTGAGAAACAAGGGGCAAAGGAATTTTCCGTCAATGGACAAAGATTGAAACCAGTTGTTGAAGTATACCCAGACAAGGCCAATTAAAGTTTTGATATTGTTATGCTTGTAGAAGAACAACAATCCGATGAAGAAATGTGCTTGGAAGTGGATGAGAAAGAAATATACTACAAGGATGCCTTTAGAATTCCAAAGAAGTGAAAGAAATCAAGAATCAATAAGCCCGACTGAAGGCATAAAATTTAGCGCCAGTGGGAGGCAACCCATGTGGTTTGAGATTCTCAAACCATACTTTTGATACTTTTATTTTATTTTACACAAAACATACACACTTGTGCTTGATAGTTTTTATCTTTAGTTTTGATGAAATGATAGGTCGAACAGGATCAAGTGGAGAATTAGGGCACGTTCAATAAAAGTGGTGGATATGACAACAACAAATATCATTCAAGTGGATTAGATGATGAGTTCCTAAAAAAATTGATGAAATCTGGAGTTTTTGAACTAATAGAGGGTAGAACAGACGTTTTGACCAGAACGGTCGTGCTGGCATCCATCCAGCATGACTGTGCTGGTGCGGAACGACCATGTTGGTTAACTTAAAAACAATAGGTTGTTTTAAGATTTGGCCGCTGGCAGCACGACCGTGCCAGCTCCCCGCCAGCACGGTCGTGCTGGCCCAGAAAAACCACTTAAGTGGCCCGATTCAACCCGACCCAGCATGACCCCAAATTCATTTTTACATCCGAGCACAACCATTCTGTGACTCCAGACGACTAGGGCGAGTTCCCAACACCCCAAAATCGCCTCCTCTTGCTCCCAAACTCCGGATTTGAGTTTCCTTTGGTCCCTAATCACTTTGCCTAACCTCTAGCTTCGATTTCCACCGTCCATCACCACCGATTCCTCCACTTCCGAGCATATTCCGCCTCTACAGCCCGGAGCTGTGTTTTTCCAATTCTAGCTCAGTTTTTCACCAAAGAGCCTTGCAAGAATGAAGAGCATGGGCAAGGCCATCAAGAGAGGAGTAGAGAAGACTACAAACAACCTCACTGGTAGTAAAAGGTGATCCAAACGAGCACATGATTCACAGCAGTCTGACAACGCCTCCTCTCCGTCCAACTCAATTTCACGTTCCTTTGGACGATCGACATCAATGAGCGCCTCCGGACTCCACTCTTCCTCCAGCGAGCACATCTCAGATCCAAACTACAACAACCCCATGGAAGAAGAGGAGGAAGAAGAAGAAGAGTTGGAGAACATTGTAGATTCTATTGAAGTCAATGCACCGATTCGTGAGAGAAGAACAAAGAAAACTTATGAGGCATCTTCCTCACACTTGCCACCACGACTAGATCCAGCGAGGCATTCCACATCATCAGCCCGACCTAGTGGAAGCCATGAGAGAGTGCCCTTGAACTTGGACATAAGTTTGGGGTCACACACCTATGAAGAAGAAGAGGTAGAAGACACTGAGAGCAAGGAATTGGAGGATGAACCGGTGGATATTGTGTCAAGGCTAGAGGAGGAAAAATTGACTTGGGTGGGAAAGCAACTAGAAGGAATCACATATGGCAGGGGAATAGTAAGAAAGGCGGCAATGAGACCTCTCCACCCCGAGTGCATGACAAGGAGGGTGATTCCCACCAGATATGCATGTTTGCCCACAATGCAAGCCACAACAGTCAACTTTGTGTTTGACAGTCATTTATGACGCTGTGGACTGTACAAGATGTTAACTGAGACTGAAGAAACATACTTGGAGATCACTCATGAGTTCTTTTCAACCTTAGAGAAGGTACAGTATCAAGGAGAGGATGCTATTAGGTTCAAGTTAAACTGCTCAACACATGTGCTAAAAGCTTCTCAGATCAAAGCAATCTTTGCCCCTAATTCAGAAATGGCAAAGAAATTCGACGAGGGAAGCTTTGCCAAGAGCAATAGAGTAGATTACTCCAAGATGTGGAAGACGATCATGTGCCAATCTACCTTTTCTACAGGGAAATCCAAAATGAGCAAGATCTACAACCCTTTTTTGAGATACTTGCAAAAGGTCCTAGCAAACACCTTGTTTGGCCACTATGATAATCAAGGATCTAGTTCTAAGAAAGACTTATTTGTTATGGCCACAATTGTAAGTGAGGGATTTGTGAACATTGGTGCCATGGTGATTGATTACTTGAAGACAATCCTATCCAAGAGTAAAAATCCATTCATCATAGGAGGGATTGTCACCACTTTGGCAAGGGCAGTGGGTACACTCTAGAGGGACTTACCAAGGTAGATGGAAACAAATATGTGGATCTAAACTATCTTGCGAGGTCCCAAATGATATCCCTCAAAGATAACAAAATCTTATATGTTCTGAACCCCGGCTATCCTGGTGTCAACCTGGAACTCCCATACCACACCAGCCTTCTTCTCAGGGATGCGGGGCCTACAAATGACTTTTTAGAATTGTTATCACGCTATGAGGAAATGAACCCTAGAGAGGGGTACAAAGCACCAAGTGTAGCCTTACCTGAAGAAGAGGGAGAGACAAATGTTCCAGAGCAGTAGCGTTCACTTGAGCAACCACGCCGCACTAGACCAAGAGTGGATGATTTTGATGCGCAGCCACCTCCGACAAATGCATATGACATGTCAGCTATTCATGCACAGTTGGAGGGAATTCAGAAGATACAACATGACATGTGATTGGATCAGCAACAGATGCATCACCAAATCAACCACATGTACCACTACCAATATGTGCAGACATAGAGAAACCCCCAATGGGGGGAGGATTTTTGGGGATCAATTTCTGGTTACCAGGAGACATACCCGCCTCCACAGGTGGACTACTGGGGCCATTACTACCAGCAACCTCCTCTACAGTCTGACCCACCGCAGGACCCCACACCACTAGAGCCATGACTTCTACCCTATCATCCCTAAGCTTTAATTTCATGCTGAGGATGGCATGGTTTAAAAGTTTGGGGTGGTAGGGTGGTAAGCCCTCAGTCTCAGCTTATTTTGACAGTTTCCTGTTTCACCTGATTGTTGTTTGTTTGATTTTTAATCCACCTAGTGTAGATTTTCTTTTGTTTGCATTCATGCATACATGTAGTTTAAATTCATGCATTTTGTGTAATTTTTCAAAAAATTTGCTCTTTTTGCTATTCCATATCATGCATTGCATTCTCATGTAGTTTTTGGTAATTTCTTGTGCATTTTAACTAGAATTTGATGCTTTATGTTTTAAATTTCCATAAAGTAGTTTTAGATGTGATTTAGTGCAAATTGGCACCATTTTGGCCAATTTTACCCAAACTTGAATGTTCTTGCCCTAAAAGTATGTTTTGACTTAATCTCCACTGTTTGAAATGAAATGTTTTTAATCCTTTGACAAATGCATGCTACTTTCTTTGATCTTATTGCTATATGGTATTGTTTGTTGACTTTTTACATGTGCACCACCTCTCTTAAGTTTGTGAATGTTTTGGTTGAAGCATGAATTGAGCAAGCTACAAGCACTTAAAGCCTATGTAATCACTTGGTGGAAATGTGAATGTCATGTTGTTCTACCATGTGGTGTGATATCATTTGGTGAAGTGTTAGATTAGCTTTCATGCAGGAAATCTTATGTTGGAAACTACAATAATGACCCCTCTTTGATCTGACTATTCTTTCACCACATTCATACCTCTCTGCCTCATGAAAAGATGTTAAAGTGCACATAACAGTCGTGGCCACCCCCAAAAGTTTGGGGTGGTCACATATCAACCTCCCCGTTTCACTCTATCCACCATATGCCCTATATACACCAATGGCAAAGAAAAAGAAAAGAAAAAATAAAATAAAAGGATGCTCCTGTTTAAGAGCATTCAAATAAAGAAAAGATGGCGTAAAAGCACTCCAAAATCTTACCGCAATCCTTTCTCCCTCTTTCACAACCATTGAGCTAGAAAACATCAAATCTAGCTCACTTTACCCTTTCTACAACCAAGTGGGTCATCTAGTGTAGTTTGAAGCATAAGAGTGAATGCATGAAAGTGAAACAATACTCCTAGTCATCTTTGATTAACACCAACATGAAAACGGTTTACCCGGAATGACATGAAGGACATATGGACAACTTGTGTTTCTATACTTTATATTTGAAGTTTGTATGCTCAGTTCTCAATTCATGAATGGTTTACGAAAGAGGAGAGGAGATAGGTGAAGCACATGCACTTAGTCACTCCCAAGACCATGTACTCAATAATTATCTGTTGCTATGCATTTGTCATTCATTTTTGTTGAAAAGAACCTAAAAAGAGAGATTGAGTTGAAGCATACTTGAGGACAAGTATGTTTTAAGTTTGGGGTGGTGATGTAGCCCTATTTTAGGGCTCCATCTTGTGCCTTTTGTACTTTTATCACATCTAAACAAAGTAGATTGCAAGTTAATTTCCCCAATATGTGTTTTACTGTCAAATGCACTTATGGACGTTCTTTGCATTATTTTTAGGTACTTGGACCATACTTTGGATGGATGAGAGAGAAGGAAGGAGTCTTAGGGTTCTTCCACTCATGGAGGGGTCCAAAAAAGGCCCCAAGAGCTCCCTCAACCTATCCCAATAGCTAAGATTTGACATCAAGCAAAGAAGTCCTTTGATAATGAAGTTTGAAGCTATTTTAGCACTTGAAGACCCCAACACGACCGTAGTGCCAAGGAACGGCCGTACTGGTAATTACACAAAGTTACAGGTTGAATTGACAAATCTTGAAGTTTCAACAACTCAGCCACCATGGCCGTGCTACCCAGCACGGCCGTGCCACGAAGCCCCCAAAACGGCCGTGCTAGCTGAGGAATAGAACGGGTGTGCTCTAGGGAACGACCTCCTCGCAACTCTATCACCACGGTTGTGCTACCTAGCTCCCAACACGGTCGTGCTGCCCAGCACGGCCGTGCTACCAACCTTCATTTCACCCATCCAACATGTGATTTCACACTTCACCAGAATGACCATTCTCCTCCACCACAACTATTCTCACCTCCACCCACCACGGCTGTGCTGCCACCTAAAACCTAACCCTTTTTACACTGATTTTCCCACAATACCCCTACTTACCCTAGTACTTCCACCACCACCTATATATACATGAGTGGCGTCCACATCACTAGGTTAGCTCCCCTAGTTTCTCCTAGCCTCCATTACTCCTCCCCTTGAACATTTAGTGCATTTCCCTTGCATTTATGCTCTCCACCCACCATTTCCATCTCCATTTCACCTTGGAAACCTAGTTTTCTAGGTTTTCCTCCATAATCCCCCATATCTTCATGCTCATCTGCACCCTTGGAGGAGAGAGGACGTCCCCATCAGCTAGGAGGTGAAGAAGAAGGCTACTTCCCTGAGCTCCATGGAGTTTCTTCCCCTTCTTCCCATGTCTTTGACTATGTGTAGCTAAGCCCCTAGTGGTGGGTTGTTTGGGGATAAAATGTGACTTTGATACCATATTGGGGGAATTTTGGCTTGTAATGAACTCATTTTTATATATGATGATTGCTCCATGCTTGTGTCTCTTATCTCATTGCCGTGCTTGTGATGTATACTTTTTGCTATTAATTGCTTGTTTGGTGGTGTTTGATGATACCATGTTTCTAGGGGAATTGGGATGCATGTGGCAATCTTAGGTATTACTCCTATGTCCCAATAGGGGATCCCTACCTAGTCTCCTTTGTTCCTACATGTCCTACCCCTCTCCTACTACTTGGTATGAGACCTAAGTTACTAGTATAAGTGGGATTGATGTGATTGCCTAGGGTCTTCTAAAGGCTAGAATGGCTAGTGGCATGAGGTCAAATATCCTCATCTCTACTCCCATCTCTACCCTCAACCCTCAATTACTCAATACCACTTATCCTAGAAACCTAGATTTGGCTAATCCTATTAGAATTACACCTAATCCTAGTCTTCTACTAGTAGTATAGGGTACATTCTAATAGCATTAGTCTTATTGTTTGGTTTGGTAATCTAGATGTAAATGAGAACCATGCTTGTCTAATAGCCTTTCTCAACTAATATCAAAGTTACATCCCCAAATGGCCCACCTACCCTAATCATCTTGCTTAAAACCCATCTTTCTCTACTTGCTTGTTCATGCTAGTCTAGTTTAGTTGCTTTTGCTTAACCTAGTTAATTGCTTAGTTATGATCTTTAGTGTTAACTTAGGTTCTAGCTCTTTCTAATGGTTAACTTAGCTTCTACATTGCTTCTCACTTGTCTAGTATAGTGTAGCTTACTTTTGCCCTTACTTAGCTAGTTTGTTAACCTAGTTTGCTAAATTTGCTTGTTCAAGATAACGTAACTTAGGTTTATTTCTGCCTTTCTTGCTTGTTCATTTAGAGTAATCAACAAACAAACCCTTTTAAAACCCTCAAACCTTGATCTCCGTACTAGGAACATAGCAAACACTAGTCTAGCTCTAGTGCCCCCTCTATCCCTGAGGACCGGCCCCTTTTCTTGCCAATCACCTATACTACAATAGTACCCCGTGCGTTTGCGGGCGACCTGTTTAGTTTTGTGATCAACTTGGTTAGGGCCAATATAAATTTTGAAAGTTTTCCCACACGTGTGCTCGAGTCCCGTGGAGTGCATCTAGCCACCCTTAGTTGGTTAGTGTGTACGCCTCTGGCTCGGACGCGCCACAGACATACTTTCAAATAGTTTTAAACTAGGGCCAGGAAGCCTCTAACATAGCGACACAAAAGGTCCACAAGCATGAAATAGCTTGTGAAGCAAATCATCATCATTTTTTGCCTTTCGTTTTTGATAGTTTTGGAGTGCTGGATCATGATGTAATTTTCTTTCTTCGACACATTCAAAATATTCTAAACAGGAATCGTATGGTTTCTCCATCTCCATCTAATAATTTTTATTTTAAATTCATTCATTTCACCATTCAGAAAGGATTAGTAACCCGGTTTATTGTTTGTGCTACTGTTAAATATTTCTATAACTTTTTGGATTATTCTTTTTTCATAAATTGGTTGAGTTTGTGTAAGTTATATTGCAAGTAGACCTATCAAATAGGTGAGTGGGTTGGGCTTGTATTAGTTCATTGTGGGTTTGGATCTCACATGTGCGGGTCAAAAAGATGCAATTCTAAACAAGTTGAAGAAAAACAAATCCAAACTCGACCCAGCGGGTTGCGGGTCATCCACAAGTGCCCATATAATATGTTTTCAATAAATAATTATTTATTAAGTTGGTACTGTAATGATAAAACAAGACTATTTTCTATTTTTTGTACATGAAATATAACACAAGAACAACAACTACTATACATTGTCACTATCAAATAAAAAATATGTTATAGTTTTACAATCTTTCAAACACATACATACTTTTAGGTAAATTTCTCTAATGTACAACTAAAATCCTCTAAAGTATGATTATGATCAATAAATTAGAGTTACTAACTTGTACTAAGATATATATTAAGTTTGATAAAACAATTAGACAATGTAGTAGATGTGGAATTTATTTTCATTCTCTCTCTCATATAAAATTTTGTTGGAAAAGTTCGAGTTTGAACCAGAACTCCTTAACAATTAATGTTAATAGTAGATCATTTTATTTATTCTAAGTACCAGTGTATCACTATATTCATTTTTATATAAGTAATTTAGTTAAGCGGATCACCTGCGGGTGCCTACAGGACACTCACGAAACCCACTAAATAAACAGGTGGGTATGAGTTTGGGTAGTTTCCAATGGGTGGCAAATTTCATCATCCAGACTCGACTTAAACGGGTTTAACCCATGGGTGTCCGCAGATTTTGACATAATTTGACATGTCTAATCGTAAGACATGCCTAGACCTATCAAACGAGTGGATGAGTTGGGTTTGGCTTGGGTCATTGCGGTTTGAGTCTCGCAGGTGCGGGTCAAAAAGATGTAATTCTAAACAGGTTGAAGAAAGACAAATCCAAACCCGACCTAGCGGGTTGTGGGTCACCCACGGGTGCCCATACAATGTGTTCAATAAAAAATATTTTTGAAGTTGCTACTATGATGGTAAAGGAAGACCATTCACTAGTACTTATATATGAAATATAACACAAGAACAACCAACTATTATACCTTATCACTATTAAATAAAAATTATTTATATTTTTACAACCATTCAAGCACATACTTAACATACAATTAAAATCCTCTAATGTATGATTATGATTAATAAACTCAAGTTAGCAACTTGTACTATTACTCTAGATTAAGTTTGATAGAACAATTAGATAATGTAATAGAGTTGGATTTATTTTGCTAAATATCTCTCCCTCATATCAAATATTGTTGAACAAGTTTGAGTTTGGATTTGAACTCTTTAACAATTAATGGTTAGTAGTAGATCATCTTATTTATTCTAAGTACTAGTGTATCATTATATTTATCTTTATATAAGTAAATCAGTTAAGCGGGTCACCCGCGGCCCACCCGCAAAACTCGGTAAATAAATAAGTGGGTATGGATTTGGATAATTTTCAGTGGGTGTCAAATTTCATCACTCAAACCTGACTTAAACGGATCGACTCATGAGTGCCCGCGGATTTTAACGTTGACTGATCTAGACATGCCTCATAAATTCAAAGAGGTCCATACACGATCAAAAAGACTTCAAAATTGATCCATGATAAGGACGAAGCCGCATGTGCCGGTTGGGAATCGGTCCGTTCTGAGGGACTGGGCCGCCTGATTCGCCCGAACCGTCGCCCACCTACAGCTCTATCGTCGAGGGTTTCCTCCGCCCGCTCGGACGGAGAATAGAACTTGGTATAGCTCCGGTGAGTCCTGACTACGTCCGCCTGCTGCCAAGGCTGCTGATCGCCGTCAAAGATGAAGACCACCAAGGGAGGGAAGGTGATGAACCCCACGGATGCCTATAGGAAGGAGCTCCGGAAGAAGGAGCTAAAACGAGTATGTCGGCCCCAAATTCTTTTCCCTCCCTCCTTGGCTGCTCCTTAATTTACATTGAACGTTTTGAATCCAATAAACCATCATACTGTAATCCCTTTGCTATTGGAATTCACGTATCAATGACAGAAAAATGACGAGTTGCTTATGCCGTTTACGCCTTATTAAGTCACATTACAAATATTTGTCACGCCTTATTAAGTCACATTACAAATATTTGGTTGGGGGCAGTCATAAAACCCGTCTATAAGCCATCTGCTTGGATATGATTAGTAGTTTTGGTGAGTAGAGTCAGTAGCTGAGCACTATCACAAGATCTAGGGTACTAATTGATATGATGCCTGTGTGCAGAATGGGTAAATGTATTTGAAATCGATATTAGTGAATCGTTGTATTGTGTTAATTTGTCTCGAAGGGAAGCAACTAAGCAAATAATGTCATCTTTTACAAAATCTCGTGCATCTGTAAGCAGGCCCAAGGGGATTTTTTTTGTTGAGCAAATAATATCTCTTACATCTTTCTTGCATGTTAGTTTTCCAGCCAAGTCTGTGGGCGTGTTTGGTTCGTTATAGATAAATGATCCATCTAACAGCCGTGAATATAGCTCTGACCTTTAGCTTCTGAGAACTTGAGCATGCCTTACCAAACATAGGTTCCACTGAAGCCTTACAAGCTGTCAGACAACCAAACCACATCAAATTTAGAATTAAAGCTAAAGCCACCATGTCAATGTTATCTGGAAGATGTAACAGACAGAGTGACAACGGTCCCTACTGTTTTCTTGGAGGCGAGTTTGACTATACTCACAATATATGTGCAGTTGTGCACAACATGGAGGAATGCAATTGTCCATAATAGATGGAAGTATCTTAAACACTCTCGACTGGTTTAATGAATTGGTATTATTAGGTGGAAAGCCTATGTCCACATAGACGCATAGTCAAGCACATGTAGGTTGAAATTGTCGTAGGACATCTGATACCATACAACACAATAGATAGTAATTTGGTGATGCAGAACTCTAGAATAGAGAGAGAGGTTATCATACACAAGCAGATAGGTGTCTCTTTTGTTTTGTCACAGCACATGACTCTCTACATTGCATTTCATATTAATGGCTTTTTTGACTGAAACAACAGCAAAACACTTCTCTGAAACTGATTAGAACACAGTATCAATTTATATTAGCCTATCTGCTTATGGCTTTTATCTTCTATGGCCCTTTAATATAAGCCTATTTAGCATCTAGATATTTTACATATATAAACTAATATGCGGTGACCCATTGCTGCATTTATTTTTCCTGATTTGCTATCTGAATGGATGTTCTTGGCAGAACAAAAAGGAGCGGAAGAAGGTAAGGGAAGTAGGCATTCTTAAAAAAGATCCCGAAGCTCTGAAAGAGCAGATAGAGAAGTTGGAGATTATGAGTGAGCACTTTCCTCCTATTTCATTAAACATCATCACATGCAGCTTTACAATTTTTCTGAGAAAGAGAAATGATTACTTAATGAAAAATATTGCAACTTTTTTTGATGTTTTCCAATTAGTTGCTTTTCTGTGTTATGATATTCAGATTTTTTAAATAAAAAAAATCTTAACTTAACAAAATAAATGCCTATGGTAGGTGAGGAATTCATCTCACAAGCAAAGGCAGAAAACACAGAATGTTTAATCACTGAAGTCACCAATTTTCAGCTCTACTCTCTACTGATTGTTAAAGAATGGTTAAAAGGGAGGACATTATGTTCCTTCTAGGATTTAATTGAGGCTAATCTAAAAAGAAGAATATCCGAACTAGATGTTAGGACGACAACAACAACAATAATTTTAGACCAGAGGTGCGAACTCCTGCAGCTTTGGCAGGAAAATACTATCATACTAAAAAGTCATACCTGCAGCTTTGGCAGGAAAATACCATCAAACAAAAAAAATCATACTTGCAAGCATGACCTACGTTTTAAGGAGCGGGCCATACTCGGATATGAAGCACCAGGTCTCAAACCTTTGAAATTTGAGGTTAGGTTGGTTTTGAAGTGGGACCTTTATGTTGTGGCAGTAATCCACTCTGTTCTGCTTTAGTCCCTCTTTTTTGCAAATTATATTCCACTTGAGTTTTTTAACCAAAAAATAAAATAAAGCATACATGTAATGTTTATAAATACATTATATGTAGCCAATATTGATATTACATTAAATATGTATCATAAATGTCTATATTTTCTTATTTCTATGTATATAACACACACACACACACACACACACAGTATCCAAAACTGGATTATTCAAAATCCAACCCGAATTCGGCTGATCTTGGATTCAAAATTTTGAACTCGAATACGGATTGAAAGTGCGGATTCCGGATATCCATTCACAGGCCTACATAGCAACCACATAAGCAAGAATATACACATCTGCAGATTTAGAAGTCACTGTATATTTGTTGCAAAATTTGCTAGTTATTCTTTCCTTTTTTTGATTAATAGACGAGAGGGCAAGAAGCTAGAAGCATGGTCTGCATTACTCTATGATATACTACTCTTAACTGATTTCATTTTTCTTTTAGTGTTAACTTAGTCTTCATTGTTTTGGCTTTTAGAACACCACATTTTTTTCATTTCCTTCAATATCAACGTCGCTAGATCTCTAACGCAAAAGAGTAAAGCTTTGATATAACGTTAGACATGCTAGTAGAGAGTGTTCAGATTTGCGACACACCTGAATGTGACTGCAATTTTGCAGTATTCCTTCTTACCATGAAAGCTGAAACAGTTTGTCTGAAGCTGACTTGTTATTAACTATAGCACAACGTTGTTCGACTTTATACTTCTGTCACAATTGATATATAACAACTTGCTATTGTTTATAATGCAAGCCATACAGAGCACATTTTCAATAAAGATATTCACAAAGTACTTTGAAAAAGCAGTATAACCTGCTTCCTTTCTTATGTAGAGGCTGCAAGTCATACAAAACACATATTCAATAAAAACATTCACAAAGTACTTCGAGAAAGTAATATAACATGCTTCCTTTCTTATGTAGAGGCTGATGGCGCGCTTGATAAAGCACGAAAGCATAAGAAGAGGCAACTGGAGGATACATTGAAATTAGTTCTAAAGAAAAGAAGGGTAACCTTTTGTATACCTGATCGATAACATCATCATCACTTTTAAATATCTTTCCTGCATGCCTGCCCTTTGTATACAGGTTCCTGTAGGTGGAAACCTGTCATGATTGGATAATTTCAATATAAAGTTGCATGAATGTAGGTCTTTTGAATCACATGTAATGTAATCGTCCCTACTGTCAAAATGCATATTTATATAAAACTATTTCATATTCATCCATTTGATTGGTCTTACATGAGTAGTCTTATGCAATAGACAGTTCTTTTATTGTGTCTTGTACTTATACTCCTTATACATACACTGTGAAATTAATATTTGCTATCAGAATCGCTGTCGCCTGCATCCAAGAATTTGTGTCTAGATCCATATACTTTACCATCCAGAAAGGATCTGCAGTCCAAATTGTTGCCCTGATTTTGTGAAAGCCTTTTTGTAGATTGAGGGATGCATGCTTGATCTCGGAATAGATGTTACAGGAATGTGCTGGCTATTTTGATGGTTTCACACCAGAAGAGCCTACATTGTGTTAATAACTAGCAAAACAAAATTTTATTTTAACGACCGTTCTCTCTAGTGTTGGCCTCCTTTTGCTTGCAACTATTGCCGCCTTCACTTGACTGTTCAGACTGAAAAATATCACCTTACTTGAAACTTGTAATGTAGGGAATATAGGCTTGGAAGCATAATAACCAGGCCAAACTGGATAATGGGTGGCCAATTGCCAAAACACTAGTTTGGATTTGTTGAAGAGGTCAACGTAAAGTTATCAGGACATCAAAATTAACACTGAGATCCAGACCTAAGTCTATTTTATAGTCATACTAACCATCACATGAAAACCTAGAAGTGATCCATTTAAAAACCATAAAGAATACATTTAAACGTGGTAATTCTGAAATCACCTTATATTGTTTAAATTGAAAACCGAGTTCCTAATTTCACCGAGAGCGGAAGGAACACAGTCACATCAGATAATTCAACCCTGAACAACGACTCTTTATTTGTCCTATAATTTCAGCCGAACAGAAAACATACAGCAAGCTCCCCTTACTATGTTCCTTATGGTGCCTAAGACCCATGATTACATGAACCTTTCAGTTTTTTTCCTTCTAATTGCCACCCAAAGGTCTTCTTCTATGGTCTTCAGTAATCACTGCACCTGTGATAATAGTCACCATCATTGGATGGTAGTGAGGCCCTAATCAACTTAGATTAATAATGCAATTCTAAATCTGCGATTACAAGTACTATTGAATCTCAACCATCAAATCTATTTCTTTTACTGAGGCTTACAGAGCCGATATATAGGAAGACACTCAACACAAACATCAGACAGTAATCAATGTGGGACTACACCACACGACTTAACAAAAAGCCCTAAACATAAACCAAAAGTAACAAGAGCTATAGAACAAATTAGCATATTTTTGTCATCAGGTGGCCTGGGAGGCCATCACACAATCCAGAACACACGTGTCATTTTTTTCCAGAACGACCCTATTTAAATGCTGCACGTCCAGAATATTCTAAACGTAACTTTCTGGAAGATATCATAAAAAGTCCATGATTGCTTTACGCTTCACAAAAAAGAGGATGTTCACATTTATTATAGTGAGTCTATCTTCAAAGATTTGCAAAGAGTATTCAGTTTTAGTGGGCACAGCTGGATGCTACAGTTCCTTAAGCAGGGATCTCCTACTCCACAATGTCCACCTATCATCAAAATCTTGGACGATAAGAACTCTTGGTCCATTCCCAGAACCGACAATCTCCTGTGACCGTCCTGTATGCCTTGATTTGTAGCAAAAGCAAGAGTTCTCTTCAGCAACATTTATAAAGGCTTATGAACAACTGTTACATACTTGATAAGGCAACAAGACGTGGAGGCGCCAATGCTGGGCGTTTTAAAAACAAATTATGGTTCCTTGGTGTCTCGCTCTGTCAAATACATGTCTTGTTTTTATATACATATATACTATAAGTATCCCTAAAATAAGATATAACCTGTGCTACAAGTACAAACAAATCATATCTTTAGATATCTAATCAACATAAATGGCATAAAATTGTACAAAAGACTAAAATAAGAGGAAAAAAAAACAAAGAAATAGAAAGTCAGTGACATTCTTCCAAGTCTAAATAATTATATGAATTACGATATTCTTTCTTACCATCCCTATCTAACCTAGGCAACTAACACACGTTACTATTTAGTTTAAGTTTATGTACAAATATATAACGAATTAACGATGATGTAGTTAATTGATTCCTGTTGTATGTTTCCCATATGAAGAACTATGATTTGATCATGTTGCTAATGTAGTCTCTAAATGAGTACAATTTTTTTTTAAATAGTTCGGTAAACTAAAAAATGAGTATCAAAATGACACCTAAGATGAAAAATAATACTTAATTTGAGTATTGGAACATTAAAAGAGAACTTTAATACCCTTGCGCAAGCACATACATACACCCTCAAAATGACCCATCATCATCATCATCATCATCATCATCATCATCATCATCATCATCTAAGCCTCAATCCCAACTATGTTGGGGTCGGCTACATGGATCCTTCGTTTCCATTCAGCTCTATCATGGGCCATATTCTGATTGAGATGTAGAGATTCAAAATCTCTCTTTATAAGCTCATCCCATGTTAATTTAGGCCTTCCTCTTCTTCTATTTATAGTGTTTGGCTCAATACCATTGCTTCGTATACACCCTCAAAATGACCCAAGGCAGAAAATTGTCAACCCGGACGCCAAAGAGCACTCACTTGTGAGGTATTGTTTCCTAGGTTCGTGCCTTAACATATATGGCCTTTGTGTCAGTAATAGGAGAATTCCTTCATCCTCTTGGAACCAATCCTTTGATTCTAGATGGTTTGTTGTAAGTAGATTGCAAAACCTAAGATCCGAAGTTCCTTTTTATTGTTGTGGAATTTTGATATAACCACGCGTGAACATGTTTTGATTCGCTAGTGTTGCAGAATCTATATACATTTGTCTAGCATTTTACGATTTTTTTGAGATCACAATCCCCATTTTTGTTGTTAATTTGGCATTTCAGGCCATCAATTTATAACAACAATGATTGGAGTATTCCCACTCAAGCAGTTGTTGCAACATGAGAACACACGATCGAACAATCTTCACCATAGACCTATGTAGTTACTTGTTACCAGGTCCAACATTCCCATTAAACATCCCACTTACAATCGTGGTAGGAGGTATGGCAAGTGACTAAGGGAACTCATCTTCTTAAGGGCAACCATCTCATCTTCTTTTATTGATGCACCTAGGATGCCCAACTACCTTTGAAGCTATTTCGGGAACCAATAAGAATACATAAATCAAAAGTAATATATGGCAAGAGAATCTTTTCGAAATTGAAGTAGTTACCAGTGTTTTGCCTTATACAAGGTAGTAGGTAAAACCTAATGTGACTTTGGGATATTTCTGGAAAATGATTTGATGTAGAGGGGATATACTGTTGATGGGGGCACATCGGCGTATGTACCTTGGGAACTCTCCAGCTTATGAGATCATATGTAACTTGGGGCCTATAATAGGGTTGACAATCACCTTTAGGTTGAATTTAATTGAATGGCGAACATATCGAGACAGATTCATCAATCAGGTAGAGAGAGACACTAGTATATAAGGAATTCACCATTAGTAGACGGAGGAGGGTTCATCAGAAGTTATGTACCCTCAAAGAAAGTAAATTTAAGCTACTCTAGGAACCAATATGATATGGACGATGGCGTCTATACCTGTCTGGACCCCCAAATACCCAAGATTCACACACTTCAAGGACACTGGATTGAATTTATTTTGACTATCACCCAACTTATGAACAAAATCACAAAAGGCTACATTGTATGGTGACAAATTGGAAATTTTATTTTCCATGATTATAGATGAGGTTCAAATGAGCACACTATCTCCCTTGCGATCTTTCGAAACATGCATATGTTTTTTTCCTTCTCTCCAACTGTTTATGCGGATAACATGGCCAATGTGTAATGCCATAGTTGTAAAGTTAATGTGTGAAGGTGGGGTTGAGATGCTCGTATGCATTATTAGTGCATAATATTCGGATGAGTTTTCGTGTTCATCCTTGATTTCAACTCATAAAGTGCAACATATGGATAGTTAAGCAATCATTATATCAAGCCATGTAACAATGAAGTAGTCATCTATAAAGTTAACCAATACTTGACAAGTTCAGACTTGATACAACTAGAATCCAGCAACATCAATCTGAACCAGATTACAAAAAAAAAAACTTAATTTGAGACTCGAGAGTGGACTATTGGTGTTTGAGCAATTGAGAAGACTAATACTCAATATTTTCTAGGCTGGAAACTTCCTTGCTAATTACTTGAGCTATGAAGATACCCATGACTTAAACAACTTTGAACTCAAGGGGTAAGCTGCATGAGGAACTCCACCACGATTGTAAAATTTTCCGATCATGTTGCTATTTAGGACTGAACCGAATAAAAGTTTTAGGAACAAAAAAATATGGTAGCCTAAACTGACAGAGTAAGTGTATGGAAAATGGAAAATAATTTTTTGAGTGTATAGAAAATTGAAAATAAACGTTGGTAATGTCGTCGTCATAAAGATCATCTAAGCCGCAGTCCCAACATGTTGGGGTCGATCCTTTGTTTCTATTCAGCTCTATCATGAGTCATATTTCGATCAAGATGCAAAGATTCAAAATCTCTCTTTATAAGCTCTTCCCATGTTAATTTAGGCCTTCCTCTTCTTTTATTAATTGTGCTTGATTCAATAGCATTGCTTCGTATAGGCACATTAGTCGGTCTGCGTAAGACATGTCTATACCATCTGAGTCAGCCCTCGCGCGTTGTCCCCAATGCTCGCCACTTCCACTTTATTCCTAATATAATCATTTCTTAAGCGATCTTTTCTTGTCTTCACACACATCCATCTCAACGTGCACATTCCAACCACATTCAGCTTGTTGAGACCGTGTTTCTTCATCGCCCAACATTCACTCCCGTAGAGCATGGCTGGCCGTATAGCTGTTCTACAAAATTTGCCTTTAATCTAAGAGGGATCTTACGATTACATAATACTCCAGTTGCACTCCTCAATTTCAACCATCATGCTGTGATCCTGTGACGAATGTCATCTTCAACATCCCCGTCTATTTGAATAACAAAAATAATGCAATTTATCACATTTTGGTATATCTATTCCGTCCAACTTGGCTCCACCATTCACACTGCGAGATTGGCTGAAATTGCAATGCATTTACTCAGTTTTGCTCTACTAATCATCAGTCCATTTGATTCCTATGCCTTTTTCCAAAACTCAAATTGGTCATTCAATCCATCTTTAGTTTCATCAATGCACACAATATCATCAACAAATAGCATACACCAAGGAATATCATCCTGATCATTCTTTGTCAATTCATCCATAACAAGAACAAACAAATATGGGATTATGGATCCTTGGTGTACCCCAACAATGATAGGAAATGTCAGTGTCTCTCCTCCAGGAGCCTTCACACTTGCAGTTGAGCTATCATACATGTCTTTAATCAAACCCTTTTTCTTCAAAACCATCCTGGACACTTCCCTGGGTATTCAATCATAAGCCTTTTCCAAATCAATAAAAACCATATGAATATCTTTTTGCTTCTCTATACTTCTCCATAAGCCTCCTTATTAGAAAAATAACATCTGTTATTGATCTTCCAGGCATGGAGCCTAATTGGTTGTTTATCTGCATTATAGATCTTAGCCTCTGCTCAACAATCCTCTCCCAAAGCTTCATAGTGTGACTCATCAACTAGATAAAAGATTAAAAGACAAGAACTTTGTTCGTATATCAAGGACAATTGTAGATCCATCAATTAAAGTAACTCAAAACTGGACTGAACATATGGAAAACAATGTTGATTTACATCATTTACCCATTATATGACCAGTGGCATCTGAATCAAAGATCCGAGGGCCTTTTTAAATTTGAGTTACCATTTGAGAGAAAGAAGAGTTCCATATTTGTTCCAACTGAAAAGATCTCCTAGGTGGCATGCTATGATGAAGCATGAGTAATTATTGTTATCAAGTACCCCATTATGGCAATCACAATTGAGTGACACTAATTGGCTATGTTAAAGTGTCTATATTAGTCTATTAGTTAAATAGGCTAATTAGTTTAGTGGGCCTTTATATTCCGGCCCGTCTAGTTTAGATTACTTGGGTCCTAAGTAATAGGGCGTCTCTCCTCCTTCTATATAAAGGAGAGGCCGTCAGTCTTTGTAATCATCTATTCCTATTCAATCAATCTTTTATATTTTAACATGGTATCAGAGCGGGTTCCGTCCTGAGAGAACCCTAGCGCCGCCGCTTCCCTCTCTCTCTCTCCAAGCCACCGACTTCTCCCTTGCAGCCGCCGCCGTTCCTCTCTCCGAAGAGAGCAACCGCGGGCTCTCTCCGCCTGCGGGCGGCCGTTGCCATGGCCTAGGCCGGCTGCCCGCTAGGAAAATCCGGCCTACATGGCTCTTTCTTCCCTTTCTCTCTAGCAGCCACATACGACGGTAATCTCCATCCGCCATCCGAAACCAACAACAACCGGCGCCGATGCTAGCAGCAGCACCAGCCGTCGCCGCCGCCAGCAGCAGCAGCGGGCGCCGCCGCCGCAGCCAACAGGAGCAGCACCGCCCCTAGCAGCCGCCATCTCCAGCAAACGACCATCATCCAAGCCGCCATCCCAAAGGAACAACCGCCGACCACCCGTGAAGCAACCTGCATTCCCGTCGTCGATAGTATCGACTTTATCACTGCGACAGAAAAACGTCTGTCGGTACCATCGACAGTTGATCAGTGGCGATGTGAAAAGGATACATCTATCCCGCAAGCTATTGCCTCTCGCCATTATATCTGTGCTCGTAGGCTGCAATGTTGCTTTATCCACGCATCCGTATCCCAAATCTTGATCGCATTTTTTTTTTCAATCGGCGCTCCATCTCATGAAGTCTTCAGATCAGCCTTCATCGCCGCTTTGGAGAGGGTCTGCCTTGGCTCCGCATGCATCCTCTTGGCATGCAATATCTCCGGAGTCACGCAGGAGACCCTCTGTCATCTCCTATGTTGCGACTTGCGACAAAGTGCTTCATCAGCCGAGCGTCATATCCAACCATCATCCGCAAGCTGCTGCTCCTCCACTTCATCATCATCCCGACGATCTTCATCCGCAAGTTACTGCTGCGTTGTGCGTCATCATGTTACTGCTGCCATCTACAGTAGATGATCACCCATCACTCTCCACCGCTACCAAACAACCATGTTTACTACCCCCATATGCATTATCCCTGTCTCTATTCAGATCATTAATCGGTCTTATCTTTTGCTAATCGGATCCTATTTTGACCCTAATCGGATTTTTCACGGGGGCTACGCCCCCGCACCCTCGGATTTGTTGCCCTAACGGGCCAACAAACCCCCTTTTCGGGTCGGGACTAGATCCATTTATTTTTCTACCCCGGATCTCATGTTGACCCATTTAGTATACTCTCTTTGGCTATCAGTTTCATTCTCCACATATTACCCATCTCCATTTCACATATTTTTCTCTTTTCAGCCTTTTTCTTTCCCACCCCCATATCGTATGTGTATCCCTTGTCCACATTACGGGGGGGTCATATATCCAGTTCTCCACACCAAACACTCACTTTTGTCGTATTTGGTGTGCGGGGGGGATAGAGAGGAGAGAAAGAGATGAGAAGAGAGAGCGAGCATGAGAGCATATGAGAGAATGTATGAGAGAGAGAGTATGAGAGCATATGGGAGAATGTATGAGAGAGAGAGTATGAGATGAGATGATAATATATGTATTCAGGTTATATATTCCAGGCTATTATCTTCATGGAGCTTCACATTGTTCAGCACACCGGTTCTCTACTTGAGCCAGCGGTGAAGATCCAACGTCGACACCATATCCGTTGTTGATGATGTATTCCTTCAGCTGCATTCACATGAGACAGATGGGTGCTTCTTCAGAAGCTCAGAATTTTATCTTCACCGAGCTGCTTCATCACGTCTTCTCCGAGCCGCATCTGCTGTATCGACATCGCCTGTAGCTGATCCTCTTGGGACTTTCCTTGATGGATGATATCTACTCTGTCAAGCCCCCATGGTTCCTGCATCGTATCCAGCAGCAGATCGTCCGTCCGCGTTCGTGCCGCGTTAAGCACGTATTCCAGTGGCAACTTGTTGTAGTATCAGGTCCATTCGTCCACACTATATCCGCGTTCGTGTCGCGTTAAGAACGTATTCCAGTGGCACATTCTTCAGCTGCAGAGTATCTTGAGATGTCTTCATTTCAGATGCACTTCAAGGAAGACCTTCTTCAAAGCTCGAGCATCTTCAGCCTGCAAAGTCATCATCACTATTTGATTCAGGGGGGAGTATTGATTAAGGGAGAGTAACATATTTTGTATGGGAGTGATATTTATCTTCATCTTTCATTTATCATTTCTTTTTTTATCGAGTCATGTAACTCTCCAAGCTTGGACATGTGTTTCACCCATGCTCCAGCTTGAGGGGGAGTGTTAAAGTGTCTATATTAGTCTATTAGTTAAATAGGCTAATTAGTTTAGTGGGCCTTTATATTCCGGCCCGTCTAGTTTAGATTACTTGGGTCCTAAGTAATAGGGCGTCTCTCCTCCTTCTATATAAAGGAGAGGCCGTCAGTCTTTGTAATCATCTATTCCTATTCAATCAATCTTTTATATTTTAATAGGCTACAAGTAAAAAGTTACATGTTTGTAACAAGGAGACTACCACTGAACTATGGAAGAGATCTCCTACGTTGGCATGCTATGATGAAGCATGAGTAATTATTGTTATCAAGTACAACATTATGACAATCACATAAATGAATGACACTAATTAGGCTACTGATAAAAGTTTTTGATGGGACGTTGGTTGCATATGCATCCAATTCCATCCAAGGTTCCTTTTCCATTGTCTGAAAGGTGAGGGTTCCTCCTTTCTTCTTTTCCTAGTTGTTGAAGATCTTGTTTCTAGTCATGCCCTTGCATAAATCACTATCAAGTATATCAACTACCCTCTTTTTGCAAATTATAAATTTCGGTCTCATTTGGGTCCTTATGAACTAACTAACATGTGGACATGAGATGAGATCTCTATCCTTTGCCAAAGAAGCAACCATATGCCTTCTTTAGGAGGTTGACCATATAGCTCATCATAGCTTTATCTAGTGTTTCCCTTTCTTCTGTGTTTACTCTGCGAAGTGGACCAAGCTGCATTAGCTGGTCCGTCCATAGGAGATGGCTCATTATGCTTGCTAGAAGGCATGTAAGACACACGAGTAGAGCATCTAGTGATCAATGTTCCTAAAAAGGGTAGGCGGTTTGTGTTTAAGGATCTGCTGCATAGATATGCAACAAGATATGTGGGCATTCACGATTTTGAATTTTGTTGTAGTTGAATTTAATAGAAATATATATCTATAATCGAACCGTTGATATGTAGTATGATTTTGACATGAACTCCCATAGGCGGCATATGGTATATGCGACATAAGCTTAAGGGGAGCGAAAAATGAAAATTTATGTCGTCCAATAATAGTAGAGCATTATGTTGTTGAATGGGTATTGGGAAAGGGTTAGCGAAAGGGAATAATTATAATTATTATGGTTCCTGCCTAGACCCGCCTAGGGTGTATAGGCTCTCAAGAAGGTGTCGAAGTCTGGGCGCCTAGAACCTAAGTAGATTGGTCGGGTGCCTAGGGCCATTTTAGACCCAATCAAGGTCATTTTGGCACCAAATAAGGTAATTGAGGCATGAATCGGGTTATGTAGGGTCTTTAAGGTTAATTTAGGCTCTCAAGGAGGTTTCGAGGTCTGGGCGCCTAGGACCTAAGTAGATTGGTCGGGTGCCTAGGGCCATTTTAGACCCAATATAGGTCATTTTGGCACCAAATAAGGTAATTTCAGGCATGAATCAGGTTATGTAGGGTCTTTAAGGTTAATTTAGGTTAGTGTATGTTTGATCTAGCTAAATATTACGTCAATTTAGGTCCAATTTGATCAAAGTAGGTATTAATGCAAGCTAGGTCAAATTCAGGTTTGGCTGAGTTTATATAATAACCAACATAAATAAACTTTGTAAAAAATAAATGTAAACTTGTATTCTGTGTTGGTAAACTATCTACAATCTGTATAAAATATAACGAAAATAGTAGACTACATAGGCCACCTAGACTATGGCGCCACCTAGACATCTAGGAATTAATCATCAAGGTTAGACCCCCACCTCCACCCCTCGAAAAATACTTCGTTCCCCATCATCTTACTAAGCAAACAACTTTACAATTCCCTTCCCTTCCGTTTCCTATCATTCCCTGTGTACTAGACACTACATTGTGTGAAGACCGTAGTTAAAAATCGATTTAAAATGACTCCAAGTATGAAGCAAGCATAAAGTTTAGTGAAATAAACATACTGTAAATGTGAAGCAATTAATATAAAAGCATGTCCAAAGCCAGATCTTTGCAACATAAATTTGATATAGATTAAAAGTTATTATGGTAAACCGAATCTTTAATGACATTCAACAAACGTTATCAACAATTTTGTATTATTAAGTAGTTTAAATATATCAAAATGAAATAACCAAACAAATTTTACAAATATGTGTGTGTATGTAGGCATATTATATGCTTCAGCATACTGCATATACTCTAGATGTTGCCCTCTTCGCCCTTATGCCATATACCACTTTCAATACAATGTTTTAGAGTAAGGAACACTGAAGGATAGGTGGAGACAACAATGGGGAACATGGTTAATGATGGTGTCCGATAAAAGTCCATATGGTGGTGCTAGGGGATGACCACGACGAACAAAATCATAGTCTTCCTTTCTTGTGGACCTGTCACAATGACAAATCTAGTCCTCCTTTCACATCCAACAATTGTGGTGGCATGGGTTGTCCTTTATCCTTGATTTACCTCCAGGCCACACATCCTGGGGTTTAAGTGGTCATTGGGCAGCAAGGGGTTACCCCCTACTATTGTTGCAAAATAACTTGTCCTTTATCTTCTAGACCAATAGGCATGGATGGGGGTGGAATATGAGATAGAAGAGTGTGTGAGAAAGAGACTGTGGGTGTGTGGTTGTTGTGATGGAAGCACCAAGCAATTTCTGTACAAGGAAACAAAGGAGGGAGTAGGGTAAGAGGAAGAATTGGGGAGGGTAAAACTCTAACTTCCGCTCATGGAGGGGTGGAAACTCCTATATTTTATATAACGGGTTTGTGAAACAATGAGTGAAATGAGTACTTTTCGAAAATTAAGCTATATTTCATACTTGCAGGGGTGTGTGCCTTGACCTTTGCCTTGTATATCTGCTTCCATGAGTTTTTTATGCCCCCCTATGCCTAATGACGTCTATTGTTGTAATTTTCTAGGACCCCATTATCCGAATGAAATATTTGTATTGATCTTAGATGTCGAATATCCTTATTGTTAGGGACCAATGCCCATTTACTTATGTTCCTTAGTTTCCACCTTGTATTCATTTTTCTGCAAGGACTTTGCATTCTTTTTTAGGGATTTCATATCAATGTAAAAGATGACAGTATTATAATAATTATCCTCATACATATAATAGGAACCCTAAATACATAACACAGGCATAAAAGATATGCATGTAGTCCGTATGAGGGTGAAAAATGAATATACATGAGACTAAAAAATGATCACTAATGCTTTGAAGGACTGCTTTGTCCCCGTTAGGGCTTTAATCACACTATAAGATATTATATTGTCTATGTTAGAGCTTTACTGCATGTTATAGCAATCCGAAATAAACCTTACCAGCCATACATGGGTTGTAGCTCATTTGATTGGCTATGGTGCTACCTTCTAGGAGACCCAGGTTTGAATTCCCTCTTGACTATTTTGGAAGGGGCGTGTGGCCACTGAATGTCCCCATGGTTTTGGGCCCAACATAAGGCTTACGGGTTGCTTTCCGCATTACCCTATTTTTTTGGATATATGCAATCATGAAGTTATGTATGTATCTGTGCATATAACTTTGAAAATATATCTATGCAAACTTGCAAAGGGAGAATATACATGCAAACAATTATATATTTATATTAATTATGTAAGAGCAAAAACTGGTGGTTTTGTTTCATCTCAAAGGTGCATAGGCGTAAGGCACCCAACACCGGTTCCTCAGTGCCTTGCCACATTAACAAGTATGGCTATATTCATTTAGGATATTGTCTGTGATATTTTTTTACAGAAGTAAAGATGTCTAAATCACAATCATTAAGCTCTTAATCTGTATTTGCTACAGATCATATTGCTGTCTAACTAGTATCTAAATGAGTTATACAATTTTCACTAATTGATTTCATTAATTTTCTCTACTTTGAAGGTAATTCTACTTGTTAATTTTAAATCAGATTTATGCACATTAACGATCAATCATCTAAGCTTAAGTAAGAAGTCATTAAGAAAAACGCTAGAGAAGTAAAGGGGGAAAAAAGGGAGAAACAAATGAACCTAGGATGTCAGCTTCAATAGTAACTGTTTCCTGCATTTTTTTAACTAACTCAGAGATTGAAATATATGAAAATCAACTAAAAAACAACAAATTTTACCTATTCTAGTGAGTGAAAAACTAATAGGCTAATAGCAATAGTTGTTGAGTACTCACTAGCAGTCTAAGAGCTTCCAGTGCCCAGGCACTGTCAGTTAATTGATTGTGGTTAAGCTCATTTATCCCGAGTCAAGTATTTAGCTCAAAACGATCGCTTTTGCATTCTTTTGAATAAGATTGCTTTGTATAATTCGGAAATTGGAATGACTTGCTTGTATAACGTAGATTTAAGACTGCAAAAGCACCATGCTAAGAAATACTAGCTAAACAAAAGTAATGGGATTGGAGGTCAATGAGTTCCTGGTTTAAACTTATGGAATGACTTCAAAGCATCATGCTAGGAAGTAGCAGAAAAAAGATCATCAAAACAGAGTTTGAGAAGTTGAAAAAGTTTTGAAGGGTTGTTTTTGTTCCGTATAACATGTTGAAAGGAGACCTGTTTAAAAAGGCTCATATATCCTTGTATTTACAACATCATTACCCTGATGCCTTGGCAGGCAAGCACCATCTAGTGCCTTGGTGTTTACAGCTTAGGCAGAAGATTTTGAAACACAGACTTAATTTGCAGTCTAAACTGACCATATAACCATGAATTGTACTCATCTGTCATCATCAAAGTATGGAACATGACTTCGACTTCGAGCCGACTTCGACGTGTGTGGACCAGTGAAATAAAAAACGGCCAGGCGGGCCGCTTAAGCGCCCATGACCCCCAGCCGCTTAATTTTGCCATTAATCGCCCGCTTAATCATTTTGAACAAAATCGCCCGCTTTTTGCCCGCCTCACCCGCTTTTTCCCGCTTTTTTCCCGCTTTTTTGTCCGCTTTTTCCCGCTTTTTTCCCGCTTTTGTTTAAAAATCCTAATGTAAGCATCTAACATTAATTAATTACATAGCCAAGTAGTATTGACTATAATATACGAAACTTGTATACATTAAATGTTCTATGATATAGCTAGTCCTAATGTAGAATGCATACTTTGTGTGTAAGCTGTAATAATTGAGTACTGCTGTAATGCATCTAAGTAAATATCCTATTGCTCTATTATACTAGTAATGCATTATAGTTTTACTGATTTCTTTGCTGCTTTCAGTGATTAATGATTGGTACTGCTGGTTAGTATTACTTTAGTGATTACTTTAATTCAATAATTCATAGTTTGTTATATACAATTACTGATCTGCTTGCTGATTTTAGTGATTAGAGATGCTGATTAATAGTAAGTATTGATGAATACTTAGTTAATTACTGATTTGCTGATTAGATATGTATAGAAGTTTCTTATAAATATATATTTTATATACACATACATGTAATTTTGTATAAAAATATATAAAATTTAGACACCCACTTTTTCAAAAATCGCCCGCTTAATCGCCCGCCTACCGCTTAATCGGTTACAGGGTGCCGTCCGCACGCCTCCCGCTTCCCGCTTTCTAATACATTGGTGTGGACATGTAAGTTTGTGGAAATGTCGAGGATTTTTACGGCCAAATTTCAATGCAACTTCGACAAAAATTAAGCTAAAAATAGTAATTTTGTGATTAAAATCCATAGATTTCATCAAATCTAGCTAAAAAACACAATATATGTTTACATATAGCCATCCATATAGGTTTACATATGTAGTTAAATACACAATTACATACAGTCATCTTCGAACTACATAGTTCTTCTATATATAAAGTTTGTGATAATAAACAAACTACATAAAAATGGTGTAAATCTATGGTAGATTTAGCAAAGAGGGGGTCAGTCTATTACTATTAGCTTAGAATAGTAAAAAATAACATCAAAATCATCTTACCTCAAGCTGCAACACTTTTTCCTCCTCACACATCAAACTCCGCAAAACACCAGAAGAATGTCGCCAACTTCGACGGCTTCGACAAATGTCGAGGACATTGTGGAATTTTTGAATGGACTTGGGTCAACTTCGTCGACATATGGGGAAATGTTGACAACTTCGATGAAATGTCGAGGATATTGTGGAATGACGATGTTTACGTGGATTCGACGTCGCCAGCCATCGACATCGACAATATCGGCGAAATTTCGCCCCATGTCAACGACATTTAGTTCCATGCATCAAAGTCTTGATCAATAGTTCACTCAGTGACAAGCTAGGAGCCTAGAGATCCCAAGTAAATTGAGCTGGACATTAGTCGAGCCACCACAACACCCACACAGACACACATCCATGCAAGCACACCCACCCACCCACCTGCTCGCATACATGCACATCTTAAGGAAAAGGTAGGCGCAAACCAAGATTTGTGCTTTTGCAGTTGCAGCATGTAAGTGCACTCGCACAGACACGTCCACACACACACACTTTTCCCAACAAAAGGGTTGGCCCGAAGAAAGAGTTGTGCTTTTGCAGTTATAAACAAACAAGGATATCCTACTCAACGTAGTTGGCACTCAGATGTTGGTTGTTATATTGAGACGCCAATTGTTATATCTATTTTGAAACAGCTCATTTATTTGTATGTGATTATTAAATGTGGAGGTTTTTTTCATCTAATTGTTTGACCTTGAGTCCAATAGCTGTCATTAGTATCAGAACCAGATGTATTTGCAAGTTCATATGATTTGATATGTTTATACCAAACACGATGCTGACATCTTGATTGAATATCCTCATTTATACCTTCCACTTTCATCATTCAGCAGCATTTAATTTTCTTGTTAAGGAAGGAGATGTGTTGTTCTGGTACATAATGTTACTGTATCTTTTAAACCAGGAGTATGAAGATAAATCACGTGAAAAAGGAGAAGCTCCAATGTTCAGGTGAGACACTTATTTGTTTGGGGTCAATATCTTATATTCTTATTATCTATACCGGCATTATACTTATTTTAGTACTGTTTCATCCATATGACATCTATCTCTAGTCACCTTGGCCCTGTAAGGAGACGTACTGCGGAAGAGGAAAGTGCAAACCATCCACAGCCTGAGGTATTAGTTTCATATTATTAATTAATTGCATGCTTGTAATTCTAAAGTAGGTGCTTTGCAGGATTCTGTATACTATCATCCCACCTTGAACCCCACGGGAGCACCACCTCCTGGAAAGCCTCCAATGTATAAATCAACAATAGGTAAATTGTCCTGATTGTTGTGTAATAATTTCCAAGTTCTGATCTTTCAAACTCAATTCCTGTAACACCTGATTCTCACAAAAGACCCCCCTTTTTAGGCTCCATCGAGAGTTTTCCCATCAAACCTAATCATATGACCTGATTGTCATTAAAAACCCAAATTACATGAGAATTGATTTTCATTAAGAGGGTGTGTACACTTCAGTCTGGTTTCCACTTTCCACTGCACAAGAAAGAACCCAGAATGCGCTGTATGACTGGTCATCTGTAGAGTGTAGTTCTGACTGTATGTCTAATTGTTTATTCTGTTATAAAACTTGCATTGTTTTGTTTATAATCAAAACCTAATTTAACATTCGGTGAATGTTATCAGGTGTTTGTATATTTTAGTCAGATGAGCTGTCGTCAATGTTTTCCGATGGGACACAGCATCCTCCGACCCCCCCACCACACACACACACACACAGACCACCACCACCACCACCAACACACACACACACACACACACACCCCCCCCCCCCCCCAACCACCACCACCACCACACACACACAGGGCCTATCGTCATTGTTTCTTGGTTCCATATAGGTCAGAAGCTGACTGAGCTGGCCGGCTTCAGCTGTTGAATCGAAAATTGAATGTGCAGCCAAGCTTGACCTCCGAAATTCATTTTGATTAATGAATTGGCCAGAACTGACAACCTGGCCGTTCGAGCCGATGAACTGGCGGTCATAATTTCTGTGAATTGGGCTGATCCGCTCACAGCCAGATGAGGACATATGCTCTGTGCGTGATGTCAATTTGAGGTACATGCACTGCGTGCATGTATAACTTTTATTACACCTTTCCACGTGGGTGTCTGGGGCATGCCACTGCTTATGTACATCCTTGAACTGGTCAGACTGGTTGTCAGGAATCAGTAGCCTGGCTGGTTTTCTCACTTGTTCAGTTCTGACAACCTTGGTTGTCAATGTCATTGTTTGAGAGACAATGCGATGTTCTAGTGCCACCTTATGCATGACTGTAAGATTTGGAACATGTCAGACCTGAAGAAAGTCGAGCCATACCAAAGGATACACTATTGGACTATTGGTTCATAACAGCAAAGGTAGATGCTATACTGTAGTGTCAGTAAAAAATGGGAAATAAGTTTGAGTAGCCTAAATCTTACTTGAAACATGTGGATCTAAAAGCTAGATAAAAATTATTCGGTGTCAAGACCTACAGCTATATGATCTGGTGTGAATCTTGAGGGTGTTTCTAAGATCACTAAAGAAGAGTAGAGACTTCATGGCCTTGTAGAGTAGTGCTGGAAAACTTTCTCCAGTCTGACAGGAAAACTTAATGGTACTGGTACTCTGTCGAAGGAAAAAAAATAGCAATACAAATATCTGTTTTTGATTTCTTGTGTGTTGTCTATAGGTATGAGTTTCCTTGGTTGGAATGTTAACTTCATAGATTTTATGATGGTTGTTGCATTTTTTTTCTGGAAAATATTGAAAATGAGATAAAAGTAAATCATGAGCAGACAACATAGCTAGAACTTTACTATTAGAAATTTAACGCTAAAAAGGATTTTTGAATGATCTAAAAACAAGTTGTCCCCGTTTAAATTGCTATAATGAAAATACTAGAGAGACACTATTTTGCGGATGAAAGGCCCTAATTTCTTCAAAGAATCTCATACAATCTTTTTTGTGTTATCTATTTTGTTCTCTACAGGACCTCGGATTCCTCTGGGAACCTCCTCTAGTGCTGCTGCATCGTCATCTAAATCTGAACTTGATGAAGAAGGTTTGGATGTTCCTCCACCCACTGATGTGCATCCTGCTGAGGATTCAGAGAGACCGAAATCCCCTCCTGTGTCTCTGGCAGCTCCTTCGCTACCTAAGCCACATGAAGAATTGAACTCCTTGGCTTCCGGTCTACCACTTCCTCCACCCCCACCCCCACTGCCTGGTCCTCCTCCCAAAGAGCGAGTTGGTGTTCACTCTGTAAGGCCTCTGCCACCACCCCCACCGCCACCACCTAGCATAGGTCACCCTGAGAGAGGAAGTCTGCAAAATAGTATTTCTGGAGATCATGGATTTGGCGACTCTGATAATGTAAGTTTTTACAGTGTTTAATTCTTGTGGTCAATCTCCAATGTGATATCTTTGTTTGGAGGTCGAAGCCGATACGTTTAAAGTTTTCCACATCATTTGTTATGTACTTGTAGGCTGCATTTTCATTGTATGTTTTCTTTTATTACTACATCATTTGTTGTCTACTTGTCGGCTGCAGTTTCATTGTTTATTTTCTTTTATTAACCTGACCTACCAATTTCTTGAATATAGTTTTTTATCATTAGCATAATTGGTGTTAATCTTCTGTTATCACTAGTGCTGTTTACTGGTCCTGATGAAAAAACATGTTTTGCTTACTATCTTTTGGACAGATGATCTTCATATTTATTTAACTCTAGCTTCTCCTGTAAGCAGCCTGCGGGTAGACTTCCGCCACCTCCACCACCACCACCTGGGTTGTCAATTCCACAAGCAAGTGAAAATCCAGAATCTCGTAAAGAGTCCGGCATTATGGCAGCGGCAGCCGATTTCTCAAAATTAACCTCACTCCCCCCTCTGCCTGCTAGGCTTATACCACCGCCTCCCCCTCCAAGACACCCGAGTATGCATGCTATGCAACCTGATGGCACATTGCTTGGGGTTGATCGTATTCCTCCACCACCTGATATGAGGCCTACACTGGCTGTTCCTGGGTTACCTAATCGCCCTCCACCTCCACCCCCACCCCCAGGAATACTTCCACCAACAATTCCAAGACCTGTTTTTGCTATGCCTCCAGGACTTCCTTCAATGGCAGCTGTTCCTGTCATGAATATGACAAGGCTACCATTTCCTCCAGGTCCACCGGACAATGACCATACATTTTTCAGGCCTTCTTTTCCTCCAAAGCCATCTTATGTTAAGTCGGCTGCGTCAACAGTGGTGAAGAGGCCGTTAGCACAGCATACACCCGAGCTAACAGCTATGGTGAGTTTTTAATTTCTATTATTTCTGTTTTGCAGATTAATATTAGTTAAAATTTCAAGTTTAGTAAGAGCGAACTTACGTTTGCCTGATGCGAAGCTGATATTTTACAATGCATTAGTCAGTATTTGACATTGACTTCCGTGGTAGTATCTGGAAGTCAGCTGATCTCTGATTTATAAATATCAGCTTTCAAATTATTGGACTGGATGCACTCATATAAACTCTCATAGCAGTTTTATTATGGATTAATTATGCTCTCTTGTTTGCTTCGGGTTTGTATTGTATCCAGCACCTCTTGTTTATTTTAATGTCAAGTAACGGAATCGTACAACCAAACAGGTTCCTGCATCCGTCCGTGTGAAAAGGGAGACCGCTGTTCCTAAGCCAAAATCCAAATTTCAGCAGGCTAAGGTGACAAGCACATCTCAGCCATCTCCTGCTGTGATTGTTGGAAGATCAGAACCAGCAGCTACAGCACCAGCACCAAAGCCACAAAATATTGACGATTCATATATGGCCTTTTTGGAGGATATGAAAGCACTTGGTGCCCTTGACAGCTAGGATTTTTAGTGACTCAAGGAGAATCTCGATCTCAAGGTCCCTTGTAAAGTTCTTGGGTGAATCAAGTGAAAACTTGCCATTCTAGTAATCTCTTCCTTTTGTAGAATACACAGGCTTCTCAGCTAGAAATGTTGTCTGTACTGTTTATATGCCCTTTTGGAGCCTAAAAATTAAACAAAGATGCCGCATTTAAAATTGTTTATTAACTAGTTGTAAAGTCTCTCATATAAATTGCAGACGGCAGGCAAGATTTACCGGTAAAAAGTACAGTGCATCCAATAATATTATGGATCCTTATTGAAGTCATTTTGCTATCTTTAGGTGTTAGCATCAGGTTTCCAAGAAAGCATTACAGCCGCTTTTCATTTTACTAAATTATTCGAATGCTGTTTTCGCTGTGTTGTTTCTTGATACTGGTGCTCCATGGCGTCTACTGTCAAATACGTGATTTGGGTCGTATCAGAATATATTAGGTTTCAACCTCTGACACGGCTGAGAAAAAATGATGTGATGGCACACCTACAAGATAAAATAGAATGATCTAGTACCTACTATATAAGATTTGAATCCAAGTCAAGTGAAAGTATTTGTTAATCTAGGCATTTACACGAAGATACCGGTGGAGATTAAGTCATTCCCTAGAACTGTAGGGAGATTAGACGATTAGCTCAATTATCGGTCTTGCCCTTGGCTAACACAGCTTGAGTTGGTGAATTAGGGCCTCATTTGCATCATAGATGTGAGAATTGTAGGTTCAAGCTGAGGGTATTTGCCACTGCTTATTTAAGATATCTGATATTGACACTGCTTATCTAAGATATCTGATATTTTAATGAGTTTAGATCTTAGGTTTTTCTGATCATTAAGTGTGTTACTCCTATCTCATTCCAAACTCCAAGTGGTTACAAAATGTATGACAAGAAATCAAAAGGAAACATTGAAGCACCTATCTATACATGTATAGCCCCTCAAAATCCCGGCTTATAAAACTGCCAAGTTGTATCTATATTCGTCTTCTTGTCATCAAACACTATGCTATTTCTCATCTACTACACATGGTACAGAACAGTGATGACAATCAAGTGTGCTTTTCTTCCCTTGAGCTCCAAAATGTTGTCCAAGCTAATGGGATTAGCGGCTAGCTGCATTGAGACTCGATTCCGGAGTATCCTGGTAAACTCACATCTCCATAAAATATGTTTGTTATTCTCTCCTGCTTAAGCCATGGACAATTTAAAAATTCTGAATGTAAATATTAATTTATCTTCTCACATGAAGTAGGTTTATAGAGTGGTTTTATGGATTTGCCCTTGAGGCAGATGCTTTATAGACAATGCATCTTAACGTGTTATATGGCTCAATTCGCTCTGGGCTTTCTTCATTACAGATGGACGATTTTAAGTAGACCTACTAGTTAAGCATCTTCTGTTATGAATATCAAAGAAAAAGATAATATTACATGGTCTTGAGATCTTTCTCACATTGAAACATCTGGATTTTTCTTTCAACCAAGAAAAGAAGTGCTTGTGGCGGTTGTTGTCAAGTATACAGTCATTCAGCTTGTACGCAGGTATACTCAACAATTACACATTCCTCAAGTGGGTATCTCTTCTTTTATGCCTTCAAAGATATGGAGTACATCACTGTCGAAATCAAGTTCCAATCTCTTCACAGTTCACACACGTAAGAACACTAGACAAAAAGGTTCCATCAAGGTCACTTTTCACTACTATAAATCCTACACCATGTTCTAGAAATGAGTATGCTTTCACCCTGATTTGGATGAAGTTAATTGTAGTACGTTTGTTTTGCCATTTGTAAAAGATGCCCATTAACATTCGTGCAGATTTTTACTTAACATTCATGAATAATGTATGTATACGCACGCCATGACCCCTACTGTGTCAATCAGTCTCAAGTTGTATTGTCCAAATTCATTCATATATGCTTGCCAAGGGACACAAAGTATACGTAATATTTCATAAGTTAGCTAGTCTTTTATTTATTCAAATACATACAAATTACTTGTTGGAGTTTTATAATCAAATTGGGGACAATAAATGCGTGGGCAATAGGAAAATATGTCCTCACACTTTAAGGATGTCGTTCCATAGGTAATCACCATCATCTATTACCATCAATGATGTGGCGGATATGAATCACCGAGTCCTTGGGTTCATAATCGTGCTATACCTATAAGTCAAGTCCCCTAAGTTGGTGAAAAATCACGGAATTATGTCAACCAAGTAGCAAGGAAACATATCTTAATTGTGAAGAAAGATAACAAAAAGTAACAGATTTATAAGGTCAGGGTTCACAATGAAAGTATCATACACGAAAGAACTAGTTGTTATTTCTTTTTAAATGCGGTTTGAAAACCATAATCAGGGCATTTTAACTATACTTATTATACATTTCCTTAAGCATTGCACGCCATAATATTAATTCCACTATATCCTCTTTCCCCCTTTTTTCTATTGATTTATTTTGTTGATATATATTTTATATATTATTGATTCTTTTTATTTCTATTTTCAATTAATGAATAATCAATCATATCAAAATATAACCATTTCTTTTTCTACTATCTAGTATCTTAATTACAAGTAACTATCAATTACAATACTATACCATTTAGACTTTTTTTTTCTTTAGAATATGCGACACATGGAAGATCAAATTAACATTAGTGATTATTGTTTTAAATATGTACTTTTATATAATAGATAGGATATCAATCTCTAATGATTGTAACATCTATAATTATTGTGCATTAGGCAAGTTATTCCAAGGAAGCAAGAGGCAAGAGTTCCATCACTACAATAAATACAACTAATCTATATATGAAAAGATAGAGTAACCATCATTTTTGAGGAGGTGATATACATATACACAATTTTTGTTTGAAACATTGTTGAAACTAGAACAAGGCAAGACACTCTATAATGACTTGAGAGATCAAAACAACCCAAATTGTATGATTGAAGATTGTGTTTATATTGGTTGATAGATATCTCATGACAACAACACTAAGAAGGAATGAATTTTACAATTAGGAACTAAGAAAGAATATAAACACATAAAACTTAAAAAAAGGATCATACCATCAATCCACCAACTAAAACAACAACAAGGGAGTTCTGAGGCAATAATTGGTTACTAGATTCTTGCACACACCTGCCATTCTTCATATATATCAGTCTAATGTTAGGGTTTGTGGTTGTTTTGAGTGGTTTCTCTCTCTTGATAATTTAGTAATCCAATGTAATTCTCAAACCTCATATGGGTTCTCCATTTATCCAATATGTAACCAATATGTAAGCATTATTAAAAGCATTAACATCATTATAAACTTATGTTTTAGTTGTAAACCTCTTTATTAGTGTCCTAAGCAAGGATTGGTGGGAGTGATTATATATAAATTACATGGTTCCGCTAGGGTTTTTGTTTGTTTTGGAAGCAAAATTAAAGATTTTTTTTGATCCCTACAAAATTAAAGATTAAGGTAAGATAAAATGTATTGTGTATGATATAAGGGAGATCAATAACATTAAGTATAAGTTCATTTTTTCTTCATACTGACATTTATCTGGTCGTCAGTCAAACAAAAAGTTTGATTCAATTTGCTCACCGCATGGTGCTTGAAATTCAAGAAAAGAAAATGAAATGCACTAGATAATTTCAGAGCCAATGACAAGGTATCCTAATAAAATAGGAAACAACATGATGTAGGGATGTACTTATATATACCGACTCTCTCTTATTGTTGTAATAATATTTAATCCTATATGAACTAGAAAATTAAGTTAGTATTGACTGGAGCTAATTCAAAGAGTGAATACAAGTAGTTACAATGATATGTGGGACATCGAAATCTATTTATGCCCAAAATAAGGTAGGAAAGATGAAGTTTGTTTCCAAACTAGAAAATAGTTTCGATCACCCATCTCAATATTTTGATGGTAGTAGTGAGATTCTTCATATGGGATAAGGAGATTTTAGGGACACCATATAATAGGAGGACACATTCCTAAATATATACAATGTACTTATTATTAGAGAAGTTATGAGATCCTATCTCATACTTCTTATTTATAAGAAATATGTCTTGAACCCTAGATCCACTTAGAGGATGCAACCTTTGGAAGATAGTTATTCACATAGTACATGTGAGAATGCTTAAAACATGAATATATACCACATTATGAACACACTTAATTTAGAAAATTGACACTGATGTGTATCCAATCAAAACCTCTTTAGATTTAAGATTTTCAACACACCATGATATCCAAACCGAGTACATAATTCCCTATCATTGAGGTTCATGGAAACTACACCACACTATTTACATGGATAAGGTAGTCTATATTGATGAATATCCAACTAGAGATTCCTAGTATTCAAGGCTATACACTATACACTCACATCAATCATGATATTCTCAAGTTTTTCCACACCAAAAATGAAGAGCCATGGGATTCTAAATGACTTTTATTGTTAATATCATAGTTGCAAATCATTTACTTGCTCATATTTTAGAATGTTAAATTAGGAGTCTGGATGCCTCCTCACAATTATTCACTTATCTATATCCCAAAACATTCTCTATGACCTTAGTTGGAACAAGATATGTCCTCCATTTTACTATATGAACTTTACTTCCTTAAAGTGCTCCATCACTTTCTTGTTTATATAACCAACAAGAAACCAACGAATTCCCCTTATACCTTATAAGATGTTTGATCTTGTAATAAAGAGGAAATAAGGAAACCCCTCGAAAAACAAAGAAATATGTCTGGATGATCATCACACCACCAGTTTGAAGAGTAGGTCAACATAGTAGTTGAATTGTATATCTCCAACAACTCTTTGCAGAGGGAAAAATCTATATTTTAATGTGCATATGAGTGCATACAAAAGAATTTGCATTCCTATTGTCCATATTATTAAGACAATATACTTAAAACTAAGCTAGTATATAATATTGGTTATATGGTTTTAATATTTTCTCAAATGTAATCATATTAATAATTAAAACAAATAATCATGATTAAAATTATTAATTATTTTTATAGAACACCACTCCTTAATTTGTAGGTACATGATGCAAAAAACAATATCATTTACTGGAGAAACTCTCACGAGTAGCATATTTACATAATACTCACCACATATGTTAAAATAATATTCAGTCCTACATAGAGAATGAAGTTTGAAAAATGCATCACAATGTAATCATTTTCATTTTGTTGATTCATTTGAGGTATATCCACTTCCTTTTACCCCCATGAGAGGATATGTCTTAGAAATAGGGAACCTTCCTTATAAAAAGATTATGTGAATCAATAATGTATTACAATATTATTTTTCCCAACCTCTTCAAAACATATATTAGAATATATCATGCATGTTTATCTTTACACCACGATGTATTGGCATCTTAGTGAATCAACCAATCAAGAAAGTAATTGGATATCAAGTTTTGACTAATAAGATCCCACACATGAGTGAGAATCAATCTAAGAATGGAGTATATAATTTGAGTACCCTGCTATACATTTGCTATCATGGTAATTTCCTAGTAAAAGGAATCTCAATCACATATCTTAGTACAATACAATCTCAAAACATTTCATCTTTACTTATTTTGTCCAATTTATGTTAGCAAAACATTTATATATGTTTGAACCTTTTTGAAAAGGAAAATGCATATATAATATAACTTCTACCACTAATTGATGAGAATAAAATAAAACTCACTTTACATGGATTGATGTTAATAAAAACAAAACTAAGTAGATTATGATCGCAAAACTATCAACACAATCATCCATTTTACCATGCATATTAATTAAAATAAAATCATATAAGAAAAATATGAAGATACGTCTACAAAAATAATACATAGTTTGAGTGTATATTAGAGGAACATTAAAAACAAAAGACACAATCCTTGCTACTTGTACATGGAGTCACTTATTTGATGGAGTCCAAAAAATTCATTCTAGTGTCTCACACAAGGATTCACACTCATAATTAAAACTATTAAACCAAATGAAACCTAGGAGTGGATCAATGGAAAACATCAACCCACCAATGATATCCATAAGTCATGAGTACACATGTCAAACTAGGGGAAGACCCAAGTGACAAACTGATGCATCTATAAGTGGATTCATTGGTATGGGGACTAAGAGCCTTTATTAATGTATATATAAATATTGTTCATACATCCATGTTCTATATTGATTATCATGAAATAAATTAAATCAAAAAGCAGAATAGAATAATGCGAATCCAATAACTATTAACTAGAATAAAAAATGTGATGTATATAGATGGATAGTTGCAAAATTTATCTCATGCAGTGCTTAAGAAAAATCTATATATAACTGAGATGAAGAAGCATCTTTACAATTTGAATAATGTTTTATGACATTCTATAAATGTAAAATTGATTAAGTTTTACTCAACAAATGCTATAAAAATAAAGGAAAATTTGTTCAGACAAAACTTCCTAAAACAAGAAGGGAGTGTACTCAGACACACACCTACATGGACCAACAAGTTGCATGTCACATTATCTTTTGGACTCTTGTGAGACAATTTCAAGTTATATCCAAGATTTTCATGTAATAAGTAGAAAATAACGACATTGTTATGAGATTCATGATTGATGGGAAACCTCCATTACCTATTCATTTGACTTCCATAGTAGTTCTTGTTATCCTATAGCTATCAAAGTACATGATCCCATCATGACACATAGAGCGTCGAAATGAATGACCACTTATGCTAGATTCATTTACATGTAATGAATGACATTTGAAGGATTTTAATGAGCCTCTTCATTACAAATGGACATCACATGAAGATAGACTTGGTCATGTCATCTAGATTCCATAACCACCTCTTCTTTACCAATTGTCAATAGAGATGAAGTACTGGGTTGTTACACATGCCTTCTCATCCCACCTTAAAAGCTCTAACTACTTTGGTTTATCTCATTAAATTATCACTAACACATTTGGAATCCCACATCCTTAACCCAAAAATATTATTGGATGATGTCCACCTTCTACCTGATGGATAAAAACCCATTGCAACTTTCATGCATCAAAATGATGTTAAGATCACCAATAAAAGACCACTATACATCAAGTTGGCATCAATTTTATAGATTAATCAACTCTTATAAGAATATAAAACCCCAATGACCACTTAGATTTTATAAGGTTAAATTATCAACATCAAATTCTTCTACTACTACATTTCTACAACCATTAGTCCTCTGTGGTATCTCTTTGACTAGTTGACCAGTGAGTTACAATTAGTCTACAACTCAAAAGAAACTCCATTTGGTGCCAGGAAGTTAAATTTCAATCCTTTCTTCCACATATTTACCATAGTACCATAGCTATAAAATTGGTACCAAATTACACCAAGAACTTAATAAACTTATTCTTAAACTTTGATATATAAGTTTTTCCATAAATGGTCCAAACCATTTTTGGATCATCTTTTTTAAGAATCAGGGAGCTTTTGTAGCGCTACACATCTAGGAGCTCTACTTCATAGGTAGATTAAGCTCAATATCCTTCGTTTGTAACTATCATAATGATAAGTTCAACATTATACCCCTATAATGCTACATATTCTCCATCCCTTCATGATAATTAATTTAAACATTGTTGGTTGTTAGTGTTTTTATGATTACTTAGACGTAAAATACTAAACATTAATAAGAGTGTGGAAAGGAATCTCTCTATTCTATTACACCATCAAACTTGCCATCATCAATGCCGTCTAGTTGATATTTTGAGTAGAAATATTATAACCATATCACAACAAAGGATGAGATTACAGCTAAAACTTGAAATTATGGTAATTAGCCATCTTTATGACTTGATCAATCAATATTTTATTAAATGATCAACTAGATTTTTACTTAGACTGATTACATGATTGTCACCTCACGAAAATAATTGTATGATAATTACTAAACAAAAACGTTAAGAGAGATACAAAAACCACTACATGCCTTTTCTTTATTGAAATATATACCAATAATAGTATACATTAACTTCTCGAGTAAGAAAATAACATGTAGCATGGATATATCACAAATATTGTGTACTAGAAAGGAGAAAATTAATATAGCATTTATAAATCATCAAAGCATGAAGTATAGAAGTGATAATATTTTTCCATGTCAAGAATATATATAGAATCACTCTTTGCACTAAAATTAATCAAGATAATATACATGTCAATGGTTTTCTTCACAATAGGATAATTGTTGTGGTGTACATTTATTTATGACATAACTAATACTAGAAACTGAAAACCAATGGCTTTAGAAAGACATCCTATAAAATTCTGTATTTTATTTGAATCTGTAATATTTTACTGTGCAACCTAATATACATGAAAAATATACTAGAATTTCTCTTTAAAATTGTATTTACTCAACTATCTAGTGTCGTTGGTCATATACATACTTTAATAAATCTTATCATTACATGTGCAAATCATGGTAGTTGTACTCCATTCTAGAGTCACTATAAAAGTTCTCAGACATCAAATGTTGTACCATGTTGATTGTGATTGTATCAACCAATTATATATTTTCTTACACAAAGCTCACTCCTACATTACATTCCTACATTGAAGATCATGAACATGTGTTCCATTTCATATTCACTACAAATTTCTAAGTCACTGATGTTGTAGAATGTTTACTATAAAGTATCACCGAGTATATGTTTTATTAGACGAATCCCACCTACACCATAAAAATAATAAGACCCCATTACGAGTATGGAAACATTGTTACAAAAACATTCTTATTTTATTTTCAAAATTATTTAACTTGCAATCATTTGTAGAATAGATAAGGATGAAGTCTCTTTTTAAATAGAATAAATTTTATAAACTAGATTTAGAATAAGTATTTCTTAGTTGCATATGTTGATGTAACACGTATCTTTTTTGGATTTTGGTGATTCATGCAACTCTATTATTTATAGAGTCTTAGAAGTGGATCTTATTTTTGAAATAATTATTTGAATATAAAAAACATAGTGTTTAGCATTAAGACACTATTTTTTTCTAAAGTTTAAAATGAGAAGGATACTGCTTAGGGTGGTATTATGATAATAACCATAACTGGATGATATTCTAGATATAAATAATCTCAAAATCACATGAGTATAGAAAAATGATTGCATTTGTAACATGTATCTTAATATTCTCTATATATTTCTAGGAAATGTACTAAATTGATTTTTTCCCAACATCATTGGAGTCAAGTCCCAAACTTATTTGGCAAATGAACTCATTCCATTCCCATGTCTCCATCTAAAAAGTCATCTAAACAAGAGAATCTTGGATCTAGGATGGGCTCTAGAGAGGGGATGAATAGAGATAAATGCATTTAAACAAAATTCATTAGACCTTCAAGATATTTCTAAGATAATATGGCAAGTATGAACTTTGAGTGCAACTAAAATACACATAGCAAGGGAGAGAAAGATTGACCAAGCATAAGAACACAATATATGTAGAGTGGTTCCAATCTCCAAATTAGGAGAAAGTTAGTCCACTACCTAGAGAGGTCAAGATCTAGGATTTTGCAACCAATGTATACTTGTATTCCATTATAAGACATACAATATATGACCTTCCTTTTCTGGGCCAAGGACACCCAACCTTCCCTTTAGAAGAAGGGATCCAACAACCTACCCAAGGACTTACCTATCCAAGATCGAGTCTTCAACCTCACTAAGAACTTACCCATTTTTTCTAAGAGTCTTCTTCCTTCACCAAGGTCTTACCCACTCTCACAACAAGTCTTCCACCTTGAAGGAATTACCCAATATTCTTGGATCTTTTGCCTTTGATTTCACCTTCGCCAAGGAGAAGATTTCACTAAGGGACTCCTTCCCTTCTTCTTCACCTCTCTTAGCCAAACGAGAGAATCTTCATCTTCATATTCATGGTAGAAATGAGAGATTGGGAGGTAGTGTCAGTATGGTATGCCCAGAGAGCCAATCATATGATAATTGACATGGCATATAACGTAAAGGATTTGATTAATAATCGTAAAGGCAAGCTTCCAGTTCATTCTATTTCACTTAGTTATGAGATAATGAGGAAACATTATGAAAGTCTAGAGAATGATAATACTCAATGACGTATATCTTCAAGTACATGAATTGAATAATGAGATCATACAAATGCTAAGAGTAGTACATTCTTATTACGTCCCTAGTCGTTTGTTACTGTGGAAGGTAGATAGACACTAGTAACACACAAGACTAGAGTGTGGGTTGGTTGATGACAAAATCTCATTAATCATGATATGGTATATCAAACCAAGCACACAAATATTTGTTAGGGAACAATGTATCAGACAAACCCACCTTGAGAGTGATAGATGGAAACCATATTGGTGGTCATAGTCACCTCTCATAGTGAAGGTTGTGATTGTGATTCTTACACCTGAAGTCACTACACTCATCACATGTCGTTCGGTATACTATGACATCATCAAACATAACCCCGAATAAGGATTTCCATAAAGGTGATGATTGGGTAACTGTGACACATGGGGACAGACTATGAGTGATGTAGATGGGATTGTCCCTCCTACCGGAGTTCGATATCTAGGCCACTTGATAAGAGAGATTGAGAAACACATGCGCATGCACGCTTGAATCAATATATGATACTAAGGTTACATATATCTCATATAGTCTGCTCTAGATTCAAGAAACATTGTTTGAACACTGAAAGGATGATGATTCCATGTCTCGAGTTCATTTCAGATATTGGAGATAAGGGAATTATACAATAAATGCAACACCTTACACAGATTGTAGGTTGAAGTTGTTCTCTAACTTTCCATTCACTTGGGTAACACTGACGTGTGACTAGGAACCACTCTTTGCTTGTGATGTCATAAGCTAGTTATGGACATTCACTGCCAACGTGATATGGGACCTATAGGGTCGCACACATAGGAAATCATATAGGAGAGGATTTTAATCATGAACGATGATTGTGATGTCATAAGCTAGTTATGGAAATTCACTGCCAATGTGATATGGGACCTATAGGGTCACACACATAGGAACTCATATAGAAGAGGATTTTAATCATGAAAGATCGTTGGATTGATTACTAAAGTGTTTAGGTATTCAATTTAAGAAACAAATCAGATGATTGGACTACCATCTGATCGGTTCAAGTGTTGAGAGGGCCATTTGGAGTGTCAGGTTGATTAGAATTGAATCAACTGAGTTCTGCATGAATCGAGGAACCAATTGATCGACTCACTGAGTGAACCGATTGACTTAGGTAGGGTGAAATGACTGTTCACCTAGTGAATCGATTAGCTCAATCATGCCAAACAAAGGTTCTGGTAGATTTCTCGAACTCATGAGAAACGTTGACTATTTCACTTGCTCAATTGGATTGGTATAAGAATTAATATTGCGTATTAATTGGAAACAAAATTGCTAATTTATTTGTGATTGGGAAACGGGGTGAAACAAATGGATCATGCTGTGATACGATCAACTCACATGTGTACTGACCCGTTCGGTTGCCAACCATTCGGTTAGTTGCCAATCGGCCGGTTCGGGATTCACATTTTGTAAAAATTCATGATCTTCCAGTCCCTTTCATTCCCACACAGATTGGAAATTCAGACCCTAACCCCTCATATAAATAGAGGGGTACTGGGGGATTTCCATAATATAAATCAATTTCCTCTGATAATTATTGTCTGATAATTGTTATCCTCTCTAGTTGTGGTAACCTATAGAGAGTCTGAGTAAGTCCTATGCACTAAAGGGAGGAATAGCAAGAGAGAAATAATTGTGGGAGAGAAAATTGGTGACTAGTACACCAACGAAAGGGACACCTCCTTGTTCGTTTTACTAGAATGACAAGAGGCGATGAGGCCTTTATCTATCGCTAGGAGGGAAACACCAGCTTGCAGTCCGTGGCGAGACTGCAAGAGCTACTGCATATGCTATTCATGTTTGTCATTGGTGGTGAAGACCAGGAGCTGTACAAACATTGTTCAAGAGTAACTAGAATATAGTTGCACTACATCAATTTGTAGTCGCTGGACTTACTCCAGAACCTGGTATAAACTCGTTAAATCATCTTTCCTATTTCATAGTTATTCACACGATCTTGCTATTATGGGAAATATAGATAGATAAATTTTTTGTTTCTGCTACTTACTTTGTGCCTTATTTCCCTACAGTTGTATCAGAGTCACGTCAATTCACAATGTTTTGGGATAATCGATATAATCATATTTTTTGTTTTTATAGTTTATTTATAGCATACAATGCAAATATTTAAACAGTTTCATATGCGTATCCAATAAAATACCACCAAACCCATACACACACACACACACACACACACACACACATATATATATATATATGATCATATCGATTATCCTAAAACATCATAAATATTATATATATACATATACACACACACATACACACACACACACACACACACACACATATATATATATATATATATATATATATATATATATATATATATATATATATATATATATATATATATATATATATATATATATGATTTATCTTTAAAAGCCACACGGGTAGCCTGTATTTTTCTACCCGTGCATCCAAAAAAGTAACTATTTGGTCAGAAAAGTAAAATACTCGACAAAAAAGTAATTATATTGACCAAAAAGTAACTATTTGACTCAAAAAGTAAATCAGTGTAAAATACATAGCAATAATTCTGGAATAAATATGTAATTGTATATTTTTTATATCCGGTATAAAGGTAATTATCTATGCATTCGAGAATTGAATGAACTCCCATACATTTATATATATATATATATATATATATATATATATATATATATATATATATATATATATATATATATATATATATATAGGGAAGCGTTCCAGTGAGAAACATATCTTGTGAGAGCATGAGAGACATTTGAATAACTCTCCACATAGATCAATTTTTCATAATCCAACCATATAGATTACACGTACATATTAATATTTACCTTCCTACAAAATTTTATCACCATCCAATTTCTAGATCATTCAGAACAACAATATACTTTTCAATGCTCTATATTGAATTTCAGGCTCACCGTTGGATGTAAAAAGTTTATATTGTACATATGGCCATGTAAATAATGTCTGATTGTAATGAATTTTTTTGTGAGAAGGTAAATAAAATGATGCTTTTTCCATCTATATGGTTGGATTTTTAAAAACAACTCCCAATTTGAAGTTATTCAAATGCCTCTCATGCTCTCACCGTAGGATGTTTCTCATTGGATCGCTACCCTATATATATATATATATATATATATATATATATATATATATATATATATATATATATGCATTTTACACACATCACCCTAAAAGCAGTTTTTATAGTGGATGTGTAGCGTGGTTATGGCCAATTACCCAATCTCTATGTGCGGTTGGTTGAATGCTTTATTTCTGTTATATCTCGATTTGTATACCGAGCCTCTACCTCCTCATTACCAATGTAAAATTAATTCTTTCCTACCTTTGCTCCCCTGGAATGTAACTCAATATTTCTCTGTACCATGTAATAAGTTTAATAAGCAATATGAACGTTACCCTTCTTGCAATGATGAAGATGATGACCAACATCAGGCGAGTAGACTGTTTCATGTGACGAGCTGACCGACTGGAGGACCAAGAAGGACGGATCACATAAGAAAATCGATTGGATGGTGGACCCAACCGACCGTATGGAGGTGTCCACACATTAGTTGGACATGAGGCCAACTGACCGTTTCACAGGACCAACCGACCGACCAAGAGGAGAGATGACCAATTCAAGGGTTGAACTGATCAACTCGAATTGGCAAGCATAAATCTACACCAACAACGTGTTCATGTATGTGATTTGATGTTGACATAGGTGGTAGTAATTCCTTGTGGCTCCAAGGAATTACAGTAGACATGGATATAACCATTGCTTTTTGTTTTATATTACATGTTTATGTTGTGGGATATAATATGTATATGATATGTAATATATATGTGGCGATTGAATACAATATATATATATAATAATAATAATAATAAATATAAAATCTTTCAATCAAACACATTACATCTAAGATGCTTTCGATTAGCTACACACATGAAAAGCTTGACCGACCAAGCGTATGTTACACAAAAGTTTGGTGTGCCGTCTATCTCGTGGAAGTGTGATGGGAGATATGTAGGTTCTGTCAAAGCAGGGTGCATATCTATCATGTCAACTTTTGGGTCGGGCTTAACTGTGTGGTCTTAAGGAGATTAAGCACTAAAAACATGTAGATGATTATGGCAAGTAGTTGCGCATATCATCTATCTAAGAACTGCATATGATAAAATTGGCAAATGTTGCCTACCTTGATAATTGACTATAGATGCTGGCTTATTAGATGAGTGATAGTTGAATTATTTTGGATCTTGGATCATTAGAAAATTGTTCACTACAATTTTATGAATAGATACATGAGGGTTGTCAATTTGATCAAAATAATGAGAGCAATAGTTAATTAAAGACTTGCTCTCAGCATCGTTAAAATTTTCAAATCAAAAATGAGTTTTTGACAAAATTGCAAACTCTTTTGTAGAGTCAAATGTAAAAAAAACAATCACTTTTCTCTTCGATCAGTCCTTAAGAAGGACAAGCTAAACTGGAACAACTTTTAAGATTGGTTCAGGATATTGGGAATCGTTCTCACATAGGAGCACAAGCTCTATGTCTTGGAGATGCCAGAGCCAGATGAATCCCTTTCCACTGCACCTAAGGCTGACAAGGATGCTTACAAGAAGTATACTAAAGATGCCATATATGTCAAGTGTCTAATGCTATGATCCATGAACTATGAATTTCAAAGGCAACATGAGAACATGGATGTGATTGAGATGGTCACACTTCTCAAGAACATGTTCCAAGATCAGGCAAGACAAGAGAGATACAATGCCTCCAAGGCATTGTTCAAGTGCAACATGGCAGAAGGAGATCCAGTAGGTCCTCATGTACTCAAGCTCATTGGGTATGTGTAGAACTTGGCTAGATTGGGATTCCCCTTAGGTTAAGAGTTGGAAAGTGATGTATTCTGCAGTCCCTTCTAGAATCATATAGTCAGTTTGTCATGAACTAAAACATGAATGACTTTGACAAGTCATTGACATAGTTGTTGGGCACGTTGAGAACAACTGAGGCAAAAATGAAGAAAGAAAAACCCAAGTCTGTGTTGATGATCAACAAGACAAAGAGAACGTCTAAAGGCAAAGGCAAAGCTAAGAAGAGTTCTAAAGCTAGCCGGAAGCCAAAATCTCCAGATCTCAAGGCAAAGGGAGGACTAAAGAAAAGAGGCAATTGTCACCCACCAGGACATTGGAAAAGAAATTGTCCGCTTTGTATAGAGGAATTAAACAAGAAGAAAGAAGGCGCTGAGACATCCACTTCAGGTATAAACATTATAAGATAAATTTAACTACTTCTTCATCTCAGTATGTGATACTGGATTGAGACCTGACAAACATTGTGTAGGATCTGAAAAGAAGTAAGGCATTTATGAAAGGACAAAGATGGACAAGACAGAGCAAGAGTTGCTAAATCTTTAGTCTATATTTAAATTTATCTTAGTCCAATGGGAATGCAATAGAGTTGGTTGAATTGCTATTTCATTATGCCAATAAATAGAATCATTTAATTACACATATTTTATGACAAGGATGGTAAATCAATAAAGGGAGTTGTTACTATTTTCATCTCAATGATGCGATCTTGTATGTAAATGCCCAATGAACTAACGATCTTTAGATGAATGTTTATAATGTTAATACCAAAGGATTATAATTGATAACTCAAACAGTCTTTAACATAATACTCTAATGCACTTATGTAGGAAGTGCATTACTAGAATCCATATTGATGGTTATCTAGACTCTTTTCGATTATCGAACCAACAAGAGAGACACAAATCTTAAATATGAGAAATATGACACAACACCCTTCACTAAAGGTAGTGGGAAGATTAGAATTCTATTAGAACTTATACATATTGATGTATTAAGAGCTTATGGAATAAATGATAAAAGTTGCTGATAATACTTCATTTTATTAACTAATAATCTTAGTCGATAAGTGGGTTTGTATCTGGTAAAATATGAACATAAATATCTATAAGTGTTCAAAAAGATTATGAATGAAGTATAACTTTGATAGAAGTATTAAGAAACTTTGATGAGATCACGTGTTGAAATACTTTACATCAATAGTTTGAGGACATTCTAGAAGGACTGTGATAATATATCACAAAGTCAAATCCATCTGAACATGATGATGTGTCAGGATGAAGGAATTACATCACAATGGGTCATGCTATGATTGTCACAATAATATATTCTTCTAATTTCCTCATAGATGTATACTTTACACTAAAACAATACACCATCAAAATGGTTTGAAAGACATCATATTTGATATGAGATGGGAATGTCCCAATACATCTTAAGGATAGAAACCTATATAAATAAAGTAGTTTCCAAAAAAGGTTTATCCACAAACTATGATTATTGAACACTGCTGTTAATCCCAATCCAACAACAAAGCCTTTCTTTCTAGGATAACTGAATTCCAAAAGAATAAGTGGGAGAAAAAGTAGAACTCAAAATGTTCGAGGTCAACAAAGAGGCATAATGAAAAAATAAAGAGAATCACAATTTGTTGTGGAATCACAATTTTGTCATATAAAACAGAACCTCACATTTCTAGTAGAACATAGAAATTGGAGGATTGTGAATCCAACAACTTAGATTGGTTGGTCATAAGATGATGAGTAAACAAATCAACTAGAATCTATTGAGAACCATAATTTGAGAAATGGCTCAAGGCCATTATTGATTCCATGTACACTAATAAGGTATGACCTTGCTAGTAACACATGAAGGGGGTAAAACCCATAAGGTGGATTTAGGTTTTCATTGGAAAACCAACATGGATAACCTAAAAGGATAGATTGGCTGCAAAGGTTTTTAAACCAGTTCAAAATGTTTGAACATAATAAAGTTCCTATACCAATTGTCATGCTTGTTAATGCAGCTAAAATAGACAATGAGATTCAACATACAAAGATTAACACTAAATTCCTTAAAAGGATTGTGTGAGAGAATATGTACGTGGCACAACGTAAAGGTTTTATAACTTAAAGAATGCAAATAAGGTCTATAAGCTACAATGTTCAATCTGAGATTGAAATAAGCATATCAAAGACAAGATATTTTTTACTTGTCAAGATAGTCAAAGAGTTTGACTTGAATCAAGGTAAAAGATGAAATCTGTGTTTATAAAAGATTTAGTGGGAGCATATATAAATATTCTACATGTGATAGGGAATAATATCTCAATATTATGAGTATTGAGAGATGGCATGGAACACACCTTCATCGATGAAGGATTAAGTGAACATCCTATGTGATAGGGATCAAGATCTATGAGACAGTCCTTGAAAGTTTCTTGACCTATATATGAGAACATATAATAGATGCTGAAAGAGTTCAACATGAAGGATCCATAGAGGGAGAATCTAGATTAGTCTCTCATGAACCCCATTCTTGTGAAGAACAGAAAAGACATGAGTGAGATTCATATGTGTTAGCTATGTGCGTAAGTTTTAAATTTGTAAACTCAAACACTACACCGCAAGTATACGGGTGCGTGTAGTATTATCGATGTTGTCAAAGAAGCAAATATTTGTTAGGTGCAAGAATACTGAACTTCAACAATCTAGATCGATTTCAAAGGGTGATTTGATTTTACAATAGTAAACTAAGAAAAGTAGGGAATTAAGCTAATTACTTATATTAAAGATCAAATTGGATTGAGAATATTGTGAACAAGGTTTCACATCCATATCATAACATGAGGAACAACAATAATCAACAATGCTAGAAATGACACAAGGGAGGTTTGTATCCTACATCTACCTCCCGTTAGTGTAGAACAGTCCGAACTTTGTATATCACTCCTGTGGATATACTAAGATTTAGACTACAAACCTTTGCTCCCCAACACATTCCATCCACTCCCGTGGTTAAGGTAGTGCGCCAAAGTACATATCCTTACTCATATGCATATCTTCCCAGGTTATACATAAAGTAAATCAAACATACAAAGTGATCAACAAAGCATGTATAAAGAATTAATCACTGATGAACCTTATAACATTGAAACAACTAGCATTATATATGAAATTCTTGTTCATAACATGGGAGTTAATCTCCCATCCCAAGAAAAGTAGATCTACTCATCCATTGCTGTAAAAAAGTAGATACAAGCAGTAGAGAGCAAGGCTAGACATTATAATAGAAGGAAATAAACTTAGATGTCTATGGAAGAGGTAAGATAGACTTAAAACTCTAGTCAGAAATCCATCCTTTCTACTGGAGACTCTCTAGAATGCTTCACGCCAGAGTGGAGAGAAGAGAGTGACAAAGATCCCTACGATAATTGTTGAAGAAGAAGGAAAACCACCTTTTCTGCCCTTGGATGCCTCCAACTTCTTTTCCATGTTCCTTGCTCAAGTCCCCCTCCAAATGGTCCAAAATATATTGTGATAACTATCCCAAGATGGCTTGGGGTCGTATATATAAGTGTGAGACAGTTAAATTCACTTCTAAGTAAAATCTATAGGTCACACAGCCTGTTGGATGGCCAACACGACGTGTTTGACGTGATAACTAAAGTCTGGATTGAGTTCTTGAAAGTTAAGCAATGTCTTCAATAAGACATGATGTGTTGTTGTAAATTTGGGAGTTCTAGATTCAATTTTTGGATTGGGGCAGGGGGTGTCTTTAATAAGACACATGGTTCTTTATCAATTTCAACAACATTGATTTTCTGAATGTCTAGATGACTGGGAAATGTGTTGATGGATGTTATGATGTCATTTTCTCTCTATTTTGATGCCAAATTGTTGTACCTACAAACCAAACCATAGAGTAAGTACAGATAACAATAAAGTGGAAAATATATCTTCATTAAGAGTATTATTGGGTGAAAATGATTTGGAAATGCAACCAAAAGTGGTCCAATAGTTGATATAAAGTATGCACATCAAATCCTCCTAAGCTTAAACCATTTCTTGTCCTCAAGCAAAAAGAGCATAGAAACACAAAAGAATGAATTATCAAGTTCATCTATAGATCAAATGAAATGAAAGATGTGTACGAGACCAAACCAACCATGATCAATAGGTTTATACTCATAGCCATCAATTCAACTTAAACACCCAAGAAAATGACTTTTAGTTCAGTAGAAGTGGTCACAATTTAAATGAATTAATCAATTAAACAACACTTCGTAGAATTTCGATGACCAAGCCAAACAATTAGTTGATGTGCAACTCAAAATCTCAATGATTAAGGATACAAATGATGAAATATTAGTTAAAATTAACAATTTTAGTTGTACTCTCCTTCTTTCCCATAAATGATATGATAATAGATTATCGGTTCTGGCACTCGACTACTAATGTAGGCTTATGCACACGTGGAGTGCCGGTTGGGGTATTTTACCCTCTTTTAAGGCATACCACCTAACCATCATGGCCAGATCAGACTTACACTAGGCTATCATGATATGTGGGTGGTTAGCCATCTTTTCAGGGGTATGGGGACGAAATCAATTTAATGTTTTTTCCACAACATAGGAGAGTCAACTAAAATGCAAAATTAGCAAGAATTCATCATTTGTTTTTATTTTTTTCACTGAAAGAATGGTTAAAAATGCGCTAAGAGCTTGGCAAGGACATCTCGTAGTATAAATTATGTTGTAAAGTTGATTTACTCACAAAAATTGAAACCATTACATGTTTTAAGCAATCAAGAATGTGAAAGATGAATGTTCAGGCTAGAAGCATAAACTAGAGTTAAGAACATGTTGATGGTCAAAAGGTTTCATTTGATTAATGCATGCCTTTTACAATTTCTACAAATGATACTTTTCACCAAAAGAGGACAATCAGTTAAGCATAGGAGTTCAATACACATACAAAAGATGAGTCTCAAATCAAACTGGATTTGCCACAAGAAGAACAAAAACCAAAAACAACAACTAAGAAAACACAAAATCAAACTACACTACACTACTGGCCGGTTGCTCTCCCCCTAAGCTTGAAATTTTCAGTGTCCTCACTGCATATAACAAACTCAAGAGGATACCTGCCATGGTGAATGATGAAGATGGAGGTCCATTTCTTTGATTTGAGGTTGGAAATTTTTGTGCTAAGGATCTACGCCTCTTTGTCAATATATCTTTTATTTGGCCCCAAGATTGACACTTGAGATTTGCAACAGGAACAATCTTCTGGATTTCAATGTAGTATGTCCCTTCATTCTCTTCTTCAAAACAATCAACATCTGATTCAAAGAGAATTTTGTCATCATCAAGCATAGTATTAAAGATGTGTTATGAGGGGGTACTTGTCTTGTTTGAAAAATCATCCTTAGGAGCATATACATATTTCTTGCTTTGAGCTTCAACAACATTGCCTACAATGGAGTCAACAACTTCATATGATATTGCATGTGATGGAAAAGAAGGTTCTTCTATAGTAGCTCCAGTCCTTAAGGTAACTGATATGAATGTCTCCCTCGAATGTATTTGTGGTTGATTAGGCAAGGAACCGAAGGGTACTTTTTGATTGGAAAGAGATTGTTGAGAAATTTGATTCTCTGACATCCTAGTATGAGTGGCAATTCCATCCACCTTAGAATAAAGTTTTGAAATAGCATCCTTTAGCATCTCTCTTTATTTGTGAATCTCATCATTTTGTTGAATTTGAGTTGAGACAAAGGTCTCAAAGATGGACACCAAACTCAGATTGGGATGCTAATGTTGTTGTTGTTGGATGAAATTGCAACTGACATTGTTATTGAGCTCTGACATCTCTTCAAATTGTGATGGTGTGGCAAAACATGAAGAAGGAGTGTGTCCCTCTACTCCACATGCATCACAAATTACTCCAACAACTTTCTTTCTAAAAATAGATCTTGAAGAAGAAGGCTGGATGCTAGAGTCAGGACTCCATTGGCAATTATTAAGTACCATGTCTTCAATAATGGCATATGCATCCCTGTATGATTTGTTCATTAAAGCACCATTTGCAACAACATAAATAGATATCCTTGTATTGTAGAATAAGCCATTACAGAGAGTTTGCAATAGAATCCAGTTGCTTAAACCATGGTGTGGACAAAGATGTTAAATGTCTTTGAACCTTTCCCATGTATCGTACAAGGTCTCTCCATGCCTTTGAGAACAATTGATGAGATGAGTCCTCAATCGTGCGGTCTTTCTTGGAGGAAAGTATTTGGCTCAAAAAACTTAGAGGAGTTCGTCCCAGCTGTTGATGGAGTTTCTTAGCAAAGAATAGAATCACTCCTTGGCTCTGTCTCTCAAAGAGAAGGGGAAAAGAAGAAAACAAACTGCATCCGTATGAACACCATCTATCTTGAAAGTGCTAAGCACTGCAAACTTTCAACAATGTGGATGTTTGGATCCTCCATTGACATCCCTCCAAACTGGTTCTGCTGTATCATCTATATAATTGTGGGCTGATAGAAAAAGTCATTTGCCTTAATTTGTGGGATAGTGATAGCCCCATTGAATTTTTTAGCAACTAGAATAATGAAGTCCTTTAGGGGGCACTCATATTCCATTATTTGCTCTTCTTGTTGGGATGGTGAGGATGGTGGTGAAGACGTTGGTGATAATGGCTATGAGTCCCCCAAATCTGATTGAGGTTCAATCCTCCTTGCTTTTTGAAGGTTGCTAATAGTGTGATCAGTTTTGGGGTCTATAAATGTGGAAGGTTCAAGACCTCTTCTAGACCGAATCATATTGTCCTACAAATAAAGAAGGCGAGTGAAGCACAAAAATGAGAATGGAAGATAGAAAAGTATGATATTGATGACGGTTATGATGAAAGCTAAAAAAAGTGATGATGGATATGAAACGTGGTGGTGTTATCTAATATTGCTTACAATTCAACACTTCTTACTCTATCAAAAATACTGATGCTCCCCGGAAACAATGCCAAAAACTTGTTAGCTGTGTGCACAAGTATTAAATTGGTAAAGTCGAACACTACCCCAAAAGTGTATAGGTGCGCATAGTATTATTGAGGTCTTCCAAGGAGAAAAAGTGTGACAACCTTGATTTTCTCTCTCCTTTATTGTACTCTTTCTCTCTCATCAAGTGACTTATACTCAAATTGAATATCAATTACATAGTTTGAGTATGGTTATACTTCCTTTTAGACGCACCAATGATCATTTGAGATGTTTGACATTAATTGGCCTTTTTGAGCTAAGTTCTACTTTTCAATGTGTCACCATATTAATATATATGTTGAACCTACTTCAATTAACTCTCCTTGACACAAATCATGTATCATGTTCTAGAGGACTCGAATACAAATCTAGTGGCCCAAAAATCACCTAAATCGGGGTTATAAATCATTAGATATGGCTTTTTGAATGCCTCCACCTAATGTATTATGTTATTTGGATTTTGGAACCTTTTGGGCCCAAATACAAATCCGGGCCCAGTTGCTTGTCCCTCCCCCCCCTTCTGTTTTGGGAAATATCACAGGTTGGAAATCCTTCTCCTATTTTCCAAAACGAGCAATAGTAACGCACAGCGGCTTGAGATTCAAACCCTAGATCTCGGGCTATATTTGTGAACCCCTCTCATCAATCTTCGTACATATTATTGGTTTTTCTTTCCCGTAGCCGCGTTTCCCCTCTCACTGCCTGGCGGCAAGGGGCCGCGTTGCCCCTCTCCTCACTTCCTGGCGAAAAGGGCAACCAAGGTTAGTGGCTGCTCCCACGATCTTTGCTTGGAGGCCAGCAACATTGGCGAACCCTGGTGGCCGAGATACCCAGATCCATAGCCCCGCCTCGACCCTCTTGCAGCTGCGGAAAGTGCTGACGAGGCAAGGCCAGTGCTGGGGCGGTCGACCTGCCAAGCCGGAGGCCAAATCCCCCACGACAAGGACTTGCCCTTGAAGAAGAAAACAGGCCGCGACAGCGCGCCCAAGACCATGCCTACCCGACCTTGCCTTGCCCCGAGCTTCTGGATGCGTCGTGGTTGCTGGAGGAGACCTGCGCGTCATCCCCTGTTTCCACTCTGTTCTTGCGTAAGAACAGGGGAATCACGATGAAGGGGGAGACGCCCGCTTGGGCTTGAACCAGCAAGGCCTGAGGCCCATTACTCATGGACGGCCAAGGCCCAGCCAAGGAACATAAGGTATATTTCCCCTTTTCAAGAGCAATTCTATGAATATGATAACTCTTAGACCCTAAGTCCAAAATACATGAACCAATATATCATTTTGATCCTATCGAAAAGACCTACAACATGAGCTTATTTCCAGACCCTAAATCTTCTTCTAGTTTCCTTATATTGTTAAAGTTGTAACCTTATGACTACTTTGACTATGCTTAACACATGATTATTATTAATGACTGGATCTTGATGCTCAATCTATCCCCATCCTTAAATCAGTGCCTTTTATGCACCCTTGAACTAAACGAAGGTCATACTCACCCTAATGCTTATACATGACTCCTTTTGTACTTTTTGACCACATTAGACTATAATGATGTACCTTGCCCTAAATTGATAAACTAGCTACTTAATGATGAAATAATGTCTAATCAACCCCAAAGCAGTAATATATGTCTCTACTTGACCTCTGTATCAGCCCTAGCATCCTCCTTTCTATAGTGGTTCTTTTTGACATCTAATGCATGTATATGCCCCTACTATGTGAATGTTTGATTATACCTTGAACCAATGTTGGATTGACATAACCTATGCATGTCTCTATGTCTTTATGTTGCTGATCTTGACCATCCTTGATGCTGGGTCCCCTTGAATTGATAATCTTTGACCTTGATTTCTCTATTATGAGTCTCATGACCTATTTTGAACATAAATGACATAAATCTTGTCACGTCCACATGAAACCTCGAAAGGATATGAAACTTGAACCACACCATCATGATGACCTCTAGATCAACACAATATCATATAATGGACCAATAAGCAACTTGGAACCCATCTTGGCCAAACCCAAAAATACATCTAACTAGGGTTAATGATAAGAATCTAATGCATATATGTAATCTTGTTGTTAATCAGGTTTGGCATGTGGCTAGATGATGAAGGATAAGTTAGGAATCTCTGAATCAGGTATGGGCCTTATCTAGTTATATGACTACCGCTTTCTTGCTTGAAAAGACATATATTATATGCTTGTTTGTCTATTTTCTCAAATATTGCCATGTAGTATTGATATGTCATACTCGATGTTTGCTTCGTCTGTTTTATAACTTGAACACATATATATTTGGAACTCCATTATAATATTGTTGATAAAGGGCTCTTGGTTACGACCGTGAGGTCCCTCTCGTATAAAAGGGTTAGCTAAGCTTGAGCACCCTTACGGACCCTTCCGACGGGAAGTTGGTCAAAGGCCTTAAACATGTTTGATATTGTTGGTATAATGGAGTGAAATGACATAAAATATGATTTCGCATTTGTTAAACAATTAACATGTTTATTCTTGTTCGTTTAATCTTGAAATCTTTTCAAAATTATGCAAAGCTTATATATATGTGTATCTTTCGGCCCCATACTCAACACCTCGTGTGTTGACCCATTTCTCGTATGTTGTTTTTAGGTTCAGATATGGCTAGAAGGTTGAAGGGCTTGGTGAGCTATGCTAGGTGTACTTGTTGTAAGATCCAGATATAGTATACATGAGCAGACTTGTACAAAGTGACTCTTGAACATGTAATTCAAATCATGTAATATAAAGATGTTTCTTAATATATATTGTTGATTGTTGAGATTATGTTGGTGCCTTTATCTTGTTATCTGTTCATGTGTGCTAAGCTTTACACTTCCGCATATCACCTTTGATATTTGTTTGGTTCATGGGACTGGGATTCTGGTTCCGTGACAGATGGTATCAGAGCATGAACAATAACTACACCAAACATTGCTCACATGAAACACAAACTAAACTCACTTTACATCTCAACCCTAGAAACTTAATGAAATATCCTCATGGATTAGGTTGACTTAGCCTCTAGGTTAGAACCTAGATGTTCTAGAACTAGGTGTAGACTTGTGTAAGTTACCTCCCTAGACATGACTCGCGACATGTGCTTAGGATGTCTACACAAGTGTGCACCATGTTCTTGCTAGTTCTCTAGGTGTCATGATACTAGACTGCCTAATGAGTGTGGTAACTCGTTTTGGTTTTGGTTTTATTCGAATGGAGTATGGTGGTTTTCATCGCCTGTTTAAACGTTGGAGAAAACATATTTCAAGTATTATTATATGTACATATGAAAAATGTTACCACACTTAGAAAGGCAGTGAGTTTCCATGCAACCTAAGAGAAAGAGATGTAACATCAAGTCTAGATGAGAGTTTAGATGATAGTGATAGTCTCTAGAGATGTCTAGAGCCATGATATAGGTTAGGCAAGTGAGTAACCTAGAAACCTAAGATGATGATTATGATATTGATGATGATGTTGATGTTTTATAAGACCCAAGATGTTTGAGGAAGGTTAAGTATGTTTGACGATATGAGATGAGTTTGACCATGCAACCCTAGCTAAACCTAGCACATTATATGATACATACCACTGGGTTGATGTGCTAAACATAGCTAGTGGGTTGACATGCTTGCTTGTACCTAGTCTTATATGTGTGCAGATATGATATATGGTTAGAGACCAACATGGGCCTCAATCTCTTTACAAAGGAAGACCTCTATCATGGGACATATGAATAGAGTGACATGTTGATATGAGTTGATCGGGAGAAGGTGAGAGTACCTAAACTCCAAATATTTGAAATGTTGAATAATATGAATGATGAAATGCTTGATGATGAGTCCCTAGCTAGAATACTTCTAAGTATATGAGTTGAGTGACCTAGTGGATGGTTTCCTTGAAAATATTGAACTATAGATGTCCTATGAAAATATCTAACCCTAGAGAAAGAGGCAATTGAAAATTTGATGCTTGATATAGGTGAGGGAGATGTCCCAAGACCTAAGATGATGTATATGATGTATGATATCCATGATGAGCCTCATACTCGGGTTATAGTTGTATATAAAGAAATCTAGTGGTTACCCTTGTTTTTGGAAAGATGGGTAGAAATTTTTTTTTTTGCTAAAGGTTGAAAGTTGTGGGTAGCATGTTTTGCCATGATAGATATATGTCTTAGTCTGAGTGGCCTGAGCTTATGGATCTCCTTTGAGATACAAGTGAGATGACTATGAAAGCTCGATAGTGATAATATTGTTGTTTCTTGAGGTAAAGCATGATGTATGAAAAATATCTCACTTATGTTTAAAAACTTGATATATGCCCAATAAGGCCCGCTCATACGCTTGACCTAGTATGAAATCATAATATACGTGAAAGATATAGCTTTGAAATCATGAACTTGATATGATAATGTCTAGAGATCTCAGCTTGAATAAACATGATGAATAAATTGTTTAATTTTAGATTCTAAATGAAAAGGAGGAACATAATTGATTAGAGTTGGTGGAAATCTTGGGGAAAACAAAAACATGCATGAAATCTAGAGTAGAGATGAGTACACCCTTGATGAGGATAACCTAGTGTGCATCCATCATGCGAAATGCATTGATAAGCATGGTTGAATAACCAGACTCGATGGATCCTGACTTGACATTTAACTATAGTTGTAGATGAATTTCGGGGACGAAATTCCTTGTAAGGAGGGAAGGATGTGACAACCTTGATTTTCTCTCTCCTTTATTTACTCTTTCTCTCTCATCAAGTGACTTATACTCAAATTGAATATCAATTACATAGTTTGAGTATGGTTATACTTCCTTTTAGACGCACCAATGATCATTTCAGATGTTTGACATTAATTGGCCTTTTTGAGCTAAGTTCTACTTTTCAATGTGTCACCATCTTAATATATATGTTGAACCTACTTCAATTAACTCTCCTTGACACAAATCATGTATCATGTTCTAGAGGACTCGAATACAAATCTAGTGGCCCAAAAATCACCTAAATCGGGGTTATAAATCATTAGATATGGCTTTTTGAATGCCTCCACCTAATGTATTATGTTATTTGGATTTTGGAACCTTTTGGGCCCAAATACAAATCTGGGCCCAGTTGCTTGTCCCTCCCCCCCCCTTCCGTTTTGGGAAATATCACAGGTTGGAAATCCTTCTCCTATTTTCCAAAACGAGCAATAGTAACGCACAGCGGCTTGAGATTCAAATCCTAGATCTCGGGCTATATTTGTGAACCCCTCTCATCAATCTTCGTACATATTATTGGTTTTTCTTTCCCGTAGCCGCGTTTCCCCTCTCACTGCCTGGCGGAAAGGGGCCGCATTGCCCCTCTCCTCACTGCCTGGCGAAAAGGGCAACCAAGGTTAGTGGCTGCTCCCCCGATCTTTGCTTGGAGGCCAGCAACATTGGCGAACCCTGGTGGCCGAGATACCCAGATCCATAGCCCCGCCTCGACCCTCTTGCAGCTGCGGAAAGTGCCGATGAGGCAAGGCCAGTGCTGGGGTGGTCGACCTGCCAAGCCGGAGGCCAAATCCCCCACGACAAGGACTTGCCCTTGAAGAAGAAAACGGGCCGCGACAGCGCGCCCAAGACCATGCCTACCCGACCTTGCCTTGCCCCGAGCTTCTGGAGGCGTCGTGGTTGCTGGAGGAGACCTGCGCGTCATCCCCTGTTTCCACTCTGTTCTTGCGTAAGAACAGGGGAATCACGATGAAGGGGGAGACGCCCGCTTGGGCTTGAACCAGCAAGGCCTGAGGCCCATTACTCATGGACGGCCAAGGCCCAGCCAAGGAACATAAGGTATATTTCCCCTTTTCAAGAGCAATTCTATGAATATGATAACTCTTAGACCCTAAGTCCAAAATACATGAAACAATATATCATTTTGATCCTCTCGAAAAGACCTACAACATGAGCTTATTTCCAGACCCTAAATATTCTTCTAGTTTCCTTATATTGTTAAAGTTGTAACCTTTGACTACTTTGACTATGCTTAACACATGATTATTATTAATGACTGGATCTTGATGCTCAATCTATCCCCATCCTTAAATCAGTGCCTTTTATGCACCCTTGAACTAAACGAAGGTCATACTCACCCTAATGCTTATACATGACTCCTTTTGTACTTTTTGACCACATTAGACTATAATGATGTACCTTGCCCTAAATTGATAAACTAGCTACTTAATGATGAAATAATGTCTAATCAACCCCAAAGCAGTAATATATGTCTGTACTTGACCTCTGTATCAGCCCTAGCATCCTCCTTGCTATAGTGGTTCTTTTTGACATCTAATGCATGTATATGCCCCTACTATGTGAATGTTTGATTATACCTTGAACCAATGTTGGATTGACATAACCTATGCATGTCTCTATGTCTTTATGTTGCTGATCTTGACCATCCTTGATGCTGGGTCCCCTTGAATTGATAATCTTTGACCTTGATTTCTCTATTATGAGTCTCATGACCTATTTTGAACATAAATGACATAAATCTTGTCACGTCCACATGAAACCTCGAAAGGATATGAAACTTGAACCACACCATCATGATGACCTCTAGATCAACACAATATCATATAATGAACCAATAAGCAACTTGGAACCCATCTTGGCCAAACCCAAAAATACATCTAACTAGGGTTAATGATAAGAATCTAATGCATATATGTAATCTTGTTGTTAATCAGGTTTGGCATGTGGCTAGATGATGAAGGATAAGTTAGGAATCTCTGAATCAGGTATGGGCCTTATCTAGTTATATGACTACCGCTTTCTTGCTTAAAAAGACATATATTATATGCTTGTTTGTCTATTTTCTCAAATATTGCCATGTAGTATTGATATGTCATACTCGATGTTTGCTTCGTCTGTTTTATAACTTGAACACATATATATTTGGAACTCCATTATAATATTGTTGATAAAGGGCTCTTGGTTACGACCGTGAGGTCCCTCTCGTATAAAAGGGTTAGCTAAGCTTGAGCACCCTTACGGACCCTTCCGACGGGAAGTTGGTCAAAGGCCTTAAACATGTTTGATATTGTTGGTATAATGGAGTGAAATGACATAAAATATGATTTCGCATTTGTTAAACAATTAACATGTTTATTCTTGTTCGTTTAATCTTGAAATCTTTTCAAAATTATGCAAAGCTTATATATATGTGTATCTTTCGGCCCCATACTCAACACCTCATGTGTTGACCCATTTCTCGTATGTTGTTTTTAGGTTCAGAGATGGCTAGAAGGTTGAAGGGCTTGGTGAGCTATGCTAGGTGTACTTGTTGTAAGATCCAGATATAGTATACATGAGCAGACTTGTACAAAGTGACTCTTGAACATGTAATTCAAATCATGTAATATAAAGATGTTTCTTAATATATATTGTTGATTGTTGAGATTATGTTGGTGCCTTTATCTTGTTATCTGTTCATGTGTGCTAAGCTTTACGCTTCCGCATATCACCTTTGATATTTGTTTGGTTCATGGGACTGGGATTCCGGTTCCGTGACAGATGGTATCAGAGCATGAACAATAACTACACCAAACATTGCTCACATGAAACACAAACTAAACTCACTTTACATCTCAACCCTAGAAACTTAATGAAATATCCTCATGGATTAGGTTGACTTAGCCTCTAGGTTAGAACCTAGATGTTCTAGAACTAGGTGTAGACTTGTGTAAGTTACCTCCCTAGACATGACTCGCGACATGTGCTTAGGATGTCTACACAAGTGTGCACCATGTTCTTGCTAGTTCTCTAGGTGTCATGATACTAGACTGCCTAATGAGTGTGGTAACTCGTTTTGGTTTTGGTTTTATTCAAATGGAGTATGGTGGTTTTCATCGCCTGTTTAAACGTTGGAGAAAACATATTTCAAGTATTATTATATGTACATATGAAAAATGTTACCACACTTAGAAAGGCAGTGAGTTTCCATGCAACCTAAGAGAAAGAGATGTAACATCAAGTCTAGATGAGAGTTTAGATGATAGTGATAGTCTCTAGAGATGTCTAGAGCCATGATATAGGTTAGGCAAGTGAGTAACCTAGAAACCTAAGATGATGATTATGATATTGATGATGATGTTGATGTTTTATAAGACCCAAGATGTTTGAGGAAGGTTAAGTATGTTTGACGATATGAGATGAGTTTGACCATGCAACCCTAGCTAAACCTAGCACATTATATGATACATACCACTGGGTTGATGTGCTAAACATAGCTAGTGGGTTGACATGCTTGCTTGTACCTAGTCTTGTATGTGTGCAGATATGATATATGGTTAGAGACCAACATGGGCCTCAATCTCTTTACAAAGGAAGACCTCTATCATGGGACATATGAATAGAGTGACATGTTGATATGAGTTGATCGGGAGAAGGTGAGAGTACCTAAACTCCAAATATTTGAAATGTTGAATAATATGAATGATGAAATGCTTGATGATGAGTCCCTAGCTAGAATACTTCTAAGTATATGAGTTGAGTGACCTAGTGGATGGTTTCCTTGAAAATATTGAACTATAGATGTCTTATGAAAATATCTAACCCTAGAGAAAGAGGCAATTGAAAATTTGATGCTTGATATAGGTGAGGGAGATGTCCCAAGACCTAAGATGATGTATATGATGTATGATATCCATGATGAGCCTCATACTCGGGTTATAGTTGTATATAAAGAAATCTAGTGGTTACCCTTGTTTTTGGAAAGATGGGTAGAAAATTTTTTTTTTGCTAAAGGTTGAAAGTTGTGGGTAGCATGTTTTGCCATGATAGATATATGTCTTAGTCTGAGTGGCCTGAGCTTATGGATCTCCTTTGAGATACAAGTGAGATGACTATGAAAGCTCGATAGTGATAATATTGTTGTTTCTTGAGGTAAAGCATGATGTATGAAAAATATCTCACTTATGTTTAAAAACTTGATATATGCCCAATAAGGCCTGCTCATACGCTTGACCTAGTATGAAATCATAATATACGTGAAATATATAGCTTTGAAATCATGAACTTGATATGATAATGTCTAGAGATCTCAGCTTGAATAAACATGATGAATAAATTGTTTAATTTTAGATTCTAAATGAAAAGGAGGAACATAATTGATTAGAGTTGGTGGAAATCTTGGGGAAAACAAAAACATGCATGAAATCTAGAGTAGAGATGAGTACACCCTTGATGAGGATAACCTAGTGTGCATCCATCATGCGAAATGCATTGATAAGCATGGTTGAATAACCAGACTCGATGGATCCTGACTTGACATTTAACTATAGTTGTAGATGAATTTCGGGGACGAAATTCCTTGTAAGGAGGGAAGGATGTGACAACCTTGATTTTCTCTCTCCTTTATTTACTCTTTCTCTCTCATCAAGTGACTTATACTCAAATTGAATATCAATTACATAGTTTGAGTATGGTTATACTTCCTTTTAGACGCACCAATGATCATTTGAGATGTTTGACATTAATTGACCTTTTTGAGCTAAGTTCTACTTTTCAATGTGTCACCATCTTAATATATATGTTGAACCTACTTCAATTAACTCTCCTTGACACAAATCATGTATCATGTTCTAGAGGACTCGAATACAAATCTAGTGGCCCAAAAATCACCTAAATCGGGGTTATAAATCATTAGATATGGCTTTTTGAATGCCTCCACCTAATGTATTATGTTATTTGGATTTTGGAACCTTTTGGGCCCAAATACAAATCCGGGCCCAGTTGCTTGTCCCTCCCCCCCCTTCCGTTTTGGGAAATATCACAGGTTGGAAATCCTTCTCCTATTTTCCAAAACGAGCAATAGTAACGCACAGCGGCTTGAGATTCAAATCCTAGATCTCGGGCTATATTTGTGAACCCCTCTCATCAATCTTCGTACATATTATTGGTTTTTCTTTCCCGTAGCCGCGTTTCCCCTCTCACTGCCTGGCGGCAAGGGGCCGCATTGCCCCTCTCCTCACTGCCTGGCGAAAAGGGCAACCAAGGTTAGTGGCTGCTCCCCCGATCTTTGCTTGGAGGCCAGCAACATTGGCGAACCCTGGTGGCTGAGATACCCAGATCCATAGCCCCGCCTCGACCCTCTTGCAGCTGCGGAAAGTGCCGATGAGGCAAGGCCAGTGCTGGGGCAGTCGACCTGCCAAGCCGGAGGCCAAATCCCCCACGACAAGGACTTGCCCTTGAAGAAGAAAATGGGCCGCGACAGCGCGCCCAAGACCATGCCTACCCGACCTTGCCTTGCCCCGAGCTTCTGGAGGCGTCGTGGTTGCTGGAGGAGACCTGCGCGTCATCCCCTGTTTCCACTCTGTTCTTGCGTAAGAACAGGGGAATCGCGATGAAGGGGGAGACGCCCGCTTGGGCTTGAACCAGCAAGGCCTGAGGCCCATTACTCATGGACGGCCAAGGCCCAGCCAAGGAACATAAGGTATATTTCCCCTTTTCAAGAGCAATTCTATGAATATGATAACTCTTAGACCCTAAGTCCAAAATACATGAACCAATATATCATTTTGATCCTCTCGAAAAGACCTACAACATGAGCTTATTTCCAGACCCTAAATCTTCTTCTAGTTTCCTTATATTGTTAAAGTTTTAACCTTTGACTACTTTGACTATGCTTAACACATGATTATTATTAATGACTGGATCTTGATGCTCAATCTATCCCCATCCTTAAATCAGTGCCTTTTATGCACCCTTGAACTAAACGAAGGTCATACTCACCCTAATGCTTATACATGACTCCTTTTGTACTTTTTGACCACATTAGACTATAATGATGTACCTTGCCCTAAATTGATAAACTAGCTACTTAATGATGAAATAATGTCTAATCAACCCCAAAGCAGTAATATATGTCTCTACTTGACCTCTGTATCAGCCCTAGCATCCTCCTTGCTATAGTGGTTCTTTTTGACATCTAATGCATGTATATGCCCCTACTATGTGAATGTTTGATTATACCTTGAACCAATGTTGGATTGACATAACCTATGCATGTCTCTATGTCTTTATGTTGCTGATCTTGACCATCCTTGATGCTGGGTCCCCTTGAATTGATAATCTTTGACCTTGATTTCTCTATTATGAGTCTCATGACCTATTTTGAACATAAATGACATAAATCTTGTCACGTCCACATGAAACCTCGAAAGGATATGAAACTTGAACCACACCATCATGATGACCTCTAGATCAGCACAATATCATATAATGAACCAATAAGCAACTTGGAACCCATCTTGGCCAAACCCAAAAATACATCTAACTAGGGTTAATGATAAGAATCTAATGCATATATGTAATCTTGTTGTTAATCAGGTTTGGCATGTGGCTAGATGATGAAGGATAAGTTAGGAATCTCTGAATCAGGTATGGGCCTTATCTAGTTATATGACTACCGCTTTCTTGCTTGAAAAGACATATATTATATGCTTGTTTGTCTATTTTCTCAAATATTGCCATGTAGTATTGATATGTCATACTCGATGTTTGCTTCGTCTGTTTTATAACTTGAACACATATATATTTGGAACTCCATTATAATATTGTTGATAAAGGGCTCTTGGTTACGACCGTGAGGTCCCTCTTGTATAAAAGGGTTAGCTAAGCTTGAGCACCCTTACGGACCCTTCCGACGGGAAGTTGGTCAAAGGCCTTAAACATGTTTGATATTGTTGGTATAATGGAGTGAAATGACATAAAATATGATTTCGCATTTGTTAAACAATTAACATGTTTATTCTTGTTCGTTTAATCTTGAAATCTTTTCAAAATTATGCAAAGCTTATATATATGTGTATCTTTCGGCCCCATACTCAACACCTCGTGTGTTGACCCATTTCTCGTATGTTGTTTTTAGGTTCAGAGATGGCTAGAAGGTTGAAGGGCTTGGTGAGCTATGCTAGGTGTACTTGTTGTAAGATCCAGATATAGTATACATGAGCAGACTTGTACAAAGTGACTCTTGAACATGTAATTCAAATCATGTAATATAAAGATGTTTCTTAATATATATTGTTGATTGTTGAGATTATGTTGGTGCCTTTATCTTGTTATCTGTTCATGTGTGCTAAGCTTTACGCTTCCGCATATCACCTTTGATATTTGTTTGGTTCATGGGACTGGGATTCCGGTTCCGTGACAAAAAGTTTGTTAGGCATAAGAATATTAAACTTCAACAATCTAGATCAATTTCAAAGGGTGATTTGGTTTTACAGTAGTAAACTAAGAAAAGTAGAGAATTAAGCTAATCACTTATAGTAAAGATCAAATTGGATTGAGAATTTTTGAGTACAAGGTTTCACATCCATATCATAACATGAGGAACAACGATAATCAACAATTCTAGAAATAACACAAGGGAGGTTTGTATCCTACATCTACCTCCTAGTAGTGTAGAACAATCCTAACTTTGTATACCATTCCCGTGGATATACTAAGATTTAGACTACAACACATCCCAACCACTTCCATGGTCAAGGTAGTATAGATAAAGCACATCTCATTATTCCTATGTGTATCTTTCCATATTATACAAAGAAAAAAAAATCAAACATACAACGTGGCCAGCAAAGCATGTAAGAAGAATTAAACATCGATGAACCTTAGAACAGTAAAATAATTAGCATTATATATGAAATTCATATTAAGAATAGTTATTACATGGGAGTTACTCCCCCATGCCCAACAAAAGTAGATCTACTCATTCATGGCTGTAGAAAGTAGATACAAGAAGTAGAGAATAAGGCTATATATCATAATAGAAGGAAATAAACTTGGATGTCCGTGGTAGATGTAAGATATACTTAGAACTTTGACCAAGGATTCAGAAATCCATTCTTTCTACTGGAGACTCTCTAGAATGCTTCATGTCGGAGTGGGGGAGAAGAGAAAAATAGAGATCCCTTCTATAATTGTTGAAGAAGAAGGAAGAAGAAGTTTTCCTCCCAAAAAACCACCTTTTCTCCCCTTGGATGCCTCCAACTTATCCTCCCTATTCCCTGCTCGAGTCCCCCTCCAAATGGTCAAAAATATATCGTGATAATTGTCCCAAGACGGCTTGGAGTCGTATATATAAGTGTGAGCCAGTCAAATTCATGTTTGAGTGAAATCTGCATGTCACACGCCATGTTGGATGGCCAACACGACATGTTTGACATGATAATTGAAGTCTGGATCGAGTTTTGGAAAGTTACACAACATGTCTTTAATAAGACACGCGTGTTGCTGCAAATATGAGAGTTTTGAGTTCAATTTCTGGATTGGGACATGATGTGTCTTTTTTTTTGGATCAGGTAAAATATTACTATCTCAAAAAAGACTGTATTGGGTAACGTATACTGTACAGAGGGTGGGTCAACTACAAAAACCCCACTGTGTTTTGGTAACCGGGTCTAAACCTTTATAAATTTCAAGTTTAGCCCTCATAACATAAGCTAATTTATCATCCAAAGCATCAAAAACTTCAAACATATTACTAGCAGATCCACCACGGAGTCTGAAATTTCTTTCAAACCAGATGCAATAGACAATTGCAGCTATGCCCAGACCTCCAAATGCCCTCATACTTCCCTTCATGTATGTTTTCTTCCTTATCCACTTCAGACCATCCTCCATATTACAAGGTGGTCTCCTGCCCCAACCATTTTTAAGAGACCATATGCACCAAATGTACTTAGTATACCTGCATTGAAAAAATAAATATTCATGACTTTCAGCCTCCCCACCGCATAGCGTACATGCTGGGATGACATTCAGACCCCCGACACGATTTGTCTTTATTAAGACATGAGTTGTCTTTATCAGTTTCAACAACATTGATTTTGTGAATGTCTAGATGATTGGGGAATGTGTTGATGGATGTTATGACAACACTTTCTCTCCATTTGATGCCAAACTATTATACCTATAAACTAAATCATAGAGCAAGTAAAGATAACAATAAAGTGGAAAATATAGCATGATTAAGAGTGATTATTGGGTAAAACTGATTTGGAAATGCAACCAAAAGTGGTCCAAAAGATGATATAAAATACACACATCAATATGCAGTAGCAATGGATCTATGATGAATGCTATAAAATTACTCATCCATAATCTTGTATGTGTTGGACATGACAAGGTGATATTAACGTCCAATATGGGTTATTGGAATGTCATTTAAAGACATCCATTAGTACTTGTGAAGTACTTAAGGATAAGTTGCTCGATCATAACATCAAGGAAGAGTTGGGTGTAAAGGGTTACACCGATGCAAGCTTCTAGAATGACAAAAATGATCACAATAAAATATGTTTGATATTAAGAAAAGAGTTGTAAGTTGGAAGGGTTCCAGACTACAAGCCATTAAATTTATTCTACAAATAGAAGCTGAGTATCCCAGTGTTGTGAATACATGAGAGGACACTATATGAATCTAGAACCTCATATGATGAACTTAAAGACATTCAAACCATTGATGACACAGTAGAGATACTGTGGCAACAGTGGATCTACTTGTTAGGAAAGGAATATCATATACCATATTATGACAGTTTTTATCTCACAACAAAGAGATTATGAACATGCAATATACTGGCTGCAACAAAATGTTGCTAACCCGCTAGAGTAGCACTTGTGTAGCAGAAACATGATGGACATGTTTAGATCACTAAGAATGAGATTAATTAGTGATCAGCTCTAAGTGAAAGTGGGAGTATGTTGGTATGGTATGCCCATAGATCCAATCATATGATGATTAACATGGCATAAAACATAAACTATTTGATTAATAATTATAAAGGCAAGCTTCCAATCCATTCTGTTTCACTTAGTTATGAGATAATGAGGAAACATCATGAATGTCTAGAGAATGACAATACTCAATGACATATGTCTTCAAGTATGTGAATTAACTAATGAGATCATACATATGCTAACAGTATGTACATTCTTATTACATCCCTAGTCAGTTGTTACCATGGAAGGCAAATAGATACCAGTAGCAAACAATACTAGAGTGTGGGTTGGTTGATGATAGAATCTCATTAGTCATGATATGGTATATCAAAACAAGAACACAGATACTTGTTAGGGAATAATGTATCAGACAGACCCACCTTGACAGTGACACATGGAAACCATTATTGGTGGTCATAGTCATCTCTCATAGTGAAGGCGGTGATTGTGATTCTTAGACCTAAAGTCACTACACTCATCACATGTCGTTCAATATACTTTGACATCATCAAATGTAACCCTAAATCAGGATTACCATAAAGGTGATGATTAAGTAATTGTGACATGTGGGGACTGACTATGAGTGATGTAGATGTGATCTGTCCCTCCTATTGGAATTGATATCCTATTTACTTGATAAGAGAGACTGAGAAACACATGCACATGCACGTGTGAAACAATATATGATATTGAGGTCACATATATCTCATACAGTCTGCTCTAGGTTAAATAAACATGATTTGAACATTGAAAGGATGATGATTCCATGTCTCGAGTTCATTCCGGATATCAAAGATAAAGGAATTATACAATCACCACAACACCTTACACAGATTGTAGGTTGAAGTTGTTCTCCTACTTTCCATTCACTTGGGTAGCACTGATGTGCGACTAGGCACTTCTCTTTGCTTGTGATGTCATAGACTAGTTATGGGCATTCACTACCAATGTGATATGGGACCTATAGGGTCACACACATAGGAACTCATCTAGAAGAGGAGTTCAATCATGAATGATGATTGGATTGATTACTAAAGTGTTTAGATTCAATTCAAGCAATAAATCAACTGACTAAACTGTCGGCCGATCGACTCAAATGTTGATACGACTGTTTGGAGTGTCAGGTTGATTAGAATTGAATTGCCCTAGCTCTGCATGAATTAGGACACCAATCGATCGACTCATTGAGTGAACCGATCGGCTCAGGTTGGGTGAGATGACCATTTCACCTAGTGAACCGAATGGCTCGGTCATGCCAACCAAAGATTCTGGTAGCTTTTCCGAATTTGTGAGAAAAGTTGATCATTTAACTTGTTCAATTCAATTGGTACAAGAATTAATGTTGTGCATTAATTTGAAATGAAATTGCTAATTTATATGTGATTGGGAAACATTTTAAGCCATCAGTTTGGGCTATGAATTGATCATCTTGTAGGTGAACTGACCGGTTTGGTTGCCAACAGACTGGTTCAGGATTTACAAGAATTCATGATCTTCCGGTCCCTTTCACTCCCACATAGATTAGGAACCCAGACCCTAACCCCTCCTATAAATAGAGGGGTACTGAGAGCTTCCCATAACATAACTCAATTGCCTCTGAAAATTGTTGTCTTCTCTGGTTGTGGTAACCAATAAAGGCCTGAGAAAGTCCTACATGCTAAAGGGAGGGATAGCAAGGGAGAAATAATTGTGGGAGAGCAAGTTGGTGACTAGTACACCAACGTAAGGGACAACTCCTTCCTGTTCATTCTACTAGAATGACAAGAGTTCTAGTTGGTCTATTTGGACTTCTCTAGAGGTGAGTATGCCTTTTCCCATTACTAGGAGGGAAATGTCAACTTACAATGGTGAGACTGCTAGATCTGCTGTAGATGTTGGTCAAGTCTGTCGTCCATGGTATAGATCAGGAGCTGCACAGACACCGTTGAAGAACATCTAGAAGATAGTTGCACTGCAGTGAGTTGTAGTCACTAGACTTGCTCCAGGACCAGGTATAAACTTGTTAAACCATCTTTCCTATTTTATAGTTATTGACACGATCTTGCTATTATGTAGAATACAAACAAATATTTTTTTTGGCTTTCGCCGCCTACTCCGTGCTAGTTTTCCCCTATAGGTAGAGGAAGTGAGAGCCTCACAAGATATACATGTAGGGCTAGATCTCATAAAAATCTCCTACTCACTCTAATGGATGTAGCAAGTGATTAAGCTTAGAGAGTGCAAGGAGGCTCTTATAGGTACTCAACTATAATATAGGGGCTTTTATAGTGCTTGGATAACCATGCGAGCACAAGGGTACTATTTATTGTTGGGGATGCCTACTAGCCAATAGAAACACTTAAGGACAAATGCTAGTTGTTTGGGGGTGTTGCAACGTATATATTTTTGAGTTTTGCAGCACTTTGGATTTACCGAGATACAATTTGAGGGATTTTTTAGGTTCATTAATCAGGGTTTGGCGGAGGAATTTCATAAATTTCCAACAGCTAGAAGCACTTTTTCTCCACATTCTGTACAGTGCGACCAGTCAAGTTTACTTTTGGGAAAATTAGCCGATTGCACTATGCGACAAAGCAAATTTGAAGCATAAGTCAAGTGTATCCTAGATGAAACTCGAGCAATCACTTAAATCTGATTTTCCAGTGCAAGGTGTCGGTCGAGTTCTGTGTATTGAAAACTCGACCGAACCTTGACATTCTCAAAATGCATCAAGGGTGTCAGTCGAGTTTGTCACAGGGGAAACTCAGCCGAATAGGCACTCTTTGATGTATTTTGGAAAATGTCATTTGAGTGCTTAAATATTCGATTTAAGTACTCCTGATTTTTTCTAAGCTTAATTACAAGTCTTAGAATAATTACACATAATTTACAACATGATTCTAATAGAGATACATCATATTCCATAAAAGTGCACTTGCATTGATTTTGACTTGTCTTTTCTCCAAATTCGGATGTACAAGTTAGTGCATTTAGAGTGTGTCTATACCTAATCTAAAACCACTCAAGTATAAGGATCAAACACAAATAAGTGGAATGGTTTATTCATCATCAAAACAAGGGTTTAGATAGTTTAGACCTTGGGTCAACATTGACCTTGAGTCATCATTCTCCCCCTTTTTGAAGATGACAAACCATTCCATAAATGTATTGAAAGCTTTTAAGTGAAATCATACATTTGGAGAAACCTAGAGGTTCCAATAGAATTGAGTTCATATGCTCCCCCTCAATTTGATGCTCATGGAGTTCTCATACTCCCTCTTAATTGATGCTATTTCTCCTGCATGGTTAGCTTTCATAACAATTATATAAACTATGTCTTCTACTCATATATGTTCTACATATATGTCTTTTTCCCTTTACATCTCCCATTACATAAGACATGCCTTCTCCCCCTTTGTCATTTCAAAAAGTGAGGGGGCGAAAAACACAAATTGTTAGTAAAAGGAGATACCAACTGTTAGAAAAGGAGAGTAGAAGAGCAAAACTAGGGGCTTGTCCAAGCATAGTATATAAAGAAAATCAAGACATGGATTAGAACCACCCTTAATTTAATTCAAGTAATAATCAAGGAAAAAAAGGTCCTTGAAATTACAACATAATGTGTTGTAGAAAACTAATAAATCACGATTCTACCCTCAAGATGACAGAATTCGCCCAAAAAATGTCAAATCTCATGACTAAAGCCACGAGTCTTGCTCATAAGGCCATTTCTACATAAAACACTTGTTTTGCACCAAAAACTAATACTGGAGAAGATTACTAAAAATCTGCATAAATTCTTCAAATGCTCCAATATCTACATATAATTTAGCTCTATTTGTTACTCATCACAAGGCTATGCAAGCAACTCAAGATTGCAGACGTGCAAGTTAAGCATCAAGCTTGATTATGAAACAAGATGCAAGCATATCATATAGTAGAATACCACTTGATCAAATGATGAACAAGGCTAGAACTATAAGTAAACGAACTACTAGTATATGATATCACAAGTTAGGACTACTAGTAGGATCTAGATCATAGCAAAGGGTACACAAGTTAAACAAAAAGCTATGATTAGATGTAGAGGAATATCCAAACAAAGAGATAAGAAATTTCAAAAACAATAAAGGATATTAGTCACTAGAAAATATGCATCATTACCGAAATATGATTACCAATAAGAAAATCAAAGGTTGTGTCAAGACAAGATATACAACTAGATAGATGTAGCAAGTTATAGCACGACAGAAGCAATTTAAGACACAACTAAGAGAACAAAGAGATCATCACCAAAACTTACATAAAAAATCAAGATAGGTAATTGCAAGATATGAAGATACCAATTTAGAGCAATTAGAGAGATAGAGTTGTATACAAGATAGGAAATATAAAGCATGAAAATGTGTACCTATAAAGATACCGAGGGAGTACCAAAGAATAAGGCTATTGGTTGAGAAAGTCTAGTTGAGAGGGAAATTCTCATCCAAAAAGCCATTTGTTTATTCTATGCACAATGTTGCCAGTCAAATTTATGGGTTGAACTTCTTGACCAACAACAACATTTGGAAACACCCACTGGTGCTTGTCAGTTGAGTTTGTTACTGGACAAACTCGATCGATAACAAATACTATCCAAAAGCACACATGTTTTAGAAAAAAACATATCTAGAGGCATGATAAAAATATAAACCATATCCAAACATGTGTAAGCAAGTTAGTAATGAACTATGAAATCATCAAAAACAATTTTTGAGAAATAAAGTGATGAGAATCATAATATACCACTTTTGACTAAAAACCATATGTATAGTGCATAATAACTTGGAAAAAATACACTATGATTGGATCTGAGCAAGAATAATATTACCTCCGTGCTTACCGTTTTTTTTCTACTGGTTGCCACCCCCTACACATCTCACCTTTCTTCTCTTATATGGATTGAGAAGTCAATTCTCAAATCAATAGCTCATGTCAATCCAATTTTGCTTGACCTACAAGAAGAAGAATGAAATGGTCCCCAATCGTATTTTAGGGTACAAAAGGGTTAGCTTAGCAACCCAAGGCCTATTTCTCTTGGGTGCTTTCCTAAAATGAAAATAAGTAGAATAATGATCAATGCTATTGCAATGATTACACGATCTCATAGACTTGGAACTAAAGGATTCTTCATTGAAAATTGAAGGTCCTTTGTCCTTGATGTTCCATTGGCTACTATCAAGTACAAAATCATATCTACCCATTTGTTCGGTGGTATGATCTAGGATTTGATTTAGATTCTTCTTATCATCTAAGAATCTTTGCAGAAAAGATCTCAAATTATGATATGAAAGCAGTAGTTGAAGACAAAAGATTGATATTATCTCTAGCATGCAAGATATCAATATCTAACCAAAGAGCTTTGGTCATATAACAATCTTTATCAATATGAAGCGAAACAACATTATTCTCTCTACTAATATAACTAGAGAAATATACAAAAACATTGATTTTAGCAAGTAAGGAAGCATTTTATATTTCAAGCAAAGCAATCTTAGAAGTATAGATACTATTTTCAGATTCTAACCCTTGCAAAGCAAAATCTTGGTCCTCATTTTCAATTTTAAGAACATCAATCAAGCATGAGAGAATTCAAAATTTTACTATGATCTTCATTAGAACTAGGAATAAGATGTTGAGCTTCTAGAAATCTAATCTTATCAAGAAGCTAGCATTTTAAATTTTAAGAAAGTCTACTTGACTAAGCTAGGCATTGTTTTCATCAAGCAAGCAAAATTAGTATGTTCAAGATCATATTTTTCTATATGCAAATTATCAAAAATTATAACAAATGTTTTCTTTTTCTTTTTAGAAGACTTAAAAGAGGCACGAGTAGCATGAATAATATCCATTAAATATTCTTTATCAAAAGAGTTCAGATTTACCTTATTTGAGTCTTCACTTGTTGAGGCCATGAGGGAAAATGACATTCTCCATCTTTACTAGAGCTTGATCTAGATCCTCTACTAGATTTCTAACTAGACCATGCGTTGCATGAGTCACTTGAGCTTGAGTTGGAGGATTCACTAGAGCTTTTGTGCCATTTCTCCTTCTTCTTGTACTTTTGTTCTCTTCTCTTGTGATGAATGGTCATTTTGTCTTGTGGACAATCTTCCTTGAAGTGACCTTTATTTCCACACTTAAGCACTAGGTGAAGGAGGATGACTTGCATTTATAGAGTCTAACCTTAGAGTACATGGTATCTTATTCAACTTGAGAGAATGGAGAGGCTTGACCAAAAATAGCTTCAATGTGTGATTTGATTTTAGTCTCTTCATTCTCTTTACCTCTTTCTATTCTTCTCTTTCATCTTCATCTTGCTTATCAAGTTTGACTTAATGGACTTGTAGATTTTCTATGAGCTCTTAAATAGGATTATCATTAAGAGACTTTGTTTCTTCATTGGAGGTCACCTTGTATGCCCACCTATTGGGGAGAGTTCTAAGGATCTTTGAGTTGATCTAACCTCTATCCATAGGATGACCTAGAATGGAAAGACCATTTACAATGGTGTCTAGGCTTGGGTATATGTTGTCTATCCTCTCCTCCTTTCCCATCTTGAAGTTTTCAATAAGGTCTTTGAGCATGTAGACTTTGCTTTGCTTCACTTGATTTGTCTCCTTATAAGTTACACATATCTTTCTCCATATCTCATAGGTTGTCACATAAGAGGAAATTCGGTTGAAATCAGTGGGGGACATGGAGGCATAGAGAATGTTGATGGCCCTTGCATTTAAAGTTGCTTTCTTCAAAGTAGCTTCATCCCATTCTTCTATATTTGTTTCTAGTAGATTGTATGGAAGGTCCACAATTCTACATAGCTCAAGACTTGATCCTTGTATGTATAATTGTAGCCTTATTTTCCAATAGAGGAAATTGCTCCCATTAAAGATTGGAATGTTGATGATGTACCTCCCACCTTGATAATCACCCATCTTATCCTACTTGTGTAAGTATGCTTGGAGAAGACCCACTTTGATACCACTTGTTGGATTTTGGATGGGATCTAGAGGGGGGGGTGAATAGAGATCAATGCACTTAAAAAAATCATTAGACCTACAAGATATTTCTAAGATAATAAGGAAAGTATGAACTTTGAGTGCAACTAAACCATACATAGCAAGGGAGAGAGAGATTGAAACATGAACAATAATACAAGATATGTAGAGTGGTTCTAGTCTCCAAACTAGGAGAAAGTCAGTCCACTACCTAGAGAGGTCAATCTCTAGGATTTCACAACCATTGCATACTTATATTCCATTATAAGACATACGATATATGACCTTCCTTTTCTAGGCCAAGCATTCCCAACCTTCCCTTTAAGGAGAAGGGAGCCAAAAACCTACCAAATGACTTATCTATCTAATATCGAGTCTTCAACCTCACCAAGGACTTACCCACTTTTGCCAAGAGTCTTATTCCTTCACCAAGGTCTTACCCAATCTTGCAATAAGTCTTCCACCTTAAAGGAATTACCCACTCTTCTTGGATCTTCTGCCTTTGGCTTCATCTTCACCATGGAGAAACTTTCACCAAGGGACTCCTTCACTTCTTCTTCTTCACCTCTCTTATCTAAGAGAGATAATATTCATCTTCATCTTCATCTTCATGGTAGAAATGAGAGATTGGGAGGTAGAGGAAGTGAGAGCCTTACAAGATATAGACGCAAGACCATATCTTTTACAAACCTCCTACTCACTCTAATGGATGTAGCAAGTGATTAATCTTAGAGAGTGTAAGGAGGCTCTTGTAGGCACTCAACTATAATATAGATACTTTTATAGTGCTTGTTGACACACCAAAACTGTGTACAAAAATGCAAGTGCACGTGTCGAGTAATATAGGCCTTTGTGAGGCCTGAGTCGAACTCAGGGAGACGTAGTCTTAGTGACTACTACTAACTATGGTATGATCAGCTAAGCTTGGTTGAAAATGTTGAATTGAATTTTAACAAAACAAAAGAAAATTAAGAGAAAATGAAAACGGTTGATTCGAATATGGTTGAATTCCTTAGGGTTACCAATTTCACCATAAGGTCTCATCGTATATCATTTCTACCGAATTAATATAATTCCTACTCCTAACCTGGATAGAAAGCCTGTAGCTAGAATTGCTCGCTTCCGCGATACAATTCACTACCTAAATCTAAGCCAATTCCATGTCTATGGTAATTTATTTCTTAGTTTAGGTGCATTAATGAAAACTCTGGGTTCTTTCCACTAACCATGTGTGACCTTTTCCAAGGAATGCGTAGGAAAGTGTACACGTTATGGTTTTCTAACCTTCAATCCCCCTTTTGGAGTAATTATTGTTCTGTAAACATATCGTTAGTGATCAAGCTGCGATAAGTCATTCAAATCCACACTTATATATCCAATAATAAAGAGAAATTTATACTAAATCATGTAGAAAGTTAATGCAATGATCCCTCGGGTTACTCCCGGGTCCTAAGGAAAAGAGGGGTTTAGCCCCACATGGTTTTCAGTTGAGAACTCAAAGAAGGAGAGAAGAAAAATGTGGGAAACATGAAGGAGATTTGTGTAACCCATGGAAAGAAGGTTCTCCGAATGATCCTCCTCGAGAAACACACGTCCTGTAGTCTTCTGAGAGTAGAAATGTCAGTCGGAGGTTCTCAAATCATTTGGTTGTCATCCTTTGGCTCTGTGCTCTCTCCCTCTCTTCTTTGATCATCGTGCGGTGCAAAAATTGATCCCCTTTAGGTCTGGCTGTCCTCCCTTTTTGTCCTAGGTCACTTACGGTACCACATAACGTGGACCGTTGGATCGGGGCATCCGGTTTAGATTGCTGAAATCTGACAGAGTCGGTGGCACCGACCTGGTGGTCGGTGGGACCAATGGTATCATGTTTTGGTTGCTCTCTGGCTGAGTTGGTACCATCGACTGGAATGTCAGTGGCACTGAGATGATGCGAGTTTTTCCCTTCCTCTCTGATGCTATCTCAGTGGCACTGAACTGGGTGGTCGGTGCCATCGAATCGATTGGTCGATCAAGGCTCATCTCTGATGTCATCTCGGTGGCACCGACCAGGGTGGTCGGTGGCACCGACTCCTCAAATATTTGAAATTCCTAAAAATCGACAAAGATCATGTATCAAGCTGAGAAATATATAAAATACTAAAATTATGATGAAATAAGCATAGTTTGATGTAAGACAATTATACAAGCCAATTATACAGATTTATGCATATATGATCAAGGAATTGACTAACAAATGCACAAAACCACAGTAAACTAGGCCTGTAATAAGAGACTCAAAACCCATACATCAAACTCCCCTAAGATAAAATCTTACCCATCCTCGAGCAACAACACCTTTGGATCTTATTGAGATAAGTCAGTTAAAGGACATAATGCATAAGGTACATCTAAAAAGTCTCCACCTTTCAGTCCTCCTTCCGACCTTTACTGACCACTAAACACTAACTGCCCTATAGGCGACCAAAAACTTCTATCCAAGATGTCCACCCCCAATCAATGAGACACTATCAGTTAGAGAAGTTAATATGATAGAATCGTTCGGTTCATACTTGATGCATCGTGTGATCTCCTATCTATGTTGCTCTTTTCTCTACCTACCATCTACATGGAAGCAGTTCTCCTAATAGAGCAATGAATGAGGAGAAAATCATCTGAGTGGCCTACTAGTAAGAGAAATGGGTGGTTGAAATAGGTGGTTGCTGAAGAATCATGAGCACATAAAATCATTCATGCAATTAAAAATTATGATGAGCCTATAATGATGCAATTTTTTTTAAAGAATGCTCCTAATGCCTAATCATTGCGGTGGAATGATGCATGCAACTATTATTTCATCTCAAAATAAGAAAAAATATCTACAAAACTACATCACGTGCTAACTTTCTTTATAATTAGGTAGAACTGTGCCCTTGAACTTTTAGAAATATCCATATTTTTTAAAATCCATTTAAGCCCCCTTTACAATCATGAATTGCACTACCCCTTTAATCTATGTAAGTGCTTTTTTCTTTCTTTCAAAGAATGGGCACAATCACTACCTTTTTATTAAAAGAGAATAAGTTAGACAAGATCCTTATGCAAGAAGATATGTAATGCATATGCAACTATATGAACAAAGGTGTTATGTAACTAAATGACATGCATCATGAATTTGTTGTGCATGTATGATTTTTCTATATTTTTTTTATGCACTAATACAAGAAAAAATAAACAACTATTATGCACAATCTATTATGAAATGTAAATGCAATCAAGAGAAAGAATGACAACATGTGCTCAATCCTCTTATGATGGGGTGTGAGTGAAAGGTATGCGGTGGGTGAGATCACACGACTAAGAGACAGAACCTTCAGAAAAAAATCATATGTCCCTCTCTAATGACCTGTGTACATGGTAATGAAGGGGTTTCTTTCTTAAATTTTAATTTAAGGTCGCGTTAGTGTTTGATCAGTTTAGGCTCAACAATCCTTGTCAATCACTTTGTTAGACAAATTAGATGGTCATTTATGCTCTAATGTCCTAAAGACGACTTACTCAAGCACTTCCTCAGTTATGTGACTTGATTACTTGCAAAATAAGCTCACACATAATTTTAAAAATTGCACCCATCCTAGAGATTGATATTCTCAATTAAAACCTTTCATTTACTTCTCCATAGATTATACTAGATAGATTGTGGATCCTATATAACAGGAAAAACTAACAAGAAAACTAACTACTTTTCTCAAAATAAAACAAACAAAAGGCTGAAATAAAAGAAAATAAAAACTAAGATAGAAACTGTTCCATCACCCCCTAAGATTAAATATGACTATGGCCTCATAGTCAACATTCCAACTTAAGAGGTGGAAAAGTGATACCCGACTCAAAATGGTGGTGGCAGTGGTTGCGTGCGGTCCTGGGGTAGAGACATACCCTGAAAGGTAGGATCAGTCGGGGGCATGTCTAGCGGCATCGCATTACCTCCAAAATACCCCTGGCTCCAGCAATGATCAAAGAAAAGTTGTTGATAATTTTCCATCCATTACAGACGCTGATGCATATTCTCTTGGTTGGCCAAGAGAAGGCGTTCATTTTCATAGATCGCCTGTTGATTACTATACAACCGACCTTGCACGTCCTGAATGCCAGCCAAAGATTGGGTTTGCTACTGTTGATGCATCTAGATGTCCTGCAACATAGTATACATATCCGCCATAGAATAGGCATCCTCTCCTTCTTGAGAGGGTGGCAGGGTAGAAGATGACGAGGCAACATAATGGTGAGGATGCTTCCGTGGAGATACTCTATGTGTCACAGGAATGGTGGGCTCCACTTCCTCCACATCTTCACTATCCTCTTATTCCTCCTCAGCATTGCCTTCTTGTTGTCCATCATTGTCTTCGTCGTCCATGGCCGGCCATTTATAGTGCCCGTATCCCCTGATGTTGAAGATGGGATCTGGAAGTCGATGCTTGTAGAAAGTATCATCGACCAAGCATGTGGCGTAGATGACATCATCTTCCACAGTGATGAGGTTGAAATGCTTGAAATGAAGCCAGTCGATGCATAGCCTGGAGTTCAGTGGCTCCAATATAGAGAGATCAAGGCCCAAGTGAAGAACAATGGGGGTGATAAGTTCCCCAAAAAATATGGGCGTCGCTTGCCTGACATTGCGCCTCACTGCGATAATGTGTTGGAGAAAGAATGCTCCCCAGTTGACCAGCTCTACCTCCATAAGTTGATATAAAAAATACAAGTCCATCACTTGTATCTTGGCTTGTCCTTGGGTTGACTTGGCAAATAGCGTGTTGGTCAACATCCAATGGAGCACCTGAACAAAGGGATGCTCGAAGTCTGCCAAAGAAATATGGTGGAAGTTCAACTTTTTACCCTCTGGTGCTGTCACAAAATCATTCCAGATGGCGTCCAAATCAACATTTTCAGGCTAACGGTAGGGCATATGTGGCCACCTGTAATTGTCATTAAGGCACAAAGAGTAAGGGTGTAGTTGGTGTTGTATAAATGAAAATCCACCCTTCCTTATCTCCACTTGCCACTCGATGGACGCGCTTGGTCGGGGGTGACGCATATCTCCAAGGATGCCATGAACTCGATGACGATTTCTTTATATGCCGACCATCCACCAAAGATGGGATTCATAGACCTTGTCGCTTGAGGACATACACCATGTTGTCGGTGAAGCCCATATCCTCCAATAGTTGACGATCGCCGTATCGCGTTGGTGTGAATGACCATTTGGCAAGCTCCTCATAAACCTTCCTCACCTCCACCAAGGGGTGGCTGAGGCGTGGTCGTGGCGTAAGAGCACCATGGGGCCCTCCTCGTCTTGCCATGAGGATGGAGTGAGCGGGGAAGAAGAATAAGAAAGAAAGAGCTCGATGAAGCCTCTGGATGCTCGATGTAGCCACTCATGCTCGTGGGAGTCGTGGTTCTTCAAGTTGTAAGAAAGAAACAAACCACAACCTCCCTTTTATAGGGCCGATGCCAACTTGCTGTGACAGAGTCGGTGGCACCGACTTCTGGGACCAAATCCGGGCCCTCAGTGCATCGACGGCTATTAGTGTGCGATCTTCTTTTTCCGGATTGCTGACGAGTCAGTGTCACTGACTTTTTAGCAGAATCAAATATGTGAATGTCCACATAGGCGCATCTGAGCCATAGATCGGGGTTTTCTTGGGTCGGTGGCACCGATGAAGGGTCGGTGGTACCGACTTGATGATAATTTTTTTTCTAGTGCATCGACACACCCACCGAGCCTGGGACCTCATGTCGAGTCGGTGCCACCGACTTGGTTTTCGGTGGTACCGACGGCTCATCAGTTATCTGCATCCGAGTTCTGCACTTTCTTCAGAAATGTCGGTGGCACCGATAAGTATGTCAGTGGTACCGACTACTGCCAACCGATCTACCCATCTCTTTGACCCTATCTCAGTGCCACCGACTTCTAAGTCGGTGCCACTGACTCAACCACAGTCTGCACACTCAATAAACGAGTTAGGGTATCATTTTTACAGAAAATTTTCAAAAACTAAGTACTAATAAAACAACTTAATGGAAATGAAAGAAACGGACATCCTAATGGTTGGGCTGCCTCCCAACAAACACCCTTATTTAACGTCCTATGCTAGACAACTCCATTATCAAGATTAATTAGGGGCACTAAGTTTTACCTCATGCTCCTTTCTAACAAAATCTTCCCCAAAATAATGCTTCAGTCTTTGGCTGTTGACCAAGAAGGATCTCTCTCCCTCTTTGATCCTAACAGCTCCGTGGGGAAACACTTCCTCTATTATAAATGGCCCACTCCACCTAGACCTCAATTTCCCGAGGTGCAATTTCAACCTTGAGTTAAAGAGCAACACACTCTCTCCCGGTGAAAAGACTCTCCTAGCTATATTGCGATCATGAATTCACTTAGTTCTTTCCTTGTATAATCTCAAGTTCTCATAAGCATTCATCTGAATTTCATTAAGACCATTCAACTCTAACATCCTTATCTTTCCTGCTTCATCAAGATCAAAATTGAGCCTTCTCAACTCCCAATGAGCTTTATGTTCTAATTCCATAGGAAGATAACACGCTCGGCCATAGACTAACCTAAAGGGTGTGGTTCCTATGGGTGTCTTGTAGGTTGTCCTATAGGCCCATAGTGCATCAAATAACAAATCACTCCAATTCTTCCTACTAGACGACACCATCTTTCCAAGGATCTTTTTAATCTCACGATTGGAAACTTCTACTTGTCCTTGTGTTTGTGGGTGATATGGTGTACCCACATGGTGTGTCACTCCATTCTTGTTCAGAAGTTCCCCAAATTTCCGATTAGTGAAATGAGTTCCTCCATCACTTATGATCATCCTTGGCACTCCAAATCTACAGAAAATGTGATCCTTAACAAATTTGCACACAACATTTGCATCATTGGTTCGGGTTGGAATTGCTTCCACCCATTTTGACACATAATCTACAACCAACAAGATGAAAAGGTTGGAGTTAGAGGACACAAAGGGTCCCATGAAATCAATACCCCCCAAATCAAAAACCTCTACTTCTTGGAACACATTCAAGGGCATCTCCTGCTGCTTTGATATGTTCCCTAACCATTAACACGCATCACACCTATGCACAAAGTCATATGCATCTTTGAATAGGGTCGGACAATATAATCCACTCTCCAATACCTTTGCGTCTGTCCTAGAACTAGCATGGTGTCCACCTGTATGTAGTGTGTGGTAATGTTTCAACACACTCTCATACTCACCTTCAGGTACACATCTCCTCAAAATTCCATCCCTGCACTTTTTCAACAAAATAGGATCATCCCAAAAGTAATAGCACAAAGAATGAAAAAATCTTTTCTTTTCTTGATAACCCCAATTTGCAGGCAATTCCTTACAAGCTAAATAATTCACAATATTAGCAAACCAAGGATCTTTTTGCTTAAGGGTGAACAACTGCTCATCAGGGAAGGTCTCTAGAATGGATATATTCATGTCCTTCTCATCTACCCTCTCCAAACAAGATAGATGATCATCCACCACATTCTCTAGTCCTGCTTTATCCTTTACCTCAATATCAAACTCCTGCAATAAAAGGATTGATGTGTCTTATATTATCACACTAACAAACTCACTTAGGGTTGAAATCCCTAAGTTTTTAAGCAAAACAACGTGCAATAATACCACCCGCAAGCGGACGGGTCTTATCGCAGTATAGTTGAGGATCGAATCCCAAGGAACAACACTTTTAAGAATCTTTCTCCAGTCGAATCTAGTTGAATCAAGACTAATATTTAGAACAAGGTTGATTGATTTGAGTTTAATTAAACTAAATGCAAGGAAAGTAAAAGAGCAGGAATAAAAGTTAATTAAAGATTAATGATGGAAAGTGTTGGGATGGTCTCGGGTTTCACCACCACTACACATGCAATCACATCCAAACATCAAACATCCAGGCAAGATATAACCATTCAGATAGAGCTGCTGCAGAACCCCCCATACGGGCGTCAGGTTTGCGTAAGCATCACCTTAGGTATCAGATGTCTCGTTACCATCCAGATCACACACTTACGGCTCTGAAGATATAGAAATCCAAATGAAGTTGTGGGCCCCCTATACAGGTGTCAGGCACACAAAAGCATCACCGTGGGCTAGATGGCTCGTCACCACATAGATCATACACTTACGACCTCAAGGAATCCCATTCTATTTCTAGTTTGGGAGTCAACCACGTTAATCGACATTCAAAACCTATGCATTGAAGTTCTCACAACATAGGAAATGAACAAGATAAATGCAAGAAGGTGATCAATCCACAAGCACACATCGACGATTAACAATGAAATGAAAGATTATATACATGCCATGAAATGTTTAACAAAAAGATATGAAAGCATGGGTAGAGGGGCTAGTCCCCGCACCCCAGTGAAAGTAAACTACTCGCTCATGGTGAGAGAAGCAAGAATAACAAGAGAGAGAGAGGTTTCCGCCATGAGCATGGTGAAGAAGATGATCACAACTCTGTCGAGAAACAGTCTTCTACACAACATCAGGGCAGATCTGGAAGAAGAGAGAAGAACACCATGATAGACGGGGCAGATCTCCTCTCTCCACCTTCTTCTTCTTCTCGTAGTCCTCGCTCACAGTAGGAGGAGCAACTCGTGGATGAGATGGTGGCATGGAAGTGGCGTAGACGCAGCAGATCTAGATCTAGATCTGGACGAGGTGGCTTGCAGATCCGAGTCTTCACTCCAGATCTGGGTGAACAGGCCACAAAACCACCACGGGGGCAGGTTCTTGGCTATGGGGGTCGTCTCCTTAGGCCCAGGACAGTCCTGCAGCCTAACGGTGTTTGGAGATCATCCTTTGACTGACTGGAGTCATGTTCTATTTATAGGCAGGCTGGGCACCGACTTAGATTCGCGACCTTAGTAATTCTGCAACAGGTCGCGGCTTTTTGAATGATGCTACGGTCATGACTTTTTTCACGGTTGCGGCTTTTCAAATGATGGCGTGGTCGTGGCTTTTTGCACGGTCGTGACTTTTCGAATGATGCCGTGGTCATGGAGTTTTGAATTCCATGGTCGCGGCCTTTTTTGAATGCTGCCGCAGTCGTGGCTTTTTGAATGATGCCGCGGTCGCGGTTCTGCTCTATCTTGGCCAACATGATGTGCTTCTCCTTTGTTAATCGTGTGCCAAGGTTGCGGTTAGCTGGGATCGCGGTCGCGATAATCGCACTTACGTGTCCACGATCTTTAGCTTGGTTGTGGCTTCACTGTAGGTCGCGGCTTTCTGAATGCCTCGGTCGCGGGTTTTTGAATGCCGCGGTCGTGACGTTTTTGAATTCGACGGTCATGGCATTTTTGAATGCCGCGGTCATGGGTTTTTGAATGCTGCGGTTGTTAGTTTTTGAATGCCGCATTCGCGGGGGGGGGCTTGGAGGAGATCGCGTGTTCGTGAAGAGGTTGCCACGGTCGCATCTATGCAGGGGAGGTGCAGAGAGTTGGTGAAGGTCGCGGTTATTACCGTGGATAGGTGTCTGTGATCTTTTGGCTTGGTTGTGATCAGCAGCAACCGCGGGTAGATTCGAGGGAGGTCGCGATTGAGTTTTGCCACGGTTGCGGTATTTGGACACCGCGGTCGCGGCTTTTTGCACGGTCGTGCCTTAGCTGCAGGTCGCGATTAGTTGGAGCGTTGTCGCGACCGCGATTGTGGTGGGATGTAGCAGAGCCGCGACCTCGGAGGCAGGTTACGATGGTGGGGTTAAGGCACAACAGCAAGGGTGAGGGAGCAATGGTCCATTGACCAAGGTTGACTGAGCCTAATCCAAGGGTTGAAATGGATATGGGCCTAGGAGATGAGGCCCAAATCTCAAAACGACTTGTACAAGGGTGCAGAAAATCAATAGAAATAGGAGAAAAATCAATTAAGCCAATATAAGTTGCATATAAGAAGATAAGGCCAATAAAAGCACAGATGCAACCGAAACTGGGCTAAACGAGATGATTGAACTAGGGTGAACAAGCATTCATCAAGGATCCATCTAATCAATCTTGGTTTAGCGTCCTTCTTCTGCAGTAAGTACTTAATAGTGACATGGTCAGTCCACACCACCACTTTTGCTCCCACAAGATACTGTCTAAATTTTTCAAAAGAAAAGACAACAACTAGTAACTCTTTTTCAGTTGTGGTGTAATTAAGTTGTGCGTCTTTAAGTGTTTTAGATGCATAGTATATGATCGTAGGAACGTTGTCTAGGCGTTGCACCAACACTACCCCCACAACATAATCTGATGCATCACACATCGGCTCAAACGGTTGGCTCCAATATGGAGCTTGCACAACCAGTGTGAATATGAATTTTTCTTTCAAAATCTCAAAAGCCTTTAAACACCTCTCATCAAAATTGAATTCGACATCCTTTTCCAAAATCTCAGACAATGGTTTAGCAATTTTTGAAAAATCCTTAATAAAGCGGCAATAAAACCCGACGTGGCCTCTACCTTCACCGATGTTGGTGGAGGGAGTTTTGAGATCACTTCTATTTTAACTAGATCCACCTCCAAGCCCTTGCTAGACACCTTGTGGCCTAACACTATACCCTCGCTAACCATCATGTGACATTTTTCCCAATTAAGCACTAAATATGTGTCTTCACACCTCTATAAAACATTATCCAAAATGTTCAAGCAATCATCAAAAGACGTCCCATAAACTGAAAAATCATCCATAAAAACCTCGAGACATCTCTCCACCATATCTTAGAAAATCACCAACATACACCTTTGAAAAGTTGCGGGTGCATTGCACAACCCGAAAGGCATGCGACGGTATGCAAAGGTGCCATAAGAGCAGGTGAAGGTAGACTTCTCCTAGTCCTTAGGCTCGATTGAAATCTAATTGTAGCCCGAATATCCGTCGAGAAAACAAAAATGGGAGCGACCGGCGAGTCACTCCAAAATCTGATCAATGAACGATAATGGAAAATGGTTCTTAAGTATTGCAGTGTTCAACCTACGATAGTCAATGCAAACTCACCACCTTGTCACTAATCTAGTGGTGATTTTCTCATTAGATGAATTAGTAGTGACAGTAATTCCCCCCTTCTTAGGCACTACATGCGTCAGACTAACCCACATAGAATCTGAAATAGCATAGATTATACTTGCCGACCGTAGCTTGATCACCTCCTTCTTCACCACCTCCATCATGATTGGATTTAAATGACGCTGAGGTTGAATGACCAGCTTTGTTCCTTCTTCTAGCCGAATCTTGTATTGGTACAAGGTGGGAGAAATCCCCTTGATGTCGACCACAGACCACCCAACAACACCTCAGTGATTCTTTAACACAGTGCTCAATTGTTCTTCTTCCGAGATACTCAATGATTCTAATATGATGACTGGTAGCTTCTCCTCCGTGGCTAGAAAAACATACTTCAGGTGAGGTGGTAGCAGCTTGAGCTCTAACTCAGGTGGGTTTAGAAGTGAAGAAACCAATAGCAGTGGTAGTGATCCTAAGTCCTCAAAATGCCTCATGTAATGACATGGAAAAGCCTTCAGTAACATTGCACACTCCTCTAGTGACCGGTCCCGAACACAATCATCCATTATGTTCATTAGACAAGCCTCTAGGGGAAGCTGCGGATGAACCTATAGTATGGCATCTTCTGCATCATCATCCACAATAGATAAGATCACTTCTTCTTCTCTATCATCCGGGTATCCTACCGCCTTGGCAAGTGAGACCACCTTAGTGTTCTCCATGATGTCCACAACAAGTGTACCTTGTCCTTTTTTTGTCATAACATGTGCCATGTCCAGAAATGGTTTTCCCGAGAACAAAGAAATATTGTTATTCATGTGCTGCATCATATTACACAGCTCCTGAGCATTGGATGACTTGGAATTATCCGGCATGGTTATCTCAACCCTGTCATCTTTCATTCCCATAGTCAAGCGGCCTCTTCCCATCTCCAAGGTCATGTCGGCTGTTGCTTGGAAGGCCTTCCTAGAAGAAGCTCGTTGCCATGTTTAGCTTGCATCTCCATCACTACAAAATCTGTAGGAAAAACAAACCTATCCACCTTGACAAGCACATCCTCACAAATTCCATACGGTGTCACTACCGAGTTGTCTGCTAACTAAATTGTCATACTGTTCTTCCTTGATGTTTTGAGATCAAGCTTTTTGAAAGTGGATAGGGGCATAAAGTTGATGCTTGCCCCCGAATCACAGAGTGCCTCACCAAACTTTGTCTTCCCGATGTAGCATGTGATGTTGAAACAACTGGGGTCTTGCCTCTTTGGTGGGAGCATACCTAAGATGAAGGCACTGACTTACTTTATTAGTAAAACCACCTAAAAATCTGGGATCTTCCTCTTCTTGTTGATGATATCTTTCAGAAACTTCCCATATGAGGGTATTTGTTCAATTGCCTCCATCAATGGTATATTTATAGAAAGCTTCCTAAAACTATCCAGACTCTTCTTGAATTATTGATCCATCTTGGTTGCCTTCAAATTATTAGGATACAGAACCAGTACTATCTGTGCCCTATGATGTGGTGGCACATATGACGTCCTCTTTTCCACCTCAAATTCTTACTTTTCCTCCCCTATGTTTCCTACCTCGGGTTCTGCTTGCGCCTATTCTTCCACTGAGTCACCACTGTCAACGGGCTTGATCACCTCAGTCTCTTCAGTATGTGGGGTCAATGTCTTCTTTCCACTTCTCAGTAGTATGACATTGACCTACTGGTTCCCCATTAGAGTGTCAGTATTTCCTGGAAACCCCTACTGAGAGGGCTTTTTTAGAGCCACCACATCTACTGCTAGTTGAGACAAAGTTGTCTCAAAGCTCCTCATCTGGGCCCCTTGGTTATGGAGATCACGCTGGAAATTATTTATCAATTGCTCATTTTGCTTCACTATGCGGTTGAGAATCTCATTTGTGGTCTCCTCTACTGCAGGTCACTACTGCTGGTTATTTCTATTCTGGTGTTGTTGATCAGGGACCTGAAGAAAATTGTTCGGATCTTTCCAAGAGAATTTAGGATCCTTTCTCCATGCATAGTCATTGTTCCTATAGCCTTGTTGCCACATATACTTTACCTGGACTTCTTCATCTGATGAATTATTGTCCTTCTCAAGCAACTTCTTTGCTATTAAGTCCAACTTTTCATTTAAGGATGTGATGACTTTGGATCCCCCTATGCTCTTGATCTGCTCTATATTGTCCCTCTCATTTCCCTAAGACCGATTCTTTGCCATATTCTTCAAAATATCCTGACATGTTGAAGGAGAGTTATTAAGAAAGAACCCCGAGCCTACACTATCCAAAGTAGTCCGTTTGCTTTTTCACAACCCAAAATAGAACATCTTCACTTGATTTTCTAAATCTATCCCATGGTGCAGAACCTTCCTAAGCATTATCTAAAAGCACTCCCATGCCTCAGAATAAGATTCGGATGCATGTTTCTTGAAGTTGTGGATACTCTTAATCAACTCATTTGTCTTCTCTAGAGGAAAATATCTTTCAAAGAATGCCTCTACCATTTTGTCCCATGTCTCGATTGACTCTTTTGGCAGGTTGTGCAACCATTCCTTTGCCTTATTAGCCAGTGATGATGGAAACAACTTCAGATAGATGGCAGTTTGAGGAAACCTGTAGACTTTGACCATATCACTGATCTCCACAAAATTACTAATATGTGCCATTGGGTCTTCATGAGCGTTCCCATAGAACGCCTATGACTTGACGAGTGCGATCAAACCTGGATCAATCTTATACTAAGCTACATTCACATGTTGCTTTTTTATTGGCCCTGTCTATGCAGCTAAAGAGGATGCCTTTATCCTCTCCCAGATGGTCGTCTCTGCTCCTGGATTTCCGTCCCCCATTTCTTGTCACCTGGGTGATACTGGTATGCCTTCTAATGAAGTAGTTTGGATCAGAGCCTCAACAGTGACTGGAACCTCAGGTGTAGCTTCTCTGTAGTATGTGGTTCTTGTTGTCACCATATACTAGTACATGAAAAATGTAATATAGTTAGCCAAGGTACCTTTAGAGAAAATTCGATATATGAATATGAAATAAATATTTTTTTTTCCAATTAAATTACACAAAAATTAAAAAGTGTCCTAGAGTGGCTGACTATAACACTCGTAGTGCTGAGATGACACCGTCTCCCCAACAAAGGCGCCAAAAACTTGACACGCCAAAACCGTGCGCAAAAACACAAGTGCACGCGTCAAGTAATATAGGCCTTTGTGAGGCCCGAGTCGAACTCAGGGAGACATAGTCTCAGTGACTACTACTAACTACGGTACAACTAGCTAAGCTTGGTTGAAAATGTTGAATTGAATTTTAACAAAACAAAAGAAAATTAAGAGAAAATGAAAACGGTTGATTCGAATATGGTTGAATTCCTTAGGGTTACCCGTTTCACCACAGGGTCTCGTCGTATATCATTTCTACTGAATTAATATAAATTCCTACTCCTAACCTGGATAGAAAGCCTGTAGCTAGAATTGCTCGCTTCCGCGATACAATTCACTACCTAAATCTAAGCCAATTCCATGTCTATGGTAATTTCTTTCTTAGTTTAGGTGCATTAATGAAAACTCTGGGTTCTTTCCATTAACCATGCGTCACCTTTTCCAAGGAACGCGTAGGAAAGTGTACACGTTATGGTTTTCTAACAATTTATCCCTCTTCTAGAGTAATTATTGGTCTGTAATCATATCGTTGGTGATCAATCAGTGATAAGTCATTCAAATTCACACTTATATATCTTGGAATAAAGAGAAATTTATACTAAATCATGTAGAAAGTTAATTAACAATCCCCCGGGTTACTCCCGGGTCCTAAGGAAATAGGGGTTTATCCCTGCATGGTTTTCAATTGAGAAAACAGAGAAGGAGAGAAGAAAAATGTGGGAAACATGAAGGAGATTCGTGTAACCCCTGGAAAGAAGGTGCTCTGTATGATCCTCCTCGAAAAATGCACATCCTGTAGTCTTTCGACAGTAGAAACGTCCATCAAAGGTGCTCAATCATACGGTTGTCATCCTTCGGCTCTGTGCTCTCTCCCTCTCTTCTCTGGCCATCATGCGGTGCAAAAACTGATCCCCTTTAGGTCTGGATGTCCTCCCTTTTTGTCCTAGGTCACTTATGGTACCACATAACGTGGACCACTGGATCGGGGCAACCAGTTTAGATTGCTGAAATCTGACAGAGTCAGTGGCATCGACCTGGTGGTCGGTGGCACCAATAGTATCGAGTTTTGGTCACTCTCTGGCTGAGTCAGTACCATCGACTGGGATTTCGGTGGCACCGAGCTGATGTGAGTTTTTCCCTTCCTCTCTGATGCTATCTCGGTGGCACCGACCTGGTTGGTCGATGCTATCGACTCGGTTGGTCGATCAAGGCTCGTCTCTGATGTCATCTCGGTGGCACCGACCAGGATGGTCAGTGGCACAAACCAGGGTGGTCAGTGGCACCATCTCCTCAAATATTTGAAATTCTTGAAAATTGACAAAGATCATGTATCAAGCCGAGAAATATATAAAATACTAAAGTTATGATGAAATAAGCATAGTTTGATGCAAGCAAATTATACAAGCCAATTATACAAATTTATGCAGATATGATCAATGAATTAACTAACAAATGCACAAAACCACGGTAAACTAGGCCTGTAATAGGAGACTCAAAACCCATACATCACTTGTCTAACCATGGGATGAAGCCTAAGGGGTCCTATTTATAGTTGAGGATGCCTACTACCAATACAAACACTTACAGATGAATACTAGCTGTTTGGGGTGTTGTAATAGATTTTTTTCCGAGTTTTGCAACACTCCAACGGCTAGAAATACCTTTTCTGCACATTCCGTACAGTGCGATCAGTTGAGTTCACTTTTGGGAAACTCTATCGATTGCACTATGCGACAAAGAAAACTAGAAACATCGGTCGAGTTTATCCTGAATATAACTTGACCAATCACTTAAATCTGATTTTCCAATGCAGAGTGTCGGTCAAGTTCCGTGTATTGGAAACTTGACCAAACTTGGACACTCTCAAAATGCATCAAGGGCGTTGGTCGAGTTAGTCACAGGAGAAACTCGACCAAATAGTCACTCTATCATGTATTTTGTAAAAAGTCATTTGAGTGCTTAAATATTCAATTTTAAGTGCTCTTGATTTTTTCTAAGCTTAATTACAAGTCATACAATCATTACAAGTAATTTACAACATGAGTCTAATAGAGATACATCATATTCCATAAAAATGCACTTGCATTGATTTTGACTTGTCTTTTCTCAAAGTTAGGATGCATATGCTAGGGCATTTGGAGTGTGTCTATACCTAATCTGAAATCACTCAAGTAGAAGCATTAGGAATAAATAAGTGGAATGGTTTAGTCATCATCAGACAAGGGTTTAGTCAATTTAGACCTTGAGTCAACACTGACCTTGAGTCAACAAAGAAAACATTACATACTCAAAAAATGTATAAATGAGTAGCTCTATAATTATACATAAAGTATGAGGATGTGAAACCATGCTTATAGAGCACAACATTCAAAGAAGAAAATCTAAATGAACAAATTATTCTCATATACATGATAAGTTGGGTATTATACAATGCACATCTTTCTGAAGGTGACAATGAACTCAAGAAAAAAGTTTGAATACTAACATAAAAGACATCAAAGCCTTGAAAAAATGCAATGAATCTAATTTGCATCTAGTAGTAGAGAAGTCCTACATGGAAAGTTACAAGCTCCTTCTCCTATAAAGCCATGTGACCAAGTATATCAAGTCAAACATATACTAGAAGCAAATTGACCTAGGGTTTTCCATGCCGAACTAAATGAAGATCCATCTAACTGAGTACGAAATCCCAAACCCCATCATAAACCAAAGAGGTATAAGGTGACTAGTTATCTAACACCATCCATCTCAGATGCCGCATCCCACCAACTATATTCCATATGAATGATCTATAAATACATTGATACACATACCTAGAAATAATTCATATAATTAGAAATTTCCTCATCACTACCTTTTTTGGTAACTAAGCTCCTCTATTGATTTTTTTTTTCTAGTTTTTTTAATATTTACAATGCTATTGAACCTTGGGAGAACATACTTTCACCAAGAAAAGAGGAGAAGTATACAAGTCCCAAGAAGTTTAAGGCCAAGAAACACGTGGGAATCCCATAAAACAAGAAATCAAATAAACTGGCTTTGAAACACCAAAATTGATATACATAGCAAAGACAAGTCTAAGAAGAGATAGGAAATTACATATCATCAGTCATCACACTCCTTCAGAACCAGAATCTGAGGCAATATAATCAGCCTTAAAGACCGATACTATTGCCTTTGATGATCCTACAAAGAATATTGACATTAATTTAGATTGACTCATGGACTCTAGAATTACATTAAAACCAGATAAAATGAATATTGTAGATCCCACTAACATGGCTACCCCTAGAGTTTCAATTACACATATCATCTTTGTTGGTAGGGATGGTCAGAGTAAGCCTATCATTAAGAGCATAGTTCCAGATGATAAGAAAATAAGGACAATTAAAAATGATATGACTACCATCCTCACAGTTCAAAGAACATAAGAAACACCTATAAGGGGTAGAGAAACCCCTTCTTCTTGCATACTATATGGTAGGAAGTATATCACGACCAAGCTCCCAAGTAGAGGTTTGATACCTTTTTGGAACTTTGAAGGACTAAATCCAAGCAAAGAAACCATAAACAACTAATTTTACTTAAATGTTGTTCCAAATCAACCTCAAACTAACATATTCCCCCAAATAAGAATAAAAATCTTGCCATCACTAGGTGAAGGAATGTATTTAAAAAAGTTAATGACGTGCTCATGAAGTCTCAACTCTTTGACATACCGATTACCATTGATGATAACAAAACCAAGCTTACTCTCAAGGGGCAAACAAGTCTTGATAACCTCCTTCTTACCATTGCAGTTACTGAGGAATTGGACATGTTGGACCCATGGATCAAGCCATAAGTAAGTGTCAACCCCATATCCAATAGATAAGTGAATAAATCCATACAATCAACAAAGTTGTTGAGGACTTGAGTAAGGTACTAGTAGTACAAATAAGAGAGCTCAAGTTGTCAGATAGAGTTTTTACTCATATATTTTGTGAATCCACTTCTACCAAAGGGAATCTTTTTAGAAGAAATTTTAGAAGTGTTACAAATAATTGCAGCTGTGCAAACTTCTTTGACCAACTTGGTACCAAAACCACCTACGATCTTGGGCTTGGTCACCTTCTCCCATATAATAAGGTGTAAATTGCTTTTTCCATCAATTTGACCACATAAGGAATTCCTAATGATCCTATCAATTCTATTGCTAATAGAGCAGGGGAGAGGGAAAATAGTAGACCAATAAAGATGAATAGTCAAAAGGGTAGATTGGATCGATTCCAATCTTCCAACAATATAGCATTGCTTAGCCTTCCAACTATCTAATCTCTTTTTGAGTCTATGAATAAAAGGGTAACAATGTTTTTGGATGGTTTCCCAACTAAAAGGGGAATACCCAAATAAGTTTGGGGTAGAGATCCCTTTTTGAATGCCAAGAATATGAATGAAGAATTCCTTATCAGCCCCAACACTAAATATAATGGAACCTTTTTCCTAGATAATCTTGAGACTAGTAGTATTCATAAGGAACTCTAGAATATGTTTCAACTGATGAAATTTTCTTTCACTAGCCTCTAGAAAAACCATCAAATCATCAACAAAGATAAGATGGGACCCATTTATATCCTTGGAATCTTTCAAAGGTTGGATGGAACCAGACTCAACCTCAATATCAATCAATAGAGTAAAGGCTTGCTTAACTAAAACAAAATATAAGGGGCTAGAGGATCACCTTGGCATATTCCTTTATAAGTTTTGAAGGAATGAGCTATCTAACCATTGAAAATAATTTCATAAGAAATTGTGTTGGAGATTTATCTCAACCAGATAATTCAAAATTTTGAGGAATTCATGATATCAATACTAATGAGAATAACTTCCCAGTTAACAATGTCATAGGCTTTAGTGAGGTCAATTTTGATGCACATTTTACCTTTTCCTCCTTTCTTGTTGAATTCATGTATTAATTCGTTTGAAAGTAGAATGTCTTCATACATCTCCCCTTAACAAATGCACATTTATTGTGGATAACAATAGAAGGAAGGATGTCCTACAATATATTAGATAAGATCTTTGAGATAAATTTAAAAGTGACATTACATAAAGAAACATGCCTCCAATTTTTAGTAAGATGAGTATCATCACCTTTTGGAATGAGGGTGATGAATGTCATGTCAATTCCCTTAAGAAGAAGGTTTGTTTTGAAGGAATCAATAATATCTCGAACAACATCATCCTTGATAGTATCCCAACTAGACTTGAAAAATTTTCAGTAAAACCATTGGGCCCAGAGCATTGGTCAACATCTAATTTATAAATGACATCTTCAACCTCTAGACTGGGTCACAAATTTATCTAAGACACCTTTTTGCTCCTCAGAGATTTTAGGGAATTTTATAAGTCAGGAAGACTAGGATGAATGTTGAATATTATTGTTGGATAAGTTTTAATACTGCCAAAGTCATGACTGATACTTCCATCAATCATCATTTTTGAATAAAACTTCTTTTCCTTCATATTTTAATATAAGAATGAAAGAATCTATTATTGAAATCTCCTTTTGGCCAATGAATATCATATTTATGTCTGAGTAGAGATTCTTCATAGTTATATGCCCAAACAACAATTGTTCATACACAATTATATTCAAATTGTAGAATGACATTAGTAAGATTATTTCAACAATTATATTTTTCTCAAGAGTTTGAACATTGTCACAGAAATTCCCAACACAATATCTATTCCAAGAAGACAAATCACTCCTCACTCTTCTAAGATTATTATGGAGAATATACATGGGAAATCCAGTGAAATTGCTATTCCAAGAACCAAAACATAATCTTTGAAATCATCTTTGTCAATGCATGCAATAATGAACCTGAAAGGTTTAATATATCTTCTCTTTCCAATAACCATATGCACACTGTTTTGGGAACTAGTGATGTTAGGAATAAAAGAACCTTGGAATTCATCAAAAGAGTCAGTGAAAAGATTAATATATAACACTCTATCAATCTTTGAAGTGATAAAATTATCACCATACTAAAGATTATCCTACAAGAAAAAGGAACTGAGGTTGATGTCAAATACACCACAGGCAAGCATGCAATCACTAAAGTCATCCATAGATTTTTTCATATGTATCTCTTTTATAATTTTCTCCTCATTTTTTATAACAACATTAAAGTCCCCCATAATAATACAAGGAAGACACATGTTACTCTAAATAGCTTCAATGTCATTCCATTATCTAACTCTATAAGAATCCGCATAATGACCATAAACTACAATGCGGAAAATGACACTATATACAGAGCTAACTTTAGCATGAACATACTAATATGATTCCCCACCTTTTGTAATAGAACAAAAATATTCATTCCACATAACCACAAATCTTCCCAAGACATGACTATTATGATTATAAATCCAATTGGAACAACTAAAAGAGTTATTCCTCAGCTCAAAGATTTTATTGTCTCGAACTTTAGTTTCATTGAAGATAAAAATAGATGCCAAAACCTCCTTACCTCCTCCCTAACATTAGGAACAGATATGTTAAGGCCCCGCTCTAGAAAAAAATACTAAATCCGTCATCCATTTTCACATGAAGTCCCAATTCTTAGGCAAGGTAGTTCAGAAGTAGAGACATTATCATGAAGTTTAAGATTTTCAAGTTTGTTTGGTAACGAAGCATGATGACCTTGGTCTCAAAAAATATATCCAAAGCCTTTATAGTTTATCCTCTCATTTTATTCTTCTTCTTCTTCTTCTTCCATTTTTGAACTATAAAATCCTGAACATCCTTGTGAAAGATGAGATTTTAGCTGAATTTCGAGGATGAAATATCTTTTAAGATGTGTAGGATGTGATGGAGTGGACTTTTGGAATTCTTAAATCTCCAGTGATATAAATGAATGAATGTATTTAATTATAATATTGGGAGTTAAAAGCTTTTTGGTAAAGTTGGATTATTATTTGATGCTCATATCATAATTTAAATCCCTAAGTTATGCCCTTCTGAGGTATTTAATTAAAAGGTCAAATAATTGAGTTTTGGCACCAAAATGAAATAGAATGTACCTTTCGTTGTGATAAAGTTATGTTCAAAATTGTATGAAGATTGGAGGATTCTAGGTCAAGTTATTTAGGCTTGAAGTTTGTGAAATTAGTTGCTTTATTGATGAGATTTGAGCTAAGTTGAGAGAAAGGTCATGTCACACACCCTAAAGAGGGGGAGAGCAACATATCAGGCAAATGAAAAGTCTATTCCTATCCCCTGTATCTTACAGTAGTAGGATCACCTCCTATCTGGTGGTTACTACCTAGACCACAGGTCAGTGACCACAACATCATGAGCACCGACAAGATCGTGGTTATTAATGTACCCAGAGGGGAAACCAACTGAGCAGTTGGCTCCGTGCTAGCACAAGGTTTCTTATGACCCTTGACTTGAGGGTAGAGGGTGAGAAACCGATGAGACTGAGTTTCCACCTCTTATCTCATCTCCATTTCTTCTCACTGACAAAGGATAGGAAGCACCATGAGAGGAAGAAGGAGCTAGATGAGAGACCAGAGGGAGATAAGAGAAGGAAAAGGAAGCTCGAGGTTGGAGGAAATGAGAGCATGCACTTGTGTGCCCTACGAAGGTGGTTCTTCTAGTCGACCAAACATTTTTGGCTGGAGCTAGAAGATGAAGCTCAGGGCCAGTGTGCAATCCTACTCGCCAAGAACAGTGGTTGCGGATGAGTTTGGGGGGATATTGCAGAGCTTTTGGATGTAGATCCATGAAGATTGGGTATGTGAAGGGGAGTTTCCCCCTTTCCTGGCGCCATGGCGGCTACCATTTCCAGAGCTCCCACCAATCCAGAGCTCCAGAGACAAAACACTGGAGCCGACTAGCCATGGAGATTCGAAGAAACCTACCGGAGATGATCACGGGTATAGGAGCTGATGAAAAGCCACAACGTCGCTCTGATTGCTCATCGGAGTTCTTCCTTGTGGCGACGCTCTACAAAATAGAGAACACAGACTCCGTGTTGTGCAAGAACGGGGGGAAGAGTGGATAGAGCCCCGACTCGGGCACGCAGATCATTGAATCTAAAGATCCAACACCGAATTTAGACTAGGCAGGTCCCAGCGAGAAGAGAGTAGCGCATGCCTTAGTGGCCAGGTGGAAGCCTTTGATTGGCTAATAAAGGTAAATATCTCAATTAATGCTCATAACTTCAATGATATGTAGAAATTAGTATGCTTATCAGAAAAATGCAAATAAGTTATCAAAATTCTCAGAAAAATGCATAGAACAAATGGAACCATGACATTAGTCTTTTGATGCTTAAATGTCAGTGATATCATGTAATATGTATAATGCTTATTTCATGGATAATAAATATCAAACGTTGGCCTAAAATTATGAGAATGTGCTAGTAACTCCTAAATGGTATGTATAATCCATTCAAGGCCAGTTATTATGATGTTGATGCACAAAATCATGTAATTTGCTCCATATGTCTAATTAGGGCTTTTAACTTTAAATAAAATGTAATAAATACATACATGCTCAATAAATGATGAAATTTATAGAGTAAGCTCATATCATTATGTTGAACCTCATATTTATTTATGAGACCACGATGATGCACATAATTCATGTTATATGTAGATGACTCTTAATACACACAATGTAACCCTAATTTGACTAATGAATGTGGCATAGTGTACATATGTTCACATAATGATGGAAAATATGATTATTAGTTAATGAGTAAATAATCTAGAATATGACACCTGTAAGATAAATATAAGACAAGAATGCAAGTAATGATGCACATATCCTAATGAACTAAGCTAAATCCTAATGGACATAACTAGGGTTAATGATGATGAGAACCTGATGGTGACATGGTCTTGTCTTAACCAGGGTTAACCAAGGAGGTAGTTGACTCCTAGATATATGGTGATTAGGTTTGTTTATCTTGATCAAGGTACACCATTACCTCTTACTTGGCTTATTATACAATATGCTTGTGTTATATGTGTAGTAAAATACTTGACATATGATATTGTATGAAATGATTGTTCTTGTATGATATGTTGCATGATTTCCATACATATTTCTCTGAACACATGAAACATAATGTATCTGATCCATCATATGATAGCACTAAACTCTTTGGTAGTACAGTGCATTGAGGTGATCTAACTCTTTGGTAGGGGATCACATTGTATACATGATCTAACTCTTTGGTAGGAGATCATAAGGCCTAAAAGCATCTATCCCTTTGGTAGTATATGTACACAATATATGATGGAAATTGTGCTTAAAATATGTGTTCTCTTTTGTTAATGAACATCTTTGTGCAAGTATATGCCTTTTCTTATATTTCTTTATAACTGTCAAGTATTAGTTATATCTTATTGGCAAGCTATGATGAGAAGTATATAAAAGACACGTGGGCATACTCTGTACAATATTCTTAAATATTGTGCTGACGTGTACCACATGTAATCTTTTGTTTAGGTTGTGGACGTGTGATCTTGAAGATCCAGGATAGTTGAGAGTTGTGTGGCGAGATGATGTACAGGTGGACCTGTTGTCTTAAGATCCTATTGTTTAGTGGTAGTACATGTATCTGTATAAGTTTGTTGTTCAATATGTAATTCCAAAAGTTGTAACAATTCATGTTGTAATTATATGTTGAATGGTGAACATATGTTGTGTGGTTTGTTTATTGTTCATGTGCATGTGCTACTATTGTTTCCTTCTGACTTCCTCTGATTTTCTTCTTCTTAGCCTAGTGTGGGATGTTTGAATTGGGATTCTCACTGAGGTGAGGGTTTCAATTTGGATGTCACACATAAGTTTAAGTTTTAGAAAATCCAGGGATGTCACAGGTGTTATAAGAGCATGAATAATAGCAAAGCCTGACATTTTCTCATTATGCAACTCAAACTAAAGAAAACCATGAACTTAATAATCTTTCGGGTTAGATTAGTCATCTTTTAGAGACTAGATCGGACCTAGCCTCTAGGTTAGCACCTAGATGTCCGAGAACTAGGTCTAGACTAGTGCTTGTTGTATAGAAGGTCCTTAGATGTCGTTCTTTCCTTATAGTGCAACGGTATGGGACGTTGCATTATTTGGAAATGACGTACATCAAGGGAATAGAAACCCTAGACATATGGTGCTCATTGTCTAGAGTATCTACACTAGTCTACATCATGTTCTAACCCTTTTCACTAGTTTTCATGGCACTATACTCTCTACTATGTGTGAGACACTCATTTTGTGGATTTGGTTTTGATCCCAATTAGATCGAGCCTTGATAGTTTTCTCTGACGCTTGATTTATTGGAGAAAAACTATATAATATTTTATTATATATGTAAGTATTTTAAAAATGTGTCCCAACACATGTATGAGTAGAAGGTGTTCATGCAACCTAAGTGAAAGTGAGTGACATCATATGGTGCTCATTGTCTAGAGTATCTACACTAGTCTACATCATGTTCTAACCCTTTTCACTAGTTTTCATGGCACTATACTCTCTACTATGTGTGAGACACTCATTTTGTGGATTTGGTTTTGATCCCAATTAGATCGAGCCTTGATAGTTTTCTCTGACGCTTGATTTATTGGAGAAAAACTATATAATATTTTATTATATATGTAAGTATTTTAAAAATGTGTCCCAACACATGTATGAGTAGAAGGTGTTCATGCAACCTAAGTGAAAGTGAGTGACATCAGTCTAGAAGAGAGAGAGAGTAGATCTAGATTACATGTCTAGAGCCTTGTTAGAATATGTGATAGATGGAATAAGTTTTGATGATATGATATAGGTCTTATATAGGTGACATAAGTTGGTTATGATGATATATGTTTGTCTTTGAGGACTTAAATTTAGTTTTGAGGATTGAGATAAGTTCTGATGATGTAAGTATGCATTCTTTTAGGAGATAAGATATGATAAGTTTTGACAAGGTGTGAGTTAGCATGAGCCTTAATCTCTTTTACAAAGGAGGATCTCTAGTGTTGGGACCAGTTATAGGGTTAACTCTAGAGAGTGTGAGACCCAGAGGGAGAAGGTCAGAGAACCTAAACTCTAAGATATGAGAATTCTAAGAATTTGTATTATGATATGTCCTAGACTAGAATACTCTTGAGTGATTGAGTTGAGTCACTTTATGAATTTTCCTATAGATCTGTTGAACCCTAGATGTACTTGGGAGGACCAAACCTTAGAAACAAAGAGAGGCTGGCTTCTATGTGCATATGTGAATATGAATATAAGAACCTACCATCTGGGTGAGGGAGAGACAATCCCAAGACCTTGGAGGAGGTAACTGTATTAGTTATGTAAAGCCTCATGCTCGGGTTGGTGGTTCCCCATGCAGGACTCTAGTGGTGTATACGTAGAGAGAGTTTTAGGTAAGCATGGCTCATGGGTAAAGACCTATGAATAGAATGTCATACCATGTGTTGGTTTGCACTTTTATGGCCAGAGCTAGTAAATCAATCAACTAGTGCCGATGAGATAATCCGAGAACCCTAGACTAACAGAGGAAAGATAAAGTATATGCATATGAGATACTCATAGAGTTGAGTTAGCTTAGAGAGACTGACCATGGCACTACCCTCATGAAGGTAACATGATGGGATACCTAGTCATGGTTTAATAGATAGCCATGCATAAATGGTTAACCATATATAATGAATAATGATGATATTGTGATAATGTTGGTCAATCTTGTGATGAAATCACTAGTATATGTTGTAATTGATTATGAGAAATGAAATGATATCATATGAGTGAAACATGTTACATGGGGTTTTAATCTTAGTGCTTAACAAAGATGAAAAATATAGTTTGATAGTTAGCACGACATAACGATTATAACACCTTGATATAATGGGCATCCTTTAGTTAACTCCTTTAGAACATGGTAATATGATGTGAGAACCCTAATGCATGGCTAAATATAAGGATGTAAATCCTAAAGAATGAATATGGCTTGACCAAACCTAATCTTATGAACATATGCTTAACCCTTATATGAAGGGTGAAGTTAACATTAGATTATTTTGAAATATCCTAGAAGACATATATATAGCTTTAGAGATTTTGTTTGTGGATATGGTGCACCTCAAGTGGTGCCTACATGTGGATGAAAACCTTTTGTTTTTTTTCTCTTGGAGTAAGAGGATGGTTTAATTTTGAGGACACAATTTTCTTTTAAGATGTATATGATGTGAAAGACAGGATTTTAGCTTAATTTTGAGGACAAAATATCTTTTAAGATGTGTAGGATGTGATGGAGTGGACTTTTGGAATTCTTAAATGTCCAATGACATAAGTGAATGAATGTATTTAATTATAATATTGTGAGTTAAAAGCTTTTTGGTAAAGTTGGATTGTTATTTGATGCTCATATCATAATTAAAATCCCTAAGTTATTCCCTTCTGAGGTATTTAATTGAAAGGTCAAATAATTGATTTTTGGCACCAAAATGAAATAGAATGTACCTTTTGTTGTGATAAAGTTATGTTAAAAATTGTATGAATATTGGAGGATGCTAGGTCAAGTTATTTAGGATTGAAGTTTGTGAAATTATTTGCTTTATTGATGAGATTTGAGCTAAGTTGAGAGAAAGGTCATGTCATGTGCCCTAAAGATGGGGAGATCCACGGATCAGGCAAATGCAAAGTCTATTCCTAGACCTTGGATGCAATCTTATGGTAGTAGGATCACCTCCTATCAGGCGGTTACTACCTGGATCGCAGGTTAGTGACCACGACATCATGAGAATCGGCGAGATCGTGGTTAATCATGTACCCAGAGGGGAAACCAACTGAGCAGTTGGCTCTATGCTAGCACAAGGTTTCTTCTGACCCCTTATCTCATCTCCATTTCTTCTCTGGGTAGAGGGTGAGAAATTGAGGAGACTGAGTTGCCACCTCTTATCTCATCTCGATTTCTTCTCACAGACAAAGGATAGGAAGCATTGTGAGAGGAAGAAGGAGATAGATGAGAGACCAGAAGAAGATAAGAGAGGGAAAAGGAAGCTCGAGGTCGGAGGAGATGAGAGCATGCACTTGTGTGCCCTACGAAGGTGGTTCTCCTGGTCGGCCAAACCTTTTTGGCTAGATCTTGAAGATGAAGCTCAGGGTCAGTGTGCAATGTTGCTCGCCAAGAACAGTGGTTGCGAACGAGTTTGAGGGGATCTTGCAGAGATTTTGGAAGCAAATTCGTGAAGATTAGGTGCGTGAAGGGGAGTTTCCCCCTTTCTTGGCGCCATGGCGGATGCCATGGCTGGAGCTCCCACCGATCTAGAGCTCCAGAGACAAAACACCAGAGCCAACTAGCCGTGGAGATTCAAAGAAACCCATCGGAGATGATCACAGGCCTAGGAGCCGATGAAGAGCCACAACGTCGCTCTGATTGCTCATCAGAGTTCTTCCTTGTGGAGACACTCTGCAAAATAGTGCACACGGACTCCACGTTGTGCGAGAATGGGGGGAAGAGTGGACAGAGCCCCGATTCGGGCACATGGATCATTGAATCCGTAGATCTAACACAGGATCCAGACGAGGTGGGTCCCAACAACAGGAGAGTGGTGCATGCCTTAGTGGACAGGTGGCGGCCTCTGATTGACCAATAAAGGTAAATATCTCAGTTAATGCTCAAAACTTTAATGATCCATAGGAATTAGTATGCTTATCAGAAAAATGCAAATAAGTTATCAAAATTCTCAAAAAAATGCATAGAACAACATGGAACCATGACATTTGTCTTTTGATGCTTCAATGTTAGTGATATCATGTAATATGTATAATGCTTATTTCATGAATAATAAATATCAAACGTTGGCCTAAAATTATGAGAATGTTCTAGTAACTCCTAAATGGTGTGTATAATCCATTTAAGGCCAGTTATTATGATGTTGATGCACGAAATCATGTAATTTTCTCCATATGTCTAATTAGGGCTTTTAAATCTAAATAAAATGCAATAAATACATACATTCTCAATAAATGATGAAATTTACATAGTAAGCTCATATCATTATGTGGAACCTCAGATTTAATTATGAGACCACGATGATGCACATAATTCATGTTATATGTAGATGACTATTAATACACCATATGTAACCCTAATTTGACTAATGAATGTGACATACTGTACATATGTTCACATAATGATGGAATGCATGATTATTATTTAATGAGTAAATAATCTAGAATATGACACCTGTAAGAGAAATCTAAGAGAAGAATGCAAGTAATGATGCACATATCCTAATGAACTAAGCTAAACCCTAATGGACATAACTAGGGTTAATGATGATGAGAACCTGATGGTGACATGATCTTGTCTTAATCAGGGTTGTCAAAGGATGTAGTTGACTTTTAGATATATGGTGATTGGATTTTTCTATCTTGATCAAGGTACGCCATTACCTCTTACTTGGCTTATTATACAATATGCCTGTGTTATATGTGTAGTAAAATACTTGACACATGATATCATATGAAATGATTGTTCTTGTATGATATGTTGCATGATTTTCCATACTTATTGCTATGAAAACATGAAACATAATATATCTGATCCATCATATGATAGAACTAAACTCTTTTGTAGTACAGTGCATTGAGGTGATCTAACTCTTTGGTAGGAGATCACATTATATACATGATCTAACTCTTTGGTAGGAGATCATAAGGCCTAAAAGCATGTATTCCTTTGGTGGAAGATGTACGAGATATATGATGTAAATTGTGCTTAAAATATGTGTTCTCTTTTGTTAATGAACATATTTGTGTAAGTATATGAATTTTCTTATATTTCTTTATAACTGCCAAGTATTAGTTTTATCTTATTGCCAAGATATGATGAGAGGTATATACAAGACATATAGGCATACTCAGTACAATATTCTTAAATTTTGTGCTAACGTGTACCACATGTAATCTTTTGTTTAGGTTGCGGACATGTGATCTTGAAGATCCTGGATAGTTGAGAGTTGTGTGGCGAGCTTATGTATAGGTGGACCTATTGTCTTAAGATCCTGTTGTTTAGTGGTAGTACATGCATATGTATAAGTTTGTTGTTCAATATGTAATACCAAATGTTGTAACAGTTCATGTTGTAATTATATGTTGAATGGTGAACATATGTTGTGTGGTTTGTTTATTGTTCATGTGCATGTGCTACTATTGTTTCCTTCTGACTTCCTCTAATTTTCTTCTTCTTATCCTTGTGTGGGATGTTTTAGTTGGGATTCTCACTGAGGTGATGGTTTCAATTTGGATGTCACACATCAGTTTAAGTTTTAGAAAATCTGGGGACGTCACAATCCTAGTGGTGTGGATTGGTTGCGACGACCACAGGGTTGAAAAGAGAGAGTGAGAGGAAAAGAAAAGAATAGATGGCTAAGGTTAGAACCTTGCTTCTAATACCATGTAGAAGGATTTGAGTAAGTGAGTGATTAAAAATACACCGATCTCCTTCATATAGGAGTTATGGATACACTTGAGTGGGTATATGGATCCTCACTTAAGTGTTCTCACGTAAAAGAGAAAGGGAAATACAATGGGCTTAAGCTAACGAACAATTATGATAACAATATAGAGAAGTAAGAGTTTGGAAAGGGATCCCAAACTCAGTTAAGATGGAGCAGACCCATCATAAGTTACAACATGCATAGGCCATACCTAATATTCTGTCTTTGTGCTAGAGCGGGCCACAAAAACTTGTTTTTCACTTCTCTAGAAAACCATATGATTGCCTATCATGATGCAAAAATTGATGATCTTGGTAATCACCTTTACAATATGCATGCACTGATCTAGAAATGAGATTGTATTGATGATAGGACATTTGTAGAACAATCCTCTCCCAAGAGCACCTTTGAGGTACCAAAGTATGCATTGAATCTTGCACCAGTGAGCTTGAAGTGGTGAATTCATGTGATGACTGACTATCCCAACAACATCTGTAATGTCTGGTCATTTTATTGCCAGGTAGATTAATTTTCCATCTAGACAATGATACTTCTCTAGATTATCAAAGAGTTCTTCTCACTCTAAAGCTTTATGTGATAGTCCATTTGAGTGGACATAGGTTTACCTTATGTCCTTATATCCTCATGAAGTAAGTCCAAGATATAACATATCTGAGACAAGATTATCCTTATAGATGAAAGGAAAAATTCTATTCTAAAAAACTATGATAGGGTGTCTAAGGCCTTTGTGTGGAAATGTTCATGTAAGGACTATTTTAGTTGAGAAATGCCCACTTTGTAATTTCCAATGATCACTATATCATCAACATAGATAGAAATAAGAATGTAACCTTTGGCCAATTTTGAAAATAACTGAAAATTATCGGTAGTTGATCTGTGGAACCCAAGATTCTCAAGAATAGTGCTTAATTTATTGAAATAGGACCGCGTAGATTGCGTAAGGCCATAAAGTGATCGTCAAATGCAACAAACATTTTGAGATGCTTCCTCCTCAGCAACAAATCTGGGGTTTTGCTGCATGTAGACTTCCTCTAGGAGATTACCATGGAGAAAGGAGCTCTTTATATCAAGCTAAAAGAATGACCGATCAACATGGCCACCAAGGAGATCATAATGCAAACTGAGGCAATCCTTGTTACCTGAGAAAAAGTTTCAGAGTAATCCACAACAAAGGTTTGGGTGAATCCTTTGGCAACCACCCTTGGTTTGAGCTGCTCGACAGAACCATCAAAATGGTATTTGATAGAGAACACCCATCGATAACCAACAATGTTCTTTCAGGAGGTGGTGTGACTAGATCCCATGTATGATTATTGCATATAACCTTCATTTCCTCCATCATGGTGGATATCCAACTAGGATGTCTTAGGGCATCAGTCGGGCTTTTGGGAACATATGTCATGTCCAGTGCCGTGGAAAAACTTGAGGTAGTAGAAGAAAGATAGTATAGACAACATGTATTAGATATAGGTTGCTTAGTAGTGAAAAAGCGTATAACTTTCTGCACTACCACTGGTATATTATATTGGTCTGGAATTGATGATGATGGTTGAGGAGCTATCTGAGATTCACCTTCTGAGGGTCAGTTTAAGATTTCTATTATTTTCATAGCTAGACCATTGTGTCAGTATGATCAAGGGGTTTTGAGGATGATAAGAAGAAAAGTTCATCCTCATTGAATGTGACATCCACATAGATATAAACTTGGATTGAGACAGGATCAAGACATTTCTACCCTTTTTAAGAGAAGGGTATCCAAACAAACACCATTCGAATAGCTCTGGGTGATAGTTTGTCACCCTTGGATTAAAATTGTGGATGAAGGTGACACAACCAAAAACCAGAGGAGGTAAATGAAACTATTTGTTATTATGGATAGAGAACCAAAAAGGGGTTTGCCATTTTAGTATGGAGGAAGGTTGATAATTTATGAGAAAACATGTTGTAAGAACCTAATCCAAAAAAATGCTTTAGAGAAATGGCATGAATAAGAAGGGAGCATGTAATGTCAAGAAGATGACAAGTTTTATGCTCAAAAGCACCATTTTCTTGTGAAGAATAAGTGCAAGAGGGTTGATGAAGCATTCCAACATCTTGAAAAAAAAGTGGAGACAACCTTTGTGTGTACTCAAGGTTGGTATTAGTACGAAATTTTTTAATGGGTGTAGAGGACTGAATTAAAATTAACTTGTGAAACACGTGAATCAGTGGAAAAACTTTATCACAAGTTTCAAGGAGATAAAACCAATCTTTCTAGAGAATTCATCCATAAGGGTAAAATAATAGTTAAATCCATTATTAGTTAGAAATGGACCAAAAATATCACTGTGAATTAATTCAAACATTTTGAAGGATTGTTTAGTTGTTTGAGCCATAAATGATACACGATAGTCTTCTCTTAGATGACATGAATTACATATGATAGATGAACAAGAATAAATAGAACTATCTAATATTTGTAAGCTTGTCCAAGGGTAGGTGGCCAAGGTGTAGGTGCAATTGTAGTGGGGCGGAAGCAAGGAGGGCATGCTTTGGTCTTAGCTGTGGGGTGGAGAAGTAATAGAGATTACTAGAGTGAACTCCCCACCATAACATTATCAAATTCCTCCAATATTATAAGATAAACTCAGAAGGATCAAAGATTACAAAGAATCAAAGATAATCAATAATTTTAACAATAAATATAAGATTTTATGGGAAGTTAGGGAAAAGGGAACACCAAATAGTTAAGTGTAGAGGAAACTGACATAGTGCCACAATGCATACTTGCTTCAATGACCTGTACACCATAGTGATAGAGGAGTGCATAATAAATGAGTCAGATGTGATAAGAAGGTGGGGGCATACCCCTCATATGCCGTGTCTCCCCTAAGTCCAAATTATAGTTAGAGTTTGCAGCAAGCATAGAATCCCAAAATTACCTTGAGATGTAGTGTCTAGGTGAGATTCATGAGAGGTATTAGGTGGTCACAAATTCACCACTCAGAGGAGGTAGAGGCTGTCACATTGTTGTAGAGAGGAGGATCCCCTTGTTGTTGTGCAGCTTGAAGAAGGCATTTGTATGTTTCTTTTTGACAATGAGACACGAGAAGTATAAGGAGATATCTGCTATAAAGACCAGTAGTTTGAGCAGGTGTTGGGTGACTAGGGAAGAGCCTCTACCCGGTCCTCCCTATTAGTGGGATGGGTAGCCATGCTTGGAATGACATAAGTCTTTAGGGTGGCCTAGTTTTTTAGAATAAGTGTACTTTGGTCGCTGTCCTCATCTACGATCACATCCTCTAGCCACTGCAAGAAACAATAATGGAGGATTAGATGTATTAGTGGGGGAGATGTGAGTATAAAGAATCCCATACTAGGAAGGTGTGCATATGCCCGATCCATGGATGAAAGGGTTGCACTAACAAGGAGGAGTTGTCATACTATAGGAAAATAGGGGTGAAGACCATTTTGGAAGTACTTAGTGAGAAGATTTTCTCTCTCTTTAATGACCTCGACTAAGGTTGTTGGAGAGAAGAAGTTCGGTTGCTTTAAAAGAGCCTTTATTGCATCATAGTACATTGACAAGTGGAGATTTACTTAGCATTCAAAGAAAATTTTGTCCATGGTGTTATAGATGCACATGCAATTTTCCTCTAGCATAAAGAACTACTTATTCTCTTCCCACATGGCATTCCTGTGCCACATGTATTTGACAACAACTTCAGGTTCCATACACCCCTAGAGCCAAGAGATAACCTGACTATTGCTTGTAGTCCAAACACTATATGGCTCAGTAGGTACATCATCAGTGATAGACTTGAGTTTATCTTGTGATTATAGAAAAATTCAAAACAACATTCATCCATAGTAGAAAATTGTCATCATTGACTTTGACAACACTAATATGTGGCATATAATTATAGATAACAGTATGCGATGGCTGGGGTTATTGTTTGGCAGTGCCACCCATGATAGAACGAGAATGATACTGAAAATAAGAAGCATGGTACAAGTAGAAGATAGAGGCGCTACCCAGATTTTAGCAATATAGGAGAAAATTAGCAAAGCATTACTGGATTGAAAGAATGATAAGATACATCAACAAACATAAAAAAATAACATGTACTATGAGAGTAGCAAAAAAAGCCCTAATTCAAGTAAAATCACTCAACTATGTGTGGGTAGGAAACCACTTGGAGAGGAAGAATAAAAGTAAAGCTTTGCCCCTTGTTTAATTTAATGCTTTATTGATCGACACATGGTCTTTTGATTTCTTTATTTTATATGTATATAGAAACTTGCTGGAACTATATCATAGAAAGGTAGAAAGGAGAAGAAGATAATATCCCTCTACAACATCTGATGGATGGAGATAGTGGCCTACAGTTGCATGGATTGACATTGGCTTAGCTCGATGGACGACTCTTGCTAGCCGCGCCTACAAAATCCATGCAACCATGGTTGTGGCTGGCCACTAATTAGCAAGATGGGGAAGTGGTGGCTATGGGTGGCGGATGTGAGAGGGGGGTGTCCATACGAGAGGTGGTGATAGGTTTGGAGTGGTGGAATTGACCTTCAGGTGGGAAGGAAGAGGGAGAGGAAAAAAATAATAGATGGGTAGGCTTAGACCCTTGCTTCTGATACCACCTAAATTTTTTGATTAAGTGAGTGAATAATAATACTTCGATCTCCTATATATGGAAGTTATGGATATACTTAAGTGGATAGATGGATCCTCACTTAAGTGTTCTTCCATAAGAGAGAAAAGGAAATACAATGGACCTAATCCCAACTAACAATTATGCTAACAATATTAATTTATCTATACTAGTTCAAGTATTTTTCTTTTTAGTATATTCTATTCATTGTTCTTTGTTTCTAACTCATTCTGCCTATGTGCATCTCTAGGTGATGAAAACATGAATCAAGAGAAGGAAGTCCCAGTAAAAAACATGAAGCTTCACGCTCATGCATGCCTTTTCTATACTACACTGCTCCCAAGGTATCTAATCTATCTACTAGACTAGTTAAACCACCTATCAATGTAGAGTTTATTCAATTATGAAAATGTAGCAGTAAATGTCATTTATACTCAATAAGAGTACTCAACATTCTCTCTCTAGGGCTTCCGCTCTGCCCGCTCTCTAGAATCCCCCGGCGGCCACCGCTGGGGGGAGGGAGCGCTGGTTTAGTGCTTTCCTCCCCTTGGCGCTCTTTGTCTTCAACAAGGATTCTAGTCTGTAGGCTCTTGCGGTCTGTAGAGGAAGGGAGCTTCGCTGGTTGCTCTCCGAGGCTGATCTTGGCTTGGCTATGGGAAAGGTGTGATGAGCGACTCGTAGCCTAGATCTGGATTGCGTGTGGTAGCTCGACCAAGTCGACTCCAGTCTGTTAATAGGGATGGACAGAGAGGAGTCACTCGTCTGGATCTGGCTCAATCATTTCGTCACCGCATGCAGAGCAAGGGATCTCGATCTCCTTCTCCTTCTTGTTCCTTCTCCTCGAGCTGAGAGCTGGCCTCATCCATCGCAACGGCGGTGATGAGTCATCTTCTACTTCACCTCGCCTTGTACTGCCAGTGGGAGCCCCTTCTTCTCTGGATGGGTGGTTTCCTAGTTGTCTCTAACGAGCTGTGGATAGCCCTCGCAGGCTTAGCTCTAGGTTGTCTTCTATAGCGGGATGGGTGGTTGAGCCTCCGTGCTCTGTTCCACTTGTGGTGGCCATTCTAGGCAGATGGCTTTGTTGTGGATGCGGGGGGTTGTGAGTCAATCGGCAGCACCAAGAGGGGGCTTTTGCTCCCGATCCAGTCTTCTCATCAATGCCTGGCTCTGGCTGGGAAAGGGATGAGCTCAGGGGGTGATTGTTAACTTGCTGGTTATCGACGGTTTGCCCCTTTGGGCAAGGGAACAAGCTGGCGGATGGGCTCTGCTTTCTCCATGAGGACAGAAACAACTAGTCCTGGCCTATGGCCACAAGCTCCTCGTGAGGTGCTGCTTCGACACCGAGCCCACTCATTTGGGCTTTCCTGCTGATGCGTGGCAATGCACGGTCTGGGTTAAGGGGAGCTTCCTTCTCTTCTTCCTGGATCTCCTATGCTGCGTGAAGGAACACCCTCATGGTGTTTTATGATATGCCTCTGTTAGACAATAGAGTGTGATTGCCCAGATTTGCTTCCAATGGTGGAATCTCTGGCTCCTTCTTCCTTCCACTAATTTCAGGGAACGGTTGTATTGATATGTGTGAGGGAGGCTTGGTGGGTAGGTGTTTTGCCTTTGGTTGTCTGTTGTCCTCAGTTTTCTTCATGATAGATGTTTGGTAGGGTGTAGGCTGCTTTAGCAGCTAGTGGTTCACCCTTCGGGTGCTTGTGGGGTGCTGCTGTGCAAACATCAACATTCAAAGCTTGGTCTCTGGTTCCTGCATAAAGAAATATCCAGGTCCTCTTGGTGGTTTCCTTTGCTTGCTAAAAACTCATAGACTTGGATGATAACAGTGGAGGTTCCTGCTATATTGCTCCTGAGATTCACAAGTTGCTGAAGTGATGTTTCGGCTGCCCATGTTGCCACAATTTCAGAGGATGAGTCTATTGCCAGTGTTGGTATGTGTAGTTTGGATAGTCATTCCAGTTTCTCTATTACCTCTTGAGTTAGTATTGCGGGTGTGTTTTCTTCTTTTATCTAGGTAGATGGCTACTGCGTAGCTTGTATTTAGTTTGTTTCTCTTATTGTTTGGATGTCTTCATCCAGGGCTATAATGGGGGTGCAAACTCTTTTGTACCCAAAGTTTTGGTAATACAGTAACACGCTTTTTGGACCGACAAAAAAATGTCATTTATACTCACCATATTTGAGGAAACCGAGACAAGAATCCCACACAACATTTTCATGATTTAATTTTCTCTTACAATACATTAAAAACTGAAGGGATTCCTCTAGATCATGCTTGAATGTGAAAGTTTTATACTACTTCTGATTTTGGACCTCACTTGTGTAATTTAAATAGGATTCACATGATAATATATATGAAGTATCAAATATATATAAAAGTTACCAAAGGTATTGATCTCACCATGTTATCCATAGTTGGTTACTCATTGACATTTTACTTGTAGGATTAACACCAGAGTTGAAACTATACTTAACATGATCATAGGAATATCATATATAGATGGTGACACTAAGGTATACATAAAATCATTAAGAAAATGTCCACCAAAAAATTGATTTGAGTGGATATCATAAAAGATTGCATTTCAGAATCATATTCTCCATATTCTTCAAACTGTGAAGTCATCAAGAAGGACACTGTTTCTACTAAACTCAATCATCTCACCTTGGATGCCAAGTCATTTTTGTCTATCTCAATCAAATCTAAAAAAATGAAAGGATGATTATCTTAAATACTCCACAACATCCTTATTTTTCAAGAATGTGAAATATGAAGAGATCTCTATCAACTCCTAACTTCCATCAATCAACTAGGTAAGTATGTAACTTAATTCCATCAAACATTAATCTTCAATGCTAAATATGATAACAACAATTAGTTCCTCAACATTCACTTTTGTGTAGGAAAAAAGAGGAATGAGTGAACAAGAAGAGTGAGTATATACAACTACCTTCCAAGGGAGTTTTTTTTCCAAGGATACCCTTTCCAAGCAACATCTAACCACAGTCCACTTGGCAGTGCATGAAATACAAACTATCCAAGAGAAAATCCTGCATAGTTAAGGACCCACATTCTTTTTCCTTCCTTGCATGAGCTCATTACCAAAGTGTAAGAAATGTATATAAGACATAGGATTCATCATTAATTTCGTGACTAATTTATCAGCCAAACACATAGATTCAACTAGAATGAAACCCAATGTCGTGTTAACTTAATTGGCCAATTGTTATATAACAAGATCATTAGAAATCATCGTGGACATGTTAGTGAGGATGGTGTAACACTCCATGCCTTGTGGTTTTGTATTCATGAATTCTCAAGAAGATCCCAAAATTCTTGTCATTTTTGATTGCAACTATTATGACACTACAATTAAGTGATGATACATTAGATTTTTAAAAGTAATCCCAGTTTTAAAAGAAACCTACACAACTAAATCCAATTATCTTTTCAATTTCGGTCACTCCCCAATGTATGAAAAATCTAAAATATTTTAGAGAGGATCCTCTTAATAATTTTTTCACTAAAACCTCATAATATCACGATCTGGTATATTGAGGACATAGAACTAAGATACTCGATCTGTTGGATGATGAATCATTCTTACTACTAACTATATCACATCAAGATAAAAAACTTTGAGAGAAACAATAAAAGCCATATATCTATATTCTAGACCATCTTGTCAAATTCGACTTCCAAATTGCATGAACTGGACCTAAAACCTCTCAATCTAGATGGCTTGAAGTGTTATACTAACTATCAACAAAAGAAACCAACATCATTAATGACCAACCATTAACTTAGGAGTAATCCTAGATACTAATAAAAATTTCACAATACCAAAGGCAACCTATTATTAATTAGAATACATGAAAGCCACAATCCCCTCCATATAGATGCATCACCTCCCCACTATCAAGGAAAACACCTCCTCTATTGAGCACCGACATAGACTTAATCCTCCAATACAAGATGTGGTTAAGAAGGAGATTGTTTGATTTCTTTATGTGGGTGTAATCTACCATATATTTGAAAAAAACTTGGGTAAGTCACCCACAAGTTATCCCAAAGAAAGGTGGGACTAAAATTATTACAAATGGAAAGATGATCTATTACCGACACATATTGTTACATGTCAGAGAATGTGTATTGATTAGATAAGTCTAAATACAATGACCCCTACAAATCATTTTCCTGTTCTATTCATTGACTAACTTTTGAAATGGTTACCTCATAATGTCTTTTTTGTATGAAAAAATAGTATGGATTCTTTCAAATTTCCATCATGGCATGAAAAAAAACTATGCTCACATGTCCATATTGACATATGCATGTATGCAACATCATTAAGAATTTGTAACCCAATTGCAACTTTGTTGCAATGGATTGGACTCTATATTATGTATGATACTAACTTCAATTCTTATCTCCATAGTATATTCCTTATGTTGCAATGTTGTAAGGAAATGACCATGGTTCTAACTAGGATAAATTCCACTTCACAGTGACCATAGGTGTCATCCTAGATTACCTAGTCTATAAAAAGGTATTAAAGTCAACTACAATTTTTTTTTAAATCAACAATTCATTCATCCCATGGTCTGGAGGTTTCAATCTTACAAGCTCTCGATCGTACATCAACAACTTTACCACTAGGTGCCACATTTTTGGCTATCAAGCAAAAGTTATTGTGATGATAATTTTAGCACCTCCATGTTACCAAATAATTTTAGATCTACCTTAGTCATGCATGCTTCTACATGTGATTCTTTAAGGACTTCTTAAAAAATTCCAATCTACTCTTCACCTTTCTTTCTAGGGACATGAAATTGACTTCAATAAAATTGGTTTATGGATTTTAACAAGTTGAAGCAAGATCTTGACATGGAACAAATTATCTTGGCACTTTTTTTAAACATTGGGAGAGATGATATTCATATTTCCTCCCATTGTTGGAAAACATGTATCGAATACATTCTCTCTCTGATACACACACTCTCTCATAGAAAATATCTATCTCTCACACAACTTCCTCTCCCTCTATCTCTTTTTTCTCTCTCACTCTCTTCTTTCTCTCTCTTTAGTCTCTAGTCTATATCTCTCACTCCAATACAATGTTGGTTTCCCAAGCCTCTAGTGAGTTACAGACAGAGTTAGAAAAGATCAAATCTTTGATGATTCCATCATACATGATTGATCTGCGAAAACTTCTGGATAGGTATCCTATATCTGAACCAAAAAAATATATGATTTTTCATTTTGAAAATAGTTCATTGTATAATGGTAAATAAAGTGAAGTGAATCCCTTCTCCCAATCTTTCTTACCATCTCATTTTCTCTTTTATGTAGTCTCCTCTCTATCTCTCTCTCTCTCATGCAATCTCTTTTCTTCTCCTTTCTATAACTTTTTATCTCTTTTTTTTACAAGGGATGCCAATTTTCTTAGACAAAAATAACCCTAACCCTAACCCTCTACCCACCCCACGTGAGTAGGGATAGGGTGAGCCATATGTACCTGGGAAGAGGGATTCAATTTCAAAACCCTAGACCCTGTATCCACAAGGGAGATTTTCCGCCAAGTATCTACCTGATAATTAATGGACCAAGAGGCCACAAACATAGCCTGGGGAAGATAGGGAGCATCCAAAGACCTATGAAAGAAAACACAAAAAGCAGACACTACTTAAAGGAGGAGGAAGCCCTCAGAGTCAGAGCCCACACATTGCTGACTAGAAACCAACAGGTGGTGCAGGCACGAGGACCCCCAATAAGACCATCATGTATTAATTTGGGTGGAAAGGCCTGCAGATTGCCAAGGGGGTGAAGCCCACACACCTAAAGCCTCCATATTCTTCCCAAGCTAGATGAGGCAAGGGGAAAATAGATCTGAGCATGCAGGGGAGGAAGTAGTACAGTCAACTCCAAACCCACCAAAGCTCAAGGAAAAAAGCTAAGAGTTGTGCCACCACTAAAGAGCACCAGGACAATGAGTTAGTAGGAGGCCGGTCATTAGTGGGGAAGTAACAACTAGAAGCATCATAGGGGGGGTACTACAAATTGATCAACTAGGAGGAGGCGACCACTAGCCCCCCCCAACCAGCACACACATACTAGATCTAAGAGGATCTAGTCATAAAGCAGCCCAATAAGGGGATGTCTTCATGAATCACCAAGGGGAGAGGCTAAAAGCTGGAAGGCCCCCACTGGGAATCCCACAAGCATAAACACCCACAACCCGCACAACAATGGGCATGGGAACCGGCTAGCTAGACAAGGGTGTTGATGAGGAAGGAGCACCAAAAGGAACATATGGGGAGAGCATAGGGTCAGGGGGAGGAGGCACAAAGTCAATGCTACCCCCAAAGAGAGACCCACAACGGTTTTCTAGAGAGAAGGGAGTGTTTTTTTAGAGACAAGGAGAATGAATAAACCAATTGGTATATCGCATGTCAAGAACTTGATTGTGAAACGCCCACAACATCATTATCTTGCTACATTAGTTGACCCATCCTTCTGAGATGATGTGTGAGGAGAATTTTTATTTAATGGGATCTATTCCAGGTCAAAGGAAAGATACAACCCTTCACAAATATCATGTAAAAAAGGTCTAGATTACACTCAAGAAAAATATACAACCACTAAGAAGGAACAAATTTAAGTAGCATTCTCCATGAAAAAATCCAGATCTTATCTAATTGGCTCAAGGTCATCAAATATACCAATTCACAATCAAATATGTCATGAAGAAGGATGCCAAGCTAAGGCTCATAAGATTAATCCTCCTTATCCAAGAATTTTCCTCCTCCAAGAATTTAATATAAACATTTGATATAAAAAGGGTGTCACAATTATGTTGTTGAAAAATTATCTTGGACATCCTATTATAATACAAGTGAAACCTCTCACACTGAAAATTCTTATCTAAGAAATACTCTTTTAGTTGCTACTGTATGTAACACTTTGTAAATGACCAACACTGCTGATTTCCTAGCTTGTGATTTTCCCAAATGTATCTCACCAGAGGCACAAAAGAAATTCCTTAGAGATGCATGTAGGTTTTATTCAGACGATCCCATATCTTCTAAGAAGGACTGTATGGCCTATTAAAATGATGTGTACTAAGAAATCAAGTTAGGAAATAATGAAGAATTTCCATTCAATAACATTGGAGGTCATTGTGGAATTTTAAAGACTGTGCCTAAGGCACTCTATTCAAGATTTTGCAGGACAATTATATTTTAAGACACAATCATATTCGTCAAATCCTGCAACAAGTGCCAATGAACATGTAATATTTATAAGATGGACACATTTACCCTTATTTAAGGAAATATGCCAAGATATTTCAAGTCTGGGGTGTCAGTTTTATGGATGAATTCCCCCCTTTAACAATTTTTTATACATACTAGTTGCAATTGATTATGTGTATCAATGGATTCAAGCCATCCCCATAATTTGCGATGCCAAATATGCGTTGAAACTCTTCTAGAAACTCATATTCCCACCATTTGATGTTCCCATATGATAACATTAGATGGAAGAAAACACTTCAACAACATGAAATCCAATAATATTCTAGAGGAATATGTGTTCATGCAAAAATTGTCTCTCCTATCATCCCCAGATCCCAGACCAAGAGGGGATCTAAAAAAATTCAAGGTAATACTAAAAATCTTGAAACAACTAGTCAAATAAGTTTACTACACTTCTTATAAGACCCCTATAGGTACAATGCCCAACAATCTCATTAATTAGAAATCTTGTCATTTACCACTCGAAATTGAACACCAGCCATTAAGAACTTAGATTTGATCTAATTAAGGCAAGAAATAAACATAAAATTCAGCTCCACCAGATGGAGAAACTTGTCCTCAATGCCTATGAGTGTTGACACATATACAAATAATGAACAAAACTAAAGAATCTTGTCCATTTCAAGAAAAATGAAAAACAAGATGGTGGTTTGGTATTATTATTTAACTCTACGTAAAAAATGATTCAAGGAAAATTATGATCTCACCAGTTTTCTCATTTGAGACAATTTTGTCACATGGATCTTCATATTATCAAGTGAAAAATGAGAGTAAGAAAATTAATGGAGAAGCATGAAAAAGTATTTTCTTGATAAATAACTTGGATTCATATTTTTATCAATATTCAAGAATCAATTCAGATAAAATATAAATGAAATGTGTTTCAAACTAGAATGCAAACATGTCACTTCTTGTGAGGAAACCCATCAACTATCTCTCCTTCCTCTTTTATTTTGTGGTGCCTACTTTTGTTTTTATTTATTTTATGAATTATAATATCTATTACATTTTAAATTTAGAAATTGATCCCTTTATTGATGAATGAATTATAATTTCCAAACTTTAAATTATAGAAATATTTAGGAAAGGGAAAGAAAAGATCAAATGATAATATTGGCTTTGGTTTCTCCCCTATGGATCTCCATCCACATCGCGCCATCCTCCTATATAATTCTTCCTCCTCATGTACATCAAAAGAGAAGTAGACATAGAGTTTCAACATTTCATGACAAAAATAGTGAAAGTAGATGTCAAAACTCAATTAGGTAAGAAACTCAATAATTATCTAGACACCCTCTCCTTGTAATGAAATAAACATTCTTTTCCGAGTATCAAACAAAGACATGTACTTGAGGTCATGGTAGTTTATGAATAGCCACCCTTTCTCTTAATCACATGAACAAGCTAGTAATGATAAAGAGGATGATTATTGAAATGATCCTATGATGAATGAAGTGACAGTGGAAGTAGAAAGTGTTGGCATTAAGTCTGAGATCCACTCATATGATGATTGTAATGGCACACTTTGTAATTTATTTGATAATTCCATTTATTAGATTTTCTTTAGTATGATATAACAAATGAATATAATAATGTATGACTAAATGACATGTGATTTGGATTGAGGAACTCAACATGAGATTATGTGTATTCTAAGAGTATTCATTATATTATAAGTCCATTATCAAATATTATTGTGGAAATTAGGATGAAAATAACACGTTAAAACTAGTATTTGTGTTGATAATGACTATGTATCATTAGTCATAATATTGAATATCAAGTCAAACACATATATACTTGTTATGGAAGAGTAACTGGACATACCCAACTTGAGTATGATACATGGAAGCCATAAATGGTAGTCATAATCATATATCAGTATGGACATGATGATGGTGGTCCTTATACCTGAAGTCTATACAATGATCACATACTAGTCAATGTACTTTAACACTACTTAACGCGATCCTGAATAAGGGTTTCAATACAACTAATTCTTGGTGTTGATGTGAGAGTTATACGTTGTCCATATTTTGATAATGACTTAACCATTCCATTCATATGGTTCTAACATGTTTGTTCAAGATTGATTTTAGGGTTTATGTACATGACAAAGATCAAATTACACTAGCCCTAGCTTGTCCAAATTCAAGTCAAAAGCAATGCAAGTGCACTTTTTGGGAAATCACTCCAAAACACCTTAGAATATTTTTGAAATCACTTGTATTGATGATATGACTTGTAACTAAGATGAGAAAAAATAGGGATACTTAATTCCAACTTTTGGTCACTCTAAAACCATTTTGAGAAATTTGTCACAACAACTTTGTCGATCGAGTTTGAATCTCGACCGATCAGTGATGGATTTTTGGAAATTGATCAATCGGTCGAGTTGTACACTCACAAAACTCGATCGACCGATCAAGTGACAAAAATGATTTTGACTCATTAGTCAAGTTTCCCAGGACATACTCGATCGATAGTTTGAAAATTAGCTTTGTCAGTTAGTGGATTGATTGAGTTATCTTTATTGAAACTCGACCGAGTATACTATATGGAAAATGTAGAAAAAGTGATTCAAACTATTGGAGAGTTGTTAGAAATGAAAATAGATTTGTTGCAAGTTGTAAAATGGCTATTTTTCATTCTTAAGTGATCCCACACTCAAAGGAACACCTCGAGCTATAAATAGGACCTCTTGGAGTTCATTCCAAGGTTGCTCATTCATGCTATCCTTGGTCCTTGCTATAGTTGAGTGTGTTGCAAACCTTTGATCCCCTTTCTCTCTCTCTCTCTTTTACAAAGCATTTCATGATTATGAGTGAGTTAGGCATGTTGTAAGAGAGCTACCTCCATAATATCTTGTAAAGCTCTCATTCCTTCCATCTTCCTAGTCCCCTTTCTCAAAGAGCAAAGGTTGAAGTGATCTTCTTTGAGTGAGGAAGGAGTATTTGTTCTTCTTCAAGGTTGAAGAAGGTGTCAAGATCTTCTAGAGGTGAAGGAGAAGGGCAAGGTGGAAGATTCAAGAAGAGTGGACAATTCCTTCAAGGCGAAATACTTGATGCAAGTGTGGGTAAGTCCTTGGTGAAGGCGAAAGACATCTTGATCAAGTGGGTAAGTCCTTGTGTAGGTGAAAGACTCTTATCTTGAATAGGTAAGTCCTTGGATGTATGGTGATTTCCTTGTATCTCTTATGATGGAATATAAGTATACATGGGTTGTAAAGTCCTAGAGGTTGACCTATCTAGGTAGTGGATAAATTGTCTCCTAGTTTGGAGATTGGAACCAGTCTAACCACCATATCCAAGTGTATGTTTCAATCTCTCTCATCCTTGCTATGCTTGCTTAGATAGGACTTCAAATTGTTCTTTAGCATTTGGTTTCAATTGATATAATTTGAAGGTCTAATATTCTTGTGAGAATTTTGAAGCTCTATTCACCTTCCTGTAGAGTCCTAGATCCAACAAGTGGTATCATAGCTTGGATCTTCTTCAAAAAATCTCCCACAAGATGAGAAGATGGGTGAGAACCTACTTGGTTCCCTCAACCTAAAGGGAGGATTCTCCATGCCCCCCCACTTTTTGACGACACCAACTTCTTCTATTGGAAGAGGCAGATGTAGTTCTACATTCAAGGGATGAAATTTGATATGTGAAAGGTGATGATTACACCCTACAAGGAGCCAGCCAGAGTTGTGTCAACATGGGATGAAGCTGCCCTAAAGAATAACCAGCTCAATGCCAAATCAATTAGCACCCTCTATACAACCCACACTCCATCCGAGTTTAGCTGCATTTCCTCATGGGATACTTCCTATGAGATATGGGACAAGTTGTGCATCACCTATGAAGGAACAAAGCAAGTGAAGTAGACAAAGATCTAAATGTCGAACAACCTCCTAAAATCTTCAAGATGGGGAAGAAAGAAGGAGTTGCCGATATGTACTCAAGGCTCAACATCATCATCAATGTCCTAGCTGCTTTGGGACACACTTTGGATAGAGGAACAATCAACTCAAAGATCTTAAGGTCTCTTCCAAAGAGATGAGAATCAAAGGTGACCTCCATTAAAGAAGTGATAAGTCATGGTGACATTCCAACCGAGGAGCTTATTGGCAATCTACATGCTCATGAGCCAAGACTTGACAAGCAAGAAGAAGAATCCAAGTGAGAAGAGAAGGAAGATCAAAGATAGTGCCTTCAAAGCTCAAGTGGAGGCCCTCATCCTTCAACAACAACTTGCTTGCCAAACCACTCCCTCCTCCTCAGGTGAAGATGATGGCCCTAGTAAGCATGAAGCCAACTTCTCCAAGGGAAAGAACTTCAAAGGAAAGCAATATTCCTCTTCCACTCCAAGGTTCTACAAGTGTGGTCAAAAGGGACATTATAAGAGTGAATGCCCAAAGGTTAGAAAGTCACACCACAAGAGCAGCTCCAAGAAGGAGGAAGAGTACATGAAAGATATAAAATACAAGAGGAAGGACAAGAATGAGAGGAGACACAACAAGGCAACTCATGTAGCTTGGGAAGAATCATCCTATACTAGCTCATGCTCTGATGAAGATGGAGAGTGCCATCTTACACTCATGGCCTCTACTAGTGAAGAAATTGGTGAGGTAAGTGAGGTAATATTGCATGAGTTAGCTGAAGAAACTATCATTAACATGCTTGTTACTATGCGTTCTGCTTATTCCAAATGTAAATCTAAAAAGAAGAGGTTAGATAAAATCATTGATGATCTATATGTTAAACTTTATATCCTTGAGAAAAATGAGAAAATTCATCTTGAGAGAATTGATGACTTGCAAGGTCAATTTAATCTTTATTCATCTCCGATACAATGGAATTGAATTAGAGAATGGTGTCTACCTTAAGAACATTGAATCTCTTAAGGAAGACAACCAAAAGTTCCTAAATGAGCTTGTGACACTTAAATTGAAAATGCTGAACTTAAGCTTGTTGTTGATGCTCATAGAGATGAGAGGGATGTTTATCTAAAAGAAATTTAATTGCTTAAATATGAAAATTCTAGTTTACTTGGTCAAGTGAATGATCTATCTTCTAGACCTATTTTTCCTAGTGATGATGTTGCTTCTATTTCTCTTGAAAAAGATTCTTATTTGACTAAAGGCCTCTTTTTAGAGGCCGAACTTGTTCACACTAGAGATGATCTTTCTAGTTGGTCTTCTACTATTATATCTCTTACTGATGACAATCATAGACTTAGAGCCTCTCTGTAGAAATCCCTCAAAGGGAAAAACTTCCTAAATGAAATCCTTGATCATTTTACCAAACAAAGTGGTATTAGTGGTTTGAGATTTGTAGGGGGAGCACCTAAAGGAAATAATAAGGACAAATGTAAGAAAAAGAGTATGGAAACCTCCTTTTTCATTGGAGAGTCTTTTGACACTAAGAACCCTATGATTTTATCTCATTGCAAAAGTGATGATCATTAGTCTACTTATTGTCCTTACAAGCCTTAGGGTGCCAACCCAAAGATGAAATGGGTCCCCAAGATAACTCCAGATCCCAAAGTTTGAGTTGGGAACCGACACTCTCCTTTATTGTAGGAAAAAGGAAAAAGGATTGTTGATAGTGGCTGCACTAAGCACATGGTATGTGATATAAGCCATTTCAACAATTTCACAAATAAGAAAAGAGGTTCAGTTACTTCCGGGGACAATAAGAAAGGTAAGGTAAAAGGTGAGGGTGATGATGGTGAACCCTTGTGTATCAAAAATTTTCTCTTTGTGGATGGCCTACATCACAATTTAATAAGTATAAGCCAATTATGTGATAATTGTTACCTTGAACTTTTTACTTCTTTTGAATGTTTGCTTCTAGATTCCCTAATCTATCATGTCATATATAAGGGAGCTAAAAATGGTAATCTTTATGTAACTGTGCTTGACTCTATTAATCCTATTGCTGATATATTCCTAGTAGTCAATTCTAATGATATTTCTCTTTGGCATTGTCGACTTGGTCATGAAAATATGCATTAATTGAAGAAGTTGAGAAAAAAGGACTTGGTCAAGGGACTTCCCAAATTAGATTTTTAAAAAGATGAGGAATGCCAACCTTGTACCCAAGGAAAGCAAATCAAGTCCTCCTTCAAATCCAAAGGAGTCCTTAGTACTAAGAGAGCTCTTGAACTTCTCCATATTGATCTATTTGGACCTATGAGAACTCAATCGCTTCACAGTTCCAAGTATTGTCTTGTTATTGTTGATGATTTCTCTCAATATACTTGGACCTTCTTTCTCATTTCCAAGAGTGATATACACTTGCTATTTTATCTAGTTTTTGTAAGCAAGTTGAGAATGAATCTTCTTTCTAGATTATTTCCATCCATAGTGATCATGGGGGAGGATTTGAAAATGATCTTTTTGAACATTTTTGTGAAGATTTCGGATATGCAAATAACTTCTCTTCACCTCCAACACCTCAACAAAATGGGTTCGTAGAGAGGAAGAGCAGGTCACTGTAGGAAATGGCTAGGACCATGCTTTTAGAGTATGTCACTCCAAAGAAGTTTTGGGCTGAATCCATTTGTACCTCATGTTTTGTGCAGAACTGGGTTTTGACACATCCTTCTTTAAAGAAAACCCCATATTAGTGGTGTGGTAGGAAGCCTTTGATTGAGTACTTTCATGTTTTTAGATGTTCTTATTTTGTTTTGAATACAAAAGATTCTCTCGACAAGTTTGATTTGAAATCATACAAGGCTTTCTTTCTTGGCTATGGCACTACTAGCAAGGTTTATAGAGTATTTAATGTTGATCTTTCTAAAGTAGAAGAATAATTTAATGTTAAGTTTATTGTGACGAACCCCTCTATTCCCAAAGATATTGTTCCAAAAGATGATGTCACATGTGAGGTGATTCCTATCTTAAAAGAACTCAACATCACCCAAAAGGTAAAAGAGGTGGCCACTCAAGGAGAGGAGATAGATGAAGATAAGAAGGATCTAACTCCCTATTTTGTAAAGAAATATCCCAAAGAGATGATCATAGGTGACCTCTTTGAAAGAGTGAAGACGCGGGCTGGCTTCAACAAAGAACAAGCAAACAACACCTTCATCTCACAATTTGAGACAAAGAATGTCAAAGAATATCTTGGGGATGATGAATGAATCCTAGCCATGCAAGAAGAATTGGAGCAATTCGAGAAGAACAAAGTGTGGACTCCAGTGCCAAGACCACGTGATAGAAATATCATTGGCACCAAGTGGGTCTACTACAACAATCTAGATGAAAGCGGCAAGGTGGTAAGAAACAAAGAAAGGTTAGTGTCTCAAGGCTACAATCAACATGAAGGGATAGATTTTGATGAAACATATGCACCTGTATCTAGACTTGAGCCCATTCGTAAGTTACTTGCTTTTTCTAGTTATAAGAACTTTCTTCTTTATAAAATGGATGTTAAACATGCATTTTTGTATCGAAGTGTATGTTGCACAACCTTTGAGATTTGAACAGGATAGTTTACCTAACCATGTTTATCTATTGTAGAAATATCTCTATGGACTCAAACAAGCACCTCGATCTTGGTATGAGAAATTGAAGAACTTTTTGTAAGATCATATGTATATCATGGGCAAAGTAGATTCTACTTTGTTTATCAAACGAACTTCTAACAACTTTCTTATAATTCAAATTTATGTTGATGATATCCTTTTTGGAGGAACTAATCTTGATCTTTGTAAGGAGTTTAGTGATCTTATGCAGAGTGAGTTCGAGATGAGCATGATGGGTGAGCTCACATTCTTCCTCGACTTTAAAATCAAGAAAACTAAAGATAAAAACTTCATCAACCAAGGCAAGTACATGAGTGAGTTACTTAAGCACTTTGGGATGGAGAACACCAAGCTGATGGACACCCCATGTTAAACACCGCCAAACTTGATAAAGATGAAGAAGGTGAGAAAGTGGATGAGAAACTCTATAGAGGTATGATTGGAAGTTTACTTTACTTAACTTTTAGTGTTGGCTTGTGTTCTCACTTTCAATCAAATCCCAAGAAATCACATCTTATAGCTGTTAAGAGGATTTTAAGGTACTTAGCCAAGACTCCAAATTTTGAACTATGGTATCCCAAGTCAAGGGACTTTACTCTTACGACTTATAGTGATGTTGATTACACATGATGCTTGATTGATAAAAAGTGCACAAGTAGCACTTGCTTCCTCCTAGGATCATGCTTGGTGTCTTGGTTTTCCAAGAAACATAGCATAGTGGCTTTATCAACTATTGAGGGTGAATACATTGCAACCGAGAGTTGTTGCGCCAAGGTCCTATGGATGAAGCAAATGCTCCAAGACTTTAACATTCTTTTTTATGCTTCTCTCCTATCTATTGTGACAATACTAGTGCAATTAATTTATCTTACAATCCTATACTGCATAGTAGAGCCAAACATATAGAGGTTCGTCCTCACTTTCTTCGTGATCACATTACCAAAAAGGATATTTATATCACGTATGTGGACACAAAAAATCAATTGGCAAACATTTTCACTAAACCTCTAGCTAGAAATAAATTTAATTTTATTACATATAAACTGCTCATAACTGCTTTGGATAAATCTGATATGCCTTCTAGTTAGTTTCTATCTATCCTATATGCTCTGCTCATCTCTTGATCACTTTTGCGTGCTAAAGCGCTAAAATTTCCTATTCTTATACCTTGTATTTTTGCTTTTTTTGGGTATTTTTCGCAAATGCTTGTTTTTTTCTAAATAGTACGCAATGATGAGTGATATGTGCCTAATTATGTTTAAATGCAAAATGGACTAGAAAAATAAATTAAATTATCACTCAAATAGATAGAAATTAAAATTTCTAATGTTGGTTCAGGTTGACCATCGGTTGAGTTGCCAACTCAACGATCCATGGCTGAGGCCTTTTGTAAAAATCCATTTGGTTGAGTTTGCATCTAACAGAAATCAACCGATGGATGGGATGGAGCAAAACTTAAGTATGGTTCAACCAACTTTTCTCCCTCTCAATTAGAGAATAATCGATCGATCCACTCTCCACTCCCTCAAGCTCTCAACCCCAGCCCCAGAATTTCCCTTCCTAGCCCTATCCATCCCTTGCTTGACCTCCCTAGCTCTCTTGCACATCAGTCCTAGGTATGTGGTCGGGTTTTGGTGGCGTTCTATATGCTTTTTACATCTCTTTCCTTCTTATCTCACCTCCATGGCTTCCAATAGGTGAAAGAGAGCCACCCCCTCAGGGACACCATCCTCCTCCTCCAATACTCGCCTCATTCCATTTGATGATACCTTCTTTGTCTCTAATGAAGATCTAAATAGGTACAAGAAGCTCCTTCCTAGGAACCCCTTCCCTTTTCATGCCTTATTTGAGCCTCGTCCACATAGACAGAAGGTCATAGATCAGGTTGCCAAGTTGTTGTACGACCACCACCTGTCTACCTTGAGTGTTGAATGCCAGTGCTATAACAAATCCATCACAAGCACTAAGGAAGTTCATGAATTCTATGCAAATTTGTTATGGAATTATGACACACTTGTACCCCCACTAAATAATCAAGTCATTCTTACTTCCATGATTGTTGGTAATAAATTACAAATATTAGAGATACCTTGAATATCTTTTTCTCTAGTATAGAGGTAACCGACAAATGGAGGAAGGTTTACCCTGAGTATTTTGATCTTATAGACCCTGAGGCCTTCTACAAGAAATATGATATCACTCTCCATGACATACATAAGTTCTTGAAGAAGCCTCAGTTTCCCTATAGGAAGAAATCCTCCCTTCCCTCCTCTACCTTAGACCTAAAAAACCGAATTCTCTCCCTGGTAGTCAACTGCAATATTCATCCAAAGAAAAATCAAATTGAAATTGTAGAGAATACCACGATGATTATGTTTTTTATCCTAAAGAACATCAGAGTCAAGTGGTCTAGATATGTTCTCCATCACATGACCTACCTTGACTCTAGTAAGAACACTCGTGGTACCCACCCACCCTACCCAACCTTGATCTGTGATCTTTTTCAATCTACCAATGGGAAGTCTTTTTTTAATGAACTTAATTACAAACCTGCTAGAAAGGAGTCTGTATCAATGAGACCACAATTTAGAAGAGCCTACCCCCATCTTCATCTACCACACCTACAACCACCACCTACTCCCGGGAACCTCCACCTCCTCTACCATCCCAACCTACCCGTACCTTGTTCAATGTATCAAATGAAACCCTCATGGGTTACATGATGCATCAACAAGTGTATGACCTTTAGGTTTAGGAGCATATGCATCAAGATCTCTATGCCATCATGTATACCATGAACCTATCCTATGCCCATCGTTACCCTACCTACCAGTCCTACCCAAGTGGTGATTATGCATCCTATGCATACAATCACTTTTACCCAGCCCCTCTAGCTTCTACTTCTGCTCTACACTCTCTATTGTTGGTGGATCTACCCCTAGTGTGATACCTCTCCTTGATGGTCCTATAGATACCTTTCCTGCAGGACTTGTCACCTCTGCTCCTACTTTTCCTTAAGACTAAGAGTCACATGACCTTGGTATGTCTTGGGCTGAGAAGAATGCTATGTATCTGGGTCGCAGCTTCGATCCTTCTACTGATGAAGAGATGCCAGACCAGGATAACAAGGAAGCTACCACTACTGATGAGGAGGCATCTGAGGATGACGGTGAGGATGGTTCATATGGTTCTGAAGATGGCTTCACTGGTGCATCTGGTGTGAAGGTGAAGCTACTATCTCTACTGTGCCTTCAAATGGAGATGATGACTATGACCCTAAAGCTTTTGATGATGATGATGCTACTACTGATGATGATGTTGTGGATATAGATAGCCTAGATGTTTAGATGTTTTAGTTTTTAGTCTTTAGATGCTGATCATATATATCTTTCTAGACTATTTCGTATTAAAAACATCTGTGGCAAGTTGTAAAACAATTATGTTTTATTCTTAAGTGATCCCACACTCAAAATAACACCCCCAACTATAAATAGGACCTCTTGGAGTTCATTCCAAGGTTGCTCATTCATTCTATCCTTAGTCCTTGCTATAGTTGAGTGTGTTGCAACCCTTTGAGCCCCCCTCTCTCTCTTTTACAAAGAATTTTGTGATTATGAGTGAGTTAGGCACGTCTTAAGAGATCTACCTCCATGTTATCTTCTAAATCTCTCATTCCTTCCATCTTCCCAATCCCCTTTCTCAAATAGCAAAGGTTGAAGTGATCTTCTCCGAGTAAAGGAGGAGTAGTTGTTATTCTTCAAGGTTGAAAAAGTGTGAAGATCTTCTCCAGGTGAAGGAGAAGGGCAAGGCGGAAGATTTAAGAAGAGTGGGTAATTCCTTAAAGGGCAAAGACTTGATGCAAGTGTGGGTAAGTCCTTGGTGAAGGCTGAAGACATCTTGATCAAGTGGATAAGTCCTTGTGTAGGTGAAAGACTCTTATCTTGAATAGGTAAGTCCTTGGATGTATGGTGGTATCCTTGTATCTCTTATGTTGGAATATATGTATACATGGGTTGCAAAGTCCTAGAGGTTGACCTATGTAGGTAGTGGATTGAGTGTCTCCTAGTTTGGAGAGTTTGAACCAGTCTAACCACCTTGTTCAAGTGTATGTTTCAATCTTTCTCATCCTTGCTATGCTTGCTTAGATATTACTTCAAATTGTTCTTAAGCATTTGGGTTCAATTGATATAATTTGAAGGTCTACTATTCTTGTGAGAATTTTGAAGCTCTATTCACCCCCTCTCTAGAGCCTTAGATCCAACACTTGGGTGCATTGTGACACATGTAAATTATTATGAATAATGTAGATGTAATTTGTCCCAACTGTTGGAGTCCTAACCACTTTATGAGTGAGAATATGAAATGCATGGCCATGCTCATGTGAGTCAATATATTATATTGATCCCACATGTATCTCAACTAGTTTACTCTATTAATTAACAAAGCTTTAACTTTCATAGAATCATGTTTCCATGCCTCAAATCAACCTAGATATTAGAGTTGAAGGGATAATACGATCACTATAACACTGGTCATATGCTGGGTTGAACTTGTTCTCAAGGAATCCTTGCGAGTTACCTATAATTACTTGGGATATAATAATAGGACTATATACATCACTAACAACATAATGCAAAGCCGATAGAGTCACACACATAGGATGCATATGGAAGAAGAGTATAACCAAGGACATAAATATTAATTGATTATTAATAGATTTTAGTAATCAATTATATCATTAATAGTCTGACTAGAAGCCCAATTAGAAGGTTATAAATTTGAATCCATTGAATGGACTTATTAATTGATTGACTAGAAAATCCTTGATCAACTAAGTTTATATCACCCCAATTGGTTGATTAGCCATCCTACTTTCAAAAACGGACAAAGATCATCCCAATCGGTCGAATGGCTAGTCTATTTGGTTGAGTGGACAAAGATCAACCTAATTGGTAGAGTGGCTAGTCTAGTAGGTTAACTATACATGATTAATGAGTTGACTGAGTTAATTCTAGAAAGTTTTAATATAGTTTAGTCAAGATGACTACTTAAACACAACTACAATTTTTTACTTTTCTTAGGGTTTTTAGAAATCCTACTTCCTTGCTTCTCCTGTATAAAGGGGCATGACTACCAGTGTTTTGGTTATACATTTTGACACTTGAACCCTAGCCATCATTAACCACAAGGAGAGAGAGAAGAAGATAGAATGAAACTCTAGCATGTTTCCAAACAAAGGCTACTCATTCCCACTAGCTTTTGTAGTGTGATGTGGAGTTCCCGTCATATGAGTGAACTACATAAGGGTGCAAATGCTATACATCTATGTTAGGAGGACATCATCAACCACCGTCAACGCACCTCCATGTGCACCTATATCTCCACATGTTGAACATCACTATATCTTCTTTGTGAAAAAGTATATCTCACATCCCTCATTATGAAGACATCATTGTTGATGACATCAACTCATGGGAAATGTGATTTTTTTTTATTGTTTTCTATGCATCTAATCCCTCCATATTTCTCAATACTGGTATTAGAGCCACATTAATATACTGTATATTAGGATTATAAATTGATATGATAATATTTTTTTGGTACCATTTGTGTGTACATGTGATGTGAATGGTAAAGATGCAAATGTGACTATTCTACTAATTCTACATACATTGTAACTTATTTTTTAATATGTGGAAACTATGGGAAAAATGGATTTTCCTAGTGCATAAAAGTAGAACTCTATATACATGTGTATGGATGCTTCCTCTACACACCCTGCCTAGTTTGTGTGGATGTTAAAAGTAAGTCATGCAAATTGTCCTGTATTAAAAAATGTAATACTTAATACATATGTATATGTATGTATGAGACATGACATAAATATAAATCATATAGGTCACCTTTTAGAATATTTTTTTGGAGGATGATTGCATGGTTCTAGAAAAAGACCCTTTGTGTATTCCTGTGGTTATGGATGAATAGTTAGAATCTGGTTGACAAAGTATTCATATTTCATGATAAGCCTCATATATTTTTACCCTATTTTATGGTTTCTATTCATTCTACATTTTTTTAATCGGTAAGTGTAACGTCCCTAACTTGGGTTATGCTTTAACCCTAGATGTTTTGTTTAATAAAGTTAATTATATGTCTGCTCTTATCTCTGGAAAAGTAATTAAGGCCCAAGAGGAACTTATGTTTCAATTTTAGTCCTTTTTGAATAATGTGAAAACAATGTTTTGCCTATTTTGGACTAAAGTGCAAATTACCCAAGTTGAGGGGTTAACTTGCAAATGTTACATGTTAAAATGTTCCTCAAGTGTTGAAGCATCATAAGGATGAGAATGATGTAGAGGTATGGCTTGTGGTAGCCTGAACACCAAGAAAGAGCTTATTGAGCAATGTTTGTGCATTAAAACCTAGTTTTGGCGTAATGTGCAATTTACCCAAAACCTAGCGTTCAATATGCAAAATATCACTCCTAGAGAGTCCCTAATATTTCTTGGTATCAATCAGAGATAAGAAAATCAGAGGGGCGTCTCATTTGAATCTTTTTGGAAGAGAGAGAATCTTGATATTAAAATAATCAAGATTTAAGCATAATTGAAACCCTAATTCAATTTAATGCAAAAATAAATATATTAATTGAATTGACCTTCAAACAAAAATGAGATGGTTGAATTTGTATAAGTATGGAAGTTCTTGTGCCTTGCAATGGCACCGAAATATCTAAAGTGAGTGGAGAGTCCACTCACATTAGTTAAAGAAAAAGTAATATCCACTCAATTTTGGATATTATTATTATATTGATTAAGGTGCTTAATTTGTTTTCTTTTAATTCATGGATAATGAAGAGGAATTACAAGGTGGGGGAAATGGCTTCGTATGCAAGGCATGGAGGGGAGTATGTGGCACCGATTTTGGGAGTTGAAGGAATTATTTATCACTTTCACTCTCATTGAAATTCCCTTATATGCATCCCATTTTCAACTCACATGAAAGGCTTTTTTGATTCCTTTTTCTTTCCTTGCTTTGACCGTGCACAAAGGAGCTTAGGAGAAACAGGAGGACGTTCCCCAACATGTAGGTAAGCTCCATAGTCATCTTCAACCTTGATTTCATGGTGGAAATCGAATTTCAATGCTTATTTTCTTCTTTTCTCCATTCAATCTTCAACTTTTGCCATTCGTTTCACTCAAAGATTTGAGAACGGACCTTGGACAGTTGAAAAAGATTCATTCACCATTGAGGACGTGAATCTTGAAGCTTGGATTCAATTTTGAAGGCAGGTTATATAACTTGAACCCTTAAATGTCATTAGTGCTTGCAATGTATTCATCATGTGTTGAACCTTTCTTCTTTCTCGATTTCCTTTTGATTAGTTGTTGAAATCACCATAAGAATCAAAATTGATTTTGAAGGTTTGAAGCTTGAATATGATGATGTCATCTTAAGCACACACCTCAACAAAGGAATGGGCAAACAATTTTCAAAACCAATTGAGCTAATTCGGTTTCAAAACCAATTGAGTTGATTCAGTTTCAAAACCGATTGAGTTGATTCAGTTTCAAGACCGAATGGGTAATTGAACCCAAGACTGAATGGATAATTTACTTCAAAACCAAATGGGTAATTAAGTTCAAGACTGAATGAGTAATTGACTTCAAGATCGAATGGGTAATTGAGTTCAAAACCAAATGGGTAATGGATCTCAAGATCGAATGGGTAAATTGAACTTCAAAAGCATTTGGGGTTAACTGCTGATGTGAATGATGAAGATCTAATGGTTCAAATTGATTTAATTATAATGGATTCTAGAATGGATTATCCATTGATTACAAACCCTAATCAATTGATTGAAGAAATCCTAATTGAATTGGATCAATTTCTTGGTTGATGGTCCAAACGGTCTCAAGACCATTCGGAGGCAAATGGTCTCAAGACCGTTTGAGACCAAACGGTCTCAAGACCATTTGGAGGTTAAGGGCTATGATGGATGATTGGAGATCCAAGGGCTGTAATTTGATGTACTTTCAATGGTCCAATTGATGTATGATTCAATAAAGCAAACCCTAAAATCAATTGATTGATTGGAGGAAACCCTAACTGGTCCATTCATTTTTAAGGTGGTTTGCACCAAACGGTCTTGAGACCGTTTGGAGAGCAAATAGTCCCAAACAGTTTGATGTTTATTCGATTTCAATGATGAGTTGCTTATTCAGTTTCAAACCATTTGGAGTTAATTATATTTTATTCAAAGGGTCTAAAAATATTAAGGGACTTGGAGATCAAGACCGTTTGATGGTCTAACGGTCTTAAGACTGATTCAATGTTTTGGGACCATGACCGTTTAAGGTCTAACGGTCTTCATACCGTATGGAAGTGCAATTGATTCAAAGACCGTTTGAGGGTCTAATACCTCAAGACCATTTGAAGGTCTAATAGACTTAAACCCTGTAAGAACTATTAAACCCCATGATTGTTGATGATGTTTATCAAAGGTAATTACAATGGTTGTACCTTCAAGGTACTTAAGTGATTAGTACCTTTTGAGGGGTTAACCTTTGATGCTTATGGAAGCAATGCCTCAATACACTATGCTAACCCTAAATGTATGCACTTGAATGAAGGTTTAACCTAATCTAATCAAGTTTGAAGTAATTAATATCCTAAAAAGGATGAGAGAGAGAGAGGAATCCATACATGTATAATAATCATGTAATGGTTAAACCTCAACACTCTCAACATGAATAAAATATGTAATTAGGGTATGATTCTTGATAAACAAATCATGAAACCCTAATTGAGAAGATTGATGTGTCCTAACCCTAATTTAGGGCAATGCTACATGAAACCCTAATATAGGGTAATGATGTAACCCTAATCTAGGGTGATGATATAGGAAATCCCAATTTAGGGTAATATAATGAAAAACCCTAATTTAAGAGGATGCTTCATGAAACCCTAATTTTGGGTAAAGTTACATAAAACCTAATTTGGGGAAAAGTTATAATGAACCTTAATTCAAGACAATGATGTGTGAAACCCTAATTAAGTGTGATGTGATGTGAAACCCTAATTAAGGGTGATGTGATGTGAAACCCTAATTAAGGGTGATGCCATGTGAAACCCTAATGTAGAATTGTGATGTGAAACCCTAATCAAGAGTGATGTCAAGTGAAACCCTAATATAGAGATGTGATGTGAAACTCAATCCAGGGTGATTCTATGTAATGTTATATGAAATCCTAACCCTGATGAGGGAATAGTGATGTTACTCTTACATTGCATAATGCTGATATGTAATTGATATAACTGTTATCATGTGCACTAATCATGTAGGTATCATGAGATATTGAACATATCCAGGTATGAGATATGATGTTTTTATTATTGAAATTGTTTTATGGGCCTTGTGAGCCATAATATGCTTTGTTGCCTAGTAAGAGGTAACAAGAGATTAAATGGGCTTTGAGAGCCATGTGAGATGCTTGTGTAGCAAGTATCATGTTTACCTTGGTCAAATGACCTCAAGGTGTTTAGTTACCTGATAAGTGGTAACAAGTGTTCTTTGATGATCTGAGGGTTTGAGCACCCATATTTCATAATCATTTTGATGATATGTTAAGTGATGAGAATGCCATGATGAAATAAGGGATTGAAATCCCAATGTGCTATAAAGTTTTGAAAAGTACTTGATAGAAGTGTTACACATTCTTTGTAGCATTTGTTATAATAATTTATGTTTGAAAATATGACTGATGCTAAAAAAATATGGTAATGTACTTAATTAATCAAGTGAAATTTTATCATGTAGAGCCCTGGCCATAGATACATCATCGTCAGTAGTTGGTGATGGTGAAATAGGTTTTCATACGGGAACTTCTACTGTTGAGTATGTCGGGGTTATGGGCGCGGATATCCTTATGCTCTAATGGAGGAATTGATGTGAGATAAACATTAAATCTCTCAATCCTTCATTATATATGCCGGGATGGATGTATCAATAATCTCCTAAATGCCAATATGGATATGTCACTAATCTCCCGATGATGTTAATGCCAGATTGATGTGAGATAAACATGAAACCTCTCGATTATGAAGAGAGTACTGCTGCCACTTTAACTTTATAGCGAAGTTGCCATAATACCCTGGAAAGCTATTTAGTAGAGACACAAGATGTCTTGCATTTTGTCCTCACATTGGCTGAGGAGGATGAGGTCATGAGAATCTGGCTCTTCCTTGACCTATGTATGGTACCGATTTTGATTTCACAATGGTCGGTTGGAGTATGAGCGGTATACCTCATCTCCTCAGTGCTTAAGTATGATTGTAAAATGTAATCAACTGTGTAGTGTATTTTCTTAAGGATGAAATACGAGAATCACTGGTTGATGTTACCTTGCTTAGCATATCCTAGATGGATAAATATTATACATATTCTTAAATTCTTTATTGGAAAGGTGATATGTTGTTTTATCAAGATATAACTGATATGATTAAAATCAAAATATTACTCTAATCTGTTTAGACATTGATTTACCTGCTGTTGAATATATATGATTCCTCTACTTAGTTTTATTTCATTAAACTACAATAATAATATTTTTGGCGGAGAGTTATATCTTTCTCTGGGACAAATTTCAATTGTTTCACCCCCGTGGGATCCAACTTTTTTGGTAGATGCAGAAGAAGGAGCAGAAACCCTACAGTAAGGGAAGAGCAGCAGTAGCAACAGGGACAACAGATATATTCCAGGTGGAGACACTGGCTGTCATGTTTTGTATAGAGAGTCCTATGTGTCATCTCTGTACTCTCAGGTCCTTGGAGTTAGTAGTTAGTACTTTAATGAATCGATCTGAGATTTTGGCTTGACGCCTCGAGGTTCTTATAATGTCTGTGTATAGTTTCAACAAAGCAGTTGATGCTTGTAATCTTCGAGATGAGACTGTACAGGATATGTACTTATAAACCACGATGTAAATAAAGTACATTGGTTCTTGATAAAAGAGTTTTCCCATGTTTGAATCTCTTTAAAAATGATTTTAATTTTTAGTGATTTTCAGTAATTATGCTGCTTATGTTTAATTCTGCAATTAATTACACTGTAGCAGTCTGATTTGGTGCCGAGTCGTCTCAAGTTTAGTGGTATCAGAGCTCTAGGTTCACTAAGTCTACAGAGACATAGGATTAAGGTTGTTGAGTCTGTTCTAGTGTCTTCCAGTTATCTGATAGTGTCTTCTGCTCATATAGGAAGAGAAGAAGAACTTAAAGATGTCTGGTTCACATGCCAGGAAGAGGTGCAAGGGACCATAATAGGGAAGAAACAGAACTTGAACATCCCCAGCTTAACCAAGCGGCACTAGAGAACCCAGCCTTCCATGATTTGTTTGGGCAGTTGATAACCTCCAATTTTGTGATGTTATCTTAGTAATATTCTTCAGTTTTCCACACTCTTTCTCAGATAAAGTAGACAAAATCTCTAAATATTCCCTTTTATTGCAAACATACTGCTAGATTAACTTTTCTCCCTTTTACTTACAGAAAAAGGCACAAAAAAATCACAAAAGACTCAAACGGTCCAAAGACCGCATGGAGTCTTATGGTCCCAAGACCGCATGGAGTCATACGATCTCAAGACCGCATGGAGTCATATGGTCCCAAGACCGCTAGGAGTCATACGATCTCAAGACCGCATGGAGTCATACGGTCCCAAGACCGCATGACTTCATACGGTCCCAAGACCGCATGGAGTCATATGATCTCAAGACCGCATGGAGTCATACGGTCCCAAGACCGCATGGAGTCATACGGTCCCAAGACCGCATGACTTCATACGGTCCCCAAGACCGCATGGAATCATACGATCTCAAGACCGCATGGAGTCAACCGGTCTCAAGACCGCATGAAGCCAACCGGTCTCAAGACCGCATGAAGCCAACCGGTCTCAAGACCACATGAAGTCAACCGGTCTCAAGACCGCATGAAGCCAACCAGCCTCAAGACCGCATGGAGTCAAACGATCTCAAGAATGCATGGAGTCATACGATCTCAAGACCACATGGAGTCATACGATCTCAAAACCACATGGAGTCCAAATGGTCTCGGGATCCAAACGGTCTCGGGGTCCAAACAGTCTCGGGGTCCAAATGGTCTCAGAGTCCAAATGGTCTCGGGGTCCAAATGGTCTCAGGGTCCAAACGGTTTCCAAGACCGTTTGGACCCAAACTTTACCAAACCGTTTGGACTTCACTTAAGGCCTATAAATAAGACCCAAGGGGTCCTCCCAAAGAGAATCAAGTTTCAGATGGCCAGAGGCTGCCTCTACTACTCCAGAGCTATTCCATCTTTCTTCCTCCGCCCAAAGGCTGCCGGTCTGAGATCCACACTCCGTTCCAAAGCTTCTTTCTCTCTCATCACCAAAGAAGGTGGGAAGAGGAGTCCTCATCATCGAGCAACCTGTGAAGTGTGAAGATCATCCTTCTCTCTCTCCAAGGGGTTGACTTTCCTCTCTCCTTCGTGGGGATGACGTTCTCTCTCTCTCTTCTCGCCTCCTTCTTTGTCCTTGTCATGAGCGAGTAGTCTCTTTTCACTAGGGTGTGGGGAGTAGCCCCACTACCCATGTTTCATATCATGCAATGTAATCCATAGTTTGCAATAGTGTTACAACCCCAATTTTGGGTTCCTTTGGCGAGAAATGTAATTTCTCATATTAAATATATTTGAATGAATAATGATATAATCTATTTTGAATAAATGGATTTCATTTACAATAGCCTTGTTGATTTATTTGTTGGCTTTATTGGCTATTAGGCCCAATACAAGGATATTCAATTAATTAATGAATAACTGAGAATTGAGGTGAGAAAGGTATGGAAACCTTTAGAAAGCAAATCCAAGGAGGATTTCGTGCCACTTAGATTCCTTGGGTTCCAAGGAGTCCAAAGTTGCAAAGAAAAGGCAATAAGAAAAGAAAATATCGATTAATTATTTCCTTGTTAATAAAGAAAATGAAAACATTGATGAAATGTAGAAAATATGTGAAAAGAGGAATAAATGGGTAATCCTTAGTGGAATTTCGTTTCCCAAGGATTCCTAATAATAAAAGGAACACTAATGAGGAAAATAAGAGAGAAATAAAGAGAAATCCACAAAAGGAAATATTTTAATAAGATAATGAGAATAATGCATATTGATGCATTTAAGGATAATGAGTATTCCTTTAAAAGGAATTTCGAATTCTTAGAGTTCCTTGGGATCCAAGGAGTCCCAATGAAGAAAGAAGAAAGAGAAAATACTAATAAAACAAAATAAAAGAATAATGTGATACATTATTAATGGTTTTTGTGACTTTGTTAAAAAGTGGTATTTTCTAAAGGAAAACATGATCAATGGTTTAAAAGGCATAAACAAAGAGAATAAGGAAAAGGATTTTCGTATTTCTAATTATCCATGCAATAATGAAAATCAAAAGGAATAGAGAGGAGAGAGAAGGTTTCTTTTCAAGGAAAGATTTGGGTTCTTTTTGGGAAAGGACTCTTTGAGTCGTGTTTAAGCCGACTTATGACTTCGTATCTCTCCCCTATATAAGGGGTAGGATCTGGGATCGAGTTCAGGAAGAAATCCCACGCAGCTCCATCCCTTCTCCTTGCTTCTTACACGTCAAAACCCTAACCTGTGAATACAGCTCTATCCCTTTTGCAACGAGAGTTTGGGTGTAGTCGGGATGGAGGATGGGTGCCCACGAAGTTGGGGAGGGGTTTCGCCATCGCGGCCCTGCCCCAAGCTGATCGTAGCAGCCGCAACTCTACTGCTATGGCAGCCGCGCACAGCAGGGGCGTCCAGGCCAACCTAGCCACCATGGCGGCAAGCTGTTGCACCCAGATGAGTGCAAAGGACCGGCGGTGGTAGGGGAAACACCCCCGAGGGTTGCCGGACCCTGGAGAGGAAGCAGCGCGCGCAAGGTTGCTGCAAAGCGGCGGGTAGGTCAGCAGGCGTCGACCTGCTCAAGGTAGAAGAAAGGGAAAACGACGCTGGACGATTATGCCCCCCGCGGGAGTGAAGAGTTGCCAACTTAACCGGGGACAAATCGGTCTTTTCAAAATGTCCAGATCTAGCAACGTAGCATGGGGTATGCCTACGTGGCAACATGCCATTGGCCCAAGGAAGGTAATTTTACAAAATTCATATCTCCTAATTGGTAGCTCCGATGAGAACATGTTATACATGAAAATTGATCAGAAAATCGAGGGGAATCTAAATAAAATATAATTGAGGCCTAATGCCCTATGCAATTCGAAAAGTATATAGGGATATTATCTTTTATAGTTTAAACAATGAAAAATCCTAGCCATTGATGATTAATGAGTTAGAAAGGGTTAAATGAGTATATAAAGTTGATATTAGCCTATTAATGATAAAAAGGATCATTAATATTGGAAAAGGATGAATTTGCATGTAATTAGTTTAATGTCGAGTTTAATATGCATAAATAAAGCTTTAATGGGGCTTGAAACCCTAATGTTGGAAATTAGGATTACTAATAGCTTTAATTATTCAATTTCATGTATAGAACTGAGTTTCTCTGATTATAAGCTATTTCAAGCAATAAAGTTCCTAATTCGTGGATAAATACCCTAAATGTAGTAATTAGGGTTTTCTCATGAATCAAGGTAGAATTAATGATTAATAACGTTAATATGAGTAATAGAGCATAATGAATTACAAAATGATGATAAATAAGCATAATAATCTTGTCATGGATTAAAAGGATAAAAAAATGACAATTTTAATGTAAGATAAGTTTTGTGGGTTTAATTAATGGACAATGATGCCTTTAATTCGAAAATAAGGTTAAATGTTGTTAAGAGACAACCTTAATATCTTTGTGAATAATTAGGGTTTAAAATAGTGAAAGATGAAAGGAAACCCTAATTACAATAGAAACCCTAAAAATGAAATAGTAACCCTAGGGCTCGAATAGGTCTATTAGACTTGGATACCATGATCCATGATAGAAGATATTGGATGTTTGTTTCAGGATCTTATTGAATGCTTGCTTGCCTTGTTGATTGGACTATTCTATTTCAAGTCTGCTTAACAGGTATGTGGTTATGCTTATGAATAACCGCATTAGTTTCCCGCATGTTTGTCGGATGGTTAATCGCATTGATTGCAATTAAACTGGTTGGATGATTCATATTTGCAAATTATAAAGTCACTATGATTATCACATTAATAATAGAATTATGGATTCTCGCACCTACATGCGACCCTGATGGATGATGCCAAAGGTCAGGCCTAGATGGGTAGACCAATGGACACCTTGAGTGGTGACCCCAGGCACCAAGAAGGTGGCCTATGATATTGCATGACTAGTGGGCACCATGAGTGGTGACCCCCAGGCACCAAGCTCGGGATTGAGAAGGTGGCCTTAAGTCATTGGCAAAAGGGCACCCTAAGGTGGGTATGCCAGGGTTAGGGCAAAAGCGGTGGAGAATGTCATATCAAAAAGTGTAAACTGGATTGTTAAATAATTTGCTTGTGATTATTAAATTGTTAACCATATGTGCAAAGTTTTGGTTGTCCCCACATACCAGTATATTTCGATATACTGACCGACGTTTTGTTTGTCGGCGTTTTAGGTACAAATGAAAAGAACAAACAGTAAAGTGGCATATGTGGAATTAAATGAGAAGTAACGTACACAGGAGGATTAGTTAGAGTAACATCTTCATGGATAGAAGTTTAGAAATCCCATCTTTTAAAAAGGTAAACAAAGTTTTATTTTATGCCAGTTTTTAGCTTTAGTTGGTAAAGTTTATTTAATTATTATTGATTATTTGTCGAACCTTTGATCCTGTTAATTGAATAACGGCTCTGACCTTCGGGTCTCCCTTAATTGGGGGTTACCGGGAGACGGGGTCGTTACAATTGGTATCAGAGCATAGGTTCCTCATTTAATCTTTAATAATTATTAAATTTTACAAATTCCGTAGAACCCATGGGAGTTATTAGAGGATTACCCAAAAGACAGAGGTGTCTAGAAAAGGATCACGACCGGGGGCTGGCAAGATTTTCCTCCGCACCGCTAGTCGGAATACGAGGACTCCCGGATCCGTGTGACTGCCTGGCCAAAGTCTTAGGGTATGAATCGAAATAAGACACCTTTAGGACTCTCTCATCTTGTTCATCCCTTCTCAACTCAAATTCTATTAAGGACCTTAAGGATTAGGGTTTTCTCTCTTTCCCTCACCCTCTTGAGGTATGAGTAAGGTTGATAAGGATTAAGGGATCCTCCATCAAATTAATAAAAAGCATGTAAATAAGATGTCATGGACATAAGCTTAATAGAGTAAGCGTAAAGGAATAGATTCATGCTTAGGTCGTATGACATGAGTTGTCATTGCCCTCAAGAGAGATCTGAGGATAGACCTCCTTGGTAGGAGGATAGGTAGAGAGAGTTAAGCTTGGGAGGTAAAGACCTCCATTATAGGTAGAAGTCTGGCACATCCTTTGAGGATGATGTTAACCCTAACTCTAAGTGAAGGTTAGGAAGGAAGATGACATGATGAGTTAGATATCATGGTTGACCGAGTGTTTGGTTGAACATGCCTTGGATGCCATATGAACCATGAGAAGTTGATAATCAAGTACCATGGCAACCCAACCCTGGAAAGGGTCATGCATGTTAGAGTGAAGGATAGCTCCTTCCTCGATGAGGTTAGAGAAGAACCTATAGTTACCCTATGGGCTTAGGCAAGTAGGGTATAGCTTGATGAAACCTTGGTTGAGAGATCATGATGGATGTATTATGACATAAGCATAAGGGGCTATGAAGGATCTTGAGCAAGCCTAAGTTCGAGCATAGGCCTCACCCATGTGGAGGTATGCTGGTGAAGCTTGATCCTTCATGGAGAAAGGACACCTGGTAGTAAGGCTGGATGTAGAGTTAGCTCTAGAGAGAAAAAGTTGGACTCAAGAAAGAAGGTTGGAAGCTTAGGTTCTGAGACATAGGGAACAGTGGATCATAGAGGATGATGCGACCTGAGTGGATGATAGTGGTTGCCTTATGTTTGAACCCTGAAGGTTGATGATGTCCTGGTTGCCTTTAGAGGAACCAAAACTTAGAGAGGATGACGCTTCTGGTTTAAGTGAGTACCTACTAGATGAGTTAAAGAGTGCTTTAGACCCTGAGGAGGTTTAAGTAACCAGTTGTGACGCTTTATACCTAGTTGGTTGTCCTGGGAGAGGACTCGACCCTGAAGTGTTGCTCGAGTAGAAGGATCAGGGAAGTACATGACATATCTTGAACGTGCTTGATTCATGGTTAAGAGTTTGAGCATGCAGTTGGATACCTAAAAGTGAACATAGGGTTCCTAGGCCTAAGAGGGAAAGCTGTGTATCCGATGCTCATAATGAGGTTTGAGTCTCTATAGTTTCGAGCATGGTACTCATAATGTGTAGAGGCAAAGGAAACCCCTCGAGGTAAGGGTATGTTTGATGAACCCCTCACCACTAAGTTGGTCTAATGCTGAGGAAGAGAACAAGTATGACCTAGCATGGTTTAATAGGTGGTCTGCTTGTACCTTAGTAGCTGATGGGTTAGGCATGATCATGAGGATGTAAACCCTATGGATGGTTGTGACCTTGTTGTCAAGAGTTGTAGTTTCCTCCCATCCTGGGAGAGGACCCTTTGGTAGGGTGTGTACCAGTTCTGTCGATTTTGAGGTGACCTGAAGAGGTCTCATAGGATCTTGAGAAGCTAAGTGAAGAGTACATGGTATGAAAATGAACCTATAGGCCCATCGATAACCATCTCTAGGTGCATGGGCGTGTTACCATGGGAGTAACCGGTATGGGGCCTGACCAAGGTAGGTAGGTTGCCATGACCCCTGTGAAGGGATGAAAGTCAGTCATGAATGCAGAAAGAGATGATGAAGGCTTGGGTAAGGTTCTAAGTCAGACATGTACTATAAGAAAATCCCAAGTCTATCCTAGGGTCAGGTAGGGATAAGACCGATGAAAGATGGAGTTGCCTAATTCCCTAGTTTCACATGACCATAGGGTCGGGAGGTAACAGCTATCATTGTCTGAGGGCCATGGGTTAGGAGATTGATCACCTTCATTAACTCATGGGACCTAAAGGGCAGATGAGTAGGGCACTCTCTAGATGCATAAGGGAAGAAGGATGACCCCAAAAGTGCCGGCACCCTATAGACCTAGAGGATATGACCAAGGATTGTGTGTAAACTCAAGTAGGTTCGAGGCCAGTTTTCCATAGAAGTAACTTTAATATAATGATGATTGTGATATAGAGACATGAGTTGCACGTTTCAACTAAGATTTGAAGGTGTACTGGCGAGGTGGGCTGTACCATCCCTACTCTTGGAATGGGAAGAACTCTGTATTTGGACGGCCGCCAAATGCTTATTTCTTCTTGTTATGGGAGTGAGAGATAGGACAGTATGCATGCCACACACCAAGGACAAAGATGTTGTAAGTTGGAACGTTGCTATAAGGAACAAGGATAGAGATGATAACATAACTTTGTGGAAGGAATGATACATGGATGGTGTACATACACTAAGAGTATAAGGATATCATCTTGTGAGGATGTTTTGTCATGAACCATGTGGAATGTGTGAATTTACCAAGGTTGAGTTTGATCACCATGAGGATGAGCTCAGAATTTCTTAATGAAGACAAACTTAAGGTTTGAGGTAAGGCGATAAGTGGAATACATGGAAGTGTATATCGTCACATTACCTGACACCTAAGGAGGTAAAGTGGTAATAAATACTCTGATTGAGATAAACTGTCTAGTTTAGCTAGAGGCTAGATGAGGTTGAGGTTGTTCAACTAACCCTATGTTTGGAAAGAAGATGTGTTTTGGCGAACACTCAGATGTAATGAGATAGGTTGAACAAGTTAATGATTGCTGGGTTAGCCGGTCTAGTTCTTGACGTAATGAAAGGATGGGTTAGAGCCTCAGATGCACTTCTCTGGAAGAGAATGTAATGAAACCCTGATGAAAGTAGTTTAGGGTTTCTGAGGTATCGACCTCGAGGAATCATGACTTACAGAAGATCATGGTTTTGAGATCATGATACACCTTGATACTACAAAGATAGTAAGTGATGGTAGCATTCTGGATGCTTAAAACAAAGTTGCATGTAGCATGTGGCCATGCAAGCCAGTAGGTGAAGGACGAACACCATTAACCCAGTGCATGGATGTAAAGTATAAAGAGTTCCAGAGAAGGAATGAGAGTTCATCATTATGGATGTTGTGAGTCTCTCCTAGACCAAAAAGGTCAAGATACAATATGGGTTATGGTAGATCGCCTTACCTAGATGACATGAGTAAGGAAGAGTTTTGTCAAGGGACAGATCTGGTGGAACTACATATGAAAGAGTTGGTTCAACTACACCATGATGTGAATTCAAAAGTTTTTGATGTGACCCAAGGGTTCACTTCCATGAGGTGGAAGTAGATACATGAAGAGCTCAGTGTTTGTACAGTTTATCGCCCCATACTAATGGTTAGTATGATACAGACTAGAGGGTCTGATGAGAGCAAGTGTGCTTGTTCAGGGTGATACCATGAAGTAGTTCTAAAGATGTCACATTAACCACCATAGCCTTATCGGGATGCAAGAAGTTTTATAGGGAGGTTGTGCCGGTCACCATTTCATTATGATGATGTTGGTGAAGAAGGCCTCGCGAAGGTCAGAAAAGAACCACATGTGTGTGTAGATGAAGTCGCTTTGATCGTGCGATGGCTGAGAGAGGGCCCAGTGGTGACATGAGTCACGAGCTGATGCAAAGCAAACTGACATGTAGTTCACTGTGGAGGAATATAATGTGAAATCTGACCCCTCTAAGCTACAGCTGAGAGAGCTGAATCCCTGATATATGGGTCCATTTGAGATGGATGGGTGGATATGGTTGTGTTAAGCTTACCCCTCAGGATAAAATGATGTGTTGCATGAGTCCGATCTAGAGCACTATGTGAGGTACCCAAGCCATGTGTTGAGCCCTGAACCTTTTCAGCTTTTGAGAGGCTGAAATGTCCCGAGTCACCTATGAGGGTACGATATACCAAGGTAAGAAAGAACTCAGATGGAAGAATATGAGATGATGAAGGTTCTTGGAAAACACACGGGAAGGGTGAAGCCACATGGTAGCCCTGATGGACATAAGAATGGATTATCCTGTTTGTTTGCTTGCTTGATGGAATTTTGAGGACAAAATTCTTATAAGAGGGGAAGGATGTTACAACCCCAATTTTGGGTTCCTTTGGCGAGAAATGTAATTTCTCATATTAAATATATTTGAATGAATAATGATATAATCTATTTTGAATAAATGGATTTCATTTACAATAGCCTTGTTGATTTATTTGTGGGCTTTATTGGCTATTAGGCCCAATACAAGGATATTCAATTAATTAATGAATAACTGAGAATTGAGGTGAGAAAGGTATGGAAACCTTTAGAAAGCAAATCCAAGGAGGATTTCGTGCCACTTAGATTCCTTGGGTTCCAAGGAGTCCAAAGTTGCAAAGAAAAGGCAATAAGAAAAGAAAATATCGATTAATTATTTCCTTGTTAATAAAGAAAATGAAAACATTGATGAAATGTAGAAAATATGTGAAAAGAGGAATAAATGGGTAATCCTTAGTGGAATTTCGTTTCCCAAGGATTCCTAATAATAAAAGGAACACTAATGAGGAAAATAAGAGAGAAATAAAGAGAAATCCACAAAAGGAAATATTTTAATAAGATAATGAGAATAATGCATATTGATGCATTTAAGGATAATGAGTATTCCTTTAAAAGGAATTTCGAATTCTTAGAGTTCCTTGGGATCCAAGGAGTCCCAATGAAGAAAGAAGAAAGAGAAAATACTAATAAAACAAAATAAAAGAATAATGTGATACATTATTAATGGTTTTTGTGACTTTGTTAAAAAGTGGTATTTTCTAAAGGAAAACATGATCAATGGCTTAAAAGGTATAAATAAAGAGAATAAGGAAAAGGATTTTCGTATTTCTAATTATCCATGCAATAATGAAAATCAAAAGGAATACATAGGAGAGAGAAGGTTTCTTTTCAAGGAAAGATTTGGGTTCTTTTTGGGAAAGGACTCTTTGAGTTGTGTTTAAGCCGACTTATGACTTCGTATCTCTCCCCTATATAAGGGGTAGGATCTGGGATCGAGTTCAGGAAGAAATCCCACGCAGCTCCATCCCTTCTCCTTGCTTCTTACACGTCAAAACCCTAACCTGTGAATACAGCTCTATCCCTTTTGCAACGAGAGTTTGGGTGTAGTCGGGATGGAGGATGGGTGCCCACGAAGTTGGGGAGGGGTTTCGCCATCACGGCCCTGCCCCAAGCTGATCGTAGCAGCCGCAACTCTGCTGCTATGGCAGCCGCGCACAGCAGGTGCGTCCAGGCCAACCTAGCCACCATGGCGGCAAGATGTTGCACCCAGATGAGTGCGGAGGACCGGCGGTGGTAGGGGAAACACCCCCAAGGGTCGCCGGACCCTGGAGAGGAAGCAGCGCGCGCAAGGTTGCTGCAAAGCGGCGGCTAGGTTAGCAGGCGTCGACCTGCTCAAGGTAGAAGAAAGGGAAAACGGCACTGGACGATTATGCCCCCCACGGGAGTGAAGATGTGCCAACTTAACCGGGGACAAATCGGTCTTTTCGAAATGTCCTGATCTAGCAACGTAGCATGGGGTATGCCTACGTGGCAACATGCCATTGGCTCAAGGAAGGTAATTTTACAAAATTCATATCTCCTAATTGGTAGCTCCGATGAGAACATGTTATACATGAAAATTGATCAGAAAATTGAGGGGAATCTAAATAAAATATAATTGAGGCCTAATTCCCTATGCAATTCGAAAAGTATATAGGGATATTATCTTTTATAGTTTAAACAATGAAAAATCCTAGCCATTGATGATTAATGAGTTAGAAAGGGTTAAATGAGTATATAAAGTTGATATTAGCCTATTAATGATAAAAAGGATCATTAATATTGGAAAAGGATGAATTTGCATGTAATTAGTTTAATGTCGAGTTTAATATGCATAAATAAAGCTTTAATGGGGCTTGAAACCCTAATGTTGGAAATTAGGATTACTAATAGCTTTAATTATTCAATTTCATGTATAGAACTGAGTTTCTCTGATTATAAGCTATTTCAAGCAATAAAGTTCCTAATTCGTGGATAAATACCCTAAATGTAGTAATTAGGGTTTTCTCATGAATCAAGGTAGAATTAATGATTAATAACGTTAATATGAGTAATAGAGCATAATGAATTACAAAATGATGATAAATAAGCATAATAATCTTGTCATGGATTAAAAGGATAAAAAAATGACAGTTTTAATGTAAGACAAGTTTTGTGGGTTTAATTAATGGACAATGATGCCTTTAATTCGAAAATAAGGTTAAATGTTGTTAAGAGACAACCTTAATATCTTTGTGAATAATTAGGGTTTAAAATAGTGAAAGATGAAAGGAAACCCTAATTACAATAGAAACCCTAAAAATGAAATAGTAACCCTAGGGCTCGAATAGGTCTATTAGACTTGGATACCATGATCCATGATAGAAGATATTGGATGTTTGTTTCAGGATCTTATTGAATGCTTGCTTGCCTTGTTGATTGGACTATTCTATTTCAAGTCTGCTTAACATGTATGTGGTTACGCTTATGAATAACCGCATTAGTTTCCCGCATGTTTTTCGGATGGTTAATCGCATTGATTGCAATTAAACTGGTTGGATGATTCATATTTGCAAATTATAAAGTCACTATGATTATCACATTAATAATAGAATTATGGATTCTCGCACCTACATGCCACCCTGATGGATGATGCCAAAGGTCAGGCCTAGATGGGTAGACCAATGGACACCTTGAGTGGTGACCCCAGGCACCAAGAAGGTGGCCTATGATATTGCATGAATAGTGGGCACCATGAGTGGTGACCCCCAGGCACCAAGCTCGGGATTGAGAAGGTGGCCTTAAGTCATTGGCAAAAGGGCACCCTAAGGTGGGTATGCCAGGGTTAGGGCAAAAGCGGTGGAGAATGTCATATCGAAAAGTGTAAACTGGATTGTTAAATAATTTGCTTGTGATTATTAAATTGTTAACCATATGTGCAAAGTTTTGGTTGTCCCCACATACCAGTATATTTCGATATACTGACCGACGTTTTGTTTGTCGGCGTTTTAGGTACAAATGAAAAGAACAAACAGTAAAGTGGCATATGTGGAATTAAATGAGAAGTAACGTACACAGGAGGATTAGTTAGAGTAACATCTTCATGGATAGAAGTTTAGAAATCCCATCTTTTAAAAAGGTAAACAAAGTTTTATTTTATACCAGTTTTTAGCTTTAGTTGGTAAAGTTTATTTAATTATTATTGATTATTTGTCGAACCTTTGATCCTGTTAATTGAATAACGGCTCTGACCTTCGGGTCTCCCTTAATTGGGGGTTACCGGGAGACGGGGTCATTACAAATAGAGATATACTTTCCGCTCAGTTCGACATCAATCGTTTAATGAATGCTTGTTGCCTGATCACCAACTTGTGTTATCTTTTATCTTTTAGTATGAATTGTCTATGTTTGTACTATTAGATTCGAAACTCAATTGTATGTTGGTTCTTGGTGCATGTATCCACCATGCATCTATTTCGGTATCTAGGAGTGCTTTCCAAGAAGTGAAGTAAACTCACTTACATTGTTGCACTTTCATACTATGAAATGGAATCAGTTGACATATGAAAGTACAACCTTGATAAGTCGAGGAACACACTTTAAGGAGGGAATGTTGTAAAGTAAGTGACCATTCCTATAAGGATGGCTGGTATTACAACATTCCCACACTGCTCGTAGTTAGTTCTCCAAAAGGAAGCTAAGTCTACAAAGATACTAACTGATCTAACTCTTATTGTAGGTTATGCTTTTATGCTTGCATGTTTTGATCCATGCGTAGTGGTGGTGAAAACCGATCACATCCTAGTGATTCCTTATCATTGTTAACAACCTAAGTTTACTTTCTTGCTTTTAATTTACTTGCATTTAGTTTAAAACAACCAAATCAAATCTTTGGACTAAATATCAACTATTAAGGAGTTAAGTGAAATTCTTACGTTTTCTATCTTGTTGTTGCCAACAAGATCGTTGTCCTATGGATTCGACCCTTAACTATACTGTGATAAGACTTCCACATGTCTTGGCACACGTGGGTGGAGTTTTAACCTAGTATAAGCAAGGCTAAACCTAAAGACTTACCATCTTTAGGATTTTTAGTGGTGCACACAATTCCACGCGAGTGGAAGCTCCATCAAAAAAATTGGCGCCGTTGCCGGGGACAACGAAACATTTTAATTTCATTTACCATCTTGCTAGTTGGTTAGGGTTTTACACTTTCTTTTAATCATTAATCCATATCTACTTGAATTTATTATATCTCTAGCATCATCTAAAAGGTGTTTTCTTTTCTCTACTTAGGTAGAAGACGTGTATGCAATCATCGCATAACCTCGGATTCTCCCCTGATCCAGAGTACGACTCTGAGGTAGAGAGAAGCTTCCACCGCCGCATCAGACTCAATCGCCAAAGAGCCAGGCAAATGGCTGAAGATCAATTCCAGGATGCACTGGTAATGGAGAGGGTCAACGTCGCCATCGCCGCTCAAAGAGCACAACTCATCGATGATACTCGTGCTCAGATGCAAGCGGAGATCTGAGCGGAAGAACAGGCCCACATCCGAGCCGAAAATGAGGCAGCAAACCAAGCTGCCCAGTTAGAACTAAGGAACAAGCAGTTGAGGGATTATGCTATCCCTAAGAACTACGAAGACAACCACCCGGTTCGACCTTCGATCATCAACATACCCAACTTTGAGATCCGGACCCAATGGATTCAGATCATGCAGGGCATCTCATTTTCTGGAGGTTCTGGAGATGACTGTATGGATCATCTGAAAAGGTTCAAGGCACTATGCCAACTGGTCCCACAGGCCGGAGTTGCTTTCGACGCAATAATGCTACATCTCTTTCACTTCACTCTATCTGGGAGATCTCTGAGCTGGTATAACTCGCTTGACAGGGAGCCAATAATCACCACATGGGCTCCCCTGGAAGAAAAGTTCCTGGAGAAGTTCTTCCCCCCTTTACTAACTTATGAAATTAGGGGGCAGATTAATCACTTCACCCAACTTCCCGGAGAATCACTTGAGGAAGCATGGGAAAGATTCAAAGAGCTTATGCGAAAATGCCCTCATCACGGCATCTCCCAAAACCAATTAATAGAAACATTCTATAGGGGAGTGAGTGATGACATCAAGCAATTTCTAGATTCCTCATCTGGAAGAAATTTTATGAGAAAAAACTACGAGGATGCCTGGAAAATAGTCACACTTGGAGCTGATAATCAGTCCAACTGGGGACGATCAGCTGGCAAAGGAGTCCTTAAAGTTTATAAAGCCAATGAATCAATGGAGATGAAGGCTATTACTAAAGCCTTAAAGACCATAGCTCATAAGCAACAAGCTCTTGAAACTTCTCTTGGAGAATTTGACAAGAAGAAAAACCCTTAGGTCCAACAGGTCAAAGCTGCCACAGGAACCTGTGAAGCCTATCACGCATCTGATCATCCAACTCTTTCATGCGGTTTGCTTTACAATGTGATGATGGATATGCATCCACCACCACAATAGTATGAACCAATCATGGAATAGCCTGAAGAGCAATTGCCAGAACAAATCAATTCTATTCATACCATTCCGGGACAAGTTTATTATAATCCTAATCAACCAAGAAATCACCCCGGGTTTCAATATGAAAATCCCGTGGGGACTGCCAATCCACAACACCAAATGCAAGGGGGATCCTCTAATAGATTGCCACCAGGATTTCAAAGCAACTTTAACCAGAATCAAGGGAACCTTAGAAATAACCTACCAAGATCCAACTACCAAAGGAATCCCTCCGCTTACTACCAATACACCCATCCTCCTCTGCACCCACAACTACCCCCTCAGCTGCAGTAATCACAGCAGCCTCAGTTAGCGCTGCCTCCGCAACAACCACAACAAGGGCAACAACAACTCGCTCAAAAAAATACCCCCTCTCAACCAAAAGATGAGATGACATTGATAAGGCATATGCTACAGTCCCAACAAACTATGCTCGCTAATCAACAAGCTTAGAAAAAGGCAGTAGAGGCTCAACTAGCCCAAATTGCTGCGCAACTAAATCCTCCAGCAGGCACGTTTGCAGGACAGCCTGAATCGAACCCTAGGCACGACCAGAATAGGCTTGAATAGTTGAATGCCATTACTACGAGATCTGGACGCACCCTTCATGAAACTACAAGGATCACTCTTTATAATGATGATACACCTGCCCTTATGCCGAACGCGAGCTCGAAGCTAGAAATGGAGAAGTCCACAGAGGACGCAAAGGGCAAAGAAAAAGAACAAGTGTCCATAGAGCCAGAAATCTTGCAGTATAAACCAAGGATCCCATACCCGGGAAGATTATGAGAAACAAAAATGGACACTCGGTTCCAAAAATTTAAGGAGGCGATGAAGAAACTTTACATCGACATCCCGCTCCTCGATGCTCTCTCAGAGGTACTGGCTTGGGCTAAATACCTCAAAACTCTGTTATCAAGGAAGTACACCACTGAGGAACAAGAAACCATCAAACTTTCCCAAACCACCTCTGATATCATCCTCAATAAAATGCCCAAGAAGAAGAAGGTCCCAGGTTCCTTCGGAATTCAATGCTGTATTGGAAATGCATCAAACAAAAAGGGAATTCAATGCTGTTTGCAATAGAGATATACTTTCCGCTCAGTTCGACATCAATCGTTTAATGAATGCTTGTTTCCTGATCACCAACTTGTGTTATCTTTTATCTTTTAGTATGAATTGTTTATGTTTGTACTATTAGATTCAAAACTCGATTGTATGTTGGTTCTTGGTGCATGTATCCACCATGCATCTATTTCGGTATCTAGGAGTGCTTTCCAAGAAGTGAAGTAAACTCACTTACATCGTTGCACTTTCATACTATGAAATGGAATCAGTTGACGTATGAAAGTACAACCTTGATAAGTCAAGGAACACACTTTGCAGAGGGAATGTTGTAAAGTAAGTGACCATTCCTATAAGGATGGCTGGCGTTACAACATTTCCAGTGATTGGGCGGTGGTGGTGAAAACCGATCACATCCTAGTGATTCCTTATCATTGTTAACAACCTAAGTTTACTTTCTTGCTTTTACTTTACTTGCATTTAGTTTAAAACAACCAAATCAAATCTTTGGACTAAATATCAACTATTAAGGAGTTAAGTGAAATTCTTACGTTTTCCATCTTGTTGTTGCCAACAAGACCGTTGTCTTGTGGATTTGACCCTTAACTATACTGCGATAAGACTTTCACATGTCTTAGCACATGTGGGTGGAGTTTTAACCTAGTATAAGCAAGGCTAAACCTAAAGACTTACCATCTTTAGTATTTTTAGTGGTGCACGCAATTCCACGCGAGTGGAAGCTCCATCAAAAAAACTACTTATGTTTAATTCTGCAATTAATTACACTATAGCAGTCTGATTTGGTGCCGGGTCGTCTCAAGTTTAGTGGTATCAGAGCTCTAGGTTCGCTAAGTCTACAGAGACATAGGATTAATGTTGTTGAGTCTGTTCTAGTGTCTTCCAGTTATCTGATAGTGTCTTCTGCTCATATAGGAGGAGAAGAAGAACTTAAAGATGTCTGGTTCACATGCCAGGAAGAGGTGCAAGGGACCATAATAGGGAAGAACCAGAACCTGAACATCCCCATCCTAACCAAGATGCACTGGAGAACCCAACCTTCCATGATCTATTTGGGAAGTTCATGACAACCATGATGCATATGGAAGATAGGAAGCCACCACCTGCACCTAGGGCATCATCTCACCATGAAGGACAAGGAGCTGACAAGACTTTTGAATGACTTTGCCGGGTTGGAGCCACAAAATATGCTGGTATAGCTGACCCAGCAAATGCTGACATGTGGCTGACCAAGCTAGAAAAGGCCTTCATAATCCTCAATATCCCAGAAGCTGAGAAGGTGAGGAATGCGTGTACCTTTTGAAAGGAAGTGCTGGCCACTGGTGGACAATAGAAGAGGGTAAGAGGCCAGGTGTTGAGATCGGATGGGAAGTATTCCGATGAGAATTTGTCAATAGATATTTTCCTAAGACATTTCTAGATGAGAAGATCTCTCAGTTTGAGAGGTTAAGGCAAGGACCAATGAACATTAGCGAGTATGAAGCTAAGTTCATGAAGCTTTTGTGGTTCTGTCTGCATATGGCACCTACTGATGAAGAAATAATTTAGCATTTTGAGAAGGGGTTGAACACTGATTTGACCACTCCTGTGTCTGCCTTAGAGAATAGGGAGAGGTTCTCCACCTTTGTGGAGTCCATTAAACGGATAGAAAGGTCAGTTATTGAGAAGCGTCAGACTAAGAGTAAGAAGGTGTATACTCAGTTTCTAGGACAAAGGTTCGGAAGTTTCAAGAAACTGAGATTTTATGCACTAATAGCACCACCAAGGTTCAATACCCAAACACAATGGATGTCGAGTAGGGGTAGAGGCTGTAGTTTACCGCCCGAGGGAGCCCACATCTCGACATCAGTGTTAGTAATAGGACCACCCAAGCCACAGAAGGAGACCATAGGTTGTTTTATATGTGAAAAAATGGGGCATTTAATGAAAGATTGTCGAGCTAGCGATGCAAGTGTGACTCAACCTCAAAGGCAGAGTCAGCAAGGCTCTCAGAGATGAAAATTTTTGAGTGGCACCAGAGGACGTGGACAAGCATACCAAGCTGGTTCATCGGCACCCAACAACCGAGCACAGGGTCAACAACAAGCAACAACAAGATTCTATGCAATGAATCAACCTGAAGCAGTAGTCAACCCTCGAGTTGTGAAGGTCAGATGGAACTATTTCATTCTGATATTTCTTCATCCTGCTTCATATCTATTTTAATTGATCTGGGTGCTACACATTCCTTTAACACTCAAAGAGTGATTCATGATTGCAATATGACTGTTAGTCATAAAGAAGATAGTCTGTTATTAGAAACCCCTTTGTTGGGATCTGCAGTGTTGTGGGAGGTGTGTTCTCCCTACATTCTTTCCTTCTCTAAACATCACATTCAGGTGGATCTTATACCACTTGAGATGCATGGGTTTGATATAATTCTTGGGATGGACACCCTAGAAAAGCATAAGGTTGTCTTGGATTGTGAGTCCAAGCAAGCTGTGTTCACAGATGACGGTGACACATGGATCTTTTAGGGAGATAGAAATATTCTTCCAACCTATCTTGTGTTAGCTATAGTAGCTGAAAAGTTGTTGAGACAAGGATGCTTTGCATTCTTGGCACATGTGGTAGACACCAAAATGGAGAGCTCTAATCTTTATGAAGTTCCAATAGTTAGGGTGTTTGAAGATGTGTTTCTTGAGGAACTTCTAAGTGTACCTCCACCCCGAGAGATTGATTTTGAGATTAATCTAATCCCAGGCACGCAACCAATAACACAAACACCATATAGAATGGCACCTGCTGAGATGGCAGAGCTCAAGAAACAGCTGCAAGAGTTGCTTGAGAAAGGTTTTATCCGACCGAGTACTTCACCATGGGGTGCTCCAGTTCTCTTTGTTAAAAAGAAGGATGGATCGATGCGGTTATGCATTGATTACAGACAGTTGAATAAAGTAACCATAAAGAACAAGTATCCTCTGCCGAGGATCGATGACTTGTTTGATAAGTTGCGTGGTGCAACTATCTTCTCTAAGATAGATCTGAGGTCGGGATATCATCAGTTGTGTATCAAGGAGAGTGACATACCTAAGTCTGCCTTTAGGATAAGGTATGGTCACTATGAGTTCATAGTTATGTCGTTTGGACTAACTAATGCACCACCTGCATTCATGGAACTCATGAATAGAATCTTTCGACCTTTTCTTGATCAGTTCATAGTAGTCTTCATAGATGACATTTTGATATACAGTAGAGATGCACGGCAACAACAAGCAGCACCTCCGTCAGGCTTTAACTTTGCTAAGAGAGCATAAGCTGTATGCTAAGTTGAGCAAATGTGAGTTTTGGTTACCAGAAGTTTTTTTTTCTAGGACACGTAATATCTGCCTCAGGTATCCGTGTTGATCCTAAGAAGGTAGAATCTGTCCTGCAATGGGAATAGCCAAAGACACCGACAGAGATACATAGTTTCTTAGGACTGGCATGATATTATAGGAGGTTCATTAAGAACTTCAGTTCTATAGCTTTACCCCTAACCAAGTTGACCAGGAAAGAGGTTCCTTTTATCTAGAATGACAAGTGTCAACATTCTTTCCAACTGTTGAAAGAAAGGTTAACAAGTGCACCTGTGCTGGTGTTACCTGAGCAAGGGAAGGGGTACATAGTTTTCTGTGATGCATCTAAGAATGGTCTAGGATGTGTGTTGATGCAGGATAATCAAGTGATTTCTTTTACCTCTCGACAGCTTAAGAAACACAAGGAGAATTATCCGACACATGATTTAGAGCTAGCTGTTGTGGTTCATGCTTTGAAGATCTGGAGACATTATCTTTATGGAGAAACATTCCATATTTTCACGGACCATAAGAATCTAAAATATGTCTTCTCACAACACGAGTTAAACATGAGACAACGCCTCTAGATGGAGTCAATCAAGGACTACGATTGTACAATTGATTATCATCCTGGGAAGGCTAATGTAGTGGCTGATGCACTAAGTAGGAAATAATCATCACCAGCCTTAGATAAAGCACAATTGAATTCCTTAGTGTGCTTTAAAAGAGATATGCTTATCTCCTTGAGGAAAACCAATATACAACTTAAGGTATCGTTGTTAGATAGGCTGTTAGCTGAGATGCAAGTGAAACCTACTCTGAGACAACAGATTAAAGAAGCACATCAAGTTGATATTGTGGTTCAGTAGATCAGGTCAGAGTATGGTAGTGAGAAACGGGATGGCTTTCATGAGTCAGAGGATCAGGTAGTCTGTTACCATGGTAGGATGGTAGTACCTGATACCAATGACTTAAGGAAGTTAGTCTTGGAGGAAGCTCATTCTTCGATGTATGCAATGCATCCAGGGAGCACCAAGATGTATCATAACTTGAAGGATATGTATTGGTGGCCAGGATTGAAGAAGGATGTAGCTGAGTTTGTTATGCGGTGTCTGGTGTGTCAGTAGGTTAAAGCTGAACATCAAAAGCCTACATGAATAATGCAACCTTTGCCTATACCGCAGTGGAAATGGGATCATGTGACCATGGATTTTGTGGTTGGTTTGCCTAGAACAACCAAGGGTCATGATTCCATATGGGTGATTGTTGATGGATTGACTAAGATATCACATTTCCTTCCTGTAAAAACAACCTACACCGTTGAGAAGCTTGCACAGATATATGTAGATGAGATAGTGCGGTTGCACGGGGCCCCAACTACTATTGCTTCTGATAGAGGTCCCTAGTTCACTAGTCATTTTTGGGAATGACTACATAAAGCTTTGGGTACGCAATTAAGGTTTAGTACTTCCTTTCACCCCCAGACAGATGGACAATTTGAGAGGACCATACAAACCTTGGAGGATTTTCTTAGGGCATGTGTCCTTCAGTTTGTAGGAAGTTGGGATCTACACTTGAGCTTGATAGAATTTGCTTACAATAATAACTATCATCACAATATTGATATGGAACCATATGAGGCATTATATGGTAGACGTAGTAGATTTCCTTTATGTTGGTATGAAACATGAGAATATCAACTTTTGGGTTCTGAGCTTGTGCAGTAGACAACTGAGAAGATTAAAGTAATACAACAACAATTAAAGACTGCACAGGATAGACAGAAGTTGTACGCTAACAAACGGTGAAGACCCTTATAAATCCAAGTTGGAGACAAAGTATATCTCAAGGTCTCACCTTGGAAAGGTGTTCTTAGATTTGGAAAGAAGGGAAAGTTAACTCCTAGATTTATGGGGCCTTATCCAATCATTGAACATATTGGAAAGGTAGCCTATAAGATGGAGTTCCCACTTGATATGCATATGTTGCATCCAGTGTTCCATATCTCCATGCTGAGAAAGTGTCATCCTGACACAGAGCTAGTTTTGCAACTTGTGGAGGTAGAATTAAATGATGATATATCATATGTTGAAGGACCTTTGATGATCCTTGATAAAAGAATTAAAAAGTTGAAAAAGAAAGACATATGTCTTGTGAAAGTTCTCTGGCATCATCGTGGCATTGAAGAAGCTACGTGGGAGCTAGAGGAAGAGATGAGGAGGAATTACCCTTCTCTTTTCTCTTGATGATTTTGAGGACAAAATCCCTGTTAGGGGTGGATAATTTGTAACATCCCTGACCTAGGTTATGCTTTAACCCTAGATGTTTTGTTTAATAAAGTTAATTATATGTTTTCTCTTATCTCTTGAAAAGTAGTTAAGGCCCAAGAGGAACTTATGTTTCAATTTTAGTCCTTTTTGAATAATGTGAAAACAATGTTTTGCCTATTTTAGACGAAAGTGCAAATTACCCAAGTTGAGGGGTTAACTTACAAATGTTACATGGTAAAATTTTCCTCAAGTGTTGAAGCATCATGAGGATGATAATGATGTAGAGGTATGGCTTGTGGTAGCCTGAACACCAAGAAAGAGCTTATTGAGCAATGTTTGTGCATTAAAACCTAGTTTTGGTGTTATGTGCAATTTACCCAAAACCTAAGGTTCAATATGCAAAATATCACTCCTAGAGAGTCCCTAATGTTTCTTGGTATCAATTAGAGACAATAAAATCAGAGGGGTGTCTCATTTGAATCTTTTTGGAAGAGAGAGAATCTTGATATTAAAATAATCAAGATTTAAGCATAATTGAAACCCTAATTCAATTTAATGCAAAAATAAATATATTAATTGAATTTCCCTTCAACCAAAAATGAGATGGTTGAATTTTTATAAGTATCTACTTTCTTGTGCCTTGAAATGGCACCGAAATATCTAAAGTGAGTGGAGAGTCCACTCACATTAGTTAAAGAAAAAGTAATATCCACTCAATTTTGGATATTATTATTATATTGATTAAGGTGCTTAATTTGTTTTCTTTTAATTCATGGGTAATGAAGAGGAATTACAAGGTGGGGGAAATGGCTTTGTATTCAAGGGATGGAGGGGAGTATGTGGCACCAATTTTGGGAGTTGAAGGAATTATTTATCACTTTTTCTCTCATTGAAATTCCCTTATATGTGTGTATATATATATATGTGTGTGTGTGTGTGTGTGTATTATTTATATATATATATATGTGTGTGTGTGTGTGTGTGTATCCAAAATCATAGTCTGCAAAAATACAACATTGGTTATGGCCACTAAGAAAGTAATCCTATGGAACCATAATGGGTTATTGTTTACCTAAGGTACTTTTCATCTTATGCATCATCAATGTTTCACCTCCCATGTAGACCTACATTTGTTTTGAACCATCATGAAAGTGTCCATGGATGCTCCTGGTTTATTCATGATTTCCCGATGATGCCAAGTCCTTGAAAACTAATTATGATCTTATCAAATATAACATGATATGTAGAAATATTGATTTAAATTAGAGTGAAATGTGGAATGAATTCACAGAGTAGAAGACGGGTGTAAGGCAGTGATGAAATGGGTGCTTTCAACCATAAAAACACCATGTGGATAAAATGGGTGCATTCAAAATATATCTTTCTTTTAAGTAGAAGAGATTCCTTTTTTCTTTCCTTGCTTTGGCCATGAACAAGGGATCTTAGGAGCAATAGGATGACGTGCCCCAACATGTAGGTAAGCTCCATAGTCATCTTCAACCTTGATTTCATGGTGGAAATCGAATTTCAATGCTTATTTTCTTCTTTTCTCCATTCAATCTTCAACTTTAGCCATTCTTTTCACTCAAAGACTTGAGAACGGACCTTGGACAGTTGAAAAAGCTTCATTCACCATTTAGGACTTGAAGAATGAAGCTTGGATTCAATTTTGAAGGCAGGTTATATAACTTGAACCCTTAAATGTCATTATTGCTTGCAATTTATTCATCATGTGTTGAACCTTTCTTCTTTCTTGATTTCCTTTTGATTAGTTGTTGAAATTACCATTAGAATCACAATTGATTTCGAAGGTTTGAAGCTTGAAGATGATGATGTCACCTTAAGCACACACCTCAACAAAGGAATGGGAAAACGGTTTTCAAAACCAATTGAGCTAATTCGGTTTCAAAACAGATTGAGTTGATTCAGTTTCAAAACCGATTGAGTTGATTCAGTTTTAAGACTAAATGGGTTATTGAACCCAAGACTGAATGGGTAATTGAACCCAAGACCGAATGGGTAATTTACTTCAAAACCAAATGGGTAATTAAGTTCAAGACCGAATGAGTAATTGACTTCAAGATCGAATGGGTAATTGAGTTCAAAACCAAATGGGTAATGGATCTCAGGATCAAATGGGTAAATTGAACTTCAAAACCATTTGGGGTTAACTGCTAATGTGAATGATGAAGATGGATCAAATTGATTTAATTATAATGGATTCTAGAATGGATGATCCATTGATTACAAACCCCAATCGATTGATTGAAGAAATCCTAATTGAATTGGATCAATTTCTTGGTTGATGGTCCAAACGGTCTCAAGACCGTTTAAAGGTCAAGGGGCTATGATAGATGATTGGAGATCCAAGGGCTATAATTTGATGTACTTTCAATGGTCCAATTGATGTATGATTCAATAAAGCAAACCCTAAAATCAATTGATTGATTGGAGGAAACCCTAATTGGTCCATTCGATTTCAAGGTAGTTTGAACCAAACGGTCCTGAGACCATTTGAGTCCAAATAGTCTTGAGACCATTTGGGATCAAATGATCTTCAGACCGTTTGGAGAGCAAACGGTCTCAAACCGTTTGATGTTTATTCAATTTCAATGATGAGTTGCTTATTGAGTTTCAAACTGTTTGGAGATAATTATATTTTATTCAAACGGTCTCAAACCGTTTAGGGACTTTGAGATCAAGACCATTTGATGGTCTAACGGTCTTAAGAACGATTGAAGGTTTTGGAACCAAGACCATTTAAGGTCTAACAGTATTCAGACTGTATGGAAGTGCAATTGATTCAAAGAACGTTTGAGGGTCTAATACCTCAAGTCTGTTTGAAGGTCTAATTGACTTAAACCTTGTAAGAACTATTAAACCCCAAGATTGTTGATTATGTTTATCAAAGGTAATTACAATGGTTGTACCTTCAAGGTACTTAAGTGATTAGTACCTTTCGAGTGGTTAACCTTTGATTCTTATGGAAGCAATGCCTCAATACACTATGCTAACCCTAAATGTATGCACTTGAATGAAGGGTTAACCTAATCTAATCAAGTTTGAAGTAATTGATATCCTAGAAAGGATGAGAGAGAGAGGAATCCATACATGTATAATAATCATGTAATGGTTAAACCTCAACACTCTCAACATGAATAAAATATGTAATTAGGGTATGATTCTTGATAAAGAAATCTTGAAACCCTAATTGAGAAGGTTGATGAGTCCTAACCCTAATTTAGGGCAATGCTACATGAAACCCTAATCTAGGGTAATGATGTAACCCTAATCTAGGGTGATGATATAAGAAATCCCAATTCAGGGTAATATAATGAAAAACCCTAATTTAAGAGGATACTTCATGAAACCCTAATCTCGAGTAAAGTTACATAAAATCCTAATTTGGGGAAAAGTTATAATGAACGTTAATTCAGGACAATGATGTGTGAAACCCTAATTAAGGGTGATGTCATGTGAAACCATAATTAAGGGTGACGTGATGTGAAACCCTAATTAAGGGTGATGCCATGTGAAACCCTAATGCAGAGTTGTGATGTGAAACCCTAATCAAGAGTGATGTCAAGTGAAACCCTAATATAGAGATGTGATGTGAAACTCAATCCAGGGTGATGCAATGTAATGTTATATGAAATCCTAACCCAAATGAGGGAATAGTGATGTTACTCTTACATTGCATAGTGCTGATATGTAATTGATATAACTGTTATCAGGTGCACTAATCATGCATGTGTCATGAGATATTGAACATAGCCAGGTATGAGCTATGATGTTTTTATTATTGAAATTGTTTTATGGGCCTTGTGAGCCATAATATGCTTTGTTGCCTAGTAAGAGGTAACAAGAGATTAAATGGGCTTTGAGAGCCATGTGAGATGCTTGTGTAGCAAGTATCATGTTTACCTTGGTCAAATGACCTGAAGGTGTTTAGTTACCTGATAAGTGGTAACAAGTGTTCTTTGATGATCTGAGGGTTTGAGCACCCATATTTCATAATCATTTTGATGAGATGTTA